>BLBF01000005.1:56370046-56392879 GCA_015471245.1 Laticauda colubrina | reverse complement strand
TATGTTATGTTATGTTATGTTATGTTATGTTATGTTATGTTATGTTATGTTATGCTATGCTATGCTATGCTATGCTATATAAAGATTTCAGCAAGGCATTCGATAAAGTAGAGCACAACCTACTTCTAAGTAAGCTCGAAAAAAGTGGAATAGATAGCACCACCACGAGATGGACTTGCGACTGGCTGGCAAACCATACTCAATGAGTAGTCCTTAATGGGTCTAAGTCCACATGGAGGGAAGTAAGCAGTGGGTGCCACAAGATTCCATCTTAGGCCCAGTACTCTTCAATATCTTCATTAACGACTTCGATGAGGGAATAAAAGGGGAACTTACCAAATTTGAGATGATACGAAGCCGGCAGGAATAGCTAACACTCAAGAAGATAGGCTCAAGATCCAGATGGATCTTGACAAACTAGAACACTGGGCCATATCTAATAAAATGAAATTCAATGTAGAGATAAGTAAAGTCCTATACTGAGGCAAGAAAAAACAAAAATGCACATATAGACTGGGTGAAACTAGGCTCAATAGCAGAAACTATGAGAGGGATCTTGGAGTCCTAGTGGACAACCAGGTAAATATGAGCAAGCAGTGTGCAGCAGGAGCCAAAAAAGCTAATGCAATCCTAAATTGTATTAACAGAGGGATACGATCAAGACCAAGGGAAGTATGAATACCACTCTAAAAAGCCTTAGTAAGACCACACCTAGAGTACTGCATCCAGTTTTGTTCACCACATTATAAAAAATATGTTGAGACTCTAGAAAAAGTACAGAGCAACCAGGAAGATTAGGGGACTGGAGGCTAAAACATACATTGAATGGTTGGAGGAACTGGGCTTGGCTAGTCTAGTAAAAAGAAGAACATTTATTTCATTTTACACATCTGGGTTTTACTTCAAGAATCTTCAAAACAGCCAATATAATATACAAAAAATTAAAAAAATAAAAAGAAACCTTTAAAAAAATGTCATTCAAAAACATGAAGTTTTATATTGACTTAAATACATACATAACAATTTATCACACCAAATGTGATCCAGCAATCACAGTGTTCACTGTTACTCAGCTGAAAAACAATTATTTCTCAGTGTGAACCCAAAGCAAAATTTTATATCCATTAACAAATACATAACCAATTTGCACATATTTTACACATAACAGTTATTATCTGTAATATTTGAAAAATATTAAGCTATAATTTTTGCAATAAAGTGTCCTTTATAAACTTTCTTCAAAGATTCTAAAAATAAAACTACAATATTGCATAAGCAAAAGTGCACAGAAAATTAAGAGAAGGATGTTCATCTCAAGTTTATTTCAATGTATTGTCCAATTATTATTATAATCATTCTGTAATATGAACTAAAAATCAGTAAGGAAAGAAACTAAACAATACTCATTTAAGCCAGTAGGAAAAGGACTCTGAATTACGATGTGCAAAGCTTTGGAAAACAACAAATTCAAAGTAACCCAACTGGTGGAGGCGGAGGGCAAAGTAATCTGTTTTGAATACTTTAGATTTTTTTTCCCAGATCAAAACGACTATCCATGTTTCCCCGAAAATAAGACCCTTTCTTTTTTTCCCGACCAAAAAAAAGGCACCAAGTCTTTTTTTTTTTTTTTTTTGGGGGGGGGGGGGAGAGGGATGTTATCCACTGACTCACCTCATTTGTGTGTGTCGCCCTCGGTCTCCTTTTCACTGTCAGAGGCCTTCAGGAACTTCTGCTGCCAGCAAGGCTTTCCTGAAAGCCTCTGCAGTCAATAAGAGAGCTCCAGATCAATCCAGAGATGTTATTGGCTGCAGAGGCCTTCAGGAAAGCCTTGCCAGCTGCAGAAGAAATGGGCCAGCAAGATAGGTGTCGGGATGTGTGAGGCCTGGTTGCAACTGTCCAAAAATAAGTAGTAGGGCTGTTCCAACCCCATCCTCACCCTAGCTTAATTTTTACCCATGCAACCTAGAGAGGGATCTTAATTGGGGTTTATTTGGGGGGGGGGGGTAGGCATATATTGGGCACATGTAAAAATCAAGCTAGCACTTTCAGGGTAGGCCGTATTTTCAGGGAAACATGGTATGTAAGATGCAGTCTGAATCCAAATAGCTCCAAAATGCTTGAAATAGCCCATTTTACATTTGAACTGGTTGTTGTTTTACACTTCAGCTAATTCAGTTCAAAACATTTTGCATTCCAGCTCTAAACCATCACACCCAACATCCAATCACCCATAGCTATACTGGATGAAGCTACTGGGAACTAAAATTAAAATACCTTCCATCTCTGCTCCAATCCATGATTCTTTACTATATATTCAGAAAATCAGTCATAGTTTAGGCATTAGTTTATGGTTAAGCCAAAAATGACAATGTAAGTGTTTTTAGAAAGAAAACTTATTTTATTATTACCATTTCTTGGCTACAGTTCATAAAAGAAATTCCCAATACAAAGGTAATCCTTAACTTAGTAACAGTGAATCTGGATTCTCCATTGACTTTGCTTGTTAAAAGGTCACAAAAGGTGACCTGATTACCTGGTAACATGATTAGCACAACTGTCATAAATACATGCTAGTTGCCATGAATCTGAACTTTGATCATGTGACCAGAGGGATGCTGCAACAAACATAAGTATGAAAAATAGTCATGTCACTTTTTTCAATGCTGCTGTAACAACAAATAGTCACTAAATGAAATGGTTGTCAGTCGAGAATTTCTTGTGCAACAATAAAAATAAAGATAGAGACAGGCAGAGAAAGTACAAGTAGTCCTCAACCAGCTACCACAATTAGGATCAGCAACAGTGAAAGTGGTTAAGTAAAGTGGTCACTAAGTGAAACTGCAACTATGTTTATGATCTTTGGCTTTCCTTTGCTTTATAGACCTGCAAAGGTCATAGGGCAAGGATTGGTCATAGTTATTTTTTTCAACAATTTAACTATGAACACTTGTTAAACAAGGCAATTGCAAAACAAAGAGTAAGTGTAAGCACAAAATTGCATTTATTCTATGGATGTATAGATGTTATTCCCTGTGTTACAATAAATATGTGGTGTTTAACTTTTAAAACCCACTAAAAGTCTGCATTCTCTTTTACTTCACAGCATTCTCAAATATAGAGTTTTTAAGAGTTCAAGTGGAGAGCCATATGTGTTAGAGAGGGAAAGCCCAGAAAGCAAAAGAGTGTTGGCCGTATATATAAAGGAGAAAAATTAAAGAGGCTATTTTCAAACATTAAAAAGCATTAACCATAGGGGTTACAAAAAGCTGGAAGCTTTTTTCTGTCAAGGTCCTAAATATCAGCATGTTTTTCTAGTCAGATAAATATGAAAATATTTTATTTTGTCCATTATTTCATAACTGAAAAATTAAAGTAGTTAAACCACAATCAGTTTTGCTGGTACTAAAATAACAGTGCACTGATGTAAAGTACATTAAAGTTTCCGTATAATGCAATTTTCCTTTACAGAAGTAACAGACACATTTTCTGTATCAATAAAGCAAGTTTAAACATGCAGTCATTTTTGCTTAAATCTCATCTCATTTGTGATGGATGAGAGTATTAACCCATCATGCTGTTAGAGATAGGTCAAGGATTTGTGTCACCTCCTTATCTATAGAAGCTAAATGTGGTCACAGAACTTTCTATGTGAATCTCTTTTATATACCATACATGTTTTATCTGTCTATATGTATAAGTGTGGAATTATCTATATACTATACCTGCCATCACTGTAATCAAACTAAATGAAGGATCAATAATATAAGAATACCCAAATGACAAGTGTTGTGTATACATCCAGAATCAAGCATGTAAATCAATACCATACAGTTTTAATGCAAAATCTGTGTGGGCAGATTCTTCAAACAACACAATGAGAATTCAACAATTAGTGGATAAAACTGAACAAAATTACTGTTAACTACTTAGGCATATATTCATGTAGTTTTTTGTACATAATACAACTGCTTGTATGAAAAGGGAGAACTAAGGCCAGTTAATTAAGTTAACTGTAATTAAGGTGTATTCAGAAGTACCCATAACAAATAAAGTTATCCTACCACCACAGCAGCCCTCCAATCTTGATTGAGAGCTTTACATCTTCAAGGGAGAGAGGTCCTCAGGAGTTTCATATTTTATTCTGAGTAGAACATTATTTTTTTAAAGCATTTTACAATTTGAAAATGTTTAGTTTCCACATAGGAGGTGAAGGTAAGTGACACAGCTGATAGAACAATGTGATTTGTTTTATGGCCATACGAGGGGTCCATGAAATGACACCCAAATTCCTATTCTTCATTTTGCAGCTTTCTTTGCACACATTTTTAGCACATTTTACAATTACCTGTTCTAAAGGAGCAAAAATCAAAGCAATTAAAAGACTGATTCTCAAATTCCTGTTTCCAAATCCACATGCACCTACTTTTAGAGGTGTAAGGGCTTGCCTTCAACCATATTTAGATATACATCACCAAATCAATCATATGTAAAAAAATATGAATACAAAGGGACATTGTCTTTTCCAAACAGTACTAGGTAATTATAATTAAAATAATAGTTTAGCTTTAAATTTTTATCACTGCCACTTTTATCAAATATTTCAATTGATATATTACTTATATTGTAGTATCCTTAAATTAAATTATATTATGATATAATACCACTGATGAATTGGTATTAGGTACTATACAGTATATTATACAAAATCACTAGTATATACTTTTAAATTTGTTCATTAAATGAAAATCATATAACATGAAGTCTGGTTTCCATTTATTAGGACAAAAATTTCTTCAATTTAAGGTGTTTTTTTGCGAAACATATCATTTATATCAGTTAAAACATGTATCTTCAAGATACATATTGTTCCAATGGTAAAAACCACTTGCTTAAATTTGTCTTTCCTCCTGTATTTTTTCCAACAAAAAGTCATTTTGAAGTATTTACTATGAAGTTTAAGAAAGGGAAATTCTTTAAATATTTTTTTTTAAGATGACAACACCTTAAATATATCCATCTATTTAAAATAACCTCCTTAGGGGTAGTGAAGAACCTAGAAACACTTTATGACAATTTATGTTCAAAAGGATGACACAGTTGTCACAGCATTTCACTACAGTGGCAGTACTTAAACTCCAGCATCTGAACAATTTATTTGGCAAAAGGAAGAACAGTCTATAAACTTTTGGAACATGGGAAGTACATAATAGTACATTGCAACAGTATAATATGCAAAGCTGTTAAAAGTGTAAGGGAAGACATTCTATTGCACTTTCCTTTGTAGGCAGAAGTATTGATGAAGCCTGCAGATGCAGCAACAGAACTGTCCATAAAAAGCCAAGACAGCTGTTGCCATGGCTACTATAAGTCAGTTTATCAGAAAAAATATTGTGATTACTCAGAAGTTTGGGTTTAAAAGATCCTTAAGCCTGATGGCTAATTGACTGAAGTGATCAACTATGATTCTGCATCCAAATATATTATCTTCAAACAGCCATGGTTAACAATACTAGGATACACAGCAGGAGGAGAAAAGAATGAATCAGTGCCTTTCTGCTAGTGCTCCTTCTCTTCAAGTACTGACAGTTTGTGTTCCATATGCAGTCAAAAAACAAAACACACACCATATTTTCAGTTTATGTGAGGGTTGGTGATTTTTTTAAAAAAAAATATAGCCCTATTGACAGAGTCAAAAAGAGTGATCAGAGTGTTAGGCCTCATATTTTTTACCAGTTACATATTTCATCTTTTCTTACTGGCTTATTATTCAGTGCAACAAGAGAGGTTTTCAAACCCATTTCTATTTTCATGGTGAGAACTATTTTATTCCACTGAAAGGGTAGAAATTAAACTTCCCTAACTTGCTATACATTGCTTGTTCTACTATAGACAGAAGTATAACATTATAAGTGAAATGGGAAGGTAGCAATGGTTAACACATCTTGCAGTAAATTAGATGTAAGTTGTGTTGATCAGCCACGCAAAAGTCACTCTGGATCCCAATCAATAAGATCTAAATAGAATTCCATACACTGTGTATTCGTTTTCCCTTTGCTCCATATACATTTCCCAACCACATTCTACATTTGCTAATTAGTGTCTTCTATCTTACAGAGAAGATATGGGGAATACATTGGCAAGGGGTTCGTGCATTCCTCTGGACTGCCTGCCTATGTTGTTGACAACAAATACTGCATCTATTATCTGTCTAGACTGATAAAATATTGCAACTGAGCAACTAAAACAGAGACTGTAATGGAATAAGTTTCCAACCATGAAGCATTTGAGTAAATGCACATTTTTACTGTCCACTCTAAGTAACTTGAATATAATATATTTTATAATCCTAAAATTCCCAGCTTTCATTTCCATCATGAGATGAATTCTGGTTTAAGTTAAATACTGCCAGAGTTGGTTGTAAAAGGTAATGAGGGTAAAGTATTAAATAGGAAGCCACTCCTCACATTTTCAAAGTTGAATATCCTATAAACAAAAGCCTGTACAAAATAACGATAGTAATGTGTCAAATACAGTAATTACCCTGCATTAAAAAAAACTTTCAAAATTTGCTCAAGAAATGTAACAATTAAGTTTTATCTGTTCTAAATATAAATGAGGTTTATAAATGCAGTTATTTCTATATAGATCACAAGTTCTTTTAAAAGTTTGAAATCTTACATTTAAGTCATTTCCCAGCTTTTAGTTATAAAGAAGTAATATAAAATTAAAATTTTAGAACATATGACAAGGATAAATATTAAAACATTCACTTCAAATTTGTTCATTAAGCATTTCTGTGTTGCCAATATCAAAAACAAATCTAGGCAACTCACACAGAAAAAACACAGTATAATATCCCATAAAAAACACTACAAGAAATTAAAAATATAACATCAGGTGAAATGAGGGTGTAACTCTCAGAATCACATTGGTTCTTAAGAACTTGCAAAAACACAGCAAACATTTTTTTCTTCTTAAAAGATACCTCATGAATGACACAAGTTAACAACCAGAGGATTTTTTTTTAATACCATAACTACCGTAGGAATTTTTTGTGAACATCTTTTCAAACATCTATGGTTCTTCAAATACTTTACTCAAATATTTGTGAGCAATAACAAATATAAATAAAATCTACAATACTTATATAAGTTTAATAGTAAAGAAACCAGTTATGGTGCCCAGTTTAATATCCAAAGCAGTAGGATAATAACTTGGAAATTTCTTCATTTATTCTCTGACATAGGTGCGGTCAATATATTCCTATCACATACCCAATTATCTGCAAACATATAATTCTCTAAATAGCTACACAGAATATATCATTTCCAAAATATTTTTAGCTAGAGACAAATTAATCAATTATTTCTCCTTGCAATTTAATGCACTTTCAGGATCACCTCTCTCAACCAATCCCATGGATTCTCACAAAAGGGCCTCTCCAAAGTTCCCTATGCTGTGATTGTATCCTGTATTATGGAATGAACCTAACTTCCTGGCATTCAAAAAAAAAAAACCCTCCTCTCAAAACAAGACTTTTCCATAGCGCCAATGCTGTGAAGTCTATCACCGAAGTCTACAAAAGCGGGGAACATAAAAAATCATTGTAAATAAATAAAACTCTTTATCCCAAAATACCTTAATCCTTTAAATTATCAATTTATGTCAGATCATATTAGTTCAATGTAAAATGTGAAACTTGAACTAATGAAGCAGTGATCTCTCTTTGCACCATGCGTTCTTAAAAAAAGAAAACTATTCAGAAGGCTTCTACAAGACAAGAAAGAACTGGGTTCATATCCAAAATTTACAAGGAACCATGTAAAATAGCAATGTAGGGACACTATAAAATTACAGTCAGGTGTATTTTTATAATAGGATCATACATTTAAATGTCCAAATAGTAAAATATTCTGATGAAATCAAGAATTACTGCTTTTTAAAGTTAGCTCAGATATCACAAAGATTATAAATCACATTGTTGATTTATTTTAAAAGTTTGTCCACTGTATTACTCATTAAAAGTGAAAAGAATGAAAATGTATCTTTTAACTATGAGTTACACGAATACTACTGCAATTCTATACATGTCTACTCAGAAATTATTCCTATTGATTTCAACAGATTTCCAGTTAAGTACATAGTTTAATAATTTTTAATTAGGACTAATATGGAATGGAATGAGCTATGCAAAGTAATACCCTGAATACTTAAGCTCCCAATAAATTTTAGTGCTAAATCTATTCCAAAAGTGGTAAACAAAGTCACCCTAATTTAAATTCTCTATAGATGCCTTAAAATTAGGGTGCCGGTTCTTAGAAAAATTGTTTCTTCTTATATGTGGGAATGAAACAGTAAAACTTTTCTTTAGTATTATAATCTGTTATTAATGCTACAGTATAAGAAATATATGATCCAAAAATGCAATGAAACTTTTCTATATAAAATTAACAAAAGAAAAAACTTCATCCAAACTTATATTCAAGTTGCATTATTTCAATTAAATTTTAAGCATGCAATTAGATCTCATCCCACTAAAATTAAAATAAGTTTAAGAGATGGATTACATCAAAATGATTATTGGAATTTAAGAACTTTTGTTTTTACAAGAAATAAATATTGAAGTCCAATACTGAACACTTATGCCTATAAAAATGTGAAATGTTTCAATATCAAAATAACTTACAATACATACTGAAAGAGAAAATAAGCTGATTCCACACTTAACTATTGTTTTGAATATAGTCAAGATCTGCTTCACTTAACTGGTGCTCCAAATCTGTTGGTGTTCAACAGCCCGAACACCTCAGTGGGAATGGCCAGTGGGAGTCAGGTCCAGCTAGTCTGGGGGAAGCTGTTTTTTAAAACATGCCACAATTTTGATACCAAGTATCACATACATTTATGTTTGCAGTGCAAAAACTTTTGTGTTCTACACCCTGTAATAAAATGTAATAATTCATTACATTTATTTTGAAAAAATATCAACAAAAAGGTGGAAGAAAATTTGCCTCAGTTTCCTTGCATTTAAAAACATGTCTATTCAGAAGACCAACCAAGCTTATATAAGAAGTACAGCCTTAAGAAAGTAAAGTTTTATCAGTTTTGAAGGCCATCATGTGTAAGTAGTAAAACAGAACAAACCCCAATTCCATTTAAAAAGTATACCTTCAATGTTGCATATTAATGTCAATAATGCCTCTTATTTTCCCATAAATACCCACACTTAGACCAGTAGGCTAAGTTTTTGACAGTTGTCATACCAATCAAAACTTGCCAACCCCTCCCCCAGCAAATGGTCCATTTTTAAAAGAAGCATGTACTATTTTCATTCCTCCAGACTACTATAGCCACTATTGTAGAAGAGATCTGAGAAGTTAAGCCTTCATTTGTCATTTAAGAACAATTATATATGCTGCTACAATGTATTTTTATTACTTTAGAGATAATACTTTCCAAAGTTTCTGACCAACATACATTACTCAAATCCATAGTAAGAATTAGAATTGTGAGGAAATTCTTAGAATGTGTAAAAATAGTGCTTTGACTTAAAATTCTTAGTAATGATTTCCATAGTAAGACAATATTTTGTGAAAAGAATTTTTAAAAAATATAGTTTAAAATATATTCAAAGTTACAGATTTGCAAAATTCCTCACATGTTTAGCAAGATCACTAGTGTTTAAGTTACTGACTTCAGTTTTCCCTGAAATACCAGCATGTTAAACACGACTTTCAATCCCATCTCATCTTAACTTTCCATAAGAAAAGAACATTCAATATTCACTAATATACCCAGATTGTAGTGGTCACTATAGTTAAGCCATTAGAAAAGAAAAAAGAAAAAAGGAAAGAAATAGTTAGAAAGTGAAACCAGACAAGTTCTGCCAAAGGAAATTAAAAATAAAATGCAAGCAGTTCTATGAAAAAGAGTTCCTAAAACTCTAATTCTCTTTCTGGTGTCAAACTTTTTATTTCAAAAGGTTGAAATTCCAAAAATACAATAGAAATTTGTTTAAGACTGGACAGCATGTATGGCAAAATATTGGTCTGTGATATTACAGAATCATATGTTAACAATGCTTGCCCTAAAGCTGTTGCTACTTTTAGTCTTACAGAATAATAGTATTTCAACAATAATGAGCTGGAACTGCACTTTTCCTGAATACTACACTATAATAATAATTTACTCTGATTTGCATGCCTAGGTTTACTAATTTCAAATCTAATATTATTCAATGGAAAAAACACATAACTTTATCATTATGTTTAGAATATTCTACCTCATATTTACACTATGTATGGAAATCTTAACTTTTTAAGATACCATCCTTATTGAAAATATATCTGAAAAACTCAGCCAAGATCTCTGTACCATAATCATGAACATAGATTTCACTAAGTATTAATTCATCAAAATGTACAAATCATTAGAGAAGTTTATTACAAACATGAACCTGTAAATGGCAACAGCACATCTATTTGGGAGTTGTTTGCACCAATTTTACTAACAATTTATTCTCCACATAAATGTGTCATTTAAAATAAAGGATTTATAACCTGCAATTTAAGTGAAGTGGCATCCTCACACCTTTCAGAACATCCCTGTCACTAGCAAACATCACAGATAAATGCATACTGATCATAAAACCTCATTTTCTGTCACTTGGTTTAATTGTGTTGATCTAATTCATTTTTATATCCTCAACAAAAAAAGTATTGTTTCATCCTGAAAGTAACAACTGAACTGCAGACATGTAAAGTGGGGGAGGGAAAGAATCCCATCTGTAGTAAGCTCAGAATAACAAAGAAACAAACACACAGAAAAGTAACAAGATACACATGCACAAAACAACCAGACCAAATGGCAGTCCCATACACCCTCTACTCTTTGTACCAAACACAGAGAAATGGGAGGAAAAGATAGGGAGAAGAGAGAAGAAGGTACACGTCTCCAGTCACTGCAAACATGTGCCAGAGCAAGAGTGTGAAATCCCAAAGGTGTCCTTGCACTGAGCTTTGTATCCATGCAAAATGGGCTGCCCCAGGGTGAGGGGGGCAAGAGAGACTTCAGAATAACAAGTTGCTGAAGAAAGGGAATTTTCCCAGCACTACTTGGGCTACCAAGACAAATTAAAAGGCAAAAAAGAAAAAAGAAAAAAAAAAGGGGGGGGGAGGAAAAAAGAAGGGAGGAGAGGAAAAACCGCCGCCGCAGCAGCTTTGCTAGGAAGCCTCTATCATCAAAGCAGGAGCATCTTCAAGGTAATAAAACTTCCTAGGCGGCAGCATCAGGGAGGAAGAAGAAAATGAACCCCACAGAAAAACGGCCTAGAAAAAAGATCTTCCTGGGGGGGAGGGGGGGGGGGGGGGGGGAAATCGTCCTCTTCCCTTCCCCTCTCTTTGCAAAAATGTGTCATTTCTCTTTCCCCCTCCACACACACACAACACACATACACATACACTCTCTCTCTCTCTCTCTCCAATGTGTCACCTCACCCCTCCCGCTCCACCACCACCCTCCTCCTCCTCCTCCTCTCACAGAAACTTACTTCAACCCTCACAGGTGACAGAGAAAGGACATGCCCCCTTCCCGCATCCCTAGGCGTTTTTCCTCTGGGTGAGGAGGGGGAGGCGGGCGGGTGAATTACCCTGAAGTTGTGGCTCCTCATCTCCAAGTTGGCTCCGGAGTCTTCCATGGTGGACTCCCTCCTCCCAGCGCGCACCCACACACACCATCCACCCTTTTTCTCTGTTTCTTCCACCACCACCCCCCGAAACTCCCGAGCCAGGCAACAGAGAACCGGGGGGGGGGGGGGGGGGGGGGGGGGGGGGGAAAGAAAGGGGAGGGGGGGGGGGAAAGGAGAGAGAATATCCAAAAGGTGGGATACTACACCCTGCTGGTGGTGGTGGTGATGTTGCCGCCGAGGTGGTCTGGCTGGGGTCCCCCTGGCAGGACCTCTGTTTGAGGGGGAAAGGAGTCCTCTTCATAGGGAGAAGGCGGTGCAGATGCTCCTCTGGGCCTGCCTGTCCCCCTCTTCTTGGCTCCTCTCTCTCTCCTCCTCCTCTCACTTTCTTTAATCTAAGCTGGGAGTGGAAGATGGTTGGTTGGTTGCTCCCTCCTCCTCCTCCTCCTCCTCCTCCTGCTTTTCTCTTCTCTCTCTCTCCTCTGAGGGGTCCTTTTCCTTCCCCTTTCCCAGGGGGGCTCCTCCTGCAGAGGGGAGGAGGGGACAGGCAGGAAGAAAGGAACGAAGCAGAAGAGGCGCAGAAGAAGAGAAACTGTGACACAAAAACAAGCCGAGAAGCTGAACTCTTCTTCAATCCCATTCACCCGGCCCGGCCGCAGCACCCGCACGCCTGAATCCCTCCGCCACCGGCCCTCCGTGTTTTTTTTTTTTTTCTGATTTTTTTTTTTTTTCTTCTCCCCTCCTCGCTTTGCTTTGCTTTCGCCTGGCCTGCCGGCGGCGCGCGCTCCCAAGGCTCCCTCGCTTTGCCCGCGCGCCCCCGACACAACTCTCTCTCGCACACAAACGCGGCTTACTTCGGCCGCTCTCCGAAGCGAAGAAGGGAGCCGAGGTTTTGGTGGGGGGGGGGGGGGGAGGGGGGGGGGGAACGGGGACAAAAGCAGAGGCGGAGGAGGCCTCCCCTTCAACCGGGGCTCCCCACCTTATCTCCCTACGAATGAAGGAGGACGGGGGTGGGGTGGGGTGGCCGGCTTGCTCGGGGAGAGGAGGGGGCGCCTCAAGGCTTCTCCAGAGGGACTACTTGACGTGTCGGTGCAGCGAATTTATTTCCCTTTGCCTAAGGAACGGGCTGTGGTGCGGCACCCATTGCCTAGGGAAAAAACCCGGATGTAAAGTGAGTGAAACTAAAGTAGAGTGAAGTAGGGCAGCAAACTCTCGCAGAGCAGCGGTGGGCAGGAAAAGATCACGCACCGGGGCAGGCGGAGGAGGGAGGGAAACGAAGCAGGGCTCATGCACTGGGGGCAGGCGGTGGGAGCAGCGACAGCCGGAGGAAACCAGAAGCGCGAGCATCTTTTTATTCCCCCCCCCCCACACACACACTATTGCAAGTGGCTCTGCGCAGGAAGCGGATACACTCAGGAATGTGGAGAAATGCAGCCGAGCATCCTCGCTCGCTCGGTTCCCCCCCACCCCCACCCCCCACCCCGCCCCAATGTAAAGGATTCTGCACAGGAAGCGAATGCACCAGGGCAATGGGGAAAGAACAACAACAACAGCAAGCAGCAAGCAGCAAGCAGCGAACAAGCTGGTAGTGTCCTCGCAAACGTGCTCTTCAACCCATTTGCAAAAGAATCCGTACAGGAAGTCGATGCACCAAAGGCAGGAATAATAATAATATTGAAAAAAAAGGAAAAAAAAAAAAAAAGGAAAGAACAATCGCCCCAATGCAAGGGGCTTTGCACAGGAAGTGGATGCACCAAGGGCAGCGGCAGCACACACAGGCATCTTTCGCCTGGCGTGCGGGATTTTTGCACAGGAAGCTGACATACCGGAGGAGGGAAAGGGCTGTGAGAGAGAGACCCAAGAATTCTCACCCTCATCCCAAAGCGAGGAGCTTGGACAGGAAGTTGATGCAACAGGGCAGTAAGGGCTGCGAGGTTTGGGGAGGGGGTCGGCGAGTAGGGAGGGAGAGAAAAATAACGAAATAACCAGTCTTAACAATGGGAAGAGCCCTTGGATTCTACCTAGCTGAAAGAAAATATCGCTGCAATATTTAATGGAGGTCATTGTTACAAAGTTAATATATTTGGGGTGGCTGGGTAAAATTAAAGGAGAGGGCGAGTTCTTGAGTGACTTCATGGTAGGCGAGCTGACCACAAACCAGCCGACCGTGTTTTAATTAAATGTATTGTGTGAACTGAGCCAGTGGGGTTGGTTCATGGTTGTATTGCTTGAGCATAAGCAGTTGGAACAATTTGGCAAATCCTGGAAAGCGTCCTGTGCAAACACCACCAGAGAGAGAAATATCTTGCTCGTGTACCAAAGGAAAAGAAAGATGTATCCTATTAGCATCTCAGGCGTAACTTGAGTGAGCAGAGTATACTCTGTAAAATCAATGTGTATGTTTACTTACTTGGTTATAAGATTCTCTTCTTACCTGTGTTTAATTTATCTGTCTTAATTTAATGTTAGGTTTTAATTGAAGTTTGTAATGCCCGTTTTTGTTAATAAGATTTTCTGAGCATCAGAAAACTTATGTAAATTGTAACCTAACAGTTGGTTAGAAATAAACACAAAAGTGAAAATAAAGTTTATCTTTGTTATCCAATGTTTGATATGTTTGAAATTTTGTCTCTGTTGGAAGTGCAATAGAATTTTATCATAACTTTTCATTTATAAATATACAGCATACAAGGACTGTATACTTGGACTATATTTTGAATTAAATAATTAGATCAATTAACATTGATCAAACTAAAATTTGGATTCTAAATATATTGCTAAAATTCACGCAAAAGAAATAAGTGATATTTCATATGGTTGTGAATAAAGTATCATACACATACTGTATAATTTTTGCCAGATTGTATCAAACTATTTGCAGGACATGCAAAACTTAATGACATAGCAGATATATTTAGATTCATGATGTTAGATGTAATGTTATGGTTTGTTTTCAGTTTCAACTATGCATTGATTTGATTATGCTCTTCATAATACTTAATAGAAAGCTAAAAGTTTAATATACTTTATATATGCAAAGCCTGGATGAAATTGTGTGAGTGGTAATATATGAATTTGTTAGTCATTAACCATTTGATAATTAAATCATTATAGCCATCAACTTCAAAGGCAGTAGGCCATTTAACAGCAGCTATGAGGGAGTAATAATGGTTCTTGTGTTAAAGAAGCTATGGCATATTTCCTTAAGCTGTATTCCATGGTTTATAAATCAGAATTCTTTGGTTGACAGAATACACATTATCCCAAATAAATCACTAGTAGTAAATAAGATGCGTAAACCTCTTAAATGAGCTGGGTTCAGTTTCATAATAAACAAGGGACTAAATTTAAGTTTAGTTTACCCTTACCAAAAATGTTTCAAATACTATGCTCATCTTTATATAAGCTACAAATTGAAGAGCTGTATGGACAGGTTGAGATGATGCTACTTATCTTACTTATCATTAAGTACTCTGGTTAACACAAAGCAAGGTTGGGCATCTCTCAAAACAATTTCATTAATTTCAGTATATTCTCCAAAGATTGGATCCAACCTGCAGTATGGAAAGGTGGCTTGTACAAACATTTTTGAAAGTTTATGACCTCTGTTTGGTCAATAAATTGTGCAGGAAACCTGGATGAATTAATTGTGCAATTAGTAACAATGCTATAATTATGAGTAAAGGATGAGAGTAATATGACAGTAATATATTTTATAATCTTGGGTTTTCTGCTGATGTTTAAAATAGGAGTACTGTGTGGCATACTGTAATACTAAAGCCTCTAGCAACTGTAGGCATGTTTAGTTTTATTCATCACAACTTTCAATTGGGCAATACAGGGGAAGCCACAGATTCTAAAGAACGGATAACCTTGGACAATATTACTCTGTTGTTTTGTATTAGTAATAAATTGGCTAATAAATGTAAAGGTTTTCTTTAAAGGAATTTTGTTAATTTTTATATAATTATATTTTGTAAAGTACATAATTTTATGTTTGAATAGTACATAATAATTTCCCAATTTCGTATATAGATTTATGCTTTTGCTATCTCTTTATGTACTTTATGCAATAATTATTTCAGATCTTAATAAATATGTTATGAATACACAGACAGAGAGACACAAATTTGTAAATAAATTTTTTACAAAGGCCGTATAAAACTACTTTAAAAAAGTAATAAGTAGCCCTTTGCTTGAAATTGATTTTAAACATTATTCAGTTACAATTTTTAATCATTTTATTTTTATTTTACCCATTTTAATGGACTTGCTTAGATAAATAATAGAAACGCAAGCCGAGGCAAACATGTGCTAGAATTATTTTTGTTTCTTAAGTATGTCTTTCAAATATAATTATTACATTATAGGGCCTTTATGTAGTATACTGATTTTGTAATGCCATTCTGCATTTAGGAGGTTTTTGCAAAGTCATACTGATAATTTATTTCTGGGGCATTTCCCAGATAAAGTGCAGGCAATATAGATGTTCAGTGTTACACTATTGATAGTTTTATTCTACCTTTTTATTAAAACCTTATGGATATATACACAGGAAAACATACCTAGTCATTTCTTACCTTAGATGGGGTCCTATTGCCATCTTTTTTCGCCGCCTCCCGTGTGTTGACCACCAAACTGAGATCGTATACTACACTAACTATAGTATGTTTTAATCATGGTTGAATATTATATAACATGGTTAAAAATAAGTTTATAAGCTATGATTGAGTTCATAATACAAGCTGAACAAAAAGCAGGCAACATTATGATTTACTCCATGAGCACAGAAATTCATTTAAAAAATTGCATTTCCAGACATCTTTAAGCCTAGGTGCAAAAATTTCAAAAGGGGAAGAGTGTAATGTGTATTAGAAATAGAATCTGATCATGACACTCTACTGTACACAGAAATGAGAAATGTTAAAAAGATGAATGTGTTTCCAAATTCTGCAGTATCATCTTGCTTATTTAGTAATAAAATCGATTTTAACTTTGGGATGCACAGTTTTTACTGAAAAAGAAATTCTGGTTTTAGTGTGATAATCTTTGAGAAAATATGTACAAGAATTTGGAAATCTAAAAAGAAAATTGGCATTAATTTATTTTCCATTTTTTAAATTATTGCAATATGGTATTTTGAATGCTTCATTTTATCTTTTTATCCCATATTAGTCTCCAGGCCTTTAATCACTTTAAGCCCATGTCACACTGCACCAATGGATACAAAGAGGATGTAAAATGGACAAAAAAGCTTGCCATCCGTTGGTTAACGCGATGTACTCACTGACTCCGTTTTGCTTCCTCTCTATCCTTCCAGCATCCGTCTATTGACGTTTCATCCACTCAAAAAGTTTTGGGCTGCCCAAAACTTTTGCGCGGAAAATGTATCCAATTCGTCCGTTCTGCATCCGCTACGCATCCGTTCTGCATCCGTTACATATCCGCTATATCCGCGAGGCATCCGTTCCGCATCCACGCAACTCACATCCGCTCGGACACAGGGAGGAAGCGGAACGGACGTGGAAAGGATGCAACACAGAAACAAAGTGTTTAAAACAGAAAAAAAGTTTGCAGAGGGGACCTATCTTGGATATGAAGGATGTCTAGAGGATGCCTAGAGGATGCAAAGGGACACCTATACTGCCTATAAAAAGGGGGAGCAACTCACCTGCATCTCACTTTCAGACCAGCAGCCTAGCTGTGCAGACCTCTGCAGCCTTCATCTAACTCTTCCACAGCATCCAGTCATGTCCACCGTGGATCATACCACAGTCCTTTTGGCAGCCACCATCCTTCTGCAACAGTGCGAAGCCATCTACAGGCTCTGTGAAGAAAAAGAGGCGGCCAAGAAGCGTCTGGGTACGAAGATGGATCGGGAGAAGAGAAGAGTACGGGCTGTACAACAAGCTGATGGTGGAGCTCAGGAATGAAGACACTCGGGCATTCCAGAACTTCATGAGGATGCCTCCAGCCATGTTTGACGAAGTTGTGCAGCGCCTGACACCCAGGTTGACCAAGGCAAACACCAACTTCCGGCCCAGCCTGGAACCTGGGCTCAAGGTGGCACTCACTCTGCACCACCTGGCCTCAGGGACCACCTACAGGAGCATGCAGTACGGCTGGAGGGTGCCACACAACACCATCAGCATTGTGGTCAGAGAAGTGGTGCAGTCCATCATCGAAGAATACCTGCAGGAGCTCCTCCAGTGCCCCTCCACTGATGAAGGATGGAAGAAAGTTGCAGAGCAGTGGTATCAGAGGTGGAACTTCCCCCACACCGTTGGAGCCATCGATGGCAAGCACGTGGCCTGCAAAGCACCACCCAAGTCAGGCTCAACTTATTTCAGCTACAAGGGCTTCTTCAGCATCGTCCTCTTTGCCATGGTCGATGCTGACTACAAGTTCATGTACATCGATGCTTCAGGCAGCGGCTCATGTTCAGATGCCCAGGTATACAATGTCAGTGACATCAAGGAGGGGCTGGAAGGTAACCTCATCATGGGCTTCCCAGATCCAGACCCCCTGCCCAACGACACGCAAGATGTGCCCTACTTCATCGTGGGGGATGACGCCTTCTCCCTCACAACCTACCTCATGAAGCCCTACACTTCAAGACACCTCACCCGTGAAGAGAGGATCTTCAACTACAGGCTGTCCAGGGCAAGGCAGGTGGTGGAGAACACCTTTGGCATCCTGGCCAACAGGTTCCAGGACCTCCAACAAGGCAATGGGGACATGGAGCCTGGGGAATGGAGGCAAGGGTGAAACCTGATAGACACTGAGGATGTGCAAGGCCCCAACAGAGCCTCACGGGAAGGGAAGAAGCAGCGCAACCTCCTGAGACACTGGTGCAACTCCCCAGCTGGAGCAGGGGAGTGGCAAGACAGGATGATAGATGATTAATGAGTGCTTCCTTCAGCCTGTCTCATCACACTGATGAGATTGGGCCATGTATGTTGGGTGGGCCTACAATGAACAGGGCGTTTAATAAAGAGTTGTGTTTGTGTTGACATGTGTAGATGATTATTACATTATTATTGATAATAAAGGGCCATAGGTGTGGCACCTGGGAGGGTGGACCATACAGTCCCACTATGCTTGCACTGGAGGTTTATCTGTCCCACTGCTATCCTAACCCATCCCACAGCTATTACCCATCCCACAGGTATCCTAACCCATCCCAAAGCTGTCCTTACCCATCCCACAAGCATGCAAAGGCTTAAGCCATTTCTAAAAGTTTCCACCAAGACTTTATTACAGAAAAAGAAATGAAGCAAGTGTGTGAATCAAAGATAAACTTTATTGAACAACAAGCTGTAAAACAAAAATGACCCAAGTCAAGTGTCCAAATAAATTCCACAGGTAGCCAGCTACCCAGTCTCTGGCACTCTTATTGGTCACTCGGAGGTGTGCCCAGTCTCAGGGGTGAAGGGTCCAGGTGCTGTGGAGGTGGGTGGTGCTGGAGTGCTGGTTTGTATCATCATTGGGGTGTCTGGCCCCGAGAGGACAACGGGACGGTGTGTTGAGGAAGCTCTCAGCTGGCTCAGACCCGCGATGCTGAGAGGTCCTTCCTCCACGCCATGGGGTGTCAGCCCCAGTACTGATGAGAGATGTACTGAGGCCGGGCTTGGCTGTGGGGTGGAGGAAGGACTAGTGTAGTGGGGCTGTCTGGTCTGCAGCTGGGTGAGGACTGGCGTGGGTGGCATCGCTGTCGGTGGCATTGTCCTAGGTGGCATTGGTGGCATCAGTGGAACCGGTGGCAACGGTGTCACCCGATGACTGTGCCTGGGCTGGGAAGGGCTGCCTGTGCTGCTGGACCTCCTGGTAGCCGTAGCCCTGGTAGGTGAGGGGCTGTGGGAAGCCTTGGTATGGGAGGGACATCACCTGGGGTGGAGGAGTAGAACTGGACCGGGTGGGAGCAGGTTCCTCGGGGTCTGGAGGGTTGTGAAGCAGCTTGGTGATCCGGTCCTTTACCACCTGGTACTGGGGTTCCTCCATGTTCTTGAGGGTCTGGTTGACATAGGTGAGGAAGGGCTTGCAGTTGGAGGATGAGGAGTTGGTGCTGACCAGCTGAGAGAGGAGATCTATACTGGTGCGGATGGTGTCCCTGATCTCCAGCAGGACAGTGTGGCTCTGCCCCTCCTGCTGTCTGGCTCTCTGCCTTTCTGTGGAGGCGGAGCTGGGGGCTGTGGATGCGGGTACGACTGTGGTGGACTCGATGTCTCCTCTCTCCCACCGCACCAGGGAGTCCTCCACGCGCTCCACCATGGTGACAACAGCTGTCCACGTGTTCTCCGCCGTGGCACGCTCCACAGAAACCTGCCTGGAGACAGGGACTGACTCTCGGCCGGAAGAGGACTGGGTCACAGCAGGCTGCCGGAGAGAGGGTAGACAGAGGGGCTCCTGGTGCTCCTCGGTGGCGGATCTCACCCTCCAGGAAGCTGCACCTGGCCATGACGTAGGTCTCTCTGTCCGTCAGCTTTTCTGTGGCCTGGCCACAGGTGCAGCTTCAGGTGCAGCTTCCCGTACCAGGTGTGCATATGTTTCCACCAGCCGAGGAGCACCTCCGAAGTGTAACCCATACTCTCCGCCCTCTCTCTCCAAGCAGCCTGCTTCCGCTTGGTGTCCCTGTACAGCCGGTGTCCCTTCCGCCACAGATAGTCATTCTCCCTCAGCCACTCCAGCACCTCATCCTCGTGTTCCTCCTCAATGAAGTATTGCCTCCTCTCCCATCCCCACCTACGCCTCTTCCTCCCTTTGGCAGGACCAGATGGGCCCTCATCAGAGGGGCTCCCAGGTGGTAGGGGCTGCTCCTCCACACCACCAGCAGCAGCAGCACCAGCAGGATCATCATCATCATCATCATCATCATCATCATCATCATCATCACCAGCAGGATCATAATCAGCACCAGCAGCACCAGCACCAGCAGCACCAGCAGGACCAGGAGCACGAGCAGGACGAGCAAGACCAGGAGCACGAGTAGGATGAGCAAGTCCAGGAGCACGAGCAGGACCAGCAGCAGCTTCAGCAAAGTATGCAGCAGAAGCACCACTGCCAGGAGCAGCTTCAGCAGAAGCCCCAGCAGAAGCAGAGTCAGGGACAGGGGGTGGGAGGGTGGCCATGTCCCTCTTGCCAGGGATGGTGGCAGGTTGCTGAGACTTTTGCTTCTTCCCCATGGTTCTGGGGTTGCTGGCTGGCAGGGAGGCTGGCAGGCACCAAGGCTGGCAGGAAGCCTGGCACCAAGGCTGACAGGAAGCCTGGCACGAAGCCTGGCAAGCAGGCAGGCACCAAGGCTGGCAGGCAGACTGGCTGGCAGGGAGGCTGGAAGGCAGGCTGGCAGGCAGGCAGACAGCAAGGCTGGCAGGGAGGCTGGCCAGGAGGTTTGGAGGCAGGCTGGCAGGAAGGCTGGCAGCAAGGCTTGCAGGTAGGCATGCAGGCAGGGCAGGCAAGGACTCGATGTATCCTGCAGCAGGTCTTTCCTCCAAATGCTGGCCACGTGCGAGCTGCTTCCCTTTATATCCGGGGGGCTTGCGCAATGCATCCCCCCCGCATGCGCAATTAATGCCAGGCATCCATTAGGCTTCCGCTGTGCATCCGCTAGGCTTCCGCTGTGCATCCGCTTCATCCGCTGTGCATCCGCTTCATCCGTTCGGCGTCCGCTTTGCTGAGGTCCCCCGGAAGCCTAGCAGATGTGCCATCCGCTTCCATCCGCTGGGTTTCCGTTCCGCATCCACTTTCCATCCACCCTGCATCCTCCCCGCGTCCGTGTTATCCGCTCCGGTTATGCAAATTTTTGCCCCTTTTGAGAGCGGATAACAACGGATGGAACATTTTGCTCGTCTGCTGTGTTCTTTTTGCATCCATTGGGTAGTGTGACATGGGCTTAAGTTGCTGTTCTTTGCACTTTTTCCAACATCTCAACATCTTTTTTGTAATGAAGTGACCAAAACAATGCTGTATTCCAGTTGTGGTCTTACAAAGTCTTTATAAAGTGGTACTAATACTTCACGTGATTTTGATTCTGTGCCTCTGTTTATACAACCAAGGATTTTATTAGCTTTTTTGGCTGTTGCCGCAGACTGCTGACCCCTTTTTTATGTGATCGTCCACCAGGACTCCAAGGTCCCTGTCACAGTTACTGTTTTTGAGCCAGGTGTTGCCTAATCTGTACTTGTACCTTTGATTTTTCCTGCCCAGGAGTAAAATTTTGCTTTTTTTCCACATTAAATTTCATTTTGTTAGGGCCCATTGTTCAAGTCTGTCAATAACTTTTTGGATCCTGAGCCTTCTGGGGTTTTGGCTATTCCTGCCAGCTTAGGGTCATCTGAAAATTTAATGAGTTCCCCTTCTATTCCCCAATCTAAGTCATTTATGAAAATATTAAAGAGTACTGGGCCTAAAATGGAACCTGCGTACTCTTCTCCATGTAGATGTCGTACCATTAAGGACTACTCTTTGAACATGTCAACCAATTACAAATCCATCTGGTCATGATGCTGTGTATCCCACATTTTTCTAGCATACCAAGAAGTAGGTTGTGGTCTACTTTGTCAAATGCCTTGCTGAAGTCTAAATATATGATGTCCACAGATTTTGCCAGTCTATTAATTTAGTCACATTGTCAAATAATGAAATAAGATTGGCAGGATTTCTTTTTAACAAACTCATGCTAGCTACTAGTTATAACTTTCTTTGTTTCTAGATGTTCAAAGATCTGGTTGTTGTTTTTTTCAGTATCTTCCCAGGCATTGATGTTAGTCTGATTGGTCTGTAGTTTCCTGGATCGATTTTTTTTCCTTTTTTAAAGATGGAAATCACATCAACTCTTTTCCAATCCTCTGGTAGTTTCCTGGTGCTCCAAGATTTTGTAAAGATACGATTACAATGGTTCTGGGATAACATTTGCCAGCTTCTTCAGAATTCTGGCATGTTATCCATCAGGTTCCAGTGAGTTATATTTATCAAGGGCAGAAAGGTGTTCTCCCATTTTCTTGCTTATTTTAATTTTTATTTCTAGTCTTTTTTTACAGTTATGTTTTTGGTAGATTGGGCTATAGTATCTTTTTTTGTGAAGAAGACTGATGCAAAGAATGAGTTGAATAGAATAGAATAGAATAGAATAGAATAGAATAGAATAGAATAGA
>BLBF01000005.1:56333853-56361273 GCA_015471245.1 Laticauda colubrina | reverse complement strand
GATCAAGTTGGTGATTTTGTTTTTGTGGAAGCCATTGGCTGTCAATATTTCAGTCAGGGTGCATAGTTCAGTCTTTATATGTGTCTTATCTGCCAGGCGTGTGGTTCTGGTAATTAGTGTTTTCGCTACGGAATTTATCTGTGCTGGGTGGTGGTGGGATTGGGCATTGAGGTAGCGGTTGGTGTGTGTTTTCTTCTGGTATATGGTGTGTCCCAGTGTGCCATCTGTTCTTTTGTAGATTAGTACATCTAGGAATGGTAGTTGTTTGTTTATTTCCGTTTCCATGGTGAACTTGATTTTGGGGTGTGTGTTGTTTAGGTGTGTTAGGAAATTGTTTAGGTTTTCTTTTCCATGGGGCCAAATCACAAATGTGTCATCGATGTATCTTAGCCATAGTTTGGGTTTGTGGGTGGCATTAGCCAGGGCTCTGGATTCAAATTCTTCCATGAACAGGTTTGCAATGACGGGTGACAGTGGTGATCCCATAGGGGCTCCTTCAATTTGCTTGTATCTTTGTCCTTTGTATATGAAATATGTGTTGGTTAGGCAGTGTTCTGTTAGTTCCATGAGGTCTTTGGCTGGTTGGTATTTATTTTTGATGATTTCAAGAGTTTCTTTTATTGGGACTTGAGTGAATAGTGAAACCACGTCGAAACTTATCAGCAGATCTTCTTGTTCTACATGTAGATCTTTGATCATTTCTAAGAAGTGGTATGAGTTTTGTACATATGAAGCTGTGGTTTCAGCATGGGGCTGTAGTTGTTTTGCTAAGTATTTAGCTAGGTTTTGTAATGGTGCTCCTATGGAGCTGACTATGGGTCTGAGAGGTATGCCTTCTTTGTGTATTTTTGGGAGGCCGTATAATTTGGGGCATCTAGAAGATTTTTCTCTTGGGATGATCGTCTGTTGGATTTCTTTGCTTATGTGGCTGGTTATAATTTTCTTCTTGGTTGATTTTTCTAGATATGTGGTTGGGTCTGTATTTATAGGTTTGTATGTGGAGTCTTGGAGTAGGTCTGTCAGTTTTGTTTCATAGTCTTTTCTGTCCATTACTACTGTGGCATTTCCTTTGTCTGCTGGGAGTATTATTATACTATTATCATTTTTCAGGGTTTGTAACGCTCTGAATTCATCTTTTTGCAAATTATTTTTGGGTGGTTTCGTTGTGCATAAGATGTGAGTAACCTGGTGTCTTATTCTGTCAGCTTCATCTGTATTTTATTTGGTTAGGCTGGATTCTACTGCACATATGATGGATTCTGTTGGGATTTTTTTGGGTGCTATGGCATAATTGAATCCTTTGGATAGGACATCTGTTTCTGTTTTGTTGAGTTCTCTGTTGGAAACGTTGTATACTAGTTGTTTCAGGTGTTGTGGTGGGTTATTGGGAATTTTCTTGTCATTTTCTAATTTTTTCAGTTTTTTTGAGAGTTTATCATTTTTGTAAGTATTTTCAGTTTCAGCTCTCCAAGTTGTAAGTTGTTTGATCTTATCCCAAAGTAGAGGGTGGATTTTGCTGCTCAATTCCAGGTGTAGTGCTAGCAAATCTTTGTTTAACTGATCTAATTGTAAAAGATTCAGCTGCACTAAAAGCCTCCAAGACAAGAACAGAGTGTTGCCAGCCAATCAAAGCCACAAAACAGACAGAAGAAACCAGAAACACCAATCAATCAAACTCCAAGTCCAATGAACACAGGTCCAGGCTCCCAACCAATCAGAATGGACCAGCCTCAAATTTAAAACCAGGAGCTGTAAGACCCATATCCATACAGAAGCCTGAGGATGGCAGATGAGATTCTGCTGAAACGTTGCTACAACTCTAACAGAACTACAATGACGTGGGATAATACCCGAAGGAAGCTAAACAGCACACATGTAAGTACCCGCGAAAACCTAAGAAAACATATATATATATATATATATATATATATATATATATATATATATTAGGATTTCATATTTTTAACTGTCTATCTTCCTCATAAATTGTTCTGTAAATTTTGGAATAATAAACTGGCAATCTATAACTTAATTTTGGTGGCCAAAGGAATTGGTGCAGTTACAGCCTCCTTTGTCCTTGAAATAACAACTCTTGTCCAACAAAAATTCCACATATGAATACTTCCCCCAATAACAACCACAACCACCACCACCACCACCACAACAACAATAATAATAATAATAGTAGGCAACCTGTTGCATCCAGCTATTCTTCCACAGCAGATAACACAGAGCAACTTTGGAGGAAAGATGTCACTTACTAATTGTATGAAAGTTAAGATCTATAAACTATCCAGTCCATATCTGCGCTGCAGAAATAACAAGTCATTGAATTACTTGGGAAGAAGATTGCTATGATATCTACTTGACCTCAGGTCACAAATATTTTTCATACTGTTGTTTCCTATGGTAGAGGTTCACAGCCCACTGCAAGAGATGCCTCTTATTATTTTGCAGGTGGTATCAGAATGTTTAGTCAATCAACGTAAGTATTCTGGGATAATTTAAACCAATCCTTAATTCATGAGTGGATAAATATAAATCACTTACTTTGCTGGGCTGGGGGAGTATTGAATTTAAATTGCAAAAAACTAAATCCAAATTATTTAAAAATAAGTCCGCTGTATATTAAGGCTTCAGGTACTTCCAAACAACTGAAATCATTTAAATAAAAATTGATATGTTAATACAATTACTGCTTGTTTTATTCACTATTCTAAAACAATTCTGATCACAATTTTTTTAAAAAATCCCATTGGTAAAATGGGACATGCTGCCATACAATTCACAAGCTCCAAAATGTAACTGAATAAAGTTTCTAAATAAATAAGGAAAAGACCTGCCTATACTATAGAGACATTATCCTTTTTTAAGTAATTAAAAAAAATTAATTACTATAATTGGGTTACTATAAATGGTGTAGCTATGGACATCATCTTAAAAGAAGCTGTTCTGAATAGCACTAAAATCCCATTGGCAAAAACTCTTGAAAACTGATTTAGCACATTGGGAATTGGTATGTGTACACACATGTGTCCATCATGTTCTAATTGGTCAATCATTCTTAAACCAGTCTCCCAGGGAGCTCTCCCAGTTCCTGTACACCTTCTCATTATTTCTTGCATAAACATAATCCTGACCAATCCTAAATGACACTAACTCCAAATGACTCGCAAGGTATAATTTTAGTTATTGCTCCTTATGTTTGAGGCATCCTAGAAAGCACAGGCAGAGGATTTCAAAAAGGAAATTACAAATATATGCACCCCACTTTTAAATAAATTTATTGCGTGGCTTTATGATATCAAAGATACAATAAAAAGCATAGTTCAAAATAAAAATTCTGAAGACTAAAAGCAGCAGGATGCAAAATCTTAAAAGAGCAGAATAAAGATCTCATCAAAATAAAATAGATAAAAAGCTTTGTGAAAATAGAAACGCCTTAGCCTACAGCAAAATGCAGTTGATCATTACTGGAGGCTCAACAGTGGGTATCTTTTATTTTCTGAAGTCTAGTAGATGGCACTTGGAGATAGAACCTTTTCTATAGTGGCATCTCATTTGGAGAACTTCCTTGCTGGAAACGTCACTAGCTCCAACGCTAATGGCTTTCAAGTGCCAGGAAAAAGTAATTCCATTGCGGGGTGAGTGTGTGTGTGTGTGCATACAGGGGAGAGAGAGATCTGGTAATTTTGAAGATAAAAACAAATCATTTAGATGATGCCAGAATTTACTAAATGTTATAATTTGCGGGGGGGGGGGGGGAAGGAAAAATAATATACCAGCAAAGAAAGCAAAATGCTCACAAGCAGTACAAGGAAAACTCCTTTGTTTCTTTCTAGAACAACAACAAAAACCTTGTGTGTTCCACTAGGACATTGTGAATGGTGAGATAAATAAGAAAAATTGAATTTTGAAATGCATGGAAGCAAAATTGAGATATACCTCTTTTCCAGTGGTGGGATTCAAATTTTTTTACTTCTGGTTCTGTGGGCATGGCTTGGTGGACATGGCAGGGGAAGGATACTATAAAATCTCCAGTCAGAGGTGGGCTTTGCCAATTTTCCGAACTACTCAAAATTTCCACTACCAGTTCTCCACAACTTGTCAGAACCTGCTGAATACCACCTCTGCTCTTTTCTTTGAATAAGTTTAAATCTTTATCACCAAATGAATTCCATCTCTTTTGGAGATATGGTAGCCCTACCTTTGTAGGCCATGAATTAGTTGCCCTCACTACCTTCATGATATTTCAACTGAGAAATTCAATAAATTAAGAGTCCATTCACAGCCATGGGAAATCTTGGGATGACTTTATCACAGTCATTCTCTCAGCCTAACCATCCACACAGGATGTTTAATGATGTTTAATGTGGAAAAACAGAAGAAAGAACACCATGCCAACTATCCTCCAAGAAAAGCAGGGAGTAAATCTGAGAAATAAATGTACCTTTTAAATACTTGAAAGTATGTAAGAAAATACAAAATACAAAAATGTTCCAAAATACAAAACATGGAAATATTGGATTTAAATTAAAGAAGGTGGATTTGGATTGGATGTTAGTAGAGACTTTTTAATAATAAAAACAGAGGTATTCCTTTTCATTGGATGAGTTGAAGAGAAAATTAGGCAGCCATCTAAATGCTTTCTGATGGGATGGCCATCTAAATAGTCATCTGCTCTAGGGTTGAATGAAAGACATGTATCTCCATGGAATTTGTAAATAGTGAGAATATTGGCCAAACAGCACAGGAAAAGGGAAAGAAAGTTGGGTGTCTGACATCAAGGCAGCTTTAGAAGGGGCTTTCCTGCTGATTTTAACAGCCAGACAAATTCATAAGAGGAGAAGCAGTCTTGCTAATTAGTCAGTACCTTATTTTTTAACAGTTTAATGTTCAAGTGCCAACACCTTAAATTGCACTCAGTAAGTAAGTGGCAGCCAATCCAGTACCAGGTATTATATGAGCCCTGTACCCAATCAGCAACCTAGCTCTCGTAACAGCAGCTGCAATGTCCACATACTTTTCAAAAATAATACCCATAAAGTACACAGCACTATGGTATAGAACTGGCACAGAAAACATGGGAAACAGACAGAAATATTAAAGTGTTAATATAATATAATATTTATTAATATAATATAATATTATTTATAATAATATTATAAATATAATAATATTTGTTAATTATTTGTTAATTTCTTGTAAAAGTGCAGCAAATTCAGGGCTTTTAAAATGGCTTCACATTAATTGGGATGACATAAATTCAAGAAATTAAAAATACAAATGACTTTACAAATTTTTAAGAATGGGGTATCAACATATTTGAGATGAAACTTCATTCATTAAAATTATATTTAGAATGT
Organism: Laticauda colubrina; assembly: GCA_015471245.1. Lineage (NCBI taxonomy): Eukaryota > Metazoa > Chordata > Lepidosauria > Squamata > Elapidae > Laticauda > Laticauda colubrina. The sequence goes on along the minus strand of BLBF01000005.1, from coordinate 56,355,907 downwards.
GTTGGACTCCCACAAACTATTTGAAAGTATGGACATCAGATTTTCTTCTGAAAAAAAATTGTGGTTCATGTGATATGCTACTTTTTTGAAATGGTATTTTAATGTGTATAAATACATTTACGAGAAAACTCTTAAAAGTTAAAGATATTAATGTGATGTTGAATTATTTACCAAAGCTTTGCAATATGGTTGCACTGAACATGGGGGAAAGGGGAGATTTTATTGAGAAATTGGAAAGGAGATATTAAGTTAAGGAATGGATTTTGTAAATGTGTAAATTATTCATCCTGGAAAATGCTGTAATCTCTACTAATCAAAGGATGAAGCAGTATGAACTATGTTGACAGAGATTTTATGATACTTTACAATAATATTTTGTATATACAACAATATTTTGTATTATATGACAGTATTATATGATGTTTATCAATAAACCAGTGATTATTGATACATTTAATATATGTAGTGTCATGCAGTCTGTTCATTTGGGTTTTTTTCTTCTTCTTTTAAATATTTTTTTGAAAGAAAAAAAAAGAAAAGAAGAAATTCCCTATGGATCAAAATTCTGTAATATTTTCAAGACAGAAAATATTTTTTCTAATTTTCAAGAAATTTTCAACAGACAAAATATTAAAAGGAGGAAGGAAATGGCCATTCCAAACACCATATCTGCATCAATTAATGTCCTAGTGAAGATTATTGCCAAGAATATCTTTGTTGGAGTAACTATCAGATCTTTAGATTGGCCTTACCAGATGCAGACATAGAATTCAACTATATCTACAGTTTTCTAATCATCTTTTTTTTAAAAAATAATTGTTATTGATTTTACAATTAAAACAAATCGACAACACATACACAAATGAAAGAAAAGAGAAGAAAAAGGGAGCAGAAAAAAGAAAAAGAAGAAAAAAAAACAAAAACATTCTCATTTTCAACAGTTTTTAAGATCTTTTTTTTTTCTAATCATCTTTTAATGATCAGATAAATTAAAGTCCACTTCCATGGCCATTACCCTCCTTAGTGTATTGACAAATCCAAAGCTATTAAAAAGTAGTTCAGTTCATGTCCTTATTTCCATATCTGAGAGAAGGGCATAAGGGCATTTCTCAGAATTGACAAATCAATAGGAAATAGCACGCATACACAAAACATAGTATACAGATATTACAATTCCTGCCATTTTGTTGCTTTTATATCAGCTTTTCTCTTTTTTATATCATTTTGCCTGATTAAAGTTGCTAGAATAGCTAAATCAACATTACCAAATTGAAGGACATGCTAGAGACACTGAGTGTTATTTCTACAGGGATGTAATATGATTATAGACTTTTTGTGAATAATGACATTCTGAAATAATTAATAGGTTTTTATGTAGAAAAGAATGGGCACTTGACACTGTGGACAAAAACAATTTTAAAGTTCTCTAGACGCTTTCCAGAATTAATTCAGAGCTTGGTAACACTTTTGCTTAGCATATAACTCTTTTTGGAAATAAGATTGTTTTTATATTTTTTGATAGACTGAGATATTCTGTAGTTCATTGTTTGTCTATGAGAGTATTGAATGACAAATAGTGCTACCATCTCCATAGCTAAGGATATCTTAATAATAAAATAAGCAAATAATCCTTGAAATGAGCTCTTTTACTTATCTATGTATTTCAGCTGGCATTGCCTAACCCTAAATCAACTCTTGGTGGCTCACAATATAAAAAATAAAACACAAGTACAATAAATAAAAATACAGATAATGAAATAAACAAATGGCAAATCCAGAAAACTAATGCCAAATATATGCATCATTTATCAAACACATCTAACCACCTTACCCCAAGGCATATGTGTGTATACATACATACATACATACATACATACATACATACATACATACATACATACATACATAATCATGAACCCAGAAGCACAATAGTAACCAAATGACAACCAAAATAAGGGTATCATATAGGTATGCTAAGACAGGACCTCTGTGTATTTGTTGCATTCTGAGCCAACTAAAGCTTTTCAGTGGTCTTCAAATGTAGCATTGTATACAGTTCATTGCAGTAACCAAGTGGTAAGATGATAAAGGCATGGAGGATTCCCCACTCCAGAAAGGGGCATGGTGCATTAGATGGAGAAGAGCTGTGAGTCCAAGAGAACCTCCAAATTGTGGATCATCCAAAAGTAAGAATGGAAGATCCCCAGATTTACGTGGTTCCAACTGGATCTTTGTATGATAGACTTGGGGTCAGTTTCTCCTCTTTCAGGTCCATACAGCTTTCATGTGCTGTGACAGCAAAGTGACAGTTACACTTAGCCAGCTTTATACCAGATCTCAACTGGCAGATGGACTTACCCGATGGTTTCACGTAGACATTGAACATATTGAACTGGCACCCTACAAAGGAGGCCCCTAGAGAGCGATGGCTCTCCCACTGCCAACACTGACTAAACCCAGCCTCAGAGCAAGAGAACTATCTTAACATAGTTTCCTTCCAATTTCCAACCCCCAAAGCCAGTCCAGAAGGATGCCATGTTGAGAGCATCAAAAGCCATTGTTCAAAGAATACAAAGATGAACGCATCACTTTCAATCTGGCTCTACTAAAATTATCAACATGTATGACCAAGCTATCTGGTACTGAATCCTGACCTGAAACCTAACTGAAACACATCAAAAAATTCACTTCCTCAAGAGTGGACTGCAGTGTCTCAGATAGTTGGATGGAAGAATGGTGAGGACCTCACCTCCTCACTAATTGCCAGTCACATATTTCTGTCAAGAATGGATGCACTTCTTAAAATCATCACAAAACAAAATTCTCATTTTGTCTTTTCAAACAATCCTTTCAGCCTCTTCACTTCGGTCAGACAAACACCCACAAAGACACCCACAGATTAGCAAAAGGCTGAAGTGTGATGACATCAAGCCTGGTTTGTATGACAAATGGGGTAAAACAGTCAAATTTAACTTCATTATTACTAATAACATATTAGGGCTAGCATTGTCATATTGCAGCAAAATTCCACTCTTGCTTTTCAAGCTCTGCTTAATCGTTCTTTCAAAGTTCCAAGTTTGCACTGCACTGCTCTGAATTGATCATGAAGTTAGGTTTAAGGGAGCCAATATGAATAATATCATCTAGGTGCCAAAAATATGTAACCATGAATTTTCTTGCCAAAACCTAGATTTTGATTTTTTTAAAATGAAACCTTGGTGATAGTCCATACTGATGCCTAGTTTCTAGATCATAATGATGAGCCATATTTGTCAGCTGTTACAATGCTATGAAGAAGTTCCTCCCCTTCATTCTCATAGCATGACAACAATTGCCGGCAAATTTCAGTGTTTGAATTTTCATATCTGCTGACAGCATGTGAGGAATCCGCCTTTCACAACTCTTCTAATATTGAAGAACATCCACATAATCCTGAGAAATGCCAAATTTGACAGCAATTCCCCTTGAGTAATCTGTTGATTGTCCTTAATCAGTTCATCTACTTTTCTTATGTGAAACTCATTAGCTGCTATCAAAGGTCATTCACTTTGTTCTTGATCATACAAATTTCCTAGCTTACCATCTTTACATTTTTTGGCCAAGCGAAGTCCAATATTCATGGCAGCATGCAAGAATCATAATTATAAGTAACAAGCAATAATAGCAATTTTTAATTGGAGGGACTCTTCAGCAGTTAAAAAGAATCATTCATGATACAATGCTTAAAGTGTATTGATGAGTTCTCACTACAGATTGAGAATTTCATGAATAAATGCAACACAATTTCTGGAATAGCTGCAACATCATTTTTTTTTTCACAGAAATTTCCTGCCAACTGAACTAACTTCAAAAAGGGCAACTATGATCTTATAAACAACGATCTCTCATCCCCTGATTGGCAATTTCTACTCACTGTATGCAATACTGTAGAAGACCTTTCTTTCTTTTAAAGAACATATCTTTACTTGAAGTCAAAAGAGTAATCAAACTCTATGTACCATTAACAACTCCCAAAACCAGAAAAAAAACAATTACCCATTACAATAAGGAAGCTTCAGTCCAAAAAGAAATCACTTTGGTGTAAAAACAAATCTGGTCACGTTGCCAACTTCAAAAGCCGACACAAAAATTTATGCCACCTAATAAAAACTGAATGCACCAATTATCACATTAAACAAGAAGAAAACCTTATATGCACCAATTCTACCCGCACTTTCTACATTTTTGTAAACAACAAACTAAAAGACTCAAGGTCCATCCCACCCTGAAAGGACCTATTGGTAAATACTGCAACAACGACACTATTAAAGCCAACTTTTTTTACACATTCTTTGGTTCAGTATTTGTAAACAGCAATGGATCATGCTCAGTATTTCCTAGTCGAACCACAGACAACTACAATGATCTAATACACATCAATTTTACAGAAGACAATGTTGAAAAAGCACTATGCAATTTAAAACCATCTCTATCTATTGGACTGGACAGAATATGTGCCTACTTCTTAAAAATGCTACCCATTGCCATCGCCAAACCTCCAAGCATAATCTCTGAAAAATCTTTCAGGACCAGCTCCTTGCCAAAATTATGGTCACAAGCCACGGTCATCCCCATCTTCAGAAAGGGCTAGTTGAAAATTACAGACCAATCTCTTTATGCTACATCATCTGTAAGGTCATGGAATCAATTATTCATCAATCCATCATCCTCCATTTGGAAACAAACAATACTCTAATAAACGATTTGGTTTGAGGAAAAAACTATCCTGTAATCTGCAACTCTTAGACTGCAAAAACATATGGACTACACAACTCGACCAGGGCAAAGCAATAGACACAATCTACATAGACTTCTGTAAAGCCTTTGATTCAGTGGTACACGACAAACTACTCCTATAACTAAAATCTTGTGGTATCTCTGGACACCTGCATAACTGGATAGAAGCATTCCTGTCAAACAGACAACAAATGGTCAAAATTGGGAGTGTCCTATCAAATTCTGTACCTGTCAACAGTGGTGTCCCCCAGGGCAGTGTTCTAGGACCAACTCTTTTCATACTCTACATAAATGACCTCTGTGATCATATCAAGAGCAACTGCGTTCTCTTTGCTGATGATGTAAAGCTAAACACCACAGACAATACTGCTATCCTTCAAAAAGACCTTGACTATGTATCAGAATGGTCAAACAAATGACAACTTCAAATCTCAACAAATAAATGCTTTGTCCTACATATTGGCAAAAAAATATATATCAGAAAATAAAATATAGGCTGAATAGTCAAGACCTTGTTGATGACCCAAACTCTGTAAAGGATCCTGGAGTACTCATCTCCAATGATCTAAGTGCTAGAGCCCACTGTAACTGTATAGCCAAAAAGGCTTAAAAGAGTTGTTAACCTAATCTTACATAGCTTTTTCTCCGGTAATATCACTCTACTAACTAGAGCATACAAAACATTTGCTAGACCAATACTTGAATACAGCTCATCAGTCTGGAATCCACATTATGTATCTGATATTAACACAGTTGAGAAAGTCCAGAAATATTTCACAAGAAGAGTTCTCCACTCCTCTATGCGTTGCAAAATACCTTATGCCACCAGACTCAAAATTCTAGATCTAGAAAACCTAGAACTACGCTGCCTTCAATCCGATCTAAGTATAGTGTATAAAATCATACATTGCAATGTCCTACCTGTCAATGAATACTTCAGCTTCAACCATAACAATACAAGAGCAAACAATAGATACAAACTCAAGGTTAATTGCACCAAACTTGATTGCAGGAAATATGACTTCAGCAACAGAGTGGTCAATGTCTGGAATATTCTACCTGACTCTGTGGTTTCTCTCCCAAACCCCAAAAACTTTAACTTTAGACTGTTTAACTTTAGACTACTATTGATACTACTTTAACTTTAGAGTACTATTGATCTCACCCCTTTCCTAAGAGGTCTGTAGGGGACATGCCTACCATCCCTGTCCTATTGTTTCTTTTATTTTTTATTTTTATTTTATGTCCCCATGTATTCATAACTATGTTTTTACTTACACTTATTATCTTCTAAGCAACTGACAAAATAAATAAAAAATAAATAAAATCAATAGATGCTAAGACCATGTCAGAGTATTGAGCACAGCAGTACTGCCATCTATTGACAATGAATAATATTGAAGCCATTATTTTTATGTCAACAATAGCATATTATAATAATGAACATAGCTGATGTAATCTCATGGGTCAACTTTCACAAACATTCTGACTATTCAGGAAGCAAAAATATTTACAAAAAAATAATAAACAAAATCCTGGAAAGGGAAGGTTGAGGCTAAAGGTTCGTTCTCCAAGCTTGTGGGTTGGTTTCCAAATGTTTCATCATCAAGCTAAGTAACATCTTCAGCAGAGTTTGTGTCAGTGTTCTTTAGGGACACTAACATCCCCTAAACTCCACTGAAGATGTTACCGAGCCTGGTAATGAAACAATCAGAAACCAACCTTCAAGCTTGGAAATGAACCTGTACCCCATCCGACACATGAGCTACAAAAATTTGCCACTGTTGCAAAGGGAAGGTTATCAGACATACAGGTTTTAGGAACAAAATTAGCTTCTGCAGCCAACTGAGAAATAAAAAGGATTCTCAAAGATTATAAATTTAAGATAGGGTATGGTAGTGAGAATAAAATCTAAAAGATTCACCTAATGCTTAAAATCAAGAGGAACTATATATGGAGGATGATTGAGGAGCTAGCCATGAGGGAAGGGAGCTGAATGAACAAAAATGACCTGGAGCTCTCAAAGAAAAGAATAAAATAGGTTTAGATCAAAACTTAAAATGAAGGTGGGAGATGGGGGGGAAGGAGGACAGAAAATAAGGGAGAGTTAGAAAACTAGGGACCAGGAATTTGTAAGCTACAGAAAAATATGGCTGCAGAGCTAATAATTTAGGTGCTCCAGGTGCGAACTATGACTCCCAATATTCCCCACTTTTCATCATGCTAGTTGGGAGTAATAGGAGTTGGAATGGTTGTAGTGGGTAATGCATCAGTGATGAGGAATTTGAAAAATACCAATTCCTTCACTGCATTTTAAAAATGTGCAAAACGTGGCAGCTTATACTGAGTGTGAAATAGGATGAAATAAAAGTTTCCACGGCAGGGTAATAGTCCAACTTCTAGCTCTAGTAAGCTCAGTGTTTTTAATCACACCTTCAGTGTGATCCTGGATGTGCCATAGCTGGATGAGAAATACATAGATTAGGGAAGAGGAGGAGGAGGAGGAGGAGGAGGAGGAGGAGGAGAATTGCACATGGGAATGGTTTCAGAGCAGAGGTGGTATTCAGCAGGTTCTGACCAGTTCTGGAGAACCAGTAGCAGAAATTTTGAGTAGTTCAGAAAATTGGCAAATACCACCTCTGATTGGAGAGTTTACATTATCCTTCCCCTGCTACGCCCACCAAGCCACATCCACAGAACCAGTAGTAAAATCAATTTGAATCCCACCACTGTTCTGAAGCAATGCACAGAGAGCACAGAGAGACCAGTATGCAAGGGGAAATGACTGACATCAAGATAGCATTTTGAAATCAACACCCTATTTTTACCATAGCCTTCTGGTAAAATGTGCAGGTACATATATTACTTAATTGTGAAATGCCAACTTTATTAGGAATACTGACTAGCCATGAAATATTTGGCTTATGTGATTCATATGCAAATGACACATCTAACTCCCACCTTCATAATCCAAAGAGTAGAGCAGGCCTTCAGTAAAAAAAAAGAAGCTGGTTACTCTTATGCAAATTAGAGTTGCAAATTACTCTTGGTCAAATTAGCTTGAATCAACACAATAAAATAGTATTTGCAATGATAATCCATTTCAGATTTATAGATTTTGATAGGAAACCATCAGTCCCCTTCTACACTCTCTCCTCAGCCATTACTTTTGTCCCTAATCATGCCAATCCTCTTATAAGCCACTGCTGCCCATATTTTAAAAGATCATTGGCAGATGTATTTTATTTCCAAATATGTAAATTTTTGGAAGACTGTAGTCTGTGATACATGAATCACTATTGCACAATGTCATACATGACTCAGTAATGACTTTTCTTCAAGAATGGTTTGTCTCTCTTCCTGATTTCCTTAAGTTCTTCCTGTGTTTGAACATGATGGATTAGATTAAAAACTGGGATAGTGAATTCTTCCTTAAATATACAAGATAGCTGAAGCGTATATGTCAGTTCTGTGCACTGGTTTACTGTACATAATAGATCTGCAATAAAGTTTTGTGGATTGGAATGCCAGCCAGCTAATAAAGCCCTTGTTCAGAACAATCAGTTCTGTTCTCTCTTTCTGAGTATAAAAATGAATAATGTCAGACAAATCTTGAGAGATCAAACTTTGCTCTTTTAAAATCAAAATGGGACTTGGTTGGATTTTTTTTCAGTGATTTTTCACTGAAAGAGTGCTCATGACAAGATGACTACAAGGAATATAAATCTTCCATTCCCTACCATTCAGTCAGAACTAAAGAAGCTTCTTGGGTGAGAAGCGAAACATCTTCAAGGAAAAACAAAGGAAGTCGTGCTGCCTCCTGGAAAAAAAAGCACCTTTTGGGACACCCATGATCTGGAGGATTGAGAATCTCCATCGAGACTTTTCACTTTTATGCCTCACTGGCTCAATAATACTAATGCTTTGAAGAAGATTCCTCGTCATCACTTAAGAATGAATAAGGATCATGTCTTCAATAGCTGATTCCTTGAATAGCTTTTTTAAGCTGGTCATTTACAGTATAAAGACATTTTTTTTAGTCTATGTGACAATAGTTGAAGTTTCCCATTACTATTACTTTCTTTTGCACATAGTTCTTTCACTTTATTTTTCACCTGAGATGAATATGATAAGGAACAAAACTAAATTATAAAGGGGGCCAGCTGTGTGAAAAACTCTACACTGTATACAGAAACACATACCCAACATTCAGTGATTTGTCAGAGGAAAAAAAAAATGAGGATGCTGCAGACTTAAATCTGATCATGATTATACTTTGAATTATGAACCTGTACTTTAGGGGTAAAATAATCACTTAACGCCTCAACATAAAACACTGTGTCTCCTGAACAAATCAGAGTCACCTTGAAAGCGACTATTTTCATACTTTTCACCACCCACAGTTACCTTTAGCATATTAGCACACTTAATTTTTAATGTAATTATTGTATTCCTATTAAATATATTAATTAATCAGTGCATTAATTATATCAAAGCAGAGTTAGTTGATCAAAAGAATCCCTATGAATGACTTTAGGCTACTGTCTCTCAGTCACTGTGATTTATCTGTGGAATGAGCTTAGCCATAGTTACTTAGGCTCTGGAAATCTCATTTTATAAATTCATGCAAATTATGTGTTAACAGAATAACAGAATTGGAAGGGACCTTAGAGGTCTTCTAGTCTAACCCCCTGCTCAGGCAGGAAACCTAGCACATTTTCAGACAAATGCTTGTCCAATCTCTTCTGGGCATGTTATGGCTTGGTGGGCGTGGTGTGGCTTGGTTGGCATGGCACAGAAAGGATACTGTAAAAATCTCTATACTGCAAAATCCCCATTCCTTCCCCACCCCTGGAGGAAGGTTACTGCAAAATTCCCATTCCCTCCCCACCCCACTAACCTGCTTTCCAGCTTTGTTCTCCTGTGCAGGGCAACAAAAGAAGACCCAGCCGATGAGCTGGGACTTGGGAGGCAGAGAATAGATGGGGGTGGGGCTAGTCAGAGATGGTATTTGCCAGTTTTCCGAACTACTCAATATTTCTGCTACCGTTTTTTCCAGAACTGGTCAGAACCTTCTGAATACTACCACTGAACTATGGTTTGAATCCAATGAATCCAAGGCTGCAAGGTTTGGGAGTACTTTGAATTTGTTTCAGCAACTGGCAGTTCTTGGAAGGGTTCACTTCCCATACTGGGCAGTGTTTTAGTGGCTTCTTAGGTGCTTTTCAATGTCTCAGATTTGGGAACTTGGAAATTTTTAAAATTTGTCACTGCTGAGGGAGTGTTATTATTTTGATTGATTGACTGGAATTTCTTGGGGAAAGGCTGGAATAGAAAATAGAGAAAGAATTTCCTAGTAAAATCCTTTTCAATGTGTAGAAAGGTGTCAAAATGCCTTTCCTTCGAGGATTCGATTTTCCTGCTGGGAGAGCTCCGGCGCAAGGATACGGACAACTGCTTGAAAGCTGGATCTTTTCATTTTTCAGGAAGGTGAGGGACAGCAAGAAGTCTGCATTCCTGGGCTAGTTACCTTTGCATGGTAAGTCCCTGGTTTCTTATACCCTTTTCTCCTTTTGTGTGTGAATGTTGGTATTTGTGTTTCATGTTTCAAATCCTGTCGGAGTTTGTCTTTATTTCCACCGGAGGGCAAACTCTACGGGATGCGGAAGGCAAACTCTGCGGGGTGGTTTGACTGTATTGTATTCTTCCCAATCTCTTTTAACTTTACAATGGTTTTTAATATTTGTTTTGTGGCAATCTCCTGTCTGTCTCTTTTGTAATTTATATATTTTTTGTGTCTTTTGTCTGTTTGTTTTGCTTATTTGGCATGTCCTGTGTTTGTAAGGGTTTTCTTTTCTTATTTATCAACTTTTCTTAATTACTTGGGCTTTTGTCTAAAGCAATTCTTTAATACCTTTTATTCGATTCTTTTTCCTATGTAAGTTTGTATTATGGCTGGCCTGATGTTCCCTTTGGGCTTTTTCTGCTTGAGTGACACCACTGTCTTCATGAAATTCCCTTTCCACAATCCTTTTTTTTTTTTTTTAGAGGGTTGTCTCTGATTGAGTGTCTTGGTATACTTGGTATTCATGATCAATCTGGATCATCATCATGGCCACCTGTCTCCCCTTTAATTTTCTCTTCTGAGAGGGAATACAGGCACTTAGGCAGCTAAGGCAGGGTGGTATGCATCAACAGAGGCAACACATGAGGGCTCCAAAGACACAAATGGTGACTATGGTTGTTATAAGGATTTTGAGCCAGTGGAAATCTGGCATCCACAAGAAGAGCCATGAAAAGTCCAGGAATTATTGCTCATGACCAATATTCTGAGCTAGCTCTTTCAGGTGGTGGATGTCCCTCCCTACAAGTCCTGAGGTTTCATCTAGGTTGAAGCAACACATCCTATGGAGTGTTTCGCAGCCATAATTATACTTCAAGAGGAGGAAGTCTATTACTGCCCTATTCTCCAGAGTGACTTCTCTGACCTCGCTCAGTTTTCTTTTAAGGGAATCCAGAGCATGGGAGGTCGAATTCAAACCTTTTGCATGCTGGGCTATTCAAATTTCTAGAATTTTGCACTGCCAATCCAGGTACCCCTACCAGGGATATTGCCAATGAAACATATTCTGTTTTGGTGAGAAGGGAGACTTTGGAGTCACAGTCTGAGTCTAGGGTTTGGAAGGTTCTCCTGTGTCATCTCTGTAAGGATGGCATAAGCATGGTTAACCTTCCCAAGGTGCAGGGGCCATTGGTGGCATTTACAGGAAGGTATGAGTAGGCTTTTAAGCCACAAAGGAAAAACCAACCTGGTGGGAATTTCAGGTAACTATATGAAAATGATATGGTCTCTGTGTAGTTGCATTTTAGGTCTGTGTTTCTAAGACTGGTGCATTCTGTGACCCTAGGTGTGCTGCACCCAGTGACATTGAAGCATCTCTCAGAGGTGGTTACTGCAGCAATGTGCATGGTGTACATGGTGTGGTCCTTGGTTTTTGTAGAGTGGCCCCAGCTAAAAATTCTTTCGTATGAGTCGGAAGGTTTCTAAATGTGGTGTAGTTAATGACGTTATGTGGCCTAGTTGCCACTCCCATTAGGCATGTGGTTAAGATGTCCTTGACTGATTCCCCTCCTGCTAAGCAAAAGTTAGTGGTGTTGAGTATTTCTCTTGCTAAGTATTCCCATACGTTTTCTTTTCTCAGGGATAAGCTTTGGTTCCAGGAACACAGTTGCTTGTGTTACAAGTGTTACAATTGTTACAGATAATAATAAATAGTATATATATTGCATTTTATGTTTCCCATTGCTAGAGTCCTTTTCTTCCCTCCCCCCCTTTTTTTTGTACAATGTACAAATGTTAAAAAAAGGGTATAGGTCAAGTATCAAAAATTATTAAAAGGTATGGCTTAAAGTCTCTTCAGAAAAATACGAAGAAAAAGGGAAAAAGAAAAAAAAATGGAGAAGGTGAGAGAGAAAAAAATGAAAAAAAAGAGTTTTATATCTCAGCACCTGGGAGTCCACTTTCAATGTTTGCACTTGGTTCCTCACGGTTGTGTGGTTCAATGGTGTTGAAGAATGCTGCAAGCGTCCATTGATCTGTGTCCAGATTTTTCTTGAGTTTGATGGGTGGGACTGATTGTGGTGGAGTTTGGCTATGGTCTATGACTGTTGGCTTTACGTGTGTCCAATGTATCCAAGGGTCTTGTTCTGCAACCTTTATGGCAGTGTGTGTAGTTAGTAAGACTTGGTAGGTCCTTTCCACTTGGGTTGTAAAGGTAAGGTTTTAGTGATTCACACCCAATATCCCGGCTCATATGGGTGCAGGGTTTCTTCCAGGGGTAAGGTCTGTGTCAGCGCACTCTGGGTCCAGAGAGTCTGTAGTCCCTTTTGCAGGGCTGCAAGATAAGAAGAGAGAACCATATCCCCCCTATCTAAGCAAAGGGAATGAGGATCCAGTCCTTGTAGGGTATCGGGGGGGGGGGGCGACCAAAAAGGATCTCAAAGGGGGAAATACTTATATCTTGTCTTGGTCTAGTTCTGATATAAAAGAGGGCAATTGGGAGCACTTGTGGCCAGAAAAGGTGTGTCTCCTGACAGAGTTTGCCTAGTAGGATCTTCACCTCTTTGTTTGTTCTGTCCACGGCTCCTGATGTTGTTGGAGAATAGGGCACATGGAGGTTTTGGGTAATGCCCAGAGCCTGGAATATATGTATGAGGACTTGTGCTATGAAGTGTTTTCCCCTATCCATGTCTAGAATGGTGGGGACCCCGAACCTAGGCACAATGTCCTTGAGGAGGTGTCTGGCTGTTTCTAGGGCAATAGCATGGTGGCATGGGAAGGCCTCTACCCAGTGGGTTAGTTGGTCCTTGCAGACAAGGGCATATTGATACCCATTTGCCTTAGGTTGTTGTATTTAATCCATTTGGATCTTTTCAAATGGTTTCTGTGCCCAGGGTCTTCCTCCTTCATGAATTGTTTTTCTGGAGGTGGTATTATTTGCTTGGCAGGTTTGGCATGTTGTGGCTATTCTTGTAGCCTCACTATAGGCTCCCGGTGCATACCATACTCTTCTGATGGCATCCACCATAGCTTGTGTGCCACAATGTCCCCTTGTATGTAGTCTTTGGCAAATTAACATAAGGAGACGTTGTGGGGCTATAGGTCTGCCATCTGGGACTCTCCAAAATCCTTGCTCAAAAACTGCTGAAAATTTTTTCCCCCATTGTTCAGATTCCCCTTATCTAGACATTGTGTATATGGTATTTCTGGTTTTGTTGTTAACGTTGGTGTCACAATGGTATGAGGTAGAGGTCTGGTTGCCACCCATTTGGTTGTTGCAGCTGCATATTGGTTTCCTTTTGTTATTGTAGAGTCATCTGTTTGGTGGGCTTTACAATGGATGACTGCTATCGCTTGTGGTAATTGAATGGCTTCTAATAGTGTGGCTACTAATGGTGCATGTACTATCTGTTGTCCCACTGAAGTTAAAAAAACCCGTTTTTTCCATAGAGCTCCTGTTGCATGGCAGACTCCAAAAGCATATTTGGAATCTGTATAGATGTTAGTAGATCAGTTCCTTGAAGCTTCACAAACTTTAGTTAAAGCTATAACCTCAGCTGCTTGGGCACTGTGGGAGGGAGGAAGGGAGGAAACCCAGATGATTTCTTGTAGGAAGACTACAGCTGCTCCTGTTACTCTTTTGTTCTCATGCATGTAGGAGGAACCATCTGTGAAAAGTTCAATGTTGGGGTTTTGTAGCCGGGTATCTGTTAAATCGGAGCGGGGTAGTTCAGCGTCATGCACTAAATGGAGGCAATCATGGAGATTACCTTCCTCCTGTTCTGTGGGGAGCAGGGTAGCTGGGTTTAGAGTATTACATCTCTCAAACGTAATGTGATCAGAGGTAAAAAGTTCAGCTTCATATTGAGCCAGACGTTGCTGAGTAAAGGCTTGTGTCTGACTCTTTAAGAGAATCGCAAAAACTTAATGGGGGAACTTTCAGCAATAGTGGATGTCCTAGTACTAAATCCTTAGATCATTTCACAAGTTCACCTGTAGCCGCCACAGCTCTTAAGTAGGGGACAGCCCCTTGAGCTACTGGATGTAGGGTTACAGAATAGTAAGCAACTGGTCGATGTGTGTGTCCAAAAGGCTGTGTTAGAACGCCAGAGGCAACACCTAATTTTTCATGGATGAATAAGGTGAAAGGTTTCCTATAGTCAGGCAGCCCGAGTGCTGGGGCTGATGCCAGGATTTGTTTCATGGTCTGAAGTGTTTTGTCCAAAGATTTGGACCATTCAATGGAGTCAGGCATGTTTTTGCCTGTTAGTTGAATGAATGGTCAGGCTAATTTTCCAAATGAGGGGATCCATGGGCGGCAGAAGCTCAGTACTCCCAGTAAGGTTTTGATTTGTCGTTTTGTCTGGGGTGGTTTCATGGCTAAAATGGTTTCTACCCAGTTAGGGGCCAATTTTCTAATTCCTGGTGCAGTAATGTAGCCCAGATATGTTATTTCTTGTTTTAAATACTGCAATTGGGAAGTTGGCTTTGTGCCCTCTTTCTGCCAGGGCTTCAAGTAAGTATAGGGTATCTGTTTTACATGCTAGCTTGGTCTGAGATGCCAGCAGTAAATCATCAACATTTTGGATCAAAGTGGACTGCTGTGGTAGGGAAATGGAGGAGAGGTCTGCCTTTAATATTTGTGAGAATAGGGAAGGGAACTCAGTGTAGCCTTGTGGCAATCAAGTCCCGGTATACTGTTGGTCTTGCCAAGTAAAGGCAAATAGATATTGGGATGCTGGGTCCAATGGAATGCTAAAAAAGGCAGAGCATAAATCTATGACAGAAAAATAGGTGGCTGAGGCTGGCACCTCGGTGATTATAGTTGATGGGTTAGGCACTATGGGGCCTCTAGGTATCACGTGATCATTTATGAGCCTTAAATCATGTACAAATCTAAAGATGGGGTTTCTATCTTTGTCTACTGTAGATTTCTTCACAGGAAAAATGGGGGTGTTGCAGGGAGAGGTACATTTAATGAGAACTCCTTGCTTTAGGTATGTTTGTATTAATTCCTTTATGGGGAGAATTGCCTCTGCAGGGATTTTGTATTGGGGCACACATGGAGGTGGTCCATGTTTCACTTGGATAGTGACAGGTGTTGTTCCTTTAAGTAGTCCCACTTCTGATGCATCCCAGCCCCATAAGGAGGGTGGCAGGCTTTTTAAATCGTCATGAAGCCCCGTGTTGCTGGTTATCAGCATGATTGTCTTGTGCATGCCTTTTCCTGGGATTTCCAATTGCAGTCCCTGTTTGCCACATGTTATGGTAGCTCCCATTTTACATAGGAGATCCCTTCCTAGTAGGGATAGTGGCGACTGGGGGCAAATAGTGAATGCATGGTCTATTGTAAAAGGTCTTAGTTCTAATGTTACATTGTGGGTAAATTCTACAGGGATTATTTTCCCCCATTATGCTATCCCAAGCCCCTTCAGCCACTGAAGCTTTATATGGTGGTTCAGTAATTAATGAGAATATGACTCCAGTATCAACTAAGCAATTGTATTTTTTTCCTCCTATAAGAATGGTGACAATGGGTTCCCCTTCAGGGCTGTTTTTTAGGGGGATAGTGAGTCCGTTAAAGGTAGCCATGAACTCAGAGTTCTCATTCTCATGTTCTATTCAAGAAAGGGGCAGGTCATTTTCTCTTCTTTGCTCCCATTGAGGTCTATTGTTATGATTTGAGGAAAAGGAGCACTGGGCGATGCATGATGATTAAAGCTTTGTTGTTCAGTGTAATGGACTGGATTATTGCCTGGCTTCATGTTTCTACATGGTGGGTGATACCGGTTGCAGGAAGGGTGTTGCCTACATTGCCTGCTGAAATGCCCTTCCTGTCCGCACCTATAGCAATGCTGGCATTTGCCTTGCAATCACCCTGCTTTATCACAATGCCAGCATTTCCTAGAATTATAGGGGGTTCTACCTGGCATTTGTCTGGCATCATGTTGCATTACAGCAAACATTTTTAAGTCCTTATGTCTTTCTATCCACCTCTTTCTATCTTTCTCCTCCTTTTTCAGTTTGTCTCTTTGATCATAGACAAAGTTAGCAATCCTGCGCAACTCTGCTATTTCTAAGGTTGTCCAGTTAGCGACGAAGCAGTGGAAATGTTCTTTGATATCCATGGTGGACTGGTCCACGAAGGCTGAAGCTAAAATCCTTTGGTCCTTCAGGCAGCTAAGATGGGCATATGCAATAGCTGCTTCTGACAGGTGGACCCAAAAGGCATCAGGGTTTTACTTTGTGTTGTTTTTTTGGAATTTGGACCAGTTTAAAGGCTTTTTATCTATTTCCTCTAAAGCTTCTAGTAAGTTATCTTTTGCTCTTGTGTATTCATCCCAGTGATTGGTATCATTATAGTCCCAGTCAGAGTGATGTACTGGCCATGCGATGTGGGCTGGGGCTGCCTGTCCAGGGATAGTTGGTAGTTTAGCTATTTGCTTTTTCAAATAGTTTTAATAGTTCTTTCTTTAGAAAGACTTGTAGCAGCTGGGTCATGTCACCCCAGGATGGATTATGGCTGTTTATGATAAATTTCAGGGTTTGAATTACTGTTTGAGAATCAGCCCTGAAATCTGGGGTATCCTTTTTCCAGATGACTAAGTCAGAGACAGAGAAGGGAGTGTGGGTAAAAATGTATTCTAATTGTCCCCTAGTTCTGCCTGGCACTGGTTTGCTTAAAAGGGGAGCCATAAACCGTGCCTCAGTCTTTCCTTCCAGGGAATGGGTTTGTTCTGATCTTTTCCCTCAGTGAGGTCTTTGGCTCTAGCCATCTCAGCCCAGCAGTACCAATAGGGTATTTGGCTGGGTTTAATGCATGTTCTAAGTGCATTCAGGGTTTTATAAAGTACCACTATCAGGCCAAATTTGTCTACGTGTGTCATCTCGCAATAAACTTTTTGCAAATTCTTTTTTCTTCTTTTTTATTCATTCCAGTCAGGACAGGCACTTGCCTTTCATCCCAAGCCTCAAGTAATTTATC
Organism: Laticauda colubrina; assembly: GCA_015471245.1. Lineage (NCBI taxonomy): Eukaryota > Metazoa > Chordata > Lepidosauria > Squamata > Elapidae > Laticauda > Laticauda colubrina. Next base: position 56,338,586 of record BLBF01000005.1, on the reverse strand, counting down.
CAAGGGGGTCTCTTCCTGATGTAGGGATTACTTTGGTTTAGCCGGGCTACAGCCGTCAGTTTTCAGACAAAAATGGTCTGGAAAAGACTCTGGTTTTCCTACACATGGAGTACGGGCCCTTTTCTTTTAGGGAAACTCAGCCGTCAGTTTGAAAAAAAACCCTAAAAAACAGGTATCTCGGGGGACCATCTGCCCCCTAGCAGCACCGGTATGGGCCCCTCGTTACACTCAGCCATCAGTTTTCAGATCTCCCTTAAAGGTGGGGATCTGGAAGGACCTACTCTGCTTTTTAGACAAACTATTTCCAATTCTGTTTGTCAGCAGCCGGTACGGGTCTTCTAAATGCATAGGGTTTTGCTTGTGGGATGCACCGGGACTATTCTTTTTCTTGTTTTTATTTCCTAACACCAGTTCCTTTTGCAGCCTGCTCGATTTTTCTTACGTCCTTCAGAAGGATTCACACTCCATGATCAGCCCTTGCGTTCTCAAATCCAGCCAGTCACAGCTTGAGTTTGAGCTAGCAGCTGGCTGGGGTGTGGCTGGCAATCACGGAGGAGGTGAGGTCCTGCTGTTTCCGCAGAGAAAATCCACAATCACACACCTGGTCCACTCACACTTCCACTCCCCTCCCTTGTAAGATTATAAATTTGAAGCGGTACTCACCTGCTTTCAAGCAGCTGTCTTTTGTCTGTTTGTTTTGCTTATTTGGCATGTCCTGTGTTTGTAAGGGTTTTCTTTTCTTTAATACCTTTTATTCAATTCTTTTTCTTATGTAAGTTTGTATTATGGCTGGCCTGATGTTTCCTTTGGGCTTTTCCTGTTGAGTGACACCACTGTCTTTGTGAAGTTCCCTTTCCACAAATGGAAATCTTGGCATAATAATATTGTAAGTGCTTGTGGCATATGTGACCCAAGACAGAAGTTCCAAAATTCTCAGTCATGTTGACCACTATGGCTGACTAACATAATGTGTGAATCAGCAAAATAATAATAATTTCAGAGACTAGTAACTTTTATGAGGTTATTTGTAACATCAGGATAGTTTACACTGATATCCATCAAAATAACCTCTGGAACCTTTGTTCTACTATTTTTCATATAAATTACAATAAGCTTGGTTTTGTTTTATTAGTTTTTGTTTTTATTTATATTTGTTGCAGTTCCCCACTCCAGTAGACTCTGGAGTGATCATCACTTTGAGAACCATACATTAGTGATAGCTAGTTGATGCTAATTCTTTCATATTAAAATAAGATTGTTTCCAAGATTATCTTACTTAATTTGGAAAACATTTCCTACTCACAGAAAAGTGATCACACAATCTAAAGCCCCTGTCACACTGCACCAACGGATGCAAAGAGGATGTAAAACGGACAAGAAAGCTTGCCATCTGTTGCAAAACGTGATGTACTCACTGCTTCCGTTTTGCTTCCTCTCTATCTGTCCAGCATCCGTTTATTGATGTTTCATCCGCTCAGAAAGTTTTGAGCTGCTCAAAACTTTTGCGTGGAAAATATATCCAATTCGTCCATTCTGTATCCGCTATGCATCCGCTACGCATCCGATCTGCATCTGTTATGCATCCGCTATATCCGCTAGGCATCCGTTCCGCATCCGCACAACTCGCATCTGCTCGGACACAGGGAGGAAGTGGAACGGATGCAGAACGGATGCAGAACGGATGCAGCACGGAAACAAAGCGTTTAAAACAGAAAAAATGTTCGCAGAGGGGACCTATCTCGGATATTAAGGATGCCTAGAGGATGCCTAGAGGATGCAAAGGGACACCTATACTGCCTATAAAAAGGGGGAGCAACTCATCTGCATCTCACTTTCAGACCAGCAGCCTAGCTGTGCAGACCTCTGCAGCCTTCATCTGACTCTTGCTCTTCCACAGCATCCAGTCATGTCCACCGTGGATCGTAACACAGTCCTTTTGGCAGCCACCATCCTTCTGCAACAGTGCGAAGCCATCTACAGGCTCTGTGAACTCTACTACGGGAAGAAAAGGAGGCTACCAAGAAGCGTCTGGGTCCAAAGATGGATCAGGAGAAGAGCAGATTATGGACTGTACAACAAGCTGATGGTGGAGCTCAGGAACGAAGACACTCGGGCATTCCAGAACTTCATGAGGATGCCTCCAGCCATGTTTGACGAAGTTGTGCAGTGCCTGACACCCAGGTTGACCAAGGCAAACACAAACTTCCGGCCCAGCCTGGAACCTGGGCTCAAGGTGGCACTGACTCTGCACCACCTGGCCTCAGGGACCACCTACAGGAGCATGCAGTACGGCTGGAGGGTGCCACACAACACCATCAGCATTGTGGTCAGAGAAGTGGTGCAGGCAATCATCGAAGAATACCTGCAGGAGCTCCTCCAGTGCCCCTCCATTGATGAAGGATGGAAGAAAGTTGCAGAGCAGTGGTATCAGAGGTGGAACTTCCCACACACCATTGGAGCCATAGATGGCAAGCACATGGCCTGCAAAGCACCACCCAAGTCGGGCTCCACTTATTTCAACTACAAGGGCTTCTTCAGCATCGTCCTCTTTGCCATGGTCATGTACATCGATGCTTCAGGCAGCGGCTCATGTTCAGATGCCCAGGTATACAACACCAGTGACCTCAAGGAGGAGCTGGAAGGCAACCTCATCATGGGCTTCCCAGATCCAGACCCCCTGCCCAACGACACGCAAGATGTGGCCTTCTTCATCGTGGGGATGATGCCTTCTCCCTCAGAACCTACCTCATGAAGCCATACACTTCCAGACTCCTCACCCGTGAAGAGAGGATCTTCAACTACAGGCTGTCCAGGGCAAGGCGAGTGGTGGAGAACGCCTTTGGCATCCTGGCCAACAGGTTCCAGGTACTTCTCACCACCATGCAGCATCGCCCAGAGACCGTGAAGAGGATCGTGGAAGCTTGCTGCATCCTGCACAATCTCATATGCATCCGCTACCCAGTGTTGCAGAACAGGCTTGTGGACCACCAGCAAGGCAATGGGGACATGGAGCCTGGGGAATGGAGGCAAGGGCGAAACCTGATAGACACTGAGGATGTGCAAGGCCCCAACAGAGCCTCACATGAAGGGAAGAAGCAGCGCACCCTCCTGAAACACTGGTGCAACTCCTCAGCTGGAGCAGTGGAGTGGCAAGACAGGATGATAGATGATTAATGGGTGCTTCCTTCAGCCTGTCTCATCACACAGATGAGATTTGGCCATGTATGTTGGGTGGGCCTACAATGAACAGGGCATTTAATAAAGAATTGTGTTTATGTTCAAATGTGTGGATCAATGCTTACTAATGAAGGGCCAAAGGTGTGGCACCTGGGAGGGTGGACCATACAGTCCCACTATGCTTGCCCTGGAGGTTTATCTATCCCACAGCTTTCTTAACCCATCCCAAAGGTATCCCTGCCCACCCCACTGCTATCTTAACCCATCCCATAAGCATGCAAAGGCTTAAACCAATTCTAAAAGTTTCCACCAAGACTTTATTGCAGAAAAAGAAATGAAGCAAGTGTGTGAATCAAAGATAAACTTTATTGAACAACAAGCTGTAAAACAAAAATGACCCAAGTCAAGTGTCCAAATAAACAGGGGACGGTGTGTTGAGGAAGCTTTCAGACAGCTGGCTCAGACCCGCGATGCTGAGAGGTCCTTCCTCCATGCCATGGGGTGTCAGCCCCAGTTCTGATGAGAGATGTACTGAGGTCGGGCTTGGCTGTGGGGTGGAGGAAGGAGTAGTGTAGTGGGGCTGTCTGGTCTGCAGCTGGGTGAGGACTGGCGTGGGTGGCATCGCTGTCTTCGGTGGCATCATTGTCGTGGGTGGCATCGGTGGCATCAGTGGAACCGGTGGCAATGGTGTCGCCCGATGATGCTGTGCCTGGTCTGGGAAGGGCTGCTGCCTTTGCTGCTGGACCTCCTGGTAGCCGCAGCCCTGGTAGGTGAGGGGCTGTGGGAAGCCTTGGAATGGGAGGGACATCACCTGGGGTGGAGGAGCAGACCTGAACTGGGTGGGAGCAGGTTCCTCTGGATCTGGAGGGTTGTGAAGCAGCTCGGTGATCTGGTCCTTCACCACCTGGTACTGGGGTTCCTCCATGTTCTTGAGGGTCTGGTTGACATAGGTGAGGAAGGGCTTGCGGTTGGAGGATGAGGAGTCGGTGCTGACCAGCTGAGATAGGAGATCTATACTGGTGCGGATGGTGTCCCTGATCTCCAGCAGGACAGTGTGGCTCTGCCCCTCCTGCTGTCTGGCTCTCTGCCTTTCTGTGGAGGCGGAGCTGGGGGGTATGTGGATGCGGCTACGACTGTGGTGGACTCAATGTCTCCTTTCTCCCACCGCACCAGGGAGTCCCCCATGCACTCCACCACAGTTACAACACCTGTCCGCGGGTTCTCCGCCGTGGCACGATCCACAGAAACCTGCCTGGAGACAGGGACTGACTCTCGGCCGGAAGAGGACTGGCTCTCAGCAGGTTGCCGGAGAGAGAGGGTAGACAGAGGGGCTTCTGGTGCTCCTCGGTGGCGGATCTCACCCTCCAGGAAGCTGCACCTGGCCATCACGTAGGTCTCTCTGTCCGTCAGCTTAACCGTGGCCTGGCCAGATTTCTTCAGGTGCAGCTTCCCGTACCAGGTGTGCATATGTTTCCACCAACCGAGGAGCACCTCCGAAGTGTATCCCACACTCTCCGCCCTCTCTCTCCAAGCAGCCTGCTTCCTTTTGGTGTCCC
>BLBF01000005.1:56277666-56315892 GCA_015471245.1 Laticauda colubrina | reverse complement strand
AGCGGATGCACAGCGGAAGCCTAGCGGATGCACAGCGGAAGCCTAGCGGATGCACAGCGGAAGCCTAGCGGATGCACAGCGTTCACTGCGCATGCAGGGAGGATGCATTGCATCAGCCCCGCGGATATAAAGGGAAGCAGCTTGGAAGCAGGTCACCATTCAGAGGAAAGACCTGCTTCCAGACACATCAAGTGCCTTGCCAGCCTGCCCTGCATGCCTGCCCTGCATGCCTGCCTGCCGCCTTGCTGCCAGCCTTGCTGCCAGCCTTGCTGCCTGCCATCCTGCCAGCCTTGCTGCCAGCCTGCCAGCCAGCCTGCCTGCCAGCCTGCCTGCCAGCCTGCCTGCCAGCCTGTCTGCCTGCCAGCCTGCCTGCCAGCCTTGCTGCCAGCCAGCAACCCCACAACCATGGGGAAGAAGAGAAAGCCTCAGCCATCTGCTACCAGCCCTTGCAAGAGGGACAGGGCCACCCTCCCACTCCCTGGCCCTCACTCTGCTTTTGCTGGGGCTTCTGTAGCTCGGGCTCGCTCTTCTGCGTCTGGGGCTTCTGCTGCTTCTGCTTCTGGAGGAGCTGATGATGATGCTTATGGCGGTGGTGCTTCTGCTCGTGCTTACTCTGCTGATGCTGCTTCTGGCGGTGGTGCTTCTGCTGCTTCTGCTTCTGGAGGAGCTGCTGCTGCTGCTTATGGCGGTGGTGCTTCTGCTCGTGCTTACTCTGCTGATGCTGCTTCTGGCGGTGGTGCTTCTGCTGATGCTGCTTCTGGAGGAGCTGATGATGATGCTTCTGGCGGTGGTGCTTCTGCTGGTGCTAACTCTGCTGTAGCTGCTCCTCGTACTGCTGGTCCTGCTCATCCTGCTGATCCTGCTCGTTCTGCTCGTGCTCCTGGTCTTGCTCGTCCTGCTCGTGCTCCTGGTCTTACTCGTCCTGCTGGTCCTCCTGGTCCTGCTCATGCTCCTGGTCCTGCTCGTGCTCCTGGTGCTGCTGGCGCTGCTGGTGCTTACTCTGCTGCTGCTGATCCTGGTCCTGCTGCTGCTGCAGCTGCTGCTGCTGCTGCTGCTGCTGATGATGATGATGATGATCCTGCTGCTGCTGCTGATGATGATGATGATCCTGCTGGTACTGCTGCTGCTGCTGCTGGTATGGAGGAGCAGCTCCTACAACCTGGAAGTCCTCCTGATGAGGGCCCATGTGGTCCTGCCAAAGGGAGGAAGAGGCATATGCGAGAACAGGAGAGGAGGCAATACTCCATTGAGGAGGAACACGAGGATGAGGTGCTGGAGTGGCTGAGAGAGAATGAGTATCTGTGGCGGAAGGGACACAGGCTCTACAGGGACACCAAAAGGAAGCAGGCTGCTTGGAGAGAGAAGGCGGAGAGTATGGGCTACACTTCGGAGGTGCTCCTCGGCTGGTGGAAACATATGCACACCTGGTATGGGAAGCTGCACCTCAAGAAATCTGGCCAGGCCACGGTCAAGCTGACAGACAGAGAGACCTATGTGATGGCCAGGTGCAGCTTCCTGGAGGGTGAGATCCACCACCGAGGAGCAGCCCCTCTCACAACCCTCTCTCTCTGGCAGCCTGCTGAGAGCCAGTCCTCTTCCGGCCGAGAGTCAGCTCCTGTCTCCAGGCAGGTTTCTGTGGAGCGTCCCATGGCGGAGAACCCGCGGACAGTTGTTTTAACCGTGGCGGAGTGTGTGGAGGACTCCCTGGGGCAGTGGGAGAATGGAGACGGCACTTCCACCACAGTCCAACCCACATCCACCCCCAGCTCCACCTCCACAGAAAGGCAGAGAGGCAAACCGGAGGGGCAGAGCCACACTGTCCTGCTGGAGATAAGAGACACCATCAGGAGTAGCATAGATCTCCTCTCTCAGCTTGTCCACACTGACTCCTCATCCTCCAACTGCAAGACCTTCCTCACCTAAGTCAACCAGACCCTCACGGACATGGCGGAACCCCAGTACCAGGTGGTGAAGGACCGGATCACCGAGCTGCTTCACAACCCTCCAAATCCAGAGGAACCTGCTCCCACCCAGTCCAGGTCTGCTCCTCCACCCCAGGTGATGTCCCTCCCATTCCAAGGCTTTCCATAGGCCCTCACCTACCATGGCTACGGCTACCAGGAGGTCCAGCAGCACAGGCAGCAGCCCTTCCCAGTCCAGGCACAGGCTCATCGGACGCCACCGTTGCCACCAGTTCCACTGATACCACCAATGCCACCCACGCCACTGATGCCACCCATGCCACTGATGCCACCGACACCACCGATGCCACCCACACCAGTCCTCACACAGCTACAGACCAGACAGCTCCACTACACTGCTCCTTCCTCCACCCCACAGCCAAGCCCAGCCTGAGTACATCTGTCATTGGAACTGGGGCTGCCACCCCATGGCATGGAGGAAGGAGCTCTCAACATCACGGGGCTGAGCCAGCTGTCTGAGAGCTTCTTCAACACACCGTCACCTGTTGTTCTCTCAGGGCCAGGCACCCCAGTGGGGCTTCAGACCAGCACTCCAGCAGCAGCCACCTCCACAGCACCTGGACCCTTCACCCCCGAGACTGGGCACACCTCCGAGTGACCGATAAGAGTGCCAGAGACTGGGTGGCTACCTGTAGAGTTTATTTGGACACTTGACTTGGGCCATTTTTCTTTTACAGCTTGTTATTAATAAAGATTATCTTTGATTCACACACTTGCCTCATTTATTTTATTAAATAAAGTCTTGGTGGAAACTTTTAGAAATGGTTTAAGCCTTTGTATGCTTGTGGGATAGGTAAGGATAGCAGTGGGGTGGGCAGGGTTACCTTTGGGATGGGTATTAGCTGTGGGATGGGAAGGGATACCTGTGGAATGGGCAGGGATACCTTTGGGATGGGTAATAGCTGTGGAATGGGCAGGGATACCTGTGGGATGGGCAGGGATACCTTTGGGATGGGTAATAGCTGTGGGATAGATAAACTTCCAGTGCAAGCGTAGTGGGACTGTATGGTCCACCCTCCCAGGTGCCACACCTATGGCTCTTTATTATCAATAATAATGTAATCATTGATCCACACATGTCAACATAAACACAACTCTTTATTAAATGCCCTGTTCATTGTTGGCCCACCCAACATACATGGCCCAATCACATCCGTGTGATGAGACAGGCTGAAGGAAGCATCCATTAATCGTCTACCATCCTGTCTTGCCACTCCACTGCTCCAGCTGGGGAGTTGCACCAGTGTTTCAGGAGGTTGCACTGCTTCTTCCCTTCACGTGAGGCTCTGTTGGGTCCTTGTACATCCTCAGTGTCTATCAGGTTTTGCCCTTGCCTCCATTCCCCAGGCTCCATGTCCCCATTGCCTTGTTGGAGGTCCACGAGCCTGTTCTGCAACACTGGGTAGCGGGTGCGCATGAGATTGTGCAGGATGCAGCAAGCTTCCACGATCCTCCTCACGGTCTCTGGGTGATGCTGCATGGTAGTGAAAAGTACCTGGAACCTGTTGGCCAGGATGCCAAAGGCGTTCTCCACCACTCGCCTTGCCCTGGACAGCCTGTAGTTGAAGATCCTCTCTTCACAGGTGAGGTGTCTTGAACTGTAGGGCTTCATGAGGTAGGTTCTGAGGGAGAAGGCATCATCCCCCATGATGAAGTAGAGCACATCTTGTGTGTCATTGGGCAGGGGGTCTGGATCTGGGAAGCCCATGATGAGGTTCCGTTCCAGCCTCTCCTTGAGGTCACTGGCGTTGTATACCTGGGCATCTGAAGCTGACCCATTGCCTGAAGCATCGATATACATGAACTTGTAGTCAGCATCGACCATGGCGAAGAAGATGCTGAAGAAGCCCTTGTAGTTGAAATAAGTGGACCCCGACTTGGCTGGAGCTTTGCAGGCCACGTGCTTGCCATCTATGGCTCCAACGGTGTGTGGGAAGTTCCACTTCTGATACCACTGCTCTGCAACTTTCTTCCATCCTTCTTCAGTGGAGGGGCACTGGAGGAGCTCCTCCATGTATTCTTCGATGATGGCCTGCACCACTTCTCTGACAACAATGCTGATGGTGTTGTGTGGCACCCTCCAGCCGTACTGCATGCTCCTGTAGGTGGTCCCTGAGGCCAGGTGGTGCAGAGTCAGTGCCACCTTGAGCCCAGGTTCCAGGCTGGGCTGGAAGTTGGTGCTCTGCTTGGTCAACCTGGGTGTCAGCCGCTGCACAACTTAGTCAAACATGGCTGGAGGTATCCTCATGAAGTTCTGGAATGCATGAGTGTCTTCGTTCCTGAGCTCCACCATCAGCTTGTTGTATAGTCCGTATTCTGCTCTTCTCCTGTCCATCTTCGGACCCAGATGCCTCTGGGCCGCCTCCTTTTCTTCCCGTAGTAGAGTTCACAGAGCCTGTAGATGGCTTCGCACTGTTGCAGAACGATGATAGCTACCAATGGGAGTGTGTTACGATCCATGGTGGACATGACTGGATGCTGTGGAAGAGCAAGAGGCAGATGAAGGCTACAGAGGTCTGCACAGCTGTGCTGCTGGTCTGAAAGTGAGATCCAGGTGAGTTGCTCCCCCTTTTTATAGGCAATATAGGTTTTCCCCTATGTGTCCTTTTGCATCCTCTAGGCATTCTCTAGACATCCTTAATATCTGAGATAGGTCCCCTCCGTGAACGTTTTTTCCATTTTAAATGCTTTCTTTGCGTGCTGCATTCGCTTTCATCCTTTCTCTGTCCGTGCTACTAACGCTGCGCGTCCATTCCGCATCCGTTCCACTTCCTCCCTGTGTCTGCTTTCTGTTGGAGCGGAGGCGAGTTGCACGGATGCACAACGGATGCCTAGCGAATATAGCGGATGCGTAACGGATGCCGACGGATGCAGAACGGATGCGTTGGATACATTTTCCCCTCAGAAAGTTTTGAGCAGCTCAAAATTGAGCAGATGAAATGTCAGTAGACGGATGCTGGACGGATAGAGAGGGAGCAAAACAGAGGCAGTGAGTACAGAATGGAAGCATCGCATTAACCAACGGATGGCAAGTGTTTTTCTCCATTTTACATCCTCTTTCCATCTGTTGGTGTAGTGTGACAGGGGCTTGAGACTCTTACAAACTTCCACCTCCACAAAGACTTTCGGTTTGCAAAACCTCCTATCTGGTTCACTGCAATGCAAACTTTAGAGGTTTTTTAAATGATACAGATCATCGGCAGAAGGGAATACTGAGGGTTGAACTGTGGGGTCTTTGGTGCTTTCTGAGCTTTCTGTTTTCTTGCAGATAGGCCACTGATGAAGTTACCTAGTTAAGTAATGAAACATCTTCAAGAAAACAATCAAGTTCAGAGAGCATCCAGGAGCCCTTATTTATGGATTATGTGGTGTCTGATATTTATACTGAATTTATTTTGTGTGTATTTCTTTTGCCATACTGAATTGGCCTGTTCACCATTTCATTACTTTTGGTTAAATAGTTTTACACTGGAGTTTTCCATGTTTTTGCTGTTTGGTATCTTACACATTTCTTTCATGAGACAATTTCCAAACTGTTCTGGAAGAAATCAGTCTAGAGATTGCTTTGCATATCAATTACAGTAGTGCTCAGTTAGGTTTCAGTTTGTTTTTATTGAACTGCTGCTCTTCTGAGAGGTAAAGCAAGTACAAGAAAGTGCAGGATGAGATAAAGAAGTGCTGATTTTCCTGCAATAGAAAGCATTTACAGGAATAATGTAAGATAAATTCAGGAGTCAGAGGGTCCCCAAGGAGCAAATGAGATAAGGGGCCAATATGAACTTTTATTTTATCCTGGTTTCCGTGACATCTGGCTTTTTCAGGCAGCCCTTGGTATAGCAATCTATTCTTCTCGTGCTCTATCTCCCTTAGTATTTTTTTCCTTTCAGACCAATATCACTTTTTTCGATGATTGTGTTTTCTATGTGATACTGAGTTATATGTATTCCAGTGCAATAGCATTACTTACTACTGATGGAAATTGTTTAACTGAGTTCTTCATTAACTGCAGTGGGATCAGAGAAGGATGTTGCAGCAAGGAAAACTACGGCAAGGAGAGGCATCTATTTTTTAACTTGCATTCCTGCACAACTGTATATTCAGCTACAAGCTTTAAAAATGAAACAATAGAACAATCTCCTACTTGTCTTCTGGCTTCAACAAGAGTCCACTGTTTTAAAAAAAAATGTTAAAACAGGCATGACCTTTCAAATCTTCTGCAATTAAGCCAAAATGCATTTGATATTTTGCTTTAGATATACAACATATCACCATACTATATCAATTCATAATAAATTGTTTGCCTCTTTATTAAATTTGTATGCCCATCTGACTCCCAACAGCTCTGGGTGGTGCACAACAATATATATGCCTATCAGGCAACCATTGAATATGAAAAAAAAATCCAGAACTATCAGCTCAGTGATGCTTCAAAGGTAAAAAGAGTCCAATTTTTTATTATGCCATGAAAATATTTGCACGTATTGCATTAACATGTATGCAGATGAGCATCTTAGCTGTGCTGGGACTGCAGAAGATGAGGAAGGAGAAGTCTATCGGAAAGGCTTTTAAAAATTATTTTATGCCAAATTGTATTAGGAAGCACTGTGATGCTGTATGTGAAAGGCAGTGTGTAAATTAACCCTCATTCACCATTTTCCTAGCATAATTCCATTAGCTTCCAAGCTGCTATTTGAACTGGGAATAATATCTACACTGCATCAATAACTTCTCAGAACTGCATTATACAATCATAGCATGGTAAGCATGAAGGGCCTTTTCCACTTAATTGGCCTTTCCAGGATATGGGACTCCAAATGACAGAGAAGACAGTCAACACACATCACATTCCTGAGGGCTTAGTAATTCACATTTAGTTTACATCACCTGATGTGCCATCATCCTGGCTTTCATGACTCATGCAGATTTGTGTTGGTAACTGAGACTGAACATATGATTGCATCCGGAAATCTGGATGATGATTCAATGAAAAACATCACAGAAATCAACCTTAGGACATGATGCTGCGAAATATTGTCCATATATACGCTGCTGCTGGGATTTTTCAGATAACATGGTGGTAAAAGGTATTTTAATAAAATGCAAGCCATGAAAAGAATCAAAACATATAAAATGAGTTGTATAGTAAATAGTAACTTTCCATTGTATATGTTATATATGAAAGTATTTCAAGAATTGGTTCATTCAGCTGTCTTACTCTACTAAAAGCTCATTTGGAGTTGTGTATTTTAAATTAGCACATTGAAAAATATTTTTATTTCAGTTTATCAAGGTAATGAGAGAACTTAAATACAGATTGTTCAGACCCCATGAGAATGTAGTTCTGAAACTACTCTTATTTGCATGTATATTCAGACATTAATTCACATCATTCCATGATATTTTCTTATAGTTCATAGTGCATTTATTTTTTCTGCAAGTTCAGTTTGAATTTTTTCAAATTACAGATACTTTGGGAGTGCTGATGCAGGTCATATCACTCATGATGGAGATGAGAGGATAAAATAATGAATAAATTGCTAGAAAATATACTTAATGAAGGTTTTTTTTTTTTTTAAAAAAAAGCTCATGGTTTAGCTGGTACTGACCACTGCTAATTCTGATGGTCATATCTCAATAATGGAGAATTTCCAGATTGTCTGGTACAAGAGGAGCATTTTGAGATATACCTAAGATCAGGCCTTCAGAGGATTTAGGATCTAATAGGCTATGATAAGAACTGATCATAGCCATACTATCCATGGGACAATATATGCTAGGTCGGGGTGGCAAACTCATGGCAACACATTGTTGTCACATTATCACATGTCCTGAGTGAGATGCAGATTAACAAAAAATAACTCTGCACATTCTCAAACACTGTGTGTGTCATGACCCTGGTGGAGACTGACTTTGAGGGAGAGGAGGAACAACCAACAGGGAGTTGAAGTGTGGCTCCAGAGATTGTGGAGGAGGCTGGGTAAGGGCAGAGGCCATATGGGTAGTCAGAGGAGGACCCAGGCCCATCCCCTCTCCATCCTAAGGCATGCAGGGAGGAGAGGATAAGGGAGAGACATGGACTACTCAGGAGGAGAGGGACTTGATCCTCTTCATGGGCTGCAGCTGTGACAACTGAATGAGAGGTCAGACTATGGGTGAATGCTGGAAACAAAGTGTGGAAAGTGTGGAAATATCTCTAGTTTATAGTTCCTCTCTGAGTGTGGCATCCTTCCCAGTGTGTGTAAACTGTGGATGTCTTTCAGCCTTTATCTTGCCTGGTTTGTGTTGCTTTTTTCTTTCTTCTTGTAACTGCTTGTGTGGAAGTTTTTTTGTCTTCCGTCAAGAATATTTGGAGCTTGGAAGCAAAGTGAAGGAATAAAAGGGGCTTCACCCCTTTTGTGACTGTGTTTACTTTGTATCCCACCCTGGGTCATCACAGTGTGTCATGCCCATACTTACATACAAACAGCTGCCTAACCTGAAGCAAATCACAAGCAACAAGAAACAACAAACTTTATCCAGATCACTACTTTTGTCCTACATTTACATCAGTGGTTCCCAAAGTGGGTGGTACCGCCCCCTGGGGGGCAATGGGATGCCTTAGGGGGATGGCTGGCAGGGGGCACTAAGAGGCAATGGGGGGTGCTGGAGGAGTCCAGCCGCACAAAAGAATGTGGTGGCTGAAGGTTTTTTGCAGGCACGGGATCAGTGCAGCACTGCAGGCGAGATTCATCCTTCCCATCCCGAGAGCACTGCTAGTTTAGAGATGTTTGGTCGGTGGGAAGTATCATCCTGTTTATTCATGTTATGGGGGTGTTTCTCTATTTTGATGGCTTCCCTGATTATTCTCTTGTTGAAGTGTTCAGTATTGTAGATTAAAAACAAGCCCTTATCAACAAACGAGTCCCAGCCACGAAAACCAACACATGATGCCACCACCAATCTCCCTCACCAGACTCAAACCCAAACCCAACCCATAGACAAAAGGCAACCACTGCCCAGAAACCAGACCACGGCTGCATCACCTTTATGAACTGCATTACCTTTCAGCTTTCTTTTTCTTTTAAGTCTTTTCTTCATTTGTAAATAATTTTGTTTATGACATTTTATTTGTAAAAGGAGGGGGAAAGTGAAAGTCAAGGAAAATTTGTAACACTGCCAACTAGAGGCTTAGAAATATTGTTTCCTTTTTCTTCCTCTTCGACCAGACAAAGCTGAGAAAGAACTGAGGCTTCTTTTCAAGGACTTTGAGCCTCTTTGATAAGATAGAAGGAAGAGCACAGGAGAGTGTTATTTGCAGGTGCTCCTCTGGGTTTCTATCAGTGGCTGGTGTCTGGTATTTTGAGAGGAAGAAATAAAAATGTTAAATGGAAAGACCAGTCCAGTTTAAAAGTTAAAAAGTTTTAACAAAATCCAAAGTTCCAATAAAAAGAAAAAAAAAACCTTCAGGTTTAATTTGTGCTTAGTCTCACCGCTTAAGCACTTTTATCTTCACTTTTAAATTTAATTTTTAGCCTTTCAGGGTGTTTTCTCCAGAAAAAAATAAATAGAAAATTATTTCACAAAACTGATACACTTTCTTTCCAGCTTTCTTCCATTCCGGAGCTGTCCCAGCTTCAGCAGCTTTAATGGCTGCCTCTCCACCATGGGGAAAAAGGGCTTCTCCTGGATCTACCGGGAACTTTGTGATGTCCCTGGGATCAACATGATGTGCCCTCTTCTGTCACCATCTCTACGAGATGGTTTAGGTCCATTGGGACCATCCTGCAATGGAGATATTAGCAGCGATCTTAGAGCTTAAAGATCGCATGCTGTACCGCCATGATGCCAGCTCCGCCCTCCATTGATCAATCCTTATTAGTCTGCTATTTTTGATAGTTATTTGGACCTTTGGCCTTTTGGAATTTGTTTGTTTGTTTGTTTTGCTATTGGAGTCAATTTTTTATTTTTGCATCTTATTTTAAAAGAAAAATCTTAGTATTATTTTTTTTCTTTTTAAGGGAGTAGTCTTCTTTCCCTTTTTTTCTCTCCCTTCCCATCTTTTTATCCACCTCCTATATTGGTTTTTCTGTGGCTTTTTTCTTTCTACACTCGAGACTTTTTAATTGGATTAAGGTGTTGAAGAATCTGAAGAACTTTATCTTTTTCTTTTTTTTTCTTGCTACCCACAGTACTTAACTTTTTTTTCTTTTTCTGTTTATGGTTTTTTCTTCTTTTTTTTTTTTGGATTTTTCCTGCTATTTAACTAATTGATTGGATTAAGGTGTACAAGAACCTGAAGAAACTTTTCTTTTACTCTGCTTCCTTTTTACTTCACTATTTTTACTTGGAATTACAATTGGCCATTATACAAGCAGATTAAGGTCTAGAAGAACCTGAAGATTTTGAATTGTTTGAAATGAGCAGGAAACTAACAGCAGCTGGTTCTTCAATTCCTTCTTCTTCCTCTTCACCATCTGGAGGACAACATCAATACAGACAATGTTACAACAAGAAAAAGAACAGGAAAAGGTGATGCTGCAGATGATAATGCAAGGAATTCAAAACATACAAGAACAGAATATTGAAAAGAGAACAGAGAAAACTGATGAAAAGGTGGAGAATATTCAACAAATGATAATGAAGTATGATGAGAGATTCCCAAAAATTGAAGAAGATAAACAAAGAGATAAGAAGATTAGAGATATTGATGGCAGATTAACTGTGGTTGAACAAGATAAAAGTGGGATGCTGGGATGGGAGATGGACAGATCAGAATTTTATCTTAGATTCCAAAACATAGTGGAAGAAAAGGGACAACACTTGGCAGAGATAATGACAGAAATCTTGGCTGAAGTTCTGGAAATAACTAAAAAGAAGATGATGGATGGTATAGATGAGGTCTTTTGAGTTTTCAGAAGGTACGCAATGAGAAATAGTTTACCAAGAGAAATTCACATTAGATTTACAAAGAAAGCTATCAAAACACAAATGCTGCAGGTGGCAAGAGAGAAAACATTGAAATATAAAGATAAGGAGATTGTGGTACTGAATCAAGTACCCAGAAGAGTGAGAGAGATGAGAAGAGAGTATCGATTCCTGACTAAAATACTACTCAAAAAAGAGGTGAGTTATAGATGGTTGATACCAGAAGGTTTAATGTTTACATGGCAGGAACAGAGACACAGAATTGACTCAATTGAGAAAGCAGAATTATTTTATACAGAATACTTTAGAGGGAAAGAGGAGGAGACAGAAAAAGAAGTGTCATTAATTGAATTCCAAGAGGACTGTCAGGCAGTGATTGAAAAAGAAGAAGGTGCAGTAGGCGGAAAGGTGGAAGCTAGAGAACGAGAACCAAGATCTACAAGAGCTGCAAAACCTACTTATAAAGTATAATCATGGAAGGGAAAAAATTGATTACAATGAATATAGATGGACTTAATTCAGCTGTTAAAAGAAGGAAAACTTTCCATAAATTAGAGAAATTAAAATTTGATATAATCTGCCTACAAGAAGTACATATTAAAAAGCAATATGAACAATTGTTGATATAGCCAAAGCTAGGGAAAATATTTACTTCTTTGACACAATGCAAGAAAAGAGGAGTGGTCATATACATCAAAGATACTATTCCAGCAAAATTGATCCATACGGATGATGATGGAAAACTCTCAAGGGTGAAAATAATGGGCAATAATATGAAAACACTCCTGACAGCAATCTATGCCCCAAATGAAAATTAAGAAGAATTTTATTGAATATTACATATGAAAATAATTGAACTACACTATGTCAATATTTGTATGATGGGATATTTCAATGGAATAGTAGACAATAAATTGGACTATACAACACAGAAAAAAGCAAAGCAAAGCAGAAAGACTCTCCCTAGATCTTTTTTTAAAATGATAGATGAAATAAATTTAAAAGATGCATGGAGAGAAAGAAATGCTAAGACCAAACAATATACCTTCTATTCAAACAGACATCCAACATGGTCCAGAATAGATATGATATGGATGTCAACAGAATTGATCACTAATCTCCAAGAAATAGATATTGAAACAAGTACCTGGGCAGATCATAATCCAATGACAATTAAATGGAAAGGACAAAAAAGATCATCTTGATGGACATTAAATAACACTATACTAAAAGAAAAAGACTTTACACAGAGAATAGAGAAAGAACTGCCTTTTTTCTTTAAAGAAAACAAAAAAGAATACACATCAATGAAGAATGTATGGGATACAATGAAGGCATATGACCGAGGCTTGATAATAGACTACACAAGGAAAAGAAATATTACGAAAAGATTAGACATTAGAAATATTACAAAAAGACAGACGTTAAGACATTAGAGGATGAGTATAAAGGATTTGAAAAAGAATTACAGAAAATGACACAGAAAAAGGACATTAAGTGAAAAATGGATACAATTAAACATAAAATGGGATTAATGGAAAAAGAAGAATTAGCACAGAAAATCAGAGGTGCGAAGCAGAACTAGTTTGAAGATGCAAATAAGCCGGGTAGATGGTTAGCATATAAACTGAGAAAGGAGAGAGAATCAAGGAAAATATTGCAACTAATAGATGATCAAGGCCAAGCTTGCTATGGAAGTAAAGAGAAGAAGGAAATCATTCAAGGCTATTATGGGAAACTATACTCACAAGAGAATATTGATGATGAAAGAGTTAAACAGTACTTACAGAATGCTAACCTACCTCAGATACCTAAAGAAACTGTAATAATGTTAGAAAGCAATATAACAATGATGGAATTAACTGAAGCACTTAAGAAGCAAAATAATGGAAAGGCACCAGGTCCAGAACTTTATAATTTTATAAGACATTACAAGAATCGTTGAATCTCCCATTGTTAGAAGTCATGAATGAAGCTATGTCAAAGAAGAGGATACCCAAATCATGGTCAGAAGCTTATATTACACTTGTCCCAAAAGAGGAGGCCGACCCACTACAAATCAAGAATTATAGACCTATTTCTCTACTAAACTCAGATTATAAAATTTTTGCTTCAATATTGGCAGAAAGTCTCAAAAAATATTTAAATAACTTTATTCATCCTGATCAAAATGGATTCCTGCCAAAAAGACAAATCAAAGACAATATGAGAATAATTTTGGATACTTTGTACTATTCTGGGGCACATCCTGAAAAACAAATGGCTTTGATATTCTTAGATGCACAGAAGGCCTTTGACAATGTGAATTGGCAATTTATGTTACTACAGCTGGAGCAGATGGACTTTGGTAAAAAATCCATCCATGCAACAGAAGTTATATATCATAAGTAAACAGCAAAGGAAATGATAGAGGGAGAATTGACAGATTCTACTGACATAAGGAAAGGAACAAGACAAGGTTGCCCACTGTCATCTCTGTTATTTGTGTTATCTTTGGAAGTGCTAAATAGAAACATTAGAGAAGAAAAGGATATAAAAGGGATGAAAATTAAAAAGGAAGAATTTAAATTGCAAGCATTTGCGGATGATCTGGTTTTCATTTTCGAAGATCCTTTAGAAACAGCATTAAAACTGATAGAAAAGATAGAGGTCTACGGAAAGGTAGCTGGTTTGAAAATAAATAAAGATAAAACAAAGATTTTGACAAAGGATATGTTATTAAGACAAAAGGAAGAACTGATGGATATTTTGAAAATTCAGGTCACAAATAAGATCAAGTATTTGGGGATACATTTGACAGCAAGATGTAGCACACTTAAAGAGAATAATTATACTAAACTCAAGCAAAAGATAGCGATAGTTTGGTGAAATGGGAAAACTTACAATTATAATTAATAGGGAAAGTATCAACAATCAAGATGAATATATTACCCAGAATTTTATATTTGTTTCAAACAATTTCAATTAGGCTTGGAAAAGATTACTTTGAAGATTTAAATAAAATTGTGTTGAAATATATATGGCAAGGTAAGAAAGCGAGAATAAAGTTAAAGCTCTTGCAAGAAGCTAGAATAAGAGGATTTGGTCTGCCTAATTGGGAGTTGTACTACCAAACTACAAAACTGATGTAGGTTGAAGAATGGGTAACATTAAGAAATTGTTGACATAAGAAGGACATGATCTGTTGTTGGGATGGCATGCCTTCCTATGGTATAAAGGAACTAAAATACAGCAGTCCTTTAGAAGACATTATACAAGGAAGGCTCTGTGGTTAAATTGGGATAAGATTAAAAGGCAATGTTATTTGAAATTTCCAGTCTGGTTATCGACTATTGAAGCATTTTCTTATCCTATAATATATTAAAAGGAACAAACAATTATATATGGTGAAATATTGAATGAAAAGGGTGAACTTAAATCTATGCAAAAACTAGAGGAACAAGGTATAAAGATGAATTGGTTTTCATATGCGCAAATACATTCTAGACATGATAAAGACTTTAAAACAGAAGGTTTCTATGATAAGTTGACTGATTTAGACAAGATCATGACAGGTACTGATGAAAAGGAGATTAAAAATTTTATGATATTTATTAGAAATTAAGCTAGAAGAAGAACAAGTCAAAGAAACAATGATTGCTTGGGGGAAAAATTTTGGATATGGGATTTATTTAGAGAAATGGCAAAAATTGTGGTCTCAAAATTATAAAATGACAATGTCAACAGCATATAAATGACAATGTCAACAGCATCTTGTATAAGATGTTTTACAAGTGGTATCTACCCCCAACAAGAATAGCAAGAATGTTCAAGAACAAAACTGAAAAATGTTGGGAATGTCATCAGATATCTGGCTCATATTACCATACGTGGTGGACGTGCAGGGATGCTCAAAGATATTGGACTTGAAACCAGAGATATGTCTATTGGGAATTTTACCTGAAACATACAGTGAGGAATTGAAATATTTGATTGTAAATGTATTAACAATGGCTAGAAACTGTATTTGCTAAAAACTGGAAAAATGAGGAAATACCAACGCAGGAGGAAATTATTAAGAAAATAATGGAATGTGCTGAAATGAGTGGATTGACATTTGAAATCAGAGAACAAGAAGATAAACACTTTTATAAGATTTGGGATTTATTTTATCAATGGTTAGACAATAAAACATGGTAATGAAATATGTAGATTTTTAGAATATAAAGAATATATCAAGATGTATTATTTTTAGCATAATCATAATCTAATTATAGGATAGATTTGGGGTGATAATATGAATTGTCATAAAATAAATCAATTAAAATATGGATTATCTCGCAAAACATGAATGAATAATCATCAAATGATTCATTAATAATGATATCAATGTATTTAGGAATATTTGATAGATAATATGAGATTATATACAAGTTATTGTAAGTGTGACTATGAAGTGGAGGCACAAAACAATTTGTAAACCAACCAACACACTGTATGTACATATGTGGAAGATGGCTTGATGTTTTTATGTTGTGTTTGTTTATGTTTGTCTAAAAAAATGATAACACTTTTTCCAAAAAAAAAACCAGAAATAACACAACAGTATTTATAGAGACGGCAGATCACGCTTTGCTTGCACAAGCACAAACCCGAAAGCACCAGCCTGAAGATGACGAGTGGGACCTCATTGAAATGTTGCTAAGATACTCTCAATCTTACATGGGAAAAGACCCAAACACGCCAAGACCTATCTACCTACCTACCTACCTACCTACCTTCCTATCTTCCTACCTTCCTACCTTCCTACCTTCCCACCCGCCCACCCACCTACCTACCTATACATCCATCCAAAAGTTCTACCAGCCTAACTGCCTACCTACCTAGCTATCCATACATTCATCCAAAAGGTCTGCCTGCCTGCCTACCTACCTACCTACCAATATACCTACCTACGTGTCTCTCTCTCTCTCTTTCTATCCATCCATGTTCAAAGCGCTGGCCCCGCAGGCACATTGGGAAAGTAGAGCAAAGCTAGTCTGGAAGGGAGGGAGGGAGGGAGGGAGGGAGGGGGGGGGGGAGAGAGAGAGAGAGAGAGAGAGAGAGAGAGAGAAACCTGATGCATCAGATTGAAATGAGGCCTAGTTTAGACTGAGGCCCTTTTCCATATTGAAACCTCTTTGGCTTCTATTAAAGGTTTTGTGGATGAAACATGGTCAAGACTATCAGGAAGCTCTCACGTTTTGTTGAGGTTTTAAACAGGATCCATTGGACCAGATCTCCACCCTAAAAAATTACTTTTCCCCAATGTATTACAGTGCCAATTCTGAAGAAGGCAAAACCAAAATGTACTGGTAAATTACAAGGAGAACACACACATACACACACCCTTCTAATCCTGCTGGAGCAGGTGATTGGACTAGAATAGTTATCTCATCTTTCTCCTCCCTCCCTCTTTCTTTATTTCTTTTTCTTTCTGTCCCTTCGTTCCATCCCCCTTTTCTTTGTCCTTTTATTGTTCTTTCCCTTTTCTCTTTCTTTTCTGCCTTTTCTCTTTCTCTCTCTCAGGCTCACCCCATTGACTTGGTGCACCACTTTGCTCGGACTTGCTTGGGCAGGTCCCTCCAATGCAGTGGGCTCAATGGGGTGGACCTATGGGGCCGGCACCTAGAAAGTGGCAGTGGCAGCATGTTTGAAAAGTAAAGCAAAGCCAGAGGTCAGTAATTCTTGCTGCAAAGAATCACAAAAGCTTCTGGGCTGTGCACAAGAAGGGGCACACATGTCAATGCAATTCAGCAGCATAAAATAAAGAAATACAAATAAAACAAATCAACGAGAATCGGCAAAGCATCTCTGATTAGATTCCATTCACTACTAGAATTTTAATCAGAGATGCTTTGCCAATTCTAGTGCAATGACCTGCTCCAGCAGGGTTAGAAGGGAGTGTGTATGACAGCATGGCTGTCAAAACACCAAAAACAGGTCAGTTACTCGGCAGACACCAGTCATAAATTAGAACACTTACTAGACAACTGATCATTAAGTGAGGACCACTTGTATTTGGTTTGCCAGTTACCTGGCCACGCCCACCCAGTCACATGACCACCAAACCACACCTACCCAGTCATGTGACCAGCAAGCCATGCCCAGCCAGCAAGCCATGCCCAGCCAGTCATGTGACCAACAAGCCACACCCTCAAATTAAGTCATGCCTACGGAAATTTGAATCCCACCCCTGGCTGGGGAGCACCGAGGATGAGTTTGCAGCATCGGGGGGGGGGGGAGTGGACTGAAAAAGTTTGGGAACCACTGATCTACATCAACACAAGATTCAAGGCAACCTCACATGCTTCTTCTCATGTGATATACACTATCCTTTGCAAGCAATGTCTTCTATATTCTGGGTAGGACAAGTGGGACAAAATTTGTGCAACAGAATTTGATTAGGTGCCATCAAGTCACTGTCAATACTTAGCAATCACAAAGATAAATTTCTTTTGAAATAATCTATCATCAACCTGTCCTTCAGACTTAGCTACTGCAATTGAGTTCATCCACTTTGCTGTTGGTTATTCTCTTCTTCTCTTTCCTTCATGTAAAAGAATGAATTTACATGCCTTAAAAGATTTCAGGCTCTCTCAAAAGCTTTTGACAAACATAATGGCTAATTAACACAGTGAAATTATTAATTGATAAGGTACCTATAATCTCTCTCACACTTAACATCTATCTTCCACAACCAATCTGTCTTCCACATTGTTGCCTTCCCCTACTTCATTCCAACTTAAATCCCACATCAGTCTAGCCACTTCATGTGCCAGAGGAAATTAGCTGCAGCTCACAAAAGCTTAGGCCATTTAATAAAATTTGGAAGATAGGAAAGGTGCTACCATCCTTCTGATTTTTGGCTATCACAATCTCACACAATTCTTCTCCTATAATACAGGCTAAGATAAAATAGGCTAAGAAGTAAACGGAAACAGAATATAGATGATAGAGGGAAAAGTTGGAGACTCAATATGTTTGGCTCAGAGAACAGAAGACTAATATTGGTGATTGGCAGTTTTCCAGGAGAAATGATTTTAAATTAAACAGTGCAAAGGAGAGGCTTAACTAGAACAAAATTCTTTTTTAGTTTTGATACTGCTGAGGTAATTCCCCATTAGGATAATGCACATACAGGGAGACATATTTGAGAGGAGTGTTTGAATAACACACATACAGCACACAGATACAGTACTGTACTGTACAGTATTTACTGTACAGTAAATGTAGGCTTTTACTTCCAGAAAGGTTTAAGCAAAGTCCAAAATAACCAATCCAAAGTCATTCACAGGTAAAATCAGTCAGTTTTCATCCAGGGATAATCCAAATATCAAATTCCAGTGTCAAAAACAGTTCAATATCAGACTTACATTAAATCCAGTAATATCAGTTAATTAGAAGAAATGGAGGAACGGCAATACTTTTCAACAGAATGAAAAACAGAGACTCACTCAGACACACTCTTTTGAGACTAAAACTGAGACTAAACAACCCAGGTTTCTGGCTCCATCTTATGGCCATTTGAGAAACCACACCCAATTGCATGCTCTTGCATTCCCTTAGACAGTATTAAAATGTATATCCTGGTTTATATATTTCTAACCCAAATAGCTGTTCGGTGACTCATACTCCTAATAGATACATTGCTGACCAGTCCTGTAGATGTGTTGCAAAGTTGTCACTTATTTTTATTTTTCCTTTTGTGGGAATGCACAATTGTGATTCTTTTGTTTTTTCCACTATAGTGTGTGCGCATATTTATAAGCATCAGTATAAATACCACCATGAATGGCTTGCAACTAGATACTATAGTCCCACTAAAACAGATTCTGAGACCATTGGAAGTAACATATATATGCATAATAAATGCATATTTTAGAACAGCAAAATATGCATTTTGACCATCAAAGCATGTTTTTTTCAGGCAAAATGATTAAAGATGAGGGAAAATGACAGTAAATAAGGGAAGAAAAGTGGTTGTTATTTAAGTCAAGTCTGTACAATGACATTACAATCTTAGTTGGTATGTGGGAGGACTTTGTAGACATGCAAATCATCTCCTGAAGTTGATATGTTTGCATTAAATACTCAGAAACAGTCACCCCCCCCCCCCCCCCAATTTTAAACACCCCCCCCCCCTGAAATTTTTAAAAAGGGGTTTTTTTACTTTGGGGGGAAAAAAGGGGGGGGGGGGCTGCTCTGAAAACAAATAATTGTTGATTTTTAATTAATGAGTAGATAAATGCTAGATATGAATATCAATAGTATATTTATCATGTGCTACCCTGCTGCATTTTGAGCCAGCTGCAATTTCTGGAGCATTTTCAAGAACCATCCCACAAAGAAGGGGTAAAAATAATCCAACATTGAGTTTATCTGTGTGTGGAAATTGGCGGGGTGTGTGTTTTATCTAAGTAGGGAGACAAAAAGTAAAAAGAACTCAGAGACATAATGACCATTTCTCCAGGAACTTTTTTTTTTTTTTTGGACTTTGGAAGCTAGATCTATTAATTTTCTTCTGCCTATTTGTAAAGGAGGTCTCCTTAGGAGGAGTTAATTTCAACCCCAGGGTTTCAAACTATCTCTCCTTAATAATCCATCCCTAATTGGGGTTAGCTGTTCTTATTAAGCTATCCCTTTGACTCTATCAAGCAGGCTGATTGAAAAGGACCTGTGATTTTTTTTTTAATTTGTTGTGAGCCAAAGAGAAGTGGCAGTTTGGTCAATTACACAAGGGTTAAATGTTAATCTCAAAGGTAAGATAAAGTAGGAAGCTCAATTACTAAAGTTGAATCTCCTTGTAAGTAGGTTAATATAGGCTTTTTCCTGCACCTTTCTTGGCTGATAATTTTGTTCAAAGCCATCTTGATCACATTAATGGTGGGCATAGGTACTATCTGTTAGGATGCTATGCTATTCCCCAATCATCAGTAAAGATAAACATATGACTGCAATAATGGATTTATATCACTATATAGTATTTCAAGGCAAATCTGGAGCAAACAAACCCAAAGGAAAGAGCTGCAAAACCATAGCATGCCTGGAATAGCTGTTTAAAATCTTGACATTCTCAGTTGGAGGGTATCTAAAAGGTAGGGGGAGACCATTACTGCCATAGAAAGGACACAAAGAAGACACAATAACTTTAAACTGCAATGGGCATAAAAGGGGTTTGCACTTTCACACTGATAGAGGGCAATTAGATGTCTAATAAGGCTTCTGTATAATTTGCAATTAATGTTCTTATCTAGCTAAGCCATATCATGTGACAGAGACTATAGCTGTGCCTAAGCCTAGCAGTTTAGTTAAGTCATACAAAGGTGAGCCACTGAGATATACTCCTGAGTCCTGCTCTGGGAAAGTGACTATTTTGTGTATTGCTGATGTTCCCTCATGACAATCTCATGATGCTGCTGTTGTTAGAATTAATTGACTTTATAATATATGCATGTATTATGTTCATTTCAAGTGGAAGGAATATGCTTCTTTAACATAGTCATCAGTGAAGTGTCAAGAGAAGAGTAGGGGAAAATATGGCCAAGAGCTTGCAAAGAAGTGATGATCTATCATTGTGGGAAGTGGTGGATTAAAAAAATTGAAGCAGTGTTCCAGTTAGAGATAATTATGAAGTCCAACAGTCCTTTGCAATGTGAAGCTTTATTAATACCAAATCTGAATTACGATGCAAGATTTTACTTTGACTGTTGAGATATGTTGGCAAATGTGACATATATTCTGTGTCATTGGTTAATTTGCTACTGGAGACAGTGGGCAAACCAGATGCATTTATTCTTGAACTTAAAGAATAATTGAACAAAAGAATAAGGCATATTCTTTTGCTTGCCACTTGTAGAGGTTTTTCTTTTTAAATAGCAATTGACACCTAAGATGTCAATGAGCATTAAAGGGAATGTTATAGGTTGTGATGTATTATTACAACTAATTTAGTTTGGGGTTTGTTTCTGTGCTCAAATAAACCTGTGTCCTTAAAAGTTTTATCAAACTTTTAGTTGTATTCATGCAACAGTAACCAGGTTATTCAATCCATTTTCTGAAATTATGGAATATATTAAACCATAAACTAACTACACAGGAGGAATGTACATAACACTGTAAGCCTTCCTGGCCCAATTGTAAAAAATAAATGAACTTTGCACATTTAATTTATTCAAGCTCTTTGCTCTTTACTTGACCTGATTAATGGTGTTCTGTAATTGCAGACCCAAACTTACAGAACTTTCTTTTCCAATCCATTCTAACTGATCATTAGAGGTATGCAGTATTCAGACCCAAAACAGGCAAAAATGCTTTAGATCCAGACTTTATGTCTATCTTCTAATAACTCTTTTTTCTGGACAGAAAAAAATCCCTCTTGTATTTTGAATCATTTCATCATTTGTTTCATAGAATATCCAAAACTGGAGAAGTCTAAGAGAAGAAAGATTTTTTTAAATACACATAATTAATGCACTTTGGCATTTTATTACAAGTTCAGGTCTGTTAAGTTGGAACTTGAACAATTAAATGCTGAAATGTAATATTTATGCATTGATGTTCATATTAAGAACATTTATAGGGAACAAGGAGGAAAACAATACTGCATAATTATGTATCTACAATAAAGATTCCTTAGATATAATTTGAATGACTTGGGAACAATGTATTTTCAATTTTGGGATTTTTAAACTAAGTTATATAATTTCAAGATGAGATGATGAACAGAATGAAAGTTTTAAAATTAAACACTCTGCCAAAGATTTCTCCAGCTCATTTGAACCCATAAAGTTATAGAAAGAATTAGATATAGTTATATGAAACAAATAAATCCCCTACAGAATAGGGTTTTTTTAAATATAAAGAAAGCTTGGCCTCTATTTTGTTAGGATTATATATATATATGCTATACTGGCTTTGTTAGACACAGAAAAAAACTTGTGATGTGATACAATAATTTTTTTGAATTTGTTTTCTTTATCTTTTATTTCTTGCACTGACATGCATTATTTTAGCTGCACTTCTTGAGTTGTTTACATAAAATTATTTCCCCACTAATGAAGATGAATCATGGAACCCATCAAGATCCTTTAAATTTAATTTTATTCCTTTGCCATGCCTTAATAGATAGTCTGGTAACATTCATAGCTACAGGTGCCTGGAATTGAATGCATTGTTAGGCATAAGAATAATGCTTTGGGTTTTATCAATTATTATTAGATCTCTTTACAAAGTTTTATGATTTACCAATATGACAATTTTTCTGGTTATACAACAATCTGGAACAAATCAAGTATACTGCTAATTATTAATAAAATTTCAACAGAAATATGTACAATGGAGATCTAGTGTTTTAACTACTGAACTAAGAGTAGAAAAACCAAGGTTCTAGTCCTCTTTTACATGCTGATGGAATTAGCACCTGGAGGAGCAAAGGAGGACTTTTGCAATACACAGCTTTCCCAGAGAGAGGGCCAGATTATTGATAGCATGTTGGATGGGGAAGGGGAAAAAGAGGTTCATGGTAACGGCACCTTAGACTTTCTTAGGATATCTTTAGTAGGTTAGAAGGTTATAGCTTTAGTATGGCAAGATTCTGCGCATTAGATGTAAGCAAATAAAAGATTGAACTTGATTGAATGTCACTATTCATCTCTGGGCTTGAGCCTGATATCATGAAAATTGGTTGGATAATTTGGGGCCAATTACTCTCTCTCAGCTCTAGACTAGAAAGTTGAAAAATACTATTGCTTTAAACAGTGACTGATTAAAACCCAAAATTGAAAAGTTTTTTCAAAGAAAAGGCCTTCAACTTTAGAGGATTGATTCAAGCTGTCAATAACAATAATGATAAAATATACAAAGTGAGGTTTTGGATTATCTTAAATATTGGTGAATAATTATTTCAGGAAAAGTATCTTTGTTACTATAAGTGAATATTTAAGTATAAAATAAATTAATTAGGAAACTGAGATTTGAAAATATCAATTTATGGGGAAGAATAAATGTTACAAAAATCAATCTAAATTTATGATTAGTTCATATTTTGGAGACATATCTATGTTAATTATCCTTAGTTTCATTACAAACTGATAACTTAATTATTTTATGTTTATAGAATGATCAGACTCCAATAGTCTTTGTTACCCATATGAATATGGGAGCTGTGATTGTCCAGACTTTTAATTGTATCACTGGGCCTAAGTATTAATTTGGGAGGAGGGCAATTAAATGAAAATGAAATTGGATTTATTCCACTGTGAACTCACTACATAATTATGCTTTAGAATCTCTGAAATCCTGGCAAATTAGATTAAAAATTTACTTGCATTACCAGTATTAAAAGTGGACCATCATCTTAACTGTTTGTTGTGTTCTCAGTTTGGGCCTGATGTTTAAGCAGCCTTGCAAACCCCTAGAATTTTAAGTATATTAGACGGAAGTGGGTTTTTTTTTTAATACAGATTCACCCATAGTTCAGTTTTTATCAACAACTGAATGATCTTCAAAATATTAATAACATAAGAATTACAGAATAAAGAACTAGAAATTCTAATTCCAACACATCAGTGATCTCTGATTTTAGGACATCTTACATACTGATTTGTTTGTTTGTTATAATCTTAAACTCATAATTTTTGGTATTGGACTCCTCAGCACATTTTAAAAAGTGTGTCTTTTTTTTGTGCACTATACAGAAAGTCATGTTAAGGCACCTGATTTGATTATACCATGTGACTGATCCATAGTAGTCTTAATATAGTGATTAGCAGCAGAGTTTCAGTAACGTGGTTGTTGAGTGGCGCTGTTTGTTCCGTCCAGAAAAGACACGCGGTAGACCGGGTTCCAACAAATAACTCTTTATTAGTTAACAGCAAACAGTAACAGAACATTGGCTCAAGCCGTGGCAGCCCTTTATATAGAGGCTTGCCTGCCAGCTTGTAGCCAATGACATTCTTTTGACTTTGCCGCCTTTGAGTGGCTCCTTGGATTGGTTCCTAAAGAACCAATCCTTTACTGGCCTTTCTGGCCAATCAGAAGAGACGACTTGGAACCTTCCAAGTTATAATATAGTTATAACACCCCTCTGCCTTTAGTTCAGTCCTACGTGAGTGACGTAGTCGCGCAGGTAGGTGGGGCTTCTTCTGGTCCTAGTTGACCTGCGCGGCTCATTCTCACCTAGGACTTCAAGCGGTTCGGTTGGGATCGCTGTCTCTCTGGCTCGTCTCCATGGAATCGCCTGGAAGGATGAGTCAGCATTGCCGCTACCGCTTGAGTTGCTCAGGCCGGTGGTTTTGCCACTCCTTCCTGGTTCAACCGGGCTGGTTGAGCTAGCCTGGCTGGCCCCTTCCAGGATGGCTTCCCTTTCGCTTGGACTACCTCCAATGGTTTCATCTAACCGTAAGTGTTCTTTTTGGTTGGTTAGATGTTCTAGATTTAATTTCAATGGTTCATTTTCACACCCTTTTGTATTTGTTTGTGTTTCCCCCCCCCCTTGGTTTTGTTTTCATTGATTTTTATTATTTGAGGTTGCACGGTCATTTTACGCTCGATGTTTCAGGAACGAAGCTGGTCTATGTGCCGCTTCCATTCTCTTCCATCATCCACAGTTAGTCGGTAGGACCAGGGGCCTGTTATTTGTGTGATAGTGGCTGGAAGCCAGAGAGGGTCCCCAGTAAAATTCTTTGCATAGACTAGGTCACCAATTTCAAAAGTGCGGTATCGGCTGGACGAGTCGCGGGGTTTCTCACAAGTGTAATTTGGGTGCAGTCTATCTAAATGGGATCTGAGTTTCCTCCCCATTAACAATTCTGCCGGGCTCTTGTTTGTTATACTACTGGGAGTGATGTGTTGTAGTGTAAGTAAGTGGTTCAGCTTGTCTTAGACATCCCCACGGTCCATTTTTTCTAGGCCTTCTTTAGTAAACCTGACCATTCGTTCGGCCCTACCATTCGCCGCCGGGTGGGCCGGCGTGCTTAGTGCATGGCGTATACCCAGGGATGCTACGTACTGTTCGAATTGTATAGCCATCCATTGTCGGATACCAGTACATCAGGTAAACCATGAGTTGCAAACAATTTGTTTAGCTGTTTTATAACAGCGTCGGTTGTTGTGGATGACATAACTATAACCTCCAACCAATTTGAATATGCATCTATGACTATTAAGAACATGTTGCCCCTGGTTGGTCCTGAAAAATCAATATGGATTCGAGACCAAGGGCCTCGTGGGGTCTCCCAGTCCTGTATGGGTGCTTGCGGTGGTGTGGGTCTAGTCTCTAACACTTATGGCATGTTGTAACTCAGCGTTCAATATCCTTGTCTATACCAGGCCACCAGACATAGCTCCTGGCCAAACTTTTCATTCTTACTATGCCTGGGTGGCCCTCATGTAGCATACCCAACACCTCTTCCTGCAGTCTGGATGGAATTAC
Source organism: Laticauda colubrina (assembly GCA_015471245.1). Classification (NCBI taxonomy): domain Eukaryota; kingdom Metazoa; phylum Chordata; class Lepidosauria; order Squamata; family Elapidae; genus Laticauda; species Laticauda colubrina. Next base: position 56,290,554 of record BLBF01000005.1, on the reverse strand, counting down.
CACCCGATCTCCCCACAATAAACACCCCTTTTGTATTGACAGTTCAGTTTGTCTAGTCAGAAAAGGTTTAAAACCTTCAGTCTTTTGGCTTTCCGGCCAGCCTTTATCTACCCAAGTCAAAATGCGGGCAGTCACTGGGTCTTTCGCCGTGGCTCTGGCAACATCATTGGCAGACAATGGAAGTTCAGGGCAGGTCTCTGCTTGTAGGGCGGAGGTGGTTGGAGCCGGGTCGTCCTCTATGGTTGGTAATGGTGCTCGGCTTAAAGCGTCTGTATGGGTGATTTGTTTCCCGGGTCGATGCGGCAAGGTATATGAATAGGCGGCCAGGAATTCTGACCACCTAGTCATCCGTGGGGATAGAATGTTCGGTGTGGGTTTATTCCCCGCCCAAATCCTCAGTAACGGTTTATGGTCAGTCACAATGGAAAATGTCCTCCCATAGAGGTATTCGTGAAAATGTTTAACTCCGACGATGATTGCCAGGGCCTCCCTGTCTAGCTGGCTATAGCTGCGTTCCGCTTTGGAGAGCGTTTTAGAGTAAAAGGCGATGAGTGCCTCTCTCCCATCAGGTAATTGGTGGCTCAGGATGGCACCGACTCCGAAAGGTGAGGCATCACAGGTGACTGTCAATGGAAGTCTATTACTAAACTGAATAAGAACAGTGTCTGAGGTTAATAAGTCTTTTATTCTTTGGAATGCTTTTTGTTCTTTATGACCCCAAGTCCAGGCAGTTTTTTTATCCAGCAAACAGTGTAATGGTTCTGCTATCGTTGCTTTGTGGGGGAGGAATACGTTATAAAAGTTGATCAGACCCAAGAATGCCTGTAAGTCCATTTTATTTCTAGGCCTGGGTGCGTCTTTAATTGCTTTGACTTTTTTGTCTGTTGGGTGAATACCCTGTTCGTCAATTACATACCCTAAAAATTCGACGTGGTCAGTAGCCAGGCAGCATTTTTCCTTTTTCACTTTTAGGTCGGATTCTCTAAATTTGGTTAGCATTTCTCTTAGTCTTGCTTCTAATTGGGTCGTGTTTTTTGCTGAAATTAGGATGTCATCAAAGTATGGAACGACCCTTTTTATCCCGTTTAATAGGCGTTCCATGAGGCTTTGGAAAACGCCTGGGGCAACGCTTAATCCGAATTGAAGCCTGTTACATTTGAATGCCCCTCTATGCGTTACTATTGTTTGTGCTTCGGTCGTTATTGGGTCTACTGGAAGCTGCTGATATGCCTGAGCTAAATCGAGTTTCGCAAAAAATTTTCCTCCCACAAGTGAGTGCAGTAAGTGCTGTACAACTGGTACCGGGTATGTGTTTTGCTGTAGCACATGGTTCAGGGTAGCCTTGTAGTCTCTGCAGATGGGCACAGACCCATCAGGTTTTACAGGTGTTCCTATAGAAGTCTCCCACCTAGCATGGTCAATTGGTTCTATGACCCCTTGTGCAATCAGTTTGTTTAATTGCTCATCTATTTTGGGCTTTAATGCAAAGGGGACTCGTCTGGCTTTTAACCTTCTTGGTGCTATCTGGGGATCTAAGTTAAAGGAAATTGGGGTCCCCCGGTACCTGCCTAGAGTGCCGTCGAAGACGTCCTGGAATTTGTGTAGCAGGTTCTCTTCCCAATCTCTTGCCGCTATTCGGCTTACTCCGGTCATCCCGATGCCCAATGGTGCGAACCATTCAATGCCCAGGAGGCTGGAACGGTCTCGGTCGACTATAGTCAGCGGCAGGACTTCAGCATGTTGTTTGTAAGTGACTTTGAAGTGTCCTAGACCTACCATAGGAATTCTATTTCCCTGGTAGTCTTTGAGAATTAATTTTTGTTTCTTGAGTTCTTTTTGTTTTATGTTTGGAACCAACCGCCTGATTGTGTTCCAAGACACCATTGATAGGAAAGATCCTGAATCGACCTCCATTTCACAGGGGCTTCCTTCAATGGTCACTACAATTTTGACTTTTCTCCCGCTTTCCGTCTGTGCGCTTCCGATAGTGACAGTCTGGTGAGTTTTTTCTCGGTTGCTGGTTCCTTTGCTGCGCTCCCATTTTCTGTCGGCTTGTCTCGGGTCAGTTCTTTGTAGGGAATTACCGTGTCTGCTGGGACTGCTGTTCTTATGATTGCGGCAGACTCTTTCGATGTGTCCCCTCTTCTTGCAAGCCCGACAGATGGCATCAAGGAACCTACACTCAGCTTGGGGGTGGTTTCCTCCGCAGCCAGCGCATTCCCACCAATTTCTTCTTCTTTCGCGCCTTTTTTGGTTCGCGTACAGGTGATGGACCTCATCGTCATCTTCTTCCGTTTCTGATTATTCGTCTAGGTCTTCGTGGTGTGTAGTTGTGGCAGCTTGCTTCTTCCCTCTGGGTAGGGTCGTCGTGTCAGTATTGGCATTCATCAGTTTCATTGTGGCCGCTGATTTCTTCACGGCTTCTGTGGCGGTGGCTTCCACGATTGCTTCTGCCACCGTTATATTAGGTCTGTTTAATAGTTTACTTTGTAAAGTAGAGTCCTTTAGACCTAACACGACACAATCTCGCATGGCCTCATCCATACTCTGGAACTCGCAGGCTCCTCCCAGATGGTGGAGAGCTGCCACAAAATCTGCAATGGTCTCATCTTCCCTCTGGTCTCTGTTATAAAACTTGTGTCTCTTAATAAGATTTGACACAACTGGCGCGTAGTGAGCCTTTAGCATTCGGAGCCTTTAGCATTCAGACCAGGTCATCTGTTTCACGTCTCTGGTCTTTGCCAATGCCTTTGCCATTTTGAACACGGCTGGCCCACAATGTGTTCGGAAGACAGCCCTCTTTCGCTGATCCGAAATTTCCTCCATTTCGTTGCTCTCCAGAAACATCAGGAAGCGATCGATATAAGACTCCCAATCTTCTTCATTGGGGTTAAAAGGTGAGGGAGGTGCATTGCTACCAGCCATTTCGTCTAGCATGGTTGTTTTCTCGCTGCATGTTTGGTCTCTGCTTTAGGACAATCCCATCCTCGTCGCCAGTGTTCCGTCCAGAAAAGATGCACAGTAGACCGGGTTCCAACAAATAACTCTTTATTAGTTAACAGCAAACAGTAATGGAACATTGGCTCAAGCTGTGGCAGCCCTTTATATAGAGGCTTGCCTGCCGGCTTATAGCCAATGACATTCTTTTGACTTTGCCACCTTTGATCGGCTCCTTGGATTGGTTCCTAATGAACCAATCCTTTACTGGCCTTTCTGGCCAATCAGAAGAGACTACTTGGAACCTTCCAAGTTATACAGAACACTGTTCTTGCAGTTTTATTATAGAACAAGATTAGGAAAGTGCCTGGCTTCTTTTCCTTCCTACTGCTTCATGAAAATTGCTCTCCTGTATGCATAATGGCAAGGTTGGGTGAGTGTAGATGGGTACTTAGAAGACCAAGCTTTGGCACCATTCAAATTGCCCAGGTGACAAGTTGGAAGTGCAGAGGTGGTCCAGTGGTGGGATTCAAATTTTTTTACTACCAGTTCTGTGGGCATGGCTTAGTGGGTGTGGTTTGGTGGGCATGGCAAAGGAAGGAAACTGCAAAATCCCCATTCCCTTCCCAGCCCACTAACCAGCTCCATTCTCCTGTGCAGGGGAGGGCAACAAAAGAAAACCCAGCCAATCAACTGGGACTCAGGAGGCAGAGAATAGATGGGAGCAGGGCCAGTCAGAGGTGGTATTTGCCGGTTCTCCGAACTACTCAAAATTTCCGCTACCGGTTCTCCAGAACTGGTCAGAACCTGCTGAATACCACCTTGACCTGTAACCTGTCAGTTGACTATTTTTAAACATATCTCTGCCTACATCCCAAAATAACCCCAGTGATAGATCAAAGGCTTGGAGCAGCTCTACAATGCCAACCTGTCACTTGTGCCAAAAGAGGAAAGGGACCAATTTTTTCTATAATACTTCACTCTAGGTCCCATGACATGAGCTTCTTTGTGCACCAAAGAGGGTGCAAGAGTCTACAGAAAACCAAAGACTGGAGAGAAAGACTTAAGTAACACTTCAGATGGAATTAATCAAGATTCCATTTACAGAATGTAAATGTCAGGTTAGTTCCTTCTTAAAAGGTGCAAATTAATTTCAGTGGAATTGTGTATGATCATTGCAGTTTCCCTGAAAGAATTTATGGGAAGATGTTCACAAATATAATATAATGGTCAGATTAAGTTATGAGCAAAAGATGGGATATTTCTCAAAAACTCAGTGGCTTGTAAACTACCTGTACTTACTATAAGGATAAATATGCTTACCATAAATGTAGATGCCTAGACTGAAAGAAATGAAGCCATGATAAAATTTAAAAATATTCCATCTTGCTACACAAATTATATTCGCAATTATAATAGCAATTGTTCAAAAGTTCAAGGACTTACAAGATATAGTACAGGTATTGTACTGATATAAAATAATATTTGTCGCTCAGGGTTGAACTGCAGGTCCTTGATGCTCTCTGAGCTTGGTTGTTCTTGCAGATTTTTCATTACTAAACTAGGGAACATCATCAAGTACTAGCAGGGAGAGGGGTTTGCTCTCATTTTATATACTAGTGCCTTGCCCTATCGGTGAAATTGGTGGTGAAATTGATGGTGAAATTGATCTTAGTGGTTCCTTGATTGGACTGTTGTGTACTGTTAGCTTTTTTAGCAATTCCCTGGCTGTGATATTGTTTGCTTCTTGATTGTTGGTCGAATGTTAATCTTGGAATTAGTCTCTGCAAATCTGGGTATTGATGGAGAAGCAATGTTTTGTCTTTTTGTTTCCCTTTTGGCTTGTCTCTGGTGAATGGTATGTAGGTGCTATTTATGCATATGTGCCTGTTGATGGCTGATTTGTCTGAGTGCCAGGCTTCCAGGAATTATCTAGCATTTTTGCACTTGGCTTAGTCTAGGGTGCTCAGAATTTCCTACTTGAAACTCTGATTAAGTCTGTCCATGTGTTGAGAGATTAAAGAGTTTTCATCATGTCTGCTAGTTGGTATTCATGGATGCGTTTCTGTTAGTATTCTACTTGTTTGTCCTAAATACGGTAGTAGCAGTCCTTACACCTGGGGTGTCAAACTCAATTTCACTGAGGGCCACATCAAAGTTGTGTTTGATGTCAGGGGGCTGGTGGGGCATAGCCAGGATGGGTGTGGCCAGCTCAACATCACTTGTGTCAGGGGCACCTATGGTGGCCCAAGTGCTCTGCCAGTGAAAACTGAGCTCCATTTTCACTGGCAGAGGGACCATGAACAGGTCCTTCACTGTTTCCAAGGTGGCTCCACAGGCCAAATCTAAGCACCTTGAGTTTGACATCCCTGCCTTACACTTTATATTTTAAATAACACCTGATTTTCTTCTGAGGCTGCCGGGTCATATTACTTAGGATGTTTGGGAGAGCTTTTGTTGGTTTGTGTGCTACAGTGATGCCAATAGTGTGTTGGTAGTTTCTGACATTATTTTGATGTATGGCACTGTTATCCTTTTCACAGCTTGTGCTGGTTGTGCTATATTGGGTTGAATAGTCAAGTGTTATACAGACAAATTACACAGAATTGGCCAGGCATTACACAGACGAATGTTCAACACGAAGCTGCCTGACGTATAGGTTGGGGATTGGGCAAAGACAATGTCATGAGGATATGCTTTTTTAAAAAAAATTGAAAGGTGTCTTTAGAATATTAGAGGATGACATCTTGGTTAGAGTATTTGAGGATAATACCTTGGTTAGAGTATTTGAGGAGGATATCTTGCCCACTTCTCACTTTTCTTTTGCTCCATTCTGCTCTTGGAGTCTGCCTGGACAAGTTCCTGCAGTTTTGTTAACAGATTTTTTTAGAAGTTATTTGCCATTGCCTCCTTCCTAGAGCTGAAAGAAAATGACTGGCCCAAGGTCACCCAAAAGGCTAAGTGGAACTAAAACTTACAGTCTCCTGGATTCTAGTCTGATATCTTAATAATAATCAGAATAGAGTTGGACCTTGGAGTCTTCTATAGTCCAGGAGTCCCCAGCCTATGTGCTGCAGCCCACTACCGTGGCCTAGTTGAAACTGGGCTTGTGTGAGTGGTGAGCCAGCACTCGAACAAGTGGTGGAGCTCGTAGTCTCACTCAGGTGAGTGGAGGACAAATGAAGCTCACACAAATCCCCTTCTCTCCCGTGCTAGGCTGCCAACCCGGACAGTTTGGGTGATGCTATTCTACTCCAACCCCCTGCTCAAACAGGAAGTTTCTCCTTAATTCCAGGTTGCTTCTCTCCTTGATATCTTAACCACTATACCAAATTGCCTCTCTTTGCTGGTATCTGAAAGTTGCTCAGATTTTTTTTTTTTTGGTCAGGTATGTTACTTGTAGGTTTTGGGATCTAATTCCTGAAAGCTCTGAAAAGCTTTCAATGTTTTCAAAGAGGCTTAGATTATACCTAATAGGTAGGAATGAACAACCGGACAAGAGCAGGATTCCTATAATTGCAGGTAAATAATTGATACAACCAGGTTTAGACCATTCTTGCTTTAAGTGCCTGGATTGTTTTTATATTGCTTCTTGACTTTTCAGGCTTAGGATAACCATGCTAACTGCCACATCAGACTGTTGCAAAGCAAGGCAATGAGGCTTCCCACTTGTTTCTGTAAATTGTATCTGATACAGGGAATAGCACTGTATGTGCAAGTGCATTTGTTTGTATGTCTGTATCTCTCTCTCTCTCTCTCTCTCTCTTTTGGAATGAGATGGTCACAGTATTCTTCAGCTACAGCTCCGGGGAGGATCAGCCACAGATAATGAGCTTTTGTAGAAGAAGCAGTGCATTGGTGGAGAAAATGAGAAGGCGGGAGAGAGAAAGAGAAGTGTAACTTTCTTGCCCTGCAAAGGCCTATTTTAAAAAGCAACAACAATCCAGGCTTCAGCTAAATCGGATAAATAGCAAGTTAGAGGGAAGAAAAGCTAACCAAGGATGTTCTGCTACTTGTGTCGCCATATCTGCTCTTTTGGCACCCTCTATTGGCTCCTGCTGGGAACAAATACTGAGAAGAACAAATACACTATAAACATAGGATGAAGAAGGCTTGAATCTGGAGTGTTAAAGGCTTGTTATCTAAGGTCAAGATGCAAAAGTTAATCCACTTCCAAATTTACATAAGATAAAGGGAGGATGAACAGCATTTAGAATCACACTTTTCCTTCTCCTCCTCCTAAGTTGTTTGTTCTATGCGTGGAAGTAAACAATTTTTCCCTAATGGAAGAAAGAGTACCAGGAAGGTCCTGAACATTCCTGTTGCGAATTAAATCATACCCCATTGACTGCTTCCCATGAATTTAGCATTCCTCCAACCTTGCTACTTCTGGTTTCAAAACTCTGAAGCAGGACATTTCAGTATGCCAGAGAAGAACAGCTCATTTTCACTGGGAAATGCAAAGCATCCCTTCATTATGCAGCACTCATGTTCCTGTGACAGCTTACTTGTAGTTAATTTACCACAGTTTGCTTACACAATCCAGTATCCTGGCTTTGCAGGACATACTGAGCTATTAACAAGTTACATAACTTGGTCTTTTCACTGTATACTAGACTAAAATGTGTGCAATTTGTTTTTGTTTGATGAGCGTACCTGAGCAGAGAAAACTTGCATGTATACATTGCTTCTCTATATTTTGTTTTCTTTGGAAGAAAGCCATTATTGGGATGCTACTTTTTAATTTATAAAGATATACAGGTTGGAAGTAGCTGAAAACAGCACTTAAGCAGCTCCACAAACAAATGCTTCTCACGATTTCTGAAGGGAACTCCCACTAAGATACACATAGAAACAAATTCAGGTCTCTTCTAAGGTCTCTAAAACCTGTGGTCTATCATTCTTCCTTTCATTTGGGACAGTGAAGAAGAATTCTGGATCTCTCTCTCTGGCTCTCTCTCCTAACCAGATCTACCTTTCTGCAATCTGCTGCCTGAGTCTGTTACATAAAATTTGCTAATAATTTCCTTCTTTCTAGCTAATTTAAATCATGTGGCACAGCTGATAGTCAGAACAGCTGATTGTTGGGGGGAAAAGAAAAATAGCAACTTATCAAAAATTAGGCGAAGGCACAATGCAGGCAAGTTGGATGTGTGCATGTGAGCTAAGGAGTGAGGTGGGGAAGGGAGGGATGGGTGGGGAGGGGAGGGGAGGCCAGTGGAGTGATTTGCTGGTTCTCCGAACTGCGCAGAATCGTAACAACCTGTTCTATAAAATGGTAGAATTCCACCCCTGCTCCCAATTATCACTAAGGCTTATTGTACTGTCTTAGTTTCATGGTGGAGGCACAAAAGTTGATTTACTAGCTGTATTGTTCCTTTTTTAAAAATTTAATTAAGATGTAGGCTAGGTGGTGCCTCAGGACAATCCACAGAAACAGCAAATTTTTAGTCCCTGTTCACCTGATACACTAAACTGGATCTAGGAAGAGAACATGTCATGTGAACAGGAAAGCTCGATTGGTAGTATAGTCTGCATTTAGTTCAAAACAGCCATATCATATGCATAGGGATGAAATTATTAAATAAATCATTAACCTTCTTTTCCTGCTGCTGTGATGCAGACATAATCCTACAACAATTCTATAAGATCTGTTCCCTTACTGGACACGCTTAATTTTCACACATTGAAACTGACCTATATCTGCCATACAGGGACAGAAAAGTCCAGGTTGAGTAAGGCTAGCCTAGTTCTGGCATGACCTCACTGCAGATTTTGGTTTCACATTTAAATTTGAAAAGAAGCAGAAAGATGGATGCTGTGTCATGGTATGGAGGATTATGAGCACAGGAATGAGACTTTTCCCTGTAAAAAGCAACTGACCAGGACATAATTTTCCCTTTCTAATGAGCCTGTAGAAAAATGGATAATTTGGCTTCATTGGATTATGAATACTGGGAATGTTCCAGTCTGAGCCATCGTAATGAAGGCTGAACTCACAAATCCTGTGCTGAATTCTTGGAAGATGTGGGGCATACATCCCATTAATGCATTAATCAATATTATGAATGAATACTCCAATCACCAAAAAGGCCAATAAGTAACCAAACTATATCTACCATGTTTCTCACAAAATAAGGCCGAGCCTTATTTTTTTTTTTGGAGCCCTGAAAAAATGGCTAGGACGTCTTTTCGGGGGTGAATTAATTTCCCCCCCCCCATCCCTGCACACCAGCACCGTCTCCAACAACAGTATCTAAGTCATTCCCGCTTTTCCCCCGTCCCCCTAACAAGAAAAAAAACATTTTGAGGTACATGGGAGCGCCACGTGCTGCGTTTTGGTTTAATCCCAAGTGGCTAGATGGGTGTGAGAAAAGCCAAGCAAGCGTCTCTGCTGCTGCTACCCTTGGTGCTCCAGCCTCAGGCTTTGCAAGTTTGCAAAAGTCCTGGTACGCAGCCCATTCCTGCATTCCAAGCGCCCAGGCCAAGCTGCAGCTGTCCCTCTCTCGCCAGTGCCATCTCCAATAACAGCAGCAGCAGTGGCGGGAACCATGGAAGTTACGGAGGCAGCTCCCCCACCCGAGAAGCAGCTGGAACACTTCCATGGTTCCCGCCGCTGCTGCTGCTGTTATTTGAGACGGTGCTGGCAAGAAAGGGACAGCTGCAGCTCGGCCTGGGTGCTTGAAATGCAGGAACAGGCTGCACACCAGGACTTTTGGAAACTTTCAGAGCCTGAGACTGGAGCACCAAGGGTAGCAGCAGCAGAGATGCTTGCTCAGCTTTTCTCACACCCACCCAGCCGCTTGGGATTAAACCAAAACGCAGCGCGAGGTGCTCCCAGGTACCTCAAAATGTTTTTTTTTCCTGTTGTTACAGGAACAGGAGAAAAGCAGGAGTGACTCAGATGCTGTTGTTGGAGATGGTGCTGGCGAGAGAGACACCAGCACCTGTGGGAACTGTGGAAGTTATGGAGGCCTGAGAAGCAGCTGAAATGCTGCTGGACATCCACACTGACGCCGCCTGCCTGCTGACCCAGGTAAGGGAGGGGTAAGGGAGCCCTCCATGCTCCACCATGATGGGCTGTTAGGAGCGGCTGATGGTGAGGCGTAGCTGCCCGCGGGGCACTCCTAATGGCAAGTTCCCCCCTGCCTTCACCCCCCAATTTTGCATGTTTTAAACTAGGCCTAAATTTGGGAGGAGGGGCATAATTTCATTTTATGCCTAGAAAACATGCTGGGTCTTCCTATTGGGGGGGTGTATTGTTGGAGAAACACGGTAATTTAATTGGAAAGCTGCCTTTTAAACCTCCCTCTCCTTCTCCCTCTCTTTTTGTCACTGTTCTGGAACTGCTGCCTCTTGGTGCCAGAAGAAAACTGAGATCTTGATGTCACAAAGATTATGGCCATTGTCTTTTTTTAGAGGAAGGAAAATAACCTAATAATGGAATATAAACATTATATGCAAGTTTCTAAATTTAGTTCCTGGTTAATGAAGGGGAAAAAAATCAACAATGAATGTAAAAGATCTCTAATTAGCAGCCTCTACCAATTAAAATAAACAGAATTATACCAGATACTTCCAACCTAAGCTGATGCGAAATTGTTCCAATGTATCTTACATTATTAAAACTTTTAGTCATTTTAATTCTTGATAGCTGATAATTCTTATGATATTTATTCTTTAAAATCTTCTAAAAATCTTGTTATTTTTTTAAAGGGTTCATAATTTGCAATCCGCCCCGAACATGCATCCCTTCCATGCACGAGAACAAGCAGTATATGCATGCCCAAACCAATTTTTTTAAAAAAACCTTTTCTGTTTGTAGCATCTCCATTTCTGGCACTTGAAGAACATGAGGATACAAGCCAAGGAAAGTAGAGTTGAAGGTCTTCAAGTAGAGCCAAGAAAATGTGAAGTTCCCCTGAGGTTTGTTCAGTGGATATTATCAAGCCTTAAAAGCAAACATCTAAGAAGTGTGTTTGCTTGAATTGTGGTTTATTCCCAGGACTCCACAACAAGACTATCTATAGGTAAGTGGGTCATTCTCACCCCTACTGTTCTTCCTAGATGCTTCTTTGTCACCTGTCTCCAACAGCCTCATAGAGCTACAAAACTGTAAAAAGATGACAATGATAACAATTTCTCGCATGTTTCAAGCATATGACAAAGGCCCTTGGGAGCCACTCTGATGGATGTTCAACTCTTTGAGCAGTCCTAAATCAGTGATGTAATGGGGAGGTTATTGCATTGTCAAAGTGCCCATACATTACTTCATCTGTATACTTCCACTTTTGAGCCTTGGAAATCCTCCTGAGTTTTTTTTTTACTGCCATGATAATATAAGAGTTTTACCTCCCTAAATATCACAGCTTTCTGACGTAGTAACTGTAAATGGCTGAGCACATTCCTTCAGCATGATATGCTTGCAAAAAATATGTTTACAAAATTGGTAGCCCTTCTCTTTGTTTTAAATGTATTACTAGGCCAGGTTCTATCAAGGATACTTCATTGTTTCCCTGTCTGATTATCCCAATATCGGAAAAGTCATTTTTAATGCCATTGTGCATATCATCCATCTGCCGCTTGTTCTTCTGCAAAATTGCTATTTCTGCTGAAATTTTAAGATAAGTTTTCTTTGGCAAAATTCTGTCAAATGGGTGAACCCATTGTATACTTTTCATCAGGGACATAAGCATATTGATTCATGCTTTGTCCAGCCAGCAGAGGGCAATTTTCCTTTACTTCTGCATTAACTAGACAGTCCACCTAATTATACCATTGTCTGTCAAGAAAATATTATTGTCACAAATGTATCTGTACAAATTAAGTTGTCAATTGGGAGGTGGTATGGAGTGTTCCCACATATACGTTGACTGTGTGCAACTACAAGTTGGACATAAAAATGGATTGTGGGGGCAATATTTATACACTGTCCAACTTATAACAATAATGGAGTTCATATTCTTGCTGTTTATTACATATAACTTCTTTCCTAAGGCAGGGTGAGTTTAGGACACCCTAGTTCATATTTTTCCTAATTCTAAAAGTGCTGTAGGTGCTTCCATTTATCTAGATATCTAACCTCACCTAAGATATTCTACACAATGGGGTGCATTTATCTCCTGGTACCTTCTGTATCCACTGAATTTCAGCTCCCAGTATGAACAAAGTATGAGCACTTTGATCCAAGCATTAGTGTAAGATTTCACTCTCAAAACTCAAACCTACTCTGGATTCTGAGCTAGTAGACAAGGCAAATGCAGAGTGCTTATATAGATGCCCTCACCAAATTGTGTGTCTATGTGTGTGTGTGGGGGGGGGGGGTATAACCTCCTAAAAGTCTTGGACATATTTAAAGATTGCTTCATATTTAAAAACTGTGTACATCTTTCTTGTTTTTGGTTGAGCCATTGAAAAACATCCTGTCCATTGAAAAACATCCTGTCCATTGAAAAACATCCTGCTTGTTTTGTTTTGTTTTTAATCCTGTTCCTTGCTTCTGATATTCTGGTTTGGTAAGGGCCACATTTGATGGCCACCACTGGGGGAACCATAGCTATTATACGAAATAAGAGTTGGGAGGGAGGTCTTCTAGTCCAATGCCCTGCTCAAGCAAGAGACCCTACAGCATTTCAGACAAATGGCTGTCCAATCTCTCCAATGACAGGGCATACCAACTTTTGGAGGCAAGCCATTCCACAGGTTGATTCTTCTAACTGTCAGGAAATTTCTCCTTATTTCTAGTTTGGATCTCTCCTTGATTAGTTTCCATCCATTGCTTCTTGTCCTGTCTTCAGGTGCTTTGGTAAATAGGTTGACTCCTGTTCTCCCCTATGGACAGATGGGAGACAGTGCTTATGTTATCAATGAAAGGACTGTTAAGCCTGGGTTCCCCAACCAGGGATAGGTAGACAAGCTAAACAGAATGTGCAGCGTTAGTCAGATAGGCAC
>BLBF01000005.1:56249320-56271819 GCA_015471245.1 Laticauda colubrina | reverse complement strand
CTTCTTCTTCTTCTTCTTCTTCTTCTTCTTCTTCTTCTTCTTCTTCTCCTGCTGGTGCTAGTGCTGCTTCTCCTGCTGCTTCTCCTGCTGCTGCTGTGGTGGACCAGCTATTGGCTGATGGGTAATAGCTGTGGCATGGGTAATAGCTGTGGGATAGATAAGCCTCCAGTGCAAGCATAGTGGGACTGTATGGTCCACCTTCCCAGCTGCCACACATATGGCCCTTTATTATCAATAACAATTTAATCATTGATCCACACATTTCAATATAAACAAAACTCTTAATTAATGCCCTGTTCATTGTAAGGCCACTCAATATACATGGCACAATCTCATCAGTGTGATGAGACAGGCTGAAGCAAGCATCCATTAAGCATCTACCATCCTGTCTTGCCACTCCACTGCTCCAGCTGGGGAGTTGCACCAGTGTTTCAGGAGGTTGCGCTGCTTCTTCCCTTCACGTGAAGCTCTGTTGGGGGCTGGTACATCCACAGTGTTGATTAGGTTTCGCCCTTTCCTCCATTCACCAGGCTCCATGTCCCCATTGCCTTGTTGGTGGTCCACAAGCCTGTTCTGCAACACTGGGTAGTGGGTGCGCATGAGATTGTGCAGGATGCAGCAAGCTTCCACGATGCTCCTCACGGTCCGTGGATGATGCTGCATGGTGGTGAGAAGTACTTGGAACCTGTTGGCCAGGATGCCAAAGGCATTCTCCACTATCCGTCTTGCCCTGGACAGCCTGTAGTTGAAGATCCTCTCTTCACGGGTGAGGCATCTGGAAGTGTAGGGCTTCATGAGGTAGGTTCTGAGGGAGAAGGCATCATCCCCCACGATGAAGTAGGGCACATCTTGTGTGTCATTGGGCAGGGGTTCTGGATCTGGGAAGCCCATGATGAGGTTGTGTTCCAGCCCCTCCTTGAGGTCACTGGCGTTGTATATCTGGGCATCTGAAGCTGACCCATTGCCTGAAGCATCGATGTACATGAACTTGTAGTCAGCATCGACCATGGCAAAGAGGATGATGCTGAAGAAGCCCTTGTAGTTGAAATAAGTGGATCCTGACTTGACTGGAGCTTTGCAGGCCACGTGCTTCCCATCTATGGCTCCAACGGTGTGGGGGAAGTTCCACTTCTGATACCACTGCTCTGCAATTTTCCTCCAGCCTTGTTCAGTGGAGGGACACTGGAGGAGCTCCTGCAGGTATTCTTCAATGATGGCCTGCACCACTTCTCTGACCACAATGCTGATGGTGTTGTGTGGCACCCTCCAGGCGTACTGCATGTTTCTGTACGTGGTTCCAGAGGCCAGGTGGCGCAGAGTCAGTGCCACCTTCAGCCCAGGGTCCAGGCTGGGATGGAAGATGGTGCTCTGCTTGGTCAACCTGGGTCTCAGCCACTCCACAACTTCGTCAAACATGGCTGGCGGCATCCTCATGAAGTTCTGGAATGCACGAGTGTCTTTGTTCCTCAGCTCCACCATCAGCTTGCCATAGAGTCCAAACTCCGCTCTTCTCCCAATCCATCGTCGGACCCAGACACTTCCTGGCCGCCTCCTTTTCTTCCCGTAGAAAAGGTGAAAGAGCCTGAAGAGGGCTTGGTTCTGGTGTTGAATGATGGCGGCTACCAAAAGGAGCGTGCGATGATCCATGGTGGAGATTAATGGATGATGTGGAAGAGCAAGAGCAAGGCTGAAGAGGTCTGCACACCAGGGCTGCTGGACTGAAAGTGAGATCCAGGTGATTTCCTCCCCCTTTTTATAGGAAATGTCAGTTTTCCGCTAGGTGTCCTTCCGCATCCTCCAGGCATCCTCCAGACATCCTATATGAACGTTTTATCCGTTTTAATGCTTTATATCCGAGCTGCATCCACTTTCATCCTTTCTACGTCTGTGCTACTAACCCTGTGTGTCTGTTCCGTGTCCGTTTCGCTTCCTTCCTGTGTCCGTTTTCCGCTGGAGCGGATTTGAGTTGCACGGATGTGCAGCGGATGCCTAGCGGATATAGCGGACGCGTAACGGATAATGACGGACGTATAACAGATGTTCCCCGTATGCGTAGCGGATGTAGAACGGACGCGTTGGATACTTCATCCGCTCAAAAAGTTTTGAGCTGCACAAAACTTTTGTGCAGCTCAAAACTTTTTGAGCGGATGAAATCTCAGTAGACGGATGCTGGACGGATAGAGAGTATGAAAAACGTATGCAGTGAGTACACAATGGATGCATCGCGTTTTCCAACAGATGGCAAGCTTTTTTTAACATTTTACATCCTCTTTGCATCCGTTGGTGCAGTGTGACAGGGGCTTAAGCTTCTGCATATTCAGAGATACTTTTCAGCAATGTTTGTGACAAAGTGGATTGCATGATTTCTCACTAGTTTATTGCCACTGCAAATTTTATTTCACCATTGGCTGTACATGCATTGCATGAATGCATGGCTTTCTCAATTAATCAAATTATCTGGGGCAGCACAGAACCATAAACTAATCACTAGTGCACTGCATATGGCACCTCAAATTAGCTAAACTTTTTAAAGCCTGGCATCACACCCTGCTAATTGCTCTGCTAATTTTTTTACAAAATCCTGCTCACAGCAAGCACATTCTATCACAAAATTTTGCCTAGAAGGCTAGATAGAATTGGGGGACTTTTTCAAAGAAACCAGCATTAAAACTCCCAAAGTCAGTTCTGATGGATACAGAAAGACCAAAAAATAATTAGTGCTGGTTGATGCAACACTAGTGAATTCGTGCATCCATTCTTAGTTCCAGAAGCCACTGATATCTTACAAGAGGTTGAATATACCTTCTACTGCTGAGGCTTGCTGCACTTTCTCAGAGTAGGTTAGAACAGCTGAGCATGAGGTTCTCCTGATATCTTTCCAAGCAGTTGCTCCAGTTGTTAAATCTCTTTTGGTCCAATCTGAAGTTCCTAAAGCTGTACTGTCCTCCGGACAGGCTGTTGAGAAGATGTGGATTCCGAAAGGCGAATGGGCAATTGATTCTTCTGTCCTTTCCACTTGAATTTGATGCCATGAAAATGTTGTATTTACATTTGTTCTCTTAACCTCTTTCTGCCTCTTGTTGTTAGCTAGTGAATGAATGTCACATAATTGCAGCTGTGCTCTTTCAGATTGCCTATCCCATAAATGACACTCGAGCAGTGTAAAAGGGCTTGATTACTTGCTCCATCAAGGAAGTCATTGTCAATTGATAGATACTCTCTTCAGGGCTCTCTGTGGTCTACACTGTCAGAGCCAGTGGAAGCTGAAAGCAATCAGGCACATTCACTTTTTATACGATTTTCTTAGAGTGAAAATCATAGAATGTTGTGGCAGATTGGTGACACAGTTATCAATTTGAGGGAAAATCCTAAGAAATGTTACACATCTTGTAACTGAAAGATGGAGATAATCACTTTCAGTGTTTCTGGACATCACCTGGTTTAAAGCTATACCATCAATAAAATCAAATTACTTGATGCGTGATTCAGACGTCCTACTTTGCAGAATCAGCAGAGAGAAGAATATTTGATATAATAAAAATAGATTAGTGGTTTAATTTTTTCTCTCCCTCGACCCTTCCCATTATTAAAAAAAAATTGGAGTAAATCAAGAGTTTTTCTTTGAATGGGTTATATTCGTTCAAATTTACTATACTAAAAATTAAAATTGACACATTTGCTCCCACTGCCATTTCTCAGGTTTGATGGGATTGTGTTCCTGCATTATTTTTCACCATAGGCTGATAAATAATTTTGATTCTGCAGTCCCCTGAGTGGATCTTGGGGGACTCCCAGGGTCCTAGGATCACACTTGAAAAAACATTGCTTAAGAAAAATCATAAAATGTCCTTTTACTCAGAGCTGATAACCCTGCACAACAGGAATTGCTGCCAGATTATCATTTTTGGTGTTCTGTAGTTCTCATATGATGCAAGAATTTGCAATACTTGTCAGGAACACAGCCTTGCTCAAGGAAATGATGCCTAAAGCTATTGCTTTCTTTGCTCTTTGAATGCAAGCTTTTCTCCAGATGTGCATGAAGGACAGATATGCTGGGCGGGGAAGAATATAAGGCAGGCAGATTCTTGGATGCTTTTTCTGTACTATCTGAGTTTAATTAAGCATCTCCCTAGGCTACAGATGGCTCATTGACCCCAGAATCAGAAAAGGAACAAAGCCATCAAAATTAATTTTAAAACCTGGATTGGCATTTACAAGCATTGCACCTCTGGCTTCCATCTTTGAAGCCAATATCCAGAAAACACTTGTAGGTAGAAAATGGCACTTTGAATAAATTTAATAAAGGCATGTGTTCTTAATGCCAGGAAATCCTGTTAGGTCTTCCTGTTTTCTTTTATGGTTATTGCAAAAATATGAGTATTAGAAAACAAATATAAAATCAGCAACCAGCTTTATCCTTTGTGTGCAGCTATATATAATGCACAAAGACACACATGTGCTCAAACACCTATTTGTATAGAACTCTTTTCCCAATATACAAACTGTATAATCTATTGACAGAAAATATTTCCTCTAAACTAAGATACAGTAACCCTGATTGCAGACAGAAAGCAATAGGCTGACACTACAGTACTTGATTTCTAAGCAGTCACTGAAAAAAAAAAAAAACACTCTCATATTAAGGACTTTAAAGGATGGGCAGGGAAGGCAGAACTGCCTGCAATTTGACAGAATCCCAAGATGTACATTACCTTTATTATATTTAGGAAAAGCTCAGAATTCAGTGGCCTCCATCCTCATTTTGTTAGCTACATTTAAATTACAGGTCTTGGCTTTCTTTGAATTCAGAGTCACCATAACCTCACAAGATCATGTACGCATAAACAGGGTTAAATATAAACCATCCAGTGCAATTAAAATAATTATGGCAGTGATAAATACAGAAGAAGCAGACTAACTCTTGCAGCCCAAAATATAGTGATCTTTTTTTCCTTCTGTATCTCTGGTACTATCAGCCTTCTTCCCTTGTTTTCCTCTGTTTTGGTTCCTCTCTTCCACACCCACTGTTTAACCATTTATGGATAAAATTTTTAAAAAGTACACACCTACTGGCACACAAACACACAAGCCACTAGACAGGGGCTTTTCTAAAGAATTGTAATTTGGGAATGCAGAGCCTTTGAGGTCAGCAAGTAAATTGCAGCATTGGGACTGTATGATCCAAGACCGAAATTATCTCCAAGTAACTATTAAAGAAAAGGGAGGGTAGCATGTGGAAATGCACTGATGGGCAATGTACGCATGAAAGGGCACAGAAATCCTAGATCTAACAAATATGAGATTGTTCAGGAGGGATAGGAAAAGAAGATATACAATACAGATAGTCCTCAACTTACGATCACAATTGAGCCCAAAATTTATGTTGTTAAGCGAGATGGTTGTTAAATGAATTTTGCCCCATTTTGTGACCTTTCTTGCCACAGTTGTTAAGTGAATCACTGCAGTTGTTAAGTTAGTAACATGATTATTAACTTAACCCATTGACTTTGCTTGTCAGAAGTTCATAAAAGGGATTCACATGACCATGGAACACTTCAACCATAATATATATGAATCAGTTGCCAAGCATCTGAATTTTGATTGTGTGACCATGGGGATACTGCAACAGTCATAAGTATGAAAAATAGTAAGTCACTTTTTTCAGTGCCATTGTAACTTGGAACAGCCACTAAACGAATGGTCATAAGTCCAGGATTATCTGTAGTAAGAATCAGAATATTTATTGCTTCATCTAAGTGCAGGGTGATACTTAAGTTTCCTTGCTCTTTGGTACTGCCATGCCTTTATCCATGGACAGAAGGAACAAAATTTCCTAAAAAGCAAGAAAAGAAAGGGTAGCAAAATCAATCCAATTGATAAGGAAAATATTGAATAAACTGATACTCATAAATGTGGTAAGGTTTAGTCAAGTAGCACTGTTAAAAAAAAGTAGCAGGCCATATTCCTCACTTATAAAGTTCTTGCCCAAAACAGTGTCACCCACAAATGATGCCGATCATTGGAAATAATGCACTCAAAAGATGCCAGGTTGGGAAAGATGAAAAGGAACTGAGAAGAACTTCGTTTCCAATTAAGGCTTCACTTATAATGTAGAATTGGAGATCTGGGGAGACCTCAGTAGAGAACTTGTAAATAAAGCCATGACTGGAACCTCCTCTGCTTATTATCTGTTCTGCAAATATTTCCCTTGGTGATTATTAATACCTTTTCCTCAGGCAAGTTTTGAAACTGGATATCAATCCATGAGAATCTTCCTCTCTGCCTGTGTATGTGTCTATGTTGTCCTTTCATCTCTCATTCTTTTTGCATGTGCTTGCCAAAATAATACCAACAAAAAGTATAAAATTGCCCATCCTGGAACCAGATTTTATTTTTTTATCAGCTGGAAAAAAAATGAAAAGGGCTGAGTATTATTGGATGACAGGATGACAGCGAACCAAAAATGCAATATTGTTGTTTGCAAATATTAGACAATATGTGGCTCGTAACAGCACAGAATATCTGATAGCCACATGTAAGGGACCATTAAAGGTTATTTAAAAATAGAAATTGTGTTTTGATCATTCATGTTCAAGAAAAATGAATTCAAGCTGGGAGAAAATGAATTGTTAGAATGCCTATAAAACTGGAGAATTCTGTGAAACTATCACTTTTTCTTGACTGCCTCAAATGTTGTCCTGTATTGTACACCTGGCATTTATTCATGGTGCAGTTTTATGAGTAAGAAATGATCAAACTGAACAGTTAATATTCAAAACTGCCTGGAAGCAGAAAAATATCCTTTTCTGAGGCCAGAAGTTTTAAATACAATAATTATGGGCAGAGATTGTCGACTGATTAGGAAATAATGTTCTGCTCTGTTCCTATAATTTGGAGAACATCTTCATCTACAGAATTTCACGGGTAAAAATCTTTATAATTTACTAGCCGATAACCTGGGGTTTCCTGGGTATTTATTTATCTTAATCCTGTATTGGACAGGGAAATTGTATAGTCGGGACTCACACTGTTTGTACTGTCTCTCCCACAGCATCCCAAGTCTTCTATTCCACTCCTTGGGAGTTTGTTGTCTATACTGGTGTTTCATTTTTTTTATTGCACTTGGCCAATTGTCTGACGTTTCCTTGGATACCTGAGAGGGAGCCCCTTTGTGGAGTACTGTGAAGCCATTACCATGGCATGTCCACTGTGCTGTACAGTAGAAGCCATTTTAAGGTGCACACACACACAAACACACCCCTAGAAGTGTTAGAGGTGTCTTAGCCCCACAGTATTTGTTTCCAGAGGGTAAGTCATCTGTGTACCAAGTTTGCTTGAAATTGCTCAAGGCTTTCCAGAGTTGTGCTGGAACACACACACACACACACACACACACACACACACACACAATGTTTTTATATAGATAGAGAGAAGAAGAAGATAGGTATCATGGATAACCAGTAGATCAAAAGCAGAGAGCCACGGCAGAATTTAGTAACATGGTACATAGAAACATCATTTTGATTTTAGCTCTAACATGAAGCTCACTATCAAAATTCTCTCTCAGTCTCAGAGAAAATATGTGGACATATTTTCTATAGGATAAGGGTGTAATAAGAACCAATAGAGGGAAGCTTTACACAAAAAGATTCAAATTTGTTCTCACTGTGAGAGCTAATAAACAGTGGAACAACCTACAGCTTTGAGTTGTGGGGTATTCCATCACCGTATAGGTGAGGGGTGTCAAACTCACATCATCACGGCATCATCATGTAACATATCGAGACTTTTCCCCCCTTCACTTAAACTGGGTGTTGGTGTAGCCAGCGTGTGACGCATCCAGCCCATAGGCCAGAAATTTGACAGCAGTGCCATTGGTTTTCAAACAAAGTTGAACAGGCATTTATCTCAGGTGGTCTGAGGATTCCTGCCCCAGAGAGGGAATTGGGCTACAAGACCTCCAAGGACCCTCAAACCCTATGGTTTTATGACTTATTTTATAGAACTCTTATAAAGACTACAAAATCCAACAATACTGTTCTCAACAAAAATGGGAGATAGAAATCGGATAAACAGATCATACATGTAAAAAGCACATGATATATAAAAAAATGTGTGGCTGAAACCAAAGCAATGTAATAGCATGGTGCAAAAGAATCATTCAATCACTATGCTCCCTTGTAAGATAAACTAACTCTCCAAGTCTGCCATGTTACATGAACAAAGAAGAGAAAGTTAGCAAAAAAACTGTATTGTCAGCAAAAGCTGAAACTGGGAAGAATAACAGCATCGCAGAAGTCTATGGCCATCCATTTTGGTGCTGTTGTCAAGACAACTACATGAACATGTTCATGAAGTCATTGAAAGTCAAGCTCAACTTGAGGGAAATTTCATGCTTCTCAGAAAATGAGCACCAGCCAGAATGGTTCTTTCCCATTTGACTGGGAAATTCATGAACTTTACTCACAATTTCTTAAGCCCATGTCACACTGAACCAACGGATGCAAAGAGGATGTAAAGCGGACAAAAAAGCTTGCCATCCATTGGAAAACGTGATGCATCCAGAGTGTACTCACTGCATACGTGTTTCATGCACTCTATCCATAAAACATCCGTCTACTGCTATTTCATCCACTCAAAAGGTTTTGAGCTGCACAAAACTTTTTGAGCGGATGAACTTTCCACCGCGTACTATCTACATCCGCAACACATACGGGCAACAAACGTTCTAAGTCCATTGTCATCCGTTACACGTCTGATGTATCCTCTCGGCATCCTCTGGCCATCCGCACAACTCACATCCGCTGCAGCGGAAAGTGGAAAGAGGGAGGAAGCAAAAGGTACGTTACCACACAGCGTTAGTAGCATGGACATAGAAAGGATGTAAGTGGATGCATCTTGTATATAAAGCATTAAAATGGACAAAACGTTTGTATATGGGACGTATCTCGGATATTTAAGATATCTGGAGGATGTCTAGAGTATGTGGAAGGACATCTAGCGGAAAACCGACATTTCCTATAAAAAGGGGGAGGAAATCATCTGGATCTCACTATCAGTCCAGCAGCCCTGGTGTGCAGACCTCTTCAGCCTTGCTCTAGCTCTTCCACATCATCCATTAATCTCCACCATGGATCATCGCACACTCCTTTTGGTAGCCACCATCATTCAACAACAGAACCAAACCCTCTTCAGACTGTTTCACCTTTTCTACGCAAGGGGAAGAAGGAGACGTCCAAGAGCTGTCTGGGTCTGAAGATGGATCGGGAGAAGAGTGGAATTTGGACTCTATGACAAACTGATGGTGGAGCTGAGGAATGAAGACCCTTGTGCATTCCAGCACTTCATAAGGATGCCACCAGCCTTGTTTGACGAAGTTGTGGAGCGTCTGAGACCCAGGTTGACCAAGGCAAACACCAACTTCCGGCCCAGCCTGGAACCTGGGCTCAAGGTGGCACTCACTCTGCGCCACCTGGCCTCTGGGACCACGTACAGAAACATGCAGTATGCCTGGAGGGTGCCACACAACACCATCAGCATTGTGGTCAGAGAAGTGGTGCTGGCCATCATTGAAGAATACGTGGAGGAGCTCCTCCAGTGCCCCACCACTGAAGAAGGCTGGAAGAAAGTTGCAGAGCAGTGGTATCAGAGATGGAACTTTCCCCACACCATTGGAGCCATAGATGGGAAACACGTGGCCTGCAAAGCTCCACTCAACTCAGGGTCCAATTATTTCAACTACAAGGGCTTCTTCAGCATCATCCTCTTTGCCATGGTTGATGCTGACTACAAGTTCATGTACATCGATGCTTCAGGCAACGGGTCAGCTTCAGATGCCCAGATATACAACACCAGTGACCTCAAGGGTGGGCTGGAACGTAACCTCATCATAGGCTTCCCAGATCCAGACCCCCTTCCCAACGACACACAAGATGGGCCCTAGTTCATCGTGGGGGATGATGCCTTCTCCCTCAGAACCTACCTCATGAAGCCCTACACTTCCAGATATCTCACCCGTGAAGAGAGGATCTTCAACTACAGACTGTCCATGGCAAGATGGGTGGTGGAGAACACCTTTGGCATCCTGGCCAACAGGTTCCAGGTACTTTTCACCACCATACAGCATTGCTCACAGACTGTGAGGAGCATCGTGGAAGCTTGCTGCATCCTGCACAATCTCATGCGTACCCGCTACCCAGTGTTGCAGAACAGGCTTGTGGACCATCAACAAGGCAATGGGGACATGGAGCCTGGTGAATGGAGGCAAAGACTAACCCTGATAGACACTGTGGATGTGCAAGGCCCCAACAGAGCTTCACGTGAAGGGAAGAAGCAGCGCAATCTCCTGAAACACTGGTGCAACTCCCCAGCTGGAGCAGTGGAGTGGCAAGACAGGATGGTAGATGCTTAATGGATGCTTCCTTCAACTTGTCTCATCACACTGATGAGATTGTGCCATGTATGTTGAGTGGCCCTACAATGAATAGGGCATTAATAAAGAGTTTTGTTTATGTTGAAATATGTTGATCAATGATTAAATTGTTATTGATAATAAAGGGCCATATGTGTGGCTACAGTCCCACTATGCTTGCATTGGAGGTTTATCTATCCCACAACTATCCTTATCCCACAGGTATCCTTACCCATCCCACAGCTATCCATCCCACAGCTATCCTTACCCATCCCACAGCTATCCATCCCACAGCTATCCTTACCCATCCCACAAGCATGCAAAGGCTTAACCCTTTTTTCAAAGTTTTCCCCAACACTTTATTAAACAAAAAAAATGAACCAAGTGTGTGAAGCAAAGATAACCTTTATTAATAACAAACTGTATGACTTATTAAAAAGCAAAATGACCCAAGTAAAGTGTCTTTAAGCAAAGATAAGGTGAACAGGTAACAACTCAGTCTCTGGCACTCTTCTCATTCACTCTGAGGCGTGCCCATGGTCTCAGATGTAAAGGGGCCAGGGACTGTGGAGGTGATGTTGCTGGAGTGCTGGTATGAGGCGCCATTGGGGTGCCTGGCCCCGAAAGTACAACAGGAGATGGTGTGTGCAGGAAGCTCTCAGAGAGCTGACTCAGTCCCGTGAGGTTGAGAGGCACTTCCTCAAGGACCTGCGATGTGAGGCCCAAGACTGATGACAGATGTTCTGAGGAAGGGCTTGGGTGTGGGGTGGAGGAAGGAGGAGTGTAGTGGGGCTGTCTGGTCTGCAGCTGGGTCAGCTGAGGCGCCTGTGGCATCTGTGGCATCTGAGGAACCTGGGTCTGGACTGGGAAGGGCTGCCTCTGCTGTGGGAAGTCCTGGTAGTGGTAGGCTTGGTAGGCGAGGGGCTGCTGAAATCTGTGGAAGGCTATGACATTGCCTGGGGTGGAGGAGCAGACCTGGAGTGGGTAGCAGCAAGTTCAGCTGGGCCTGGAGGGTGGTGCAGCAGTGCTGTGATTTTCTCTTTCATCGCCTGGTGCTGGGCCTCGGGCACGTCCATGAGGATCTGGCTCACGTACGTGATGAAGGTCTTGTGGTTTGAGGATGGTATGTCGAAGTGGACCAGCTGGGAGAGGAGATCTGTGCTGGCTTTCATTGTGTCCCTGATCTCCAAGAGGACAGTGTGGCTCTATCCCTCTGGTCTGCCTCTCTGCCTGCTTTCTGTGGAGGTGGAGCTGGGGGTGGGGGTGGGTTGGTCTCTGGTGGCTGCTTCTTCTTGCTCCATCTGAGACAGGGGATCCTCCACATCCTCTGGCATGGGGAGTGCAGCTGTCGGGGGGGTCTCTGTCGTGGGGCCCTCCAAAGACACCTGCCTGGACACTAGCTGTCTCCTGGCTGGAAGAGGAGTGGCTCTCTGTGGGCTGTCTGAGGGAGAGGGTTGAAGAGGGGCTGCTCCTTGGTGGCGGATCTCACCCTGCAGGAAGCTGAACCTGGCCATGACATGGGTCTCCCGGTCAGTGAGCTTGACAGCGGCCTGCCCAGATTTCTTCAGGTGCAGCTTGCCATACCAGGTGTGCATATGCTTCCACCACCCCAGGAGGACATCTGAAGTGTAGCCCAGGCTCTCCGCCTTCTTTCTCCACGCTGCCTGCTTCCGCTTGGTGTTGTGATAGAGCCTGTGGCCCTTCCTCCACAGATACTCGTTCTCCCTCAGCCATTCCAGTACCTCCTCCTCATGGTCTTCGGAAAAGGAGTACTGTTTCCTCTCCCCCTTCTCCTTGCCTTGCCTCTTCCTCCCTCTGGCAGGGGCTTCAGGGCCTTCAGCAGCAGGGCTTTGAGGGCCTTGGGGCTGGTCCATCACAGCAGCAGCAGCAGGAGAAGCACCTCCAGCAACAGCAGCAGCAGGAGAAGCACAAGCAGCACCGGCAGCACCAGCAGGAGAAGCACCAGTAACACCAGGAGCATCAGGAGCACCAGCAGCAGCAGCACCAGCAGCTTCAGAGTCAGCGCCAGGGGGTGGGATGGTGGTTCTGTCCTTCTTGCCAGGGCTGGCAGGAGTAGGCACAGGCTTCCTTTTCTTCCCCATGGTGTTCTCTCAAAATGTCTCTGGCAGCAGATCTTTCCTCTGAATGGTGACCTGCTTGTGAGCTGCATCCTTTTATATCCACGGAGCTTACGCAATTCATCTTCCCCACATGTGCAGTGAACGCTTTGCTTCCGCTACGCATCTGCTATGCATCCTATAGGCGTCCATGATGCATCTATGTCATCTGCTACATATCCGCTATGAATCCGCTCCTTCCACTACGCATTAGCTTCGCTGTTCTCCCCCGGAAGCCCTGCGGATGTATCATCCGCTTCCATCCGCTTCCATCTGCTAGGCTTCCTATGAACATCCGCTTTACATCCCCGCTACATCCTACCCCCATCTGTTCCTTTCCGTTGTTGTCCACTCTGTTTATGTAAATTTGAGGCACTTTTGAGAGTGGATAACAACGGATGGAAAATTTGCTCATCCGGTGTGTCCTTTTTACATACATTTTGCATCCGTCGGCCAGTGTGACCTAGCCTTTACCCAGGAAAGCAGTAGAACCAAACCAAATCATTGGGCATATATACCTTTATATTATGTGGAAAATATATCCTGCCAGTTTAAATTTCACAAATGCCTTTTTACATTGACAACATTACCTTATGCATAACTGACTGAATGGGGTTTCACTCATGCTATATAGTCTTTGTCGGTCGCTGCTGAAGAAGCAGCTGTTGGAAAACTCTGCATAATAGAATGCAATGGAGTCTGCCTGATGGAAGTGTGAAGAGGACATCAAGAGCAGGTCTGAGAAGACCCAAGCTCCTCTCCCATGAGCTGTAAAGCTCACAGGTTATATTTCAGCATAACCTCTCTCAGGTATGATTATGAAGATAAAATATGGGGATGAGGAAGTAAAAATGATGCATACTCAAATTTTCCTCAATGAGTGATAAGATAGTTAGGCAGACAGATAGATCTAGATAGAACTACATCAGTTTTCACAGAAGATAGAAGGAGGGATAATAGTATTTGAGGAACAACAATACTATACTTTTTACTTTGTTCCTAGATCAGGATCAGCATGTTATGATCTTATAGGGTTGTTTATAATTTAAAAAGAACAGTCATGGTGAGAATTTGGTACTGTAAAATTCATCCTTTTTTTTTTTAGTCCATTCAATTCCCAGGTCTTGAGCATTAGGGTGAGTCTTTTCAATGCCCATATTCTCCATTTGTGCTAGATTTCAGCTCCCACATAATCTTAAAAAGAAAGGAAGGTAAAGTCCAATACATCCAGAGGGCATCAAGTTTTTGCTCTGAATAGTTGCTTTCATTTTGGAATTTTTCTTCATCAAAACAATAATTTGGACATAAAAGGAAATTATTTTCAGACTTATGCCAGCATTTGTCACAAAGGCCTTTTCTCTGGGACCCTTCAATTTTGACTCCAGCAGAGACAGTGGATTTTTTGTTTGTGGCATCCCAAACAGACTATTCCTTACCCACACAAATGCCACTCATTCTGAAATATTGTTTAGCCTTCCTTTCCCTCTGCCCTTCTGAAACACAATTTAAAAAGTCACGATGCTGGTATCAGTCAGAGCCTAAAACCACATTAGGAGGTTGAGCAATTTAGATTTAAAATTATTGTGGACTCACCCTTTCTGGCTTATGTGTGTGGTGTCTTTTTTGCTGACTCAACAAATGATACTAAAGTTGGAACTTTCTGTTCTTGCTTTCCTGAAACTTCTAGAAAGATGCAAGAATGTAAATATTTGTGAGCGGACCAAGGTAAACAAGCCATGATCATAGGAAAATGAAAATCAACAAATTATATTTACAAATGTTTGGGTATGTGGGATATGACTTCTCATCTCAGTACCTGAGTATCCCAGCCTTGTTAAAACTCTCTAAACTGAAAATTTTGCTAGATATTCTTTCTTGTAAGAAAGAGCATGACAAAGAAATCTTCATTTGATTTGAATTTTTCTTATTGTTTATTTATCCTATTGAGGTAATGAGACAATCTGTCTGTCTGTTTGTGTATCTTTCAATTTCTATTCTACTCCTGTACCTACCAAATAACAAAACTCTGTACTCAAGTAGTTGCTGTAAGCAGAATCCCTTTACAATTAACTGTTAATTAGCTGAAAATTAACAGTATTGGCTATTATTAGTGATGAAGATAAATTCCTTTCCATACAAGTACTGGTTAAAATGTTAAATCAAACAGCTGTTTCTTGTTCATTTGTCGTAATTCCTTTCTGAAGCAAGATGCAAAAGATATTGGTGTTCCCAGCTGTATTTCTTGTTCAGTTATACAACTAAGCTAGAATTTCATCAATAAACACATGCGTGAGCATTGAGTTTTATTCTGCCATCTTCAGTGGTTCTGTAAAATTTTGTTTGTAATGTTAAGCCCATCCCTCTTGAAGTAAAGTGCTTAAGGAGGACAGGATGATAACTATACTGGACAGATACTGTTGGAATAATCAACAAACCCTGAAAAGGATTCCAGCTGTGACACATCTTACAGCTTGGATTTATTCATAATTGCCTGATTTTTGTGGGTCTCCACAAGAGGAAGTGTAGCAGACAGGCTGGTGAGCAAACTCTAATCTAGGCCTAGTTTCATGAGGACTTTATCCCCTCAAAGTGCTGGGCCATCTATGTTCACAGTAATACTGTATAGCAGGGGTGTCAAACTGAAGGACCGTGCAGCCCTCCTAGGCTCCATTTTCACTGGCAGAAGGCTGCAGGATGTCGAAGTCATGCCCACCCTGATCACGCCCACCCCAGCCACACCCACTTGGTCCCCAAGGTCAAGCACAACCCTGATGTGGCCCTCAATGAAATCAAGTTTGACCTCCTTGCTGTCTACCTTGCTGTCTACCTTCAACATACGTCATTAATGTAATGTTCACTTGAAGTTATCACTTCACAGGAATGATCTTTTCATTAGTATAAGTTTTGAAAGAAATAGTTCTGTATCTTTAATTCAACATCTCTGAAATACTGCTTAAATCCACACTGCAATACAACTGATACAGCAGAATGAGTTCCCAATTCCTTTTGATAAGGCTTTGCTATTCACTTACCATCAGAGCAGCACCATTGTTGATTTCCCCCTTTATGTTATGGAGTACCACAGTAGCTATTCTTGTTTCACTTTCACTATCAGACTTGCCATCTATAGCATTGTATTAGTGTCCTTCTTTTCAAGGAATGTCTTGTTTATCTTTAGCAGTGGATTGCTTTTTATAGTATCTCTAGCAGTAGTTTCCATGGAGATTGCAATTTCAAATGTTCCCTTCAATATTATAGCTGCCTCTGTTAAGAGTCTTTTTTGAATGTTGCCTTTTTAAATTCCATAGGCTGGCCAATATCTCATGGCATTCTTTAGAGTTTAGACCTGTTCTGTATAAAGCCCATGTCACACTGCACCAATGGATGCAAAGAGGATGTAAAATGGAGAGAAACACTTGCCATCCGTTGGTTAATGCGATGTATCCGTTCTGTACTCACTGCACACGTGATTCATATGTTCTATCCATCCAGCATCCGTCTACTGAGATTTCATCCACTCAAAAAGTTTTGAGCTGCAAAAGACCTTTTGAGCGGATGAACTTTCCGCCGCATACGATCTACATCTGCAACACATACGGAGGACAAACGTTCTACGTCCATTGTCATCCGTTAAACGTCCGCTGTATCTGCTTGGCATCTGCTGCGCATCCGCGCAACTCACATCTGCTCCAGCGGAAAACGGAAAGAGGGAGGAAGCGAAACGGACACGGAACGTCCACACAGCATTAGTAGCACGGACATAGAAAGGATGAAAGCGGATGCACCTCAGACATAAAGCATTAAAACAAAAAAAATGTTTGTATATGGGATATATCTCGGATATTTAGGATGTCTGCAGGATGTCTAGAGGATGCTGAAGGACACCTAGCGGAAAACCGATATTTCCTATAAAAAGGGGGAGGAAATCACCAGGATCTCACTTTCAGTCCAGCAGACATGGTGTGCAGACCTCTTCAGCCTTGCTCTTGCTCTTCCACATCATCCATTGATCCCCACCATGGATCAACGCACACACCTTTTGGTAGCCGCCATCATTCAACACCAGAACCAAGCCCTCTTCAGACTGTTTCACCTCTTCTACGCAAGGAGAAGAAGGAGACGTCCAAGAGCTATCTGGGTCCGAAGATGGATCGGGAGAAGAGTGGAGTTTGGACTCTATGACAAGCTGATGGTGGAGCTGAGGAATGAAGACACTCGTGCATTCCAGCACTTCATGAGGATGCCACCAGCCATGTTTGATGAAGTTGTGGAGTGTCTGAGACCCAGGTTGACCAAGCCGAGCACCAACTTCCGTC
Organism: Laticauda colubrina; assembly: GCA_015471245.1. NCBI lineage: Eukaryota > Metazoa > Chordata > Lepidosauria > Squamata > Elapidae > Laticauda > Laticauda colubrina. Next base: position 56,254,975 of record BLBF01000005.1, on the reverse strand, counting down.
CCAGCCTGGATCCTGGGCTGAAGGTGGCACTGACTCTGCGCCACCTGGCCTCTGGAACCACGTACAGAAACATGCAGTATGCCTGGAGGGTGCCACACAACACCATCAGCATTGTCGTCAGAGAAGTGGTGCAGGCCATCATCGAAGAATACGTGGAGGAGCTCCTCCAGTGTCCCACCACTGAAGAAGGCTGGAAGAAAGTTGCAGAAGAGTGGTATCAGAGGTGGAACCTCCCCCACACTGTTGGAGCCATAGATGGGAAGCACGTGACCTGCTAAGCTCCACCCAACTCAGGATCCACTTATCACAACTACGAGGGCTTCTTCAGCGTCATCCTCTTTGCCATGGTTGATGCTGACTACAAGTTCATGTACATCAATGCTTCAGGCAATGAGTCAGCTTCAGATGCCTAGGTATACAATGCAAGTGACCTTACGGAGGGGCTGGAACGCAACCTCATCATGGTTTTCCCAGATCCAGACCCCCTTCCCAACGACACACAAGATGTGCCCTACTTCATCATGGGGGATGACGCCTTCTTCCTCAAAACCTACCTCATGAAGCCCTACACTTCCAGATGCCTCACCCGTGAAGAGAGGATCTTCAACTACAGGCTGTCCAGGGCAAGACGGGTGGTGGAGAACGCCTTTGGCATCCTGGCCAACAGGTTCCAGGTACTTCTCACCACCATGCAGCATCGCCCACAGACTGTGAAGAACATCGTGGAAGCTTGCTGCATCATGCACAATCTCATGCACACCCCCTACCCAGTGTTGCAGAACAGGCTTGTGGACCATCAACAAGGCAATGGGGACATGGAGCCTGGTGAATGGAGGCAAGGACGAAACCTGATAGACACTGTGGATGTGCAAGGCCCCAACAGAGCTTCACGTGAAGGGAAGAAGCAGCGCAACCTGGTGCAACTCCCCAGCTGGAGCAGTGGAGTGGCAAGACAGGATGGTAGATGCTTAATGGATCCTTCCTTCAGCCTGTCTCATAACATTGATGAGATTGTGCCATGTATGTTGAGTGGCCCTACAATGAATAGGGCATTTAATAGAGTTTTGTTTATGTTGAAATGTGTTGATCAATGAATAAATTGTTATTGATTAAAAAAGGGCCACACCTGTGACAGCTGGGAGGGTGGACCATACAGTCCCACTATGCTTGCACTGGAGGTTTATCTATCTCACAACTATCTTTACCCATCCCACAGCTATTATCCATCCCATAGCTATCCTTGCCCATCCCACAGCTATTATCCATCCCACAGCTATCCTTGCCCATCCCACAAGCATGCAAAGGCTTAACCATTTTCTAAAAGTTTCCACCAAGACTTTATTAAGTAAAAGAAATGAACCAAGTGTGTGAAGCAAAGATAACCTTTATTAATAACAAACTGTAAAAGCAAAATGACCCAAGTAAAGTGTCTCAAGCAAAGATAAAGTCAACAGGTAACAACTCAGTCTCTGGCACTGTTCTCAGTCACTCTGAGGCATGCCTATGGTCCCCAGGTGTAAAGGGTCCAGGGACTGTGGAGGTGGCAGTGGCTGGAGTGCTGGTCTGAAGCACCATTGGGGTGCCTGGCCCCGGGAGGACAACAGGAGATGGTGTGTGCAGGAAGCTCTCAGAGAGCTGGCTCAGGCCCGTGAGGTTGAGAGGCCCTTCATCCAGGACCTGGGATGTCAGGCACAGGACTGATGACAGATGTTCTGTTGAGGGGCTTGGCTGTGGGGTGGAGGAAGGAGGAGTGTAGTGGGGCTGTCTGGTCTGCAACTGGGCGAGGTGAGGCGTTGGTGGCATCTGTGGCATCAGTGGCATCTGTGGCATCAGTGGCATCAGTGGCATCTATGGCGTCGGTGGCATCGGTGGCGTCGGTGGCATCGGTGGCGTCGGTGGCATCGGTGGCATCTGTGGCAGGCGATGAACCTGGGCCTGGACTGGGAAGGGCTACCTCTGTTGAGGGAAGTCCTGGTAGCCGTAGCCTTGGTAGGAGAGGGGCTGTTGAAAGCCTTGGAAGGGCTGTGACATCGCCTGGGGTGGAGCACCAGACCTGGAGTGGGTGGGAGCAGGTTCAGCTGGGCCTGGAGGGTGGTGCAGAAGCCCAGTGATCCTCTCCTTCATCACCTGGTACTGGGGCTCGGGCATGTCCATGAGGGTCTGGGTCATGTAGGTGAGGAAGGGCTTGTGGTTTGAGGATGGAATCTCGAAGTGTACCAGCTGAGCGAGGAGATCTGTGCTGTTCTTGATTGTGTCCCTGATCTCCAAGAGGACAGTGTGGCTCTGTCCCTCCAGTCTGCCTCTCTGCCTGCTTTCTGTGGAGGTGGAGCTGGGTGTGGGTGTGGGTTGGTCTCTGGTGGCTGCAGCCTCCTCTTGCTCAATCTGTATCAGGGGATCCTCCACGTACTCCAGCATGGGGTGTGCAGCTGTCGGGGGGGTCCCTGTCATGGGGCGCTCCACAGACACCTGCCTGGACACACTGGCTGTCTCCTGGCTGGAAGAGGAGTGCCTCTCTGTGGGCTGTCTGAGGGAGAGGGTTGACAGAGGAGCTGCTCCTCGGTGGCGGATCTCACCCTGCAGGAAGCTGCACCTGGCCATGACATAGGTCTCCCGGTTCGTCAGCTTGACAGCGGCCTGCCCGGATCTCTTCAGGTGCAGCTTGCCATACCAGGTGTGCATATGCTTCCACCACCCCAGGAGGACATCAGAAGTGTAGCCCAGGCTCTCCGCCTTCTCTCTTAAGCCGCCTGCTTCTGCTTGGTGTCTCAATATAGCCTGTGGCCCTTCCTCCATAGATACTTGTTCTCCCTTAGCCACCTCATGGTCCTGTGCAATGGAGTACTGTTTCCTCCCCTCCTTCTCCTCCTTCGATTGCCTCTTCCTCCCTCTGACGGGGCCTTCTGGGCCCTCATCAGCAGGGCTTTGAGGGCCTTGGGCCTGGTCCACCACACCAGCAGTACCAGCAGCAGTAGCAGCAGCACCAGCAGCAGCACCAGCAGGACCAGCAACAGAAGCACCAGCACCAGCACCACCAGCAGCAGCAGCAGGAGAAGCACCAGCAGCACCAGCAGAAGCACCAGCAGCACCAGCAGGACCAGCAACAGAAGCACCAGCAACAGAAGCACCAGCACCAGCACCACCAGCAGCAGCAGCAGGAGAAGCACCAGCAGCACCAGCAGAAGCACCAGCAGAAGCACCAGCAGCAGCAGAGTCAGCGCCAGGGAGTGGGATGGTGGTTCTGTCTTTCTTTCCAGGGCTGGCAGGAGTAAGCACAGGCTTCCTCTTCTTCTCCATGGTCTCTGATGAAGATGTCTCTGGCAGCAGGTCTTTTCTCTGAATGGTGACCTGCTTGCGAGCTGCCTCCTTTTATATCTGCGGAGCTTACGCAATGCATCCTCCCCGCATGCGCAGTGAATGCTTTGCATCCGCTACGCATCCGCTAGGCGTCCATGATGCATCCGCGTCATCCGCTACGCATTCGCTACGCATCCGTTCCGTCCGCTACGCGTCCACTTTGCTGTTCTCCCCCAGAAGCCCTGCGGATGTGCCATCCGCTTCCATCTGCTTCCATCCGCTAGGCTTCCGTTGAGCATCTGCTTAACATCCTCGCTACGTCCTCTCCCCATCCATTCCTTTCCGTTCTTTTCCGTTCTGTTTATGCAAATTTTTGCCTCTTTTGAGAGCGGATAACAACGGATGGAAAATTTGCTCGTCTGCTGTGTCCTTTTTACATACGTTTTGCATCCGTCGGCCAGTGTGACCTAGCCTTAACTTAGTCAAGTCCAAGTGGTATAACCTGATTGACCAAAAAGGCCAGTAGTGGATTGGTTCATTAAGAACCTATCCAAAGAGCTGCTTAAAGGTGGCAAAGGTAAATGGCTACTATTGACTACAAGCCGGCAGGCAAGCCTGTATAAAAGGGCTGCCGCGGCTTAGCCAAACCATTCTGATACTGTTTGCTTTTAGTTAATAAAGAACCTGTTTACTGGAACCCAGTCTACCATGTGTTTTTCCGGACAGAACAAGACCCTCATCAAATTTGCAATACTCGGACAGCTGTTTAGATTCAGCTGGTGCTTGCAAAAAAACCCCACCATGTATCTAAATCCTGAAGTGCTATGTAATTTTGGCACCAAATAAATTCTTGAATTATTTTTATTAGTTCAGCAAAGCTGAATTGCAAAGGGCATTTACAGTAAATTCCTAATTTGCCTGCATGTTTTGCTTCCTTTAATACTCAATGAAACAAAGTTTTTTTCTTAAATCCCAGCAGCTACCTTATTTGCCTCAAAAACTGGTTGAAGTCTTTGATTGTAATATTTCGCCTTCCCGGTAAAGTTAACCTTCCTGCTATGCTTTTCCCTTCTTTGTCTTTATTCACTGTGGCTGATTCAGCATTATTATTATTCTTTTTTTAAAAAAAAAACTTGCTGTTTTTCCCCAACTGAAGATAAGGCAAGTGCCCAGAGCCTTTTTTAAAAAAACAATGCAACTTCATCAGCACTGACCTGTCTTTTCTCCCAACTAAACAAAAGAGACTAGAATCAGGAGGTATTGTACTTCTACTGCTACTTTTATTGAAACTTCTAGAACAATTAACTCCAATGAGAGTACAAATACAATATATAAAGACAGCACAAGGTATTTAAGCAATAATTCTAGATCACAGGCAGACTTCATTATCCAGTGACAATAATATTTCAGGACAATACAGTGTGAAATGCTTGTCATCTCTATATCTCAGATCTTTAAAACATATATTTTTTACTTAATGAATCAAAAAGAAAAAAATGAAGGTTACGCTCAGAAAGTATACCCATCATGGCAAAAGTTGACTGTTTTATTTTATAGCAGTTTTCAAATGCAAAATAAAAAAGTAATATTACTTGTATTCAATAATATTTACACTACTTCAATATTAAAAAGCAAATGGCATTCCTTGTATTTTTTTTATTGCATTACATTGTAGAACAGCCTGAATTATTAGAAAACAGTTGCAATACAATGTAGTATAAGTGGTGCAAATAACTCAATTAACATTGAACAGTAACTGCAATTAGCATCCTATCAGTATGCAATAATTAATATACAAGGTTTGCTGAACCAGTGGGTGACATAAAATAGGGTTTATAAGACCCATCTAGCAGAAAAAAATATTCTCCTCTAATCGAAGTTCTTAATAAATTTATTACATGGGCTTTCCCACAGGTTAATCCAAATTGCTTTCCCCTTTAAGAACGTCTGGTGCCTATAGTTCAGACATTGGCTAAAGATTGCACTGATTTTTCCATCAACCATGTGTATAATTTAGTCAAGCAATTGGGAAAGAAAAAAAATAGGATGTGCTCATTGATTGCCCCAAATCATAATTTGAAGTATGGCTTTTTGAAGAACCCACACATGGACAAACTCATGCAAATGTGATAAGCTATATAAAAATGTTCAGTAATGATTGTCTCAAGTGACAATCATACATTCAATGGCCATTCAGAGTTTTGGCAGGACCAGATGTAACACCCCTGCCATCATGTGATCAAAAATTGGGTGCTTAGCAGCCTACTTGCACTTACAGACATATTTCAGCTTCCCTTACTCGCTATCATCATCGTCATCATCATCATCATCATCATCATCATCATCATCATCATCATCATC
>BLBF01000005.1:56234394-56249310 GCA_015471245.1 Laticauda colubrina | reverse complement strand
TCATCATCATCATCATCATCATCATCATCATCATCATCATCATCATCATCATCTTTTAACAACCCCATAATCCTAGGGATCTTGGTATATACATGGGTGTGTTGCTGCCCACAAGTATTAAATAGGAGATTCCAATTATCAGCGAATTTGTTAATCGGCTAATAAAACAGAGCATGGAACTAATTCGGTTGATTTTGATGGAAAGAAGGTGTGTGTGGGTGTCTGTGTATGTGTGTCTTGAACCCACTAACACAGGGATGTCAAACTTGAGGCCCGTCACGTGCTGGCCACGCCTATGCCTGGTTTAGCAAAGGGGGAAAAAGCTGCGATACATTATATAACGACGACATGATGATGCAAGTTTGACACCCCTGCACTAACATCTATCCTTGGATCAGCAAAATCAATTTCCCATAATCTTCTTTTGCTATCCAGATGCAACAGAGTACCACTGCTTCCCTGCCTATCCAACATAGCAAACAGATTCATAAAGACATAATAAGCTGCTTTTACTGACTGGCAAGGGACAATAATTAGAACTTGCTATAATAGTGACACTTCAAGTATGCCTGTAAAATCAGTTGCCATGGAGATGCCTATTAAAGCCTAAACTGAATGGCACTGCCTCTTGTGTTTTGAATCAGGTTTCACATTATTGATATATACATCTGAAAGAGAAAAGGACACGCTACAAATCTCACCCTGCACCCCATGCTGAATGAGTCAGAGACACTTCAGGCTATTAACCGCCCCACCTTACGTCAGTACTCTACATCAGAGAAAAGACCAAGTGACAGTATCAACCTGTCTGAATGGAAGTGGCAGAAGATGTAAACCTTTTGCTTTGCTTCCATGGTGAATCGAGGAGGGGAAAGATTAAAGTTCAACAAGTGCATTGAATACAAATGAATATATGTCTGCTTCCTATTACTCTAGGTAAAAATGCTAAAGAGATAAAGAGAATCAATGTTGTTGGCACAATAGGATATACCAGCAAGGAAATAAGAGAGAATCAAAGTAGAAGTATAGAATAACAGAGCTGGAAGGGACCTTGAAGGTCTTCTAGTTCAGCCCCCTGCTCAAGTAGGAAACTATATACCACTTCAGACAAATGATTATCCAATCTCTTCTTAAAAACTTCCAGTGTTGGAGCATTTACAACTTCTGGAGGCAAGTTGTTCCATTGATTAATTGTTCTGTCAGGAAATTTCTCCTTGGTTCTAAGTTGCTTCTCTCCTTGATTAATTTCCACCCATTGCTTCTGATCCTACCCTCAGGTGCTTTGGAGAATAGCTTGACTCCCTCTTTTCAGTGCTGTAGAATGCTGCCAAGAAACAGAAGTCCAGTTAAGGCTAACATAAACCAACCCAAAAATCTAGAAAAAAACGATGAGAGTACAGAGCTTCACAAAGGACTCAGAGATTACTGAACTGCTTTGCTTCCTGCAAAGCTCTTCATCATTGAGGACTGATTTTCATCCCTTATGGGAGGGGCAATCACCTCTCAGCCTTACTCCCGAGTCGCCCTTCTGCTTCAACTGCTCTCGCCTTCTAGAAGCTCTCCACACACACACTCTGGGAACAGGCTCCCCGGGGTCCTCTGCTTCACTGCTGCCAGACTCAGAAGGCTCTGAAGGCAGCACCCCACTCCCAGATAGTCCTGGCCCCATCCCTGCATCGGATGCAGGACCCTTGTCCAAGTCCTTGCCAGACTCCCTGACTGGTTCCCTTTCATCTTCATTGTCCAATACCTCTGCCATCTACACTGGCTGCCAGCGAACCACAACAGAAACAATAATGGTTTGCATTCATCTACTTCCAGAATATTTATCTGATTTCTCAGTATAGCCTAAAAACCATGATGTTTCCTGTGATTTCACCAGTGTACAAATCAGATTAGGTCCTGGTTAACTTTTTGAGGTCATTCAACATCAAGTAGGTGCTATTAAGTAATTGGGCCATCCCTTGTTCCTTATGGAATATTTTATGACAATATAGTTTTATTTTGAGATGTTATTCTTTGAATTGTTCGATGTTTTTCAAATTTAAAAGGAGCACTCTATATAAAAAATACGATATCTTCTATGCTGTTGAAATAAGGACCGGCCACTACATTGTGATATTACAGTAGAAAAAAAACATACTGCACACCCAATTTCAAGGGATGTGTAGCCCGCAAAGCAAATTATTTTTACACCTAAGATACATAGCAAATCCTGCTCAGCCAGCCTGCCTATCAATAATAATATTATACAATGTATTTCATACAATATATGCTCTCCTGTTGTGGAATTAAAAATTATTTGACGGAGCCAAGAAGAGGCACTCCTGGGTATGAAAAAGAATGGGTGAAAGGGGATAAAGGCCTGAATAAGCTAGGGATGAGATTATGGCCTTTCTATATGCTCGTATATATTATTTACTGTTTCCTTTTCAGGCTGCATACGTATTGCAAAAGGCAGCATTTTGTTGATACTAGTCCATTCCTGGTATAATGTTGGTATGAATGGAACAAATCTGGAGCAGATGAAAAGGAGCTACTCTTTTTTCCTAAAAAAGCTACAAAGTTACAAATCTCCCAAAGTCCTTGTGTAAAGCCCATGTCACACTGGCCAACGGATGCAAAAAGGACACAGCGGATGAGCAAAATGTTCCATCCGTTGTTATCCGCTCTCAAAAGGGGCAAAAATTTGCATAACCGGAGCGGATAACACAGACGCGGGGAGGACGCAGGGCGGATGCAAAGCGGATGCGGAACGGAAGCCCAGTGGATGGAAGCGGATGGGAGCGGATGGGAGTGGATGGCACATCCGCAGGGCTTCCGGGGGACCTCAGCGAATCGGATGCGGAACGGAAAGAGCGGATGCAGAGCGGATGCACAGCGGATGAAGTGGATGCAGAGCGGAAGCCTAGCGGATGCACAGCGGAAGCCTAATGGATGCCTGGTGTTAATTGCGCATGCGGGGAGGATGCATTGCGTCAGCCCCGCAGATATAACGGAAGCAGCTCGGAAGCAGGTCGCCATTCAGAGGAAAGACCTGCTGCCGGACACATCGACTGCCTTGCCTGCCCTGCCTGCATGTTTGCCTGCCAGCCTTGCTGCCAGCCTTGCTACCAGCCATGCTGCCAGCCTCCCTGCCAGCCTTGCTGCCAGCCTCCCTGCCAGACTTGCTGCCAGCCTCCCTGCCAGACTTGCTGCCAGCCTCCCTGCAAACCTTGCTGCCAGCTGGTCTGCCTGCAAGCCTTGCTGCATGACTTCCTGCCAGCCTTGGTTCATGTCTGCCTGCCAGCCTTGGTGCATGCCTCCCTGCAAGCCTTGGTGCCAGCCTTCCTGCAAGCCTTGGTGCCTGCCTGCCTGCCAGCCTGTCTGCCACCTTCCTGCCAGCCTTGGTGCCTGCCTCCCTGCCAGCCTTCCTGCCTGCCTTGGTGCATGCCTCCCGGCCAGCCTTCCTGCCAGCCTTGGTTCCTGCCAGCCTCCCTGCCAGCCAGCAACCCCACAACCATGTGGAAGCACAGCAACCTCAGCCATCTGCTGCTAGCCCTGGCAAGAGGGACAGGGCTACCATCCCACCCCTGCGCCCTCACTCTGGTTCTGCTGGGGCTTCTGCAGCACGGGCTCGCTCTTCTGAGGCTGGCGCTTCTGCTGCTTCTGCTTCTGCTTCTGGAGGAGCTGATGACAAGCACTCCAGCACCAGCCACCTCCACAGCACCTGGACCCTTCACCCCTGAGACTGAGCGACCAAGAGGAGTGCCAGAGACTCATTTTTGTCTTATAGCTTGTTGTTAATAAAGTCTATTTATGATTCACACACTTGCTTCATTTCTTTTTTTTCATAAAGTCTTGCTGGAAACTTTTAGAAATGGTTTAAGCCTTTGCATGCTTGTGGGATGGGTTAGGATAGCAGTGGGATAGATAAACCTCCAGTGCAAGCATAGTGGGACTGTATGGACCAGTCTCCGAGGTGCCACACCTACGGCCCTTTATTATCAATAATAATGTAATAATTATCCACACATGTCAACATAAACACAACTCTTTATTAAACGCCCTGTTCATTGTAGGCCAACCAAACATACATGTCCCAATCTCATCAGTGTGATGAGACAGGCTGAAGGAAGCATCCATTAAGCATCTACCATCCTGTCTTGCCACTCCAGTGCTCCAGCTGGGGAGTTGCACCATTGTCTCAGGAGGTTGCGCTGCTTCTTCGCTTCATGTGAGGCTCTGTTGGGGCCTTGCACATCCTCAGTGTCGATCAGGTTTCGCCCTTGCCTCCATTCCCCAGGCTCCATGTCCCCATTGCCTTGTTGGAGGTCCACGAGCCTGTTCTGCAAGACTGGGAAGCGGGTGCGCATGAGATTGTGCAGGATGCAGCAAGCTTCCATGACCCTCCTCACAGTCTCTGGGCAATGCTGCATGGTGGTGAGAAGTACCTTGAACCTGTTTGCCAGGATGCCAAAGGCATTCTCCACCACCCGCCTTGCCCTGGACAGCCTGTAGTTGAAGATCCTCTCTTCACGGGTGAGGAGTCTGGAGGTGTAGGGCTTCATGAGGTAGGTTATGAGGGAGAAGGCGTCATCCCCCACGATGAAGTAGGGCACATCTTGTGTGTCGTTGGGCAGGGGTTCTGGATCTGGGAAGCCCACGATGAGGTTGCCTTCCAGCTCCTCCTTGAGCTGACTGGTGTTGTATACCTGGGCATCTGAAGATGAGCCGTTGCCTGAAGCATCGATGTACATGAACCTGTAGTCAGCATCGACCATGGCGAACAGGATGATGCTGAAGAAGCCCTTGGAGTTGAAATAAGTGGACCCCGAGTTGGCTGGAGATTTGCAGGCCACGTGCTTCCCATCGATGGCTCCAACGGTGTGTGGGAAGTTCCACTTCTGATACCACTGCTCTGCAACTTTCTTCCATCCTTCTTCAGTGGAGGGGTACTGGAGGAGCTCCTCCTTGTATTCTTCGATGATGGCCTGCACCACTTCTCTGACCACAATGCTGATGGTGTTGGATGGCACCCTCCAGCCATACTGCATGCTCCTGTAGGAGGTCCCTGAGGCCAGGTGGCGCAGAGTGAGTGCCACCTTGAGCCCAGGTTCCAGGCTGGGCCGGAAGCTGGTGTTTGCCTTGGTCAACCTGGGTGTCAGCCGCTGCACAACTTCGTCAAACATGGCTGGAGGCATCCTCATGAAGTTCTGGAATGCCCAAGTTCCTGAGCTCCACCATCAGCTTGTTGTACAGTCCGTCCTCTGCTCTTCTGGCGAACCATCTTTGAACCCAGACTCTTTTTGGGTGGCTCCTTTTCTTCTCGCAGTAGTGTTCACAGAGCCTGCAGATGGCTTTGCACTGTTGCAGAATGATGGTGGCTGCCGAAAGGACTTTGTTACAATCCACCGTGGATATGACTGGATGCTGTGGAAGAGGAAGAGGCAGATGAAGGCTGCAGAGGTCTGCACCACTGGGCTGCTGTTCTGAAAGTGAGATGCAGGCGAGTTGCTCCCCCTTTTTATAGGCAGTATAGGTTTTCTGCTAGGCATCCTCTAGGCATCCTCTAGGCATCCTTAATATCCGAGATAGGTCCCCTCTGCGAACATTTTTTCCGTTTTAAACGCTTTGTTTCCGTTCTGCATCCGCTAGGCATCCGTTCTGCATCCATTCCGCTTCCTCCCCACATCCGGGCGGATGGAGTTGCGCGGATGCCTAGCGGATGCCTAGCGGATATAGCGGATGCGTAACGGATACGTAACGGATGCGTAGCGGATGCGTAGCGGATGCAGAATGGACGAACTGGATACATTTTCCGCACAAAAGTTTTAGGCAGCCCAAAACGTTTGGAGCGGATGAAACATCCATAAACGGATTCTGGACGGATAGAGAGGAAGCCAAACGGAGGCAGTGAGTACATCGCGTTTTCGAACGGATGGCAAGTTTTTTTGTCCGTTTTACATCCTCTTTGCATCCGCTGGTTTAGTGTGACATGGGCTTAACTGAATATAACAACTGAACACATACTGTATAGAAACAACCAATAAAAGAGAATATTTATTTCTCAGTGTTGAAATGGGAGGTCCTTGGTGCTCTCTGAGCTTGGCTGTTTTCATGCAGACATTTCATTACCCAAACTAGGTAGCATCATCAGTGCTAATAGGGAGTAAGATTTCCTTTGAAATTGCTTGAATATTTCTCCCCATTATTATTGCATAAGCATGCATTTTCATCTGGCAAATGGATTGGACACACTGCCGCAGACATTACATTTGGGGGTTTCTGTTTGAAAGATGAGTTTCTAAAGAAGGTTTCTTTTATTTTGTCTCTGTTTTCTCCAAGTGAAAGTCTGTAATTACTTGTCATTGGGTGAGGCTGCCGAAGACTAAAGAAACAATGTTATTTGAACTGGAAAGATGATGAAACAGAACAGTAGTACTGCTCTTTATTTTCCCCTCTGAAGAATTTTGTGGAGAAACCTGGTATATTTTTAAAATCTTATCTGGACTTCTAAAAGGCTGATAAAAATATTCTCATCGTGCCCACCCAGGAGAGGACAGTTAAACCTTCAGAGGTATGGCAATACTTCTACACGGAACCATTGAAATGTTACCCATTTAATTAAAATCAGGGACATTTTTTTCAATACATTCCTTGGGGAAATTATTGTAGAAAGGGAAATCTGGGCAAGATAACTAGTGAAAAGCAGCCTCTGCTGAAAGATCCAACACAATAAAAATAATCCAGATTGTTATGCGTCTGAAATGAATAATAGTTCAGTTCCCCAAATGTATATCAAGATAATGTAATTTGTCTCATCATATTGCATTTATCTGAGCAGATAACCAAATCAGTGAGGAGAAAATGTTATAGAAGCTTTTATTTAGGCTGGACAAACTAAACCAACAAATTCTTCAGCCCAGAAATCCAAACTCCTTTTAGATACTTGACTGCGTGGCTGTCCACTGGCTGTGATTCTCAACTTCATTTCCTTGCCCCCTCCCCAAGTTTTTAAAATATATGGTTCTGAATGCACTCTTTGTGTTCTCAAGGATTCTTATGGAATCCAAAAGGAATCTGCAGCCCTATTGGCTAGTCTATGAGTCAGTGTGCCAGGTGAACAGCGTAGCATTGTCAATAGCAGAGCCCCTGATTGGTGAGCTTTGGCAATTTTCCCATGAATGCTGGCAGCACATCCTCCAGTGTTACACTTTTGAGGTACATATTTTCAAATAATGAGCTTCCATTTATAGACTGATATATGTATATAGAAGAAGGCTATGTGCTGACCTAGAGTAGGGTATTTGCTTTCTTAGATCCCCAAGCATTTGGTGAATAGATTACACTGCAGTTACTGACAGTTTGGCAGTTTCTGATGTTCTGATCTGGACTGTTATCAGAGACCAAAGAAGATATAACCCTTTCACATAGCTCGACTTGTGGCTTTGTTTTATTTCTGGCACAGCCTCTGGTTGTTCATTAAGATAGAGAATTCATAGAATTTCTCCATAAAGACAACAGTAATTAATGTTTTCTTCCCCCACTGCCCTATTCCTCCAAGCTAGCTATTCTCAGAGATCTGATTGAGAAACTAAGACATATTTTGCATGTACTGCGTGCTTCCACTCGCAAACACACCAGGGATGGGATACTACCAGTTCTGCCCGGCTCTATAGAACCAGTAGCCCTGAAGAGCACCAGACACCCATCCGGTTCCACCTGCCCACCCAAATTGTTAACTGACTTTTATTTCCTGCTTTTTCAACCTCAGTTGCTTTGCGCGGCACAGCTGAGGTTGAAAAAGCAGGAAAAAAGAAGCTTTTCACATGCTGTGCATCTACACCCTGCACTTTTCAGCTCTCCAGGTGGCACAGCCTAAAGTTGTTTTAAATGTGCACGCAAAAACATAGTTACCGAACCAGTAATAACACCAGTTGAATCTCACCCCTGAAACAGACTAACTGCTTGTGAATTTTTTAGCAATAGCCTCTCTTTTCTATTGACAGGAAAGTATAGCACAATACTACATTGCTCTCTTTTCCCTCTTTCATTCCTTCCTGGCTTATGATAACAAGAGTTTTATCTACCTAGCAAAGGAATAAAATGAAAAAGGAAACAGGAAATGGAAGATATTTGAATCTGGCTCTGAGTCTGAAAAAAAATTTAAGACACTCGTTGGAAAAAAATCAAACACCATTTTATCAATTCCATGTTCAGCATTTGTGCATAATTCCATTTCAAATGACAATCTTATAATGTTCAAAATCATAAACTCTTTTGTCTACTTTAAAGCTTTCTAACAACTGTAAATAAGAAAACCATGGCCAACTATTTCCTTCTGCCAAACCTGGTTTTGTATCTATTCCATATTCTCAACATGGCATGTCAAACATAATGATGTTTAAAATCCACATTGACTTTGTTGTGCTGCATATATCCATATGCCACTCAAGTCTCAGGTCATGTCCTTTTAATTCCAAAAACCCTCTGTTTCTCAGGAGCCTCCATTATTTCATCTAAACCGAAGAGTAAGCTGCAAAATATAATTGCAAATCAAGTAGACCCAATCCTCCTCTTTCCTTTACATCCTGTAATATCTTATATTTAACTTATGTGTTTTCTCTCCCTGCCACACAAATTAAGATTTATCTTTTTGTCACTATTTAAATGATGCATCAGTTGTTACAACATACTGCCTAGAATAAAACATCATTCTAGACAGGACAGGATTTTACTCAAGAATGACAATTGTAGTTTCTCCCAATTTAACACACCTTTTAAAGTTTCATTCCCTATCTTAACATAGTTATTTTGAAATAAGGTACATATCATATTTATTGTACCCAGTATGATTTTTATTTTAGTTTCTTCTCAATTTTAAAACCTCCTTTAATTCATCAATTCTCTCTGATCTTCTATTTTCATGTTTTTTATTAATATCTTCATCTTTGGTTGTTGACCTTAAAACTTATAACACACTAAATTATTTTAGTTTTCCCATTGATCTTTCAATTCCCTTAAAAAAAAATCTTGCAAAACCAATGCCAAATCATTTGCAAAATCCCTTATTCTCTCATCTTGTTCAGAAGTTCAAGAACCAAAATAAACAAGAGAGGGGAGAGTGAGCATCGCTGTCTTGTTCCTTTTTGAATCTCACAGGCTCTGTTAAATCTCCATTAATAATTATTTGTGCTTTCTATGAATTAAAAATTGAACTTCCCCTATTTTATAAAGTTCTCTTTGAAGTTTGTATCTTCCAAATCTTTGAAGAGGAAAACCCAATTCAAATGATCAAAAGCCCTGTCTGTATCTCAGAAAATCGATGCAGCTAATTTCACATTATGTTGCTCCAAATATTTCCAAATATCCAACACATTTCTAAGAATGTACTTTAAGTGTCTTTTAATAAAAACCCACATTGATTCTCATGAATAAATTCTTGCAAATTTATTTTTAGTCTTTCACCCAGAATCTTTGTGAACAACTTGCCTTCATTATTATACACACAGTTGCCATTCTTAGGTGTAATTAATGGATTCACAAAGTTAAATATGTTACATTTTAAAGACAATCTTAAGATTGCCAAAATGTAAATTAAGCCCATGTCACACTGAACCAACAGATGCAAAGAGGATGTAAAACGGACAAAAAACCTTGCCATCCATTCAAAAACACGATGTACTCACTGCCTCCGTTTGGCTTCCTCTCTATCCGTCCAGCATCCGTTTAAGGATGTTTCATCCACTCCAAAGGTTTTGGGCTGCCCAAAACTTTTGCGCGGAAAATGTATCCAGTTCGTCCGTTCTGCATCCGCTACGAATCCGCTACGCATCCGTTACACATCCGTTACGCATCCGCTATATCCGCGAGGCATCCGCTACGCATCTGCGCAACTCGCATCCGCCCGGACACAGGGAGGAAGCGGAACGGACGCAGAACGGATGCAGAATGGATGCAAAACAGAAACAAAGCGTTTAAAGCAGAAAAAACGTTCGCAGAGGGGACCTATCTCGGATATTAAGGATGTCTAGAGGCTTCCTAGAGGCTGCCTAGAGGATGCCTAGCGGAAAACCTATACTGCCTATAAAAAGGGGGAGCAACTCACCTGCATCTCACTTTCAGAACAGCAGCCCAGCGGTGCAGACCTCTGCAGCCTTCATCTGCCTCTTCCTCTTCCACAGCATCCAGTCATGTCCACCGTGGATAGTAACAAAGTCCTTTCGGCAGCCACCATCATTCTGCAACAGTGCTAAGCCATCTGCAGGCTCTGTGAATACTACTGCGAGAAGAAAAGGAGCCACCCAAAAAGAGTCTGGATCCGAAGATGGTTCGCCAGAAGAGCAGAGGACGGACTGTACAACAAGCTGATGGTGGAGCTCAGCAGCGAAGACACTCGGGTATTCCAGAACTTCATGAGGATGCCTCCAGGCATGTTTGACGAAATTGTGCAGCGGCTGACACCCAGGTTGACCAAGGCAAACATCAGCTTCCGGCCCAGCCTGGAACCTGGGCTCAAGGTGGCACTCACTCTGCACCACCTGGCCTCAGGGACCTCCCTCAGGAGCATGCAGTATGGCTGGAGGGTGTCATCCAACACCATCAGCATTGTGGTCAGAGAAGTGGTGCAGGCCATCATCAAACAATACAAGGAGGAGCTCCTCCAGTACCCCTCCACTGAAGAAGGATGGAAGAAAGTTTCAGAGCAGTGGTATCAGAAGTGGAACTTCCCCCACACCGTTGGAGCCATAGATGGCAAGCACGTGGCCTGCAAATCTCCAGCCAACTCGGGGTCCACTTATTTCATCTCCAAGGGCTTCTTCAGCATCATCTTCTTCGCCATGGTCGATGCTGACTACAAGTTCATGTACATCGATGCTTCAGGCAACGGCTCATCTTCAGATGCCCAGGTATACGCCAGTCACCTCAAGGAGGAGCTGGAACGCAACCTCATCGTGGGCTTCCCAGATCCAGAACCCCTGCCCAACGACACACAAGATGTGCCCTACTTCATCGTGGGGGATGACGCCTTCTCCCTCACAACCTACCTCATGAAGCCCTACACTTCCAGACTCCTCACCCGTGAAGAGAGGATCTTCAACTACAGGCTGTCCAGGGCAAGGTGGGTGGTGGAGAACGCCTTTGGTATCCTGGCCAACAGGTTCCAGGTACTTCTCACCACCATTCAGCATTGCCCAGAGACTGTGAGGAGGATCATGGAAGCTTGCTGCATCCTGCACAATCTCATGCGCACCTGCTACCCACTCTTGTGGAACAGGCTCGTGGACCTCCAGCAAGGCAATGGGGACATGGAGCCTGGGGAATGGAGGCAAGGGCGAAACCTGATCAACACTGAGGATGTGCAAGGCCCCAACAGAGCCTCACATGAAGCAAAGAAGCAGCGCAACCTCCTGAAACACTGGTGCAACTCCCCAGCTGGAGCACTGGAGTGGCAAGACAGGATGATAGATGCTTAATGGATGCTTCCTTCAGCCTGTCTCATCACACTGATGAGATTGGGCCATGTATGTTTGGTTGGCCTACAATGAACAGGGCGTTTAATAAAGAGTTGTGTTTATGTTGACATGTGTGGATAATTATTACATTATTATTGATAATAAAGGGCCGTAGGTGTGGCACCTGGGAGGGTGGACCATACAGTCCCACTATGCTTGCACTGGAGGTTTATCTATCCCACAGCTATTACCCATTCCAAAGGTATCCCTGCCCATCCCACAGCTATCTCAACCCATCCCACAGCTATCTTAACCCATCCCACAAGCATGCAAAGGCTTAAACCATTTCTAAAAGTTTCCAGCAAGACTTTATGAAAAAAAAGAAATGAAGCAAGTGTGTGAATCAAAAATAGACTTTATTAAAAACAAGCTATGAGACAAAAATGAGTCTCTGGCACTCCTCTTGGTCGCTCAGTCTCAGGGGTGAAGGGTCCAGGTGCTGTGGAGGTGGCTGGTGCTGGAGTGCTTGTCATCAGCTCCTCCAGAAGCAGAAGCAGCAGAAGCGCCAGCCTCAGAAGAGCGAGCCCGTGCTGCAGAAGCCCCAGCAGAACCAGAGTGAGGGCCCGGGGGCGGGATGGTAGCCCTGTGCCTCTTGCCAGGGCTGGCAGCAGATGGCTGAGGCTTGCTGTGCTTCCGCATGGTTGTGGGGTTGCTGGCTGGCAGGGAGGCTGGCAGGAACCAAGGCTGGCACCAAGACTGGCACCAAGGCTGGCACCAAGGCTGGCAGGAAAGCTGGCAGGCAGGCATGCACCAAGGCTGGCAGGCAGACATGAACCAAGGCAGGCAGCAAGGCTGGCAGGCAGACTGGCTGGCAGCAAGGCTTGCAGGCAGGCTGGCAGCAAGGCTGGCAGCAAGGCTGGCAGGGAGGCTGGCAGCAAGGCTGGCAGTGAGGCTGGCAGCAAGGCTGGCAGGCAGACATGCAGGCAGGGCAGGCAAGGCAGCCAATCCGTCCGGCAGCAGGTCTTTCCTCTGAATGGCGACCTGCTTCCGAGCTGCTTCCGTTATATCCGCGGGGCTGACGCAATGCATCCTCCCCGCATGCGCAATTAACACCAGGCATCCATTAGGCTTCCGCTGTGCATTCGCTGTGCATCCGCTTCATCCGTTCGGCGTCCGCTGTGCATCCGCTGTATCTGTTCTGTGTCCACTTTGCTGAGGTCCCCCGGAAGCCTAGCGGACGCGCCATCCGCTCTCATCCGTTTCCATCCGCTGGGCTTCTGTTCCGCATCTGCTTTGCGTCCGCCCTGCGTCCTCCCCCGTCCGTGTTATCCGCTCCGGTTATGCAAATTTTTGCCCCTTTTGAGAGCGGATAAAAACGGATGGAACATTTTGCTCATCCGCTGTGTCCTTTTTGCATCCGTTGGGCAGTGTGACATGGGCTTTATATGTTTTTGTAAGACTTTAGATGAGAATTCCAAAATTCTATCAGAATGCAGTGTTCTTTATATGTAATTCAAACATTAAGATATGTGTTTGATTTTGGATCTGTACCTTTGGATAAGATTGCATGCTGTTGCTTCACTAAAAAGTTTGCCAGCATATTCTAGTTCAAATTAATTCTAAATTTTAAGCTACATCATGTACTAATTAGATGTAGCATTGCAAATTGTATTTGTTTACCTTGAAATATGGTGGAAAAAATAATTTCTACATGCAGTGATCTGAAGAGTATACTGTACTGAACTGACTCTCAAAGTTGTTTTCAAAGTTTCCTAACTTTTTTCCTAAGCATTTTATCTAGATATTTATCAGAAAGAAGCAATTGGCTAAGGATTTGTAATCCCGTTTATAGGAAGCCCTATAATCTTCCCTAAACTCTTAAATGCTAAGATTTATACTTAATTATGGAGTATTTAAAGAATACTTCAGGAAATGAACTAACTTCTACTGGCAGTGTAAACTCGGAACTACAGGGTTATTGATGAGCAGATCTGGTTAGCTTTCCTTTGTAAGGTATTTTGCGGTATCTGCTATCCCGCATCAGATGGGCGTCTCATGATAGGGAGCGAAGGAGAGAGAAACGACAGGAGACGAAGTTCCTCGAGATGAGTGCGCCCAGAATGGCTGGGTACAAGCTCTTTTATTATGCTCATTCAAAAGGGGGTGATTGTTTATTCAGAACCTAGGTTAAGCTTAGGTCAGACGGAATATACAAATTTAACAATGACTCAAAAAACAGCAGGATCTCAGGACAGACAGGATGGCAGGAATTATATTTGATCAGGATATTACTTCTTCACAAAGCTGCATGCCAGACAATGTAATCCCAAGTGAATAAACCATTTCTGCAAATGTTTGACTCCTTGTCTCTGTACGTGCCCTGTAAAAGGTCACTGAGAAGACAGAAGCTTAATGATTACACGTGAAATGATACAATGTTGAAATGTCTGAATGATCCATAGTTGCATTGATATACAATTGAAAACACATAAATGATACATAGTTACAACAGTATTTTGCAAGTGTAGTCCCTTTACATTCACACATTCATACTATATTCCTTATTCTGGTTTTATCCCATCAGATCATGAGAAAGGTATGCATTTGGAGAAAATACAAAATATAAATGAGTTGTATCTTCACTGAGAAAAGGGTTTTGCCTGCAAATAATGAGAAGTTCTTTAATTGTTCTTCCTCTACTGTGCTTCATTGGCAATAGTCTTAATGGTTCACTGCAGCTCTGGGAAACACAACAAAGAGGAGCAAGACAGAAGAGAGGTCACTTGAGACATTCAAGAAGAGATTGGACTGCCATTTGTCAGAAATGTTGTTGGGTCTCCAGCTTGGGGGGGGGGGGGGGCTGGACGAGAAGATCCCTTCCAACTCTGATTATCTGTTAGACTGTTAGAGAGCCATTGCCTGAATGAATTTGATTGGCCTCAAGTAGGATGCACCATGCTGGACATCCAGACTAAAAATTAAAAATGCTTTTATTATGCCAAAGGTCAAGGATCTTCAAACTTCACAACTTTAAGACTTGTGGGCCTCAACTCCCAGAATTCCTCCTCCTATCATGTTAGCTCAGGAGTTCTGGGAGTTGAAGTCCACAAATCTTAAACTTGCCAAGTTTGAAGGCCCTTGCCATAGGTCTTGATGACCTCTGCAGGTCTGAAACATCCAACTGACTTTCTCATCCTGATGGCCCTCAGACAACCTTATGCAGACGACTTTTGATTTCTTTCCTGGATTCCCAGCACCTCCTCTCTTAATGGGTGTAGCTTTCATTTAATCTTCCTATATAAATCGATAAGAGGAGTGCGCCAATTTTTCCTGGAAGAACGCAAACATGAAGCTTCAAACCATCTTTTGGTCACCTCCATCATTACCACCACCATAATCATCATCATCACCATCATCATCAGCACCATCACCATCATCATCATCATCATCATCATCATCATCATCATCATCATCATCA
>BLBF01000005.1:56185172-56234384 GCA_015471245.1 Laticauda colubrina | reverse complement strand
CATCATCATCATCATCATCATCATCATCATCATCATCATCATCATCATCTTTTCCTGCATTCAGACCCCGCCGGTGCGTCCAAGTGCCGTTTCCTCCGCCCGCTGGGAAGTTGCTGGACGCAACCCTGAACGCTACTGAACGGCAAAAGCGGGTCGCCGGCATCCTCCCTCCCCCTCAATCCTCCTCCTCCTCCTGCCGGTCCCGATCTCCCATTGGAAGCGGTGGGGTGGGCGGGTCTCCTCGATTGCATCAGAGCCCGAGGAGGCTGCCCCGGTTCTTCAGTATCCCGGAGCGAGGCGAGGGAGGGGGCAGGGCAGGAGGCGTGGCCGGTCCGACGGCCGGGGAGTGGGGAAAAGGCGTGTGACGGTGACAGCTGGGCAGCGATCCCGGAGGCGCTCCTCCTTCCAACCTTCCCCGGACGCTGCCTCGACCCTCGCCCGCTCTTTTCACCCCCATCCCCGTTCCCGGCTCCCCACTCCCGACCGGAGGGGGGGGGGGTCCTCGCCGGCCCCACCCTCTCCAAGCCCCCATCGCGAGCGCCCGCCGCTCCCTCCCGGAAAGCGATTCCCGCCCCCCACCCCCACCCCCAGCCGCCAATCGGTTCTCCCCATGGATTGCAGGTTTCCTTCGGGAGAGGGAGGCGCAGCCCTCCTTTGCTCGGCCGGGCTGCGCGGCAGTGGGGCTCGCCGCCTGTCCGTTTCGTAGGACGGAGCCTTTGCAGCTCTGGCGGGGAACCAAGCGGGGACTTCCCTCCTTTCCCACCCTCTCCCGCCTTGCCTTCCTCGGGCTCGACTCTTCCGCGATGGACGGTCTCTTAGAGCCCTTCCCCGGGGGCGCCTCCAGCTTCCTGGACTTGGGCGATTTGAATGAAGCGGATTTTCTGAACAATGTGGTAAGTGGAAGCGGGGGGGGGGGGGGGGGGGGGGGGGGGTTTTTTTTTTGGTTTTTTTTTGTTTTTTTGGGGGGGGGGAAAGAAGGGGCTGGATCTGCTCCTGGCCAAGGTAAGAGGAAGGAAAGGGCTCCTTCCCTGCGTTGGCAGAAAGAAGCCAGCCAGGTGTTTCGCCGAGATGCGCTTGGATCTCTCGCCAGCTACCTCGTGTTTAAAACAAAACAAAACAAAACAAAAAACAAAACAAAACAAAACAAAACAAAACAAAATAAAATAAAATAAAATAAAATAAAATAAAATAAAATAAAATAAAATAAAAATCAGGCTCTGCCGGTTGCCACTTACTGGTTTTTAATGGCAGGGCCGGCTCAGGAACACGTGTTGCGTGCTGGTCTCCATCCACACGGGCGAGCGTTTTCCGCTGGAAATTCTGACGCTCGGCCCGCTGCATTCTTGGCGAGCAGCCAAAGGCGGAAAGCTGCGGGTTGATCGATGCCGAGCCGCATGATTGCTCAGCATCTGATACCGAGCAGCCAGATGTGGGAGAGTGCTGTGCTGACAAGCGCTTGGGTTGAACCGAGCCTGAAAAAAATTCTTACCTTGTTCTGCAGGGTTTGAATGATTCACATGGCTCTCCCTCGATCCCGTCACCTTCAAGAGGGCATTGATGGGCACCAGGGTGGACGATGGGCAGGTGGGAACGTAGGTTGTGGCTGGGAGCTGGGATCGATGACATATTTGCCTTGCAACCTTGTCAATGCAAAACCTTCGGGGAAATTGGTGGGATTCGCGTGTGGATTAGTATTCATTGAAAAGGAACTCTCTCCTTCCCCCCCCCCCCCCCCAACAGTTAAATAAGATATTCCGTGTCTTTTTTTGTGGTTGTAAGTATTTGAACAAGCGTTCTTCAAAACTTAAAACTCGTACTCGAATTTACCGGCATGGGCTTATCATGTAAATGTCATTTTTTATTGGCCAGCGTGATGCAAAAGATCTATTTAGATCCATTTTTACTAAGGGAGTTTCACAGCAGCAAGCATTGATAAAGTGTTAATCTTTCATTCTATGTATTTGTCTGGTCCCTTTTTGAGTTATTTGTACAACTCTTAATTTTCAGCATATTTAAGACAACTCTACTGTTAGAAGAGTGAGAAAAATTACTAATTGATATTTTTCTTCATAATTGCTAATCACTCTGACTCTAGAATAGTGGATGAAGTCTGATTATAAGGTGATGTTTTCATCTGAAATGAGTTAATAACCTTTACATATTTTCTGGTTTCATCCTATTGTCTGTAGTTGATACAAGTTCTCTAGAAGTATAGAGAAGCCCTATATGTTTAAGAAGAAGGGAGGAAAGAAAAAAAATTACTTATCCCTCACAATAGGAATACATAAGGACTAGAAAAAGGAGAGACTAGAAACAGATCCATGATTAAACAAAAAGAAATAACTCAGTTGACTCTTTTAGAAGATGTCAATAGAATTCAGTCTGCTAAACTATTAACGTACTTTGATGGGTTACTTCACTGCCTGTGTTTTAAACTGTCAAAACCACTATTTGTGGAGACTTATCTGAATCGACCTTTCTTATAAAATATGTCTTTTGGAAACAGGTGAAAAGTGTATTTGAAATTAAAAAGAGTATTTGTTTTAATAACTGGATTATTTATATAAATGGAAATGCTAAAGAAACAACAACCTCAAATGCCACTCGTCATGTACATACTCTACACACTCAGTAATTAATAATCATCTATTTTCCTTAATAAATTGTGTGAATCCAGAAACTTGGTTAACTGTGCAGAAGCTTAATATGAGAATATAGCCATAATGTAAAGACTTAGGAAATCAATATATTTCTGTGCTTCTTTATTTCTATGCATTGCCAATTTCAGTGAAAAGCTTCAGAATAATTTAAAGCACACAAATTTTTTAAAAAAAACCTGTGGCCTAAAGAGCACCAACCATCTGTTCCCAAGGTGATTTTAGGACAGAATTTCTTGCATTACATGCAATTTCTTCAGAATGTTTGTAATTTTGTGGGCTGAGATTTCATTTAAACAGGAAGAATCCATGCCCCCTCCCTAGCATTTCAGACCACATTTGATTATTCTTATGAAGCATGTATTTAAGAGCAAACTCTCTTAAAATATACTGCTTTGCTACAATTTAATATTGACTGAAACTCTGAACTATTCTGTGCCTCTTATATTCTCCCCAAAAACATTTTTCCCTCCTAGAATACAGTCTTCGGTACATCTCATTCTTTCTCAGCTATAGGAATTAAGGCCATTATATCAAGACTGCAAAATCCATATGACCAATGCATGGCATTAGAGATGCAGAATGCACTAATTCTTTGTTGCCATCTGTGAATGTATGGATTTTTGCAGCACTGGTGTTAGAGTAGAACTCCAAATTTTACTTTAAGGGAAAGCAAAGTACTTTACTCTCATTCTTGTTCTTTTCTCAGGTGTCATGAATATGCTACATTCTTAAAAAGTGAAAGAATCAATGGAAACATCATAGTGCAATGACTTTAACTATGACCTATATAAAAAGGTGTTGGATTCAATTCATAATTGTACTTGCATGACTGTACTGTACATGTTTAACTGTACTATGGTTTGTTTAATTTTATGAGTTTCCATGATATGCAAAACCAAAAAGTAATGTCATGAGAACATTGTATAAAGTACTAGGCTAAAATATGGGTATCTAGTTTATGGGTGAGTGTGACATGCAAACACAGCACTTGGCAGCTTCAGCTGGAGAAAGGTCCTGGGGAAAAATGATGTAATATACTTGTTACTATTGAGAATTACTATTACTCAGAGTAGTTATTGATGAGTTGATTGGACAATTTGTTTAATTTTATTACTTTGCATTAAATGCACTACTGCTTTGATTTCAATTGTTGAGAGATATACTGTACTTTTTACGGCATTTTTATAGAAGAAAACCTAATAGATTTAATAAAGGTTTTCTTCTATCTTATGGAGTGTTGTATTGGCAACCATTTAAATTTCTTTACCAGTGACTATATTAGTAATTAATGTGATAAATCGTCTTACTTTGGCTAATGTTTGCTAACATGTCATAATTACATCAGTATGCAGAACCATTAGAGAATTGAGGGAAATAACGGTTTTCTAATCAGCCATTTGTTCACAACAAATGTTATTTATATTATTTATAAATGCAGTTTTAAACCCTTCTTAGAGAACTCGCATTGTTGGCTGTTTTGTAAGGAACTTCCATAGGCATGCCATTCTAATCAAATAGTCTGTTCATGTAATCATAGTGAAAGTGTGTTTGTGGAGGGGTGTGTGTGTTTGCTATTTCCTCCTTTTTTTTAGGAATTGCTGGAAGGATAAGGTGGAAGCAATCAATACTCAGCATTACCTTTACCTATTATCTGCAATCTGAATGGGAAGTAAGGAAATAACACAATTTGTCAAGAGTGAAGTGTTATGAGCCACAGAAGATGTCTCTTACTTTGCAGTGATAGTTCTTGAAGAATTTAGGTCCATGATGGCGAACCTATGGCACGTGTGCGACAAGTAGCATGCAGAGCCATTTGTGCGGACACGCGAGCCCCAGGCAAGCTTACCTCACTGCCCATGTGTGTGCCTCCTGGCTGATTTTCGTCTCATTTGAGGACTTTTTCAGCCTCCCAGAGGCTCGAGGGAAACCTCTGCAACCTTTGTAGGCCGAAAATCAGGCTCATTTCATTACTTCCTGTATTTCCGGAAATACCAGAAATGACGAAACAGGCCCATTTTTCGGCCTACAAAGGCTGCAGAGGCTTCCCTTGAGCCTCTGGGAGGCCAAAAATGGCCTGAAAATCAGCTGGGAGGCACATGCATGCGCAGTGGAGGGAGCAGGGGAGAGATCATATGCGCAGGGGGCATGGGGGGGACCACGCACATTGCCTTCTGGGTGCTGGCACTTGAACGTGAGTGAAAATTGCATCTGCAATTTTTGGCACAGAAGCCCATAAAGGTTAGCCACCTGTGATTTAGGTTATTTGGAATGGCTTTAATGCAGAAATAGCCAAAAAAGCTATTCGCTATCACACACAAAAAAGGACATTTAACTTGTATTTGAGGTTCCATTCTTCCATCCAGAGACAGCTTTAAAAAATTCTAAAAACATTTCTGCTTTCCTTCGTTCAAAAGCCAACAGAGTTGATCCCAAGCGATACATCTATGCAATAGTGATATGCAATACATCTAATACATCTATGCAATACATCTAATGCAAAAGGTTGAGAACCACTGCCTTAAAGTATTCAGCCAGCAAACCCAGTTTTTATAGAATGCAAATATACTGAAGAAAATCTGTCATCTACCCTGACCTTAACCCTAGCCTGAACTTGCTTAGAAGCAAAGAGTGCTAACTGATTAAAAAAGTGACAGGTGTATTGAATGGGATATTCTCACAAAAGGTAGGTTGGGTAGGCGATGTGGCTTGAATCTTGAGTATTTTGTGGCAGGGCATGGCTTTTTTACTGTTACACAGTTGCAGGTTTTTAAAAATGTTTCTAATCAATTACATGATCCTGAACTTCGGGGAACCTGTAATCAGATTCCATACTTGAAGAGTCCATGGGTAAAATTAGCCTTCCTTGAAATATACTTATAGATTGCAGTGAACTGTTCAAAAATATTTGTGCACTTTTTCTTCAGTCAGCATTAGATTTTGGCACCATTGCTTAAATTTGCCAAAAGGGCTCTATTCATACATTGTTTTTCTTAATGTTATAACTTAGATGGTCCCTCTTAGATGTTACCGTCACCTTAACCGTTTTTGGTTGTTCATCTTCTTCTTGGTTCTCTGCCACTGACAATCAGAGACTCACTCAACTTGTCTGTTTCTGAATGTTGAAACTCCACAATAGTCTTTCTGTGTCTACCAATACTGTGAATGGCAGGATGTTCCTGTTGACCTGACCGTTATAAGAAATTTGTGAAAGATTCCGACAATTCCAGATATAGATGAAAAGAAACCCCAACCAATAATAACAACAGACAACTTTACACATTAAATATTTTTCTAAATAACAAAAGCAATCTAGGGCTGTTGGGACTGTTAAATCAGGTCACGTTGGAGCTTGGATTGAATAAAAGGCATTTCAGATTAAATCCAACTACATATTTGTCTCTGGCATAACACAACCTAGAGACTGGGAAATCAATTTTATCTCAGTGTCAATATTTTGATCTGGGAAATATTTTGTACAACACTGTGACTCTTGCAGACTACTTCATGGTTATATGCTTGAAAATAATTCTGTAATTCCATATTCAAAAGAGGTTCATCATGGATGGTTGAGGAATACTGGAGTTGATCTCTTGGTTACCAAGGCTGGGAAATGATGACTTAGGTAGGCAGTTGAGTAGACTGCCTGCCCAGGGCAGGAACCCAAATCAACTTTCTCAAAGAACTGGCTGCCCAGCTTCTGCTTCTGTCCACCATCTTTCTGCATAATTTGAATACTCTTATTGTTAGGAAGATTTTTTCTAATATTCTATCTGACTTTGCTTTTCTGTGACTTAAAGCCATTATGTCCTGCAGTCTGGAATATGCTGGAGATTAGTTGTTGACTTTCAATAACGCATCCATTCAAATATTTGAAAAGTCCTATCATAGTCCCTTTTGGAGGACCAATTTAGGGACAGATTATCATGTTGAAAAACCTACCTACAGATAGTCCTTGATTTACAATCATTCATTCAGTGACCTGTTCAGATGCACTGAATAAAGGAATTTATGATCAGTCTCCAAAGTTATGGTTCCAGCACCCATGTGATCAAAATTTGGGATTATGTGACCAAAATTTATGCTTGCAGGGATGTTTCAACTTCTCCACTCACCTGTGCTCTTTTGGCCCTGCTGTGCTCTATGGTCACTGCCATCCCAGCTGATCTTTGCCATCGTCTTGTTTCCACTGCTGACCAAGCATGCCCATATTAGCTCTTCACAATATTACAAGCAATATTAGTTCCTAGCCGCACAGCACAAAGCGTTCTTCCCCAGTTTTCTTCCCGGTGGTTTTCTCAAGATAGCTGAGGAAGATGACCTCATGTGACCAGTAGCTGCCTTGCAAAGGACCAGGCTAGGCACACCTTGTTAACAGCAAGAGCAGTAAGATGGCAAAGGTAATATGTGGTGACCGAGTTTAGGAGGACAAAAGCAGATGGGACTGGGCTGTGGCTTCCCAGGGCAGCAAGAAGTCACTTTGCTGAACTGATCTTGGGCTGCACTTCACTCTGTGCTGTGGTTCAGGAGCTTCTTACAGCTCAGAGCTGTGGTATGTTCTTTCCCCAGCTTTCCTGCACTCACAGTATTCATGCGAACACCTCGTACCCAATTTCCTTGGTCCCTCTGAGCTTGTTCCACACTGCATCATTTCCCCCCCAACTCATGCACAGCCTGCACTGGGTCTCCCAGGGTCTCCTTCGTCTTCCTGGAGACCCCTGCTCTCTTTACATGGGACTCCTTCTATTTCTCGCTTAACGACTCACATGTCTGGAGTTACAATAGTAACAAGGACTGCCAGGTTTTCTGTCACTAAGTGATGCGATCACATGATGTTCACTTTACGGCTGCATTGCTTAGTGATAGAAATTCTGATCCATTTGTGGTCATAAGTTGAGGACTACCTTGGTATTTAACAGTCAACAGATAATCAACCCTCCAGCTTGTCCTGAAAGCCAAACAGTCCTTCAAAAGTCATTGCATCAATTCTTCAATAGTCATTTATGTCCCCATTATCTACAGATTAGATTACTGTAATGGATTCTACCTGAATATACTCTTAAAAATGACTTGGAAACAGCATTAGATGCCAAATGCAGCAACCTGTGTTCCCATATTTGTAAACCTATCCCAATTTCTCTGATCATGAAAGTGTGCTATCTGGGAATGGACATAATATTGGAGGTGGGATCTGACCCATTAGCAATTCTGTTTTATGGCAGATCAGCATCATGAGTGCATATTGAGGTACAGTAGGGTTTCTGACCCAATTCTTGTTCTAAGGAAGCAAACACAAAACAGAGGTAACAGCAAAACCTTTTAATGATTCTTTATGAATTCCATTCCTTCAGTTAAAAGGCCGGTTCAAACTAATTGTCTCTGATAAGAACGGGCCTTGCCAAGATTGTGCAAGGCTGCCAAGAACACTAGATAAAGTTATTAAGAAATATTTCAAACACAGAGTCTCCAAACACCAACCAAGATATTCTGAACGTCCACCAGGCTTCAGTGAAAAAACTTCTTTGCTTCCTACAAAGAACTCTGGTTTCTCAGCTGGTTTTTATCTCTTAAGGGAGGGGCTATTACCTTGCAGCCTTCCTCCCAAGTCACCCATGCTGCTGCAGCTCTTTCCTTCGAGCAGCCCTGCGCACACGCGCACTGGACACAGGCTCCTCAGGAACCTCTTCATAACTGCTGTCAGCCTCCACAATCTCCAAAGGCAGCATTCTACTCCCTGATGGTCCCTGCATCACATGCCGACCCCTCATCTGAGTCCTTGCTCTCCGAGAACTCAGCCGTCTGCACCTGCTGTTGACGAACCACAACAGTAGGTGTGATGAAAGGTGAGGCAGCCGACATTAGGAGGATCCAAAGATCACGATAAATAGCTGAAGATTTAAGTTAAGCTTGACATCCAATGGCTACAAAGACAATCTTGCATCTTTCTTAGCAATCATTGGGATTTGGAAGTGATTTTTCTATTTCTTCTTCCAGGATGTTTTTCAAGATTCTAATCCAGGCTAGAGGATGTTCCATCTGGTCTTCCATTCAAACAGATCCGTCCAGAAGACCACAAAATACTGTAATATAAAGCATTAGAAATACATGGCATGCAAAGAAAATTAAACATTGTTAGAATGAAAGGACTGTATTCCATTGTGCTCCGTTCATTGCTGTGAAGAAAAGTATGCTACCTTCAGCTTCCGACCATCCAATTAGACATGTTAAGCTAAGAGTAGACATTTCCCAGACGTTTGTCATGTCTTCGAAATAAAGCAAAATTAGAGTTCAAAAGCTTGTGGCTGACTTGATTGTGTGTTGAAAAATTGAGATGTTGCTTCTAAAATCCATTGCAGCCACTCTTCCTTCTAACAAGGAATTTGGCCCATGGCATTAAGAAACATAGTTTTCCAGGGGAGTGGCATTGAGACAAGTAGATTAATTATGGCTTTAAAGCAAGAAACCAGCAACAGCCACCTAACAAAATAGCTGGCATTGGAGTAATGCACAAAGCAGTTATTTCTGTCACCAATAGTTCAGAGTACCCAGCAAGATTAGCAGGAAAAGGGGGTTGAGGCTCAAGCATGCCTTATAGATGGATTCATTCTCTACTTATGTTGGAAGTTGGATACAAAGGAATAATACTTGTACAATTTTATATTGTTAGGATCCCCTAGCGGTCTCAAAACTTTGCCATCCATTTTTGTAGAACCTAGTATCAACCAGTGAAGCTAAATGATGGGCAATGTGGGAAGGCCCATGTAAGATTCTACACAGAGCACACTTACATTATGAAATGTACTGGTACCTACCAGCCTAAACCACCCAGTCATACACTGGTACCTTCTGGATGTTTGTTCTACAACTCCTTGTCTGTGCTGAGACTTGTGTTTGCAGAAAAGCACCAGATAGCCTAATCCTAATCTAATGAGAATCCATAGCTAGGGGGAATGTGCTGACTTTGTAAACCACTTAAGAGGGCTGTGAAGCACTGTAAAGCAGTATATAAGTTCAAGCGCCATTGCTAAGTGCTAAAGGGTTTTCTGCAGATTGAAGCAGACTTTAGTTGAACCCGGGGCTTAGCTAAATTATTATTAAATTATTAATTAATATTAAGTTTAACCTGCCTGAAGATTGCATTGGTCTTTATTATCGAATTCCTGTTTGTATTATACAAATCTGTGCAAGTTCTGATTCAACAGAGAGCTTCAAATAAATACTTCTGATTCTATTCTATGAACAGTGGTGGCACAGTATTAAAGGGTAACTCTGCATTCCCATTGCCAGTTCGATCCTGAGTGGTTCAAGGTTGACTCAATCTTTCATCCTTCCAAGGTTGGTAAAATGAAGACCCAGATTGTTGGGAGAAATATGCTGACTCTGTAAACCGATTAGAAGGCTGTAAAGCACTATGAAGATGCATATAAGTCTTAAGTGCTATTGCTACTGCTCGTCTATGTTCGAATTGAACAAGGCTTCATTCCACTGTAGAAATACCTGTTTCTAAGGCTGTCCATTTGCAGGCAAGAAATTACAAATAAAGATCAAATTAATCTGATATATTATTATAAAACATTACTTATCTGAAGGTGAGTTTTTTAAAAAAAGGCTTCAGATACTGTGAGGAGCTTTTGCAGAGACTAAAAGAAGATCAAAGAACATGGCTTAAAAGTCCTCAGTAATGTCACCTGAAAGATAAAAGCAAGATAAACATGACCCTTCTCTGTAGTCATTAAATCACCATTTAGCATTTAATTTGCACAGCAGAATAAACTTGGCTTTGTAAACTTTTTAACATTCCTTCAAAGAGATGGCAAATACCATTTTTTGCAAAGATGCCAAACTTACTTAATTAAAAAAAGCCGTATGCATTTAATTCCACTTGAACATTCCCTCTTCTTCCAGGCTGGAACTAAAAAAAATAGCCAGGCACGCTGAGTAATTTCCATTTTTACTGGATTCCATGGCACAGAGGAACTTCAGCTTTCCCATCTGTTCTAAGAAGTACAGAGATGTCTTCAGTGCTTATGTCAATCCAGCTCTCAAGCCTGCATAGAAAATTCCCTAGTTTATCCTTTAATAAAGTAGCCTTTTGAGTTATGGCTAGTTGCTATACTGTAGCTTGGTTAGTCCAGTCTCAAGTGAAAACATAGAAAATATTTTCAAAGAGGTTAATTAATTAGGGCCTAACATTGAGGATTTCCTTTAGAGTGGTGAGATGGGAGGCAAACACATTTAATAAATAAAGTGCACAATATGAATAGGACTGGTCCATACAATGGCTGGGATTATGGATCACAGTAGGCCAAGTTGTATTTCAAGCTGGGTTTACTGAAGAAGCCATTTCTGCCTAGTTCAGTCATAATGCTTTGTCATAAAATACAATTTACAAATCACAGTGGCCAGGCCACACATTATGTCAAGGCAAATCTAGCCAAATGCTATTATAGCTCAGCATGATGCATGAACCTAGTCATCATGCTGGGTTAAAACATGATTTACAATTTAGCAAAATCTGCAAACTTAGACATAGCAGTGGAAGTCTTCCTTCTTTTCTCTTATATCCTCATTTTTTAAAAAATAAATTATGTTTATTACTCAGAAGAAGGTAAGAATCTTGAAAGAAATAATTGCAATTCGCATCTTTTTCAACTTTACTAATCTTGTAAGTTAATTCTCTTAGATCATTAATATTTAAACTTGTATATGGTCCAATACTGAGGAATAAAATATTTTTCTGAAATTTTAGCAGGTTAACTCATGGCAGATCAGAAATAGTTTTTGCTACAAAGCCTGGGGTGTATATTTGCCAGATCAATGCTTTGTTTAAAGTTACAGTCTAACCCTAACAGCAGTGTCCAGAGTGGACAGATGGGGGACAATGACAAAACATGCATGATAATATTACCCCACATAAGCCAAGCTTTATATATTTACATCAGATGTCTAAATGCAAGTATGGCTCTGTGGCATTTTAGCAATAATTATTGTGCCAGTGTTGCCACTAGAGTTTGCTTCAGATGCCAGTCCCTCTGTAAGTGTCACAGCTCCACCGTTTCGTTAAAATGATTCCCCAAAGGAAGCATAAGCAAGAGGCAAATGAAGCTATGAGGGAGCAACTGGAGAAGAAAGAGTGTTAACAGCTGGAGATGCATGTAATACACTCTTGAATCATTTGGGTGTATTGGCATTGCTTCAGCTGGACAGGC
This sequence comes from Laticauda colubrina, assembly GCA_015471245.1. Lineage (NCBI taxonomy): Eukaryota > Metazoa > Chordata > Lepidosauria > Squamata > Elapidae > Laticauda > Laticauda colubrina. The sequence continues at coordinate 56,222,518 of BLBF01000005.1, read as the reverse complement.
TCGTGGGTTTATCCATCATGATGTAATCTCTATCATCCAACTTGGAATCCTTCTCTTCTTCCTTACTCTTAATGTCTAAGGGAAATGAATGTATGATTTCTTGCTGATACAGTTGATTATTACTTGACTGCTCCACAGTAACTGCATGTTACATGTTTGCTCAGAGGAAGGATTCTGAGTCTCCAGGAAGAATATGGAACAGTTGGGCATGACTCTCATAGGCTTCAGGCCAGCTCACAGTCGTTCTTAATAAATTGAGTTATGCATCCATATAGTTCCTGATGGAAGATTATATAATCTTGCCATATCTATATAGCAGAGAAGATGTATCTTCTCGGTTCTTTGCATTTCATTGGCAAACTGGCTTTTAGTTCTTCCTTGTCTTGCTCCTATTACTTCCTAGACTCATCCAAATCCCTGTCAACCTGAAGCAAAAGGAAAAAAATTTCAATCAGCAAACCAGGATGAACATCAAGAAACAAAAAAACATACCTGGTATGGAATTACCCTTTTCCATTATACAAATCAGAAGGACAACATGTGAGATTAGCCAACTGGATCTTGTTAACCTAGAATTCATGGTTGGATCTAAAGTTTGGAAAGTCGTCTTTGAAAGCTTCTGGCTAAAAAGCACTTGGGCTGAAAATGAGCCAAGGAGACTGAGTCATTGCTTTGGTTGATATTAATAGAGGTAAATACACATCCTTCCCCCCTCTGTAGCTGAATGGAAGAGAAAAAGAGAGAGCAGAATCTTGACATTTCAGAAATAGTAGCAATAATAAAAGTAAATTTCCTTCAAAAATAATCTCTGATATATTCAGAATAGAATATGATGGGGGGGGGGGCAGAGATAGAAGTGATAATAAAATCAAGCACCAACCCCATTAGCTGCTGCTTGAAAAGACTTTCCCATCTGGGTCTAGATGAAAGCAACAGCTCTTGCTGTCCAACATTTAGCTTTCCAAAAATGTCATCCAAAATCTCCAGAAATTGATCCCAAGATGTACAATTAATTGGAGGGAAAAAAAGATCTGATCTTTGGAAGCAAGAGAAAGAAGGAAAAGTGGACATAAAAAAGAGCATGCTGGATGGCATTGGAAATTATTTAAAACTTATTTGTGCTCAAGGGAAGTAAAGCATTAGTCTCTGGAGGATAAAAATTCATCCACAGTAAGTGCTATACAACAAAGCTTATTTTGAGTTGATCGGAGTCAAAATTAGATGAAGAATGTCTCACACCATCTCATTTTTCTATGAGAATTCACATTTACTTATTTTAAGATTTAATCTATTCAGACCAATTTTCTCAATGTAACTAGAAGGCACCAAACTGAAGAAGACTGATCTCATATTACAACTACTATATTTCTCTAAGTCCAGTCCACTTTCAATCATGAAAGCCCACAGGACTGTTGTCATGGGGAAAAGTAGACAGAAAAAAACCTGTGTATGTCTGCTTGAATTCTGGATGAAATTGTGTGTCACTATTAAATACAAATACTACAAATGCAAGTTGAAACAAAGTCAACATTTTTCTCACCCCTATTTTAGAGTTACTTCTCTTCAAGCTGTGGATATATATATTTACCAGAAATGAAATGTGACAAGGATTTTTGCTGCTCCTTCTAATGTAGGAGGAGTCCAGGCCTCTGCGATCTTGTTGTATCTTTGCAAATGTGGATGTTGAGAAGTTCAATATGCTCTTTAATAAGATGTGTAATAAGGAATGGCTTATAAAGATAAAAAGAATGTTTGTATCACAGATTTGCATTGCATATGATTGCAGTAATTTTTGGAATGCATAAAGTTAGCATTGTTGTCACAGCCACCGCTATTCTTTGAAACAGTTTCTGTGGTTGCAGGTCCCTGGGTTTTATGTACATATGTATACATTTAGTATTTCTATTTATTGTTGAAATAAGCTGTTAAAGGAAAGCAGTTTCCCTTCTGCTAGCTAGGTAATTCCGAATCAGTAACTCAAACTAATTCCCAAACTAGTTACATTGTTCAGTTTCCTTATTTCATGACATAGACCCCGTACTGATATAAACCGTAACAATTGGACTTCCAAGTGGAAACATGGCCAAACAGGACATCTGGATAAAACATGAGCTCCAAGGAAGCAGCTTCTTGCAAGGAAGCCCAGAAGGTCTGGAGTTACCCTGTCAGAGGTGGGATTCAGCAGGTTCTGACCAGTTCTGAAGAACTGGTAGCGGAAATTTTGAGTAGTTTGGAGAACCAGCAAAGACCACCTCTGACTGGAGATTTCAGTCTCCTTCCCCTGCCACACCCACAGAACCAGGAGTAAAAATATTTGAATCCCACAGAACCGATAGTAAAAAAAATTGTACCCTGTGGGTGACCTATGAAGAGAATGCCAGGAGCTATGGAACAAAACACGATGTCCACAACCTCATGTGAAGCCTATTTAAATTAAAGGGCACTGAGTATGCCAAATCCACTTTCTAATGTACAGTTAAATGGAGCAAATTTAGAATATAGAGACTTTCAGAGTAGCAGAGCACTTACTGGCACCTGGATGAGTGTACTTTTGATTCAGGGAAAAAAGAAAGGAACCAGTTACAAAGATTTAAAAAAAAAATAATTAAACGCAAAAGATTATTGGGATTTTGAATAAAGTTAAAACACGGACTAAAGGGGCAGTTCAATTTGGAATAGTGCCTTATTTAAAGTTTTTTTTTTTTTAATTATTAAAGGAAAGAGATAATATAGCTCCGTAGGAATGAAAAATGTTTAAATTTGTTTGGGAAGTTGATAGGCTGACTGTGATAAACAAAGAGATAAGTAGGAAAAGAAGGGAAATGTGAAGATCCGGGAAGATCATGTGCTTAGAGAAGTATGGAGTACTGAAAGGGACTATGAAAGTGCTATGGACATGAAAAAGAAACCTCTTTTATTTATTTTTTAATGCCAAATTACGGATTACAAAATTAAAATAAGGACAAATGTTTATTATTAAAGGGACAAAAAGATATAAAAGGGAAGAGAGGACTGTTGAACCATTCTGGAAGAATATATTTGTTTATATTGGATACATTCATAGAAGGAACTATTTCATTGATCAGCAAGATTATTATCTGTGTATAAAATGAAGGTAAATTGAAGTACCCACAATAGAAGATAAAATAACAAGAACTTTTGGAGAGCTTTTATGGACTTTTTTTTTTTTTTTTTTGCTGAAAATAGAAATAGAAAAAGTAGTGGCTTTTAGATTGGATGATTGAAAAAGGTATTAAACAAGGGAGCCAATATAGTACAGTAGAGTATAAGTTGTATTGTGACAGCAAATCACCACATACTATACATCGTTTTTGTCATCATGTGTGGTTACAAATACCCGTAGGCTGTGTTTGCACCAACCCAACCATCATCTTTCCCAGGCAGTTGTGGCTGCCAGCACGTGATACAAAATGACTCAATCAGTGATGTGCTCAAAGTTCTCCCAGATGCAGCAAAAGAGGCTGTCACTTTTCTTTTTTGTCTGGTTTTTCTTCTTCTTCCTGGGGATAGAAAATTCATACTGGCAAGATCACAATTGGTTGCCACCATGGGCAGATTTATCTCTCCTCTGCTTCTGTTACCTTTTTCTAAGTCTTGTGTGGCTGCAGAGAGCAAGAATTGAGACAATGCCTGGAAAAATCCTGTTTTTATGAGCTTTCTGGAAGTTTATCTCTAGTACAGTTGTTGGAAGGAACTGCTAACCATCTGGTAAATATTTATATGGCATGAGACAGTTAAATTCCAAACAAGACTAGGTCTGTTTAGGGCTAAATCTAATCCCTTCTGGTTGACTGACTAGGTCAACAGAATTGTTCTCAATCTACAAAATTAGAGAGTGAGGCAACCACTTTTTTTTCCTGTTGAATCAAGAACAGCTGTCCTAAGCACTCTTTCCTAAGCACTCTTCCTCCACTGTTGCCATTTCATGTACAAGGCTCTTGTCATGGTGAGGTTGGTCTAGGACTGTCAAGTCTCCCCTTGTCTGTTTTTCCCAGTGTGTATCACAAAGACCACTACTATGATAAACTCATGACTACTGTGAGCAGCTAGAGACGCACGTTGTAGGTCTTGAGGGTTTTGCGTGGATCCATGCATTGTTCCCTTCTGTTAAGAAACATGTAGATAAACAGCGGTGTGCCATGCAGTCTTCCGCATATAGCCAAAATTAACTCAAATTTTTTAAATTTGTTTTTTTTTTAAATAGTTTGATTCCGCTCCAAGCCTAATAGGCTCAGGACATCAAATGTTAAAATCTGAAACAAATATAAAGCAAACTCAAACCATAAGTGAATGATGCAATCATACAATGGGCAGTTGTGTAATACATTAAGCAGAATCTATGGCTGACACCCCAACCATTTCGGATCAAAGACTCACTGAAACAAAACAGATTCTACTTGCTTAGTGAAACCCTCCCTCTCATACTCAGGATTCAGAATGGGGTGGATGTAGTCTGAGTTTCCTTGCAATGTTCTTCCTTTATTTTTTTTCTTTTGCCCCTGATGTTTCCCTAATGGTCCTTTTCCAAGATCATCCACACCAAGCTTTCAAATCACATCCAAAGACATCTCACATGCATTATAGTACTCCAGTCATAGAGAGAATAGGATGCGAGTTACTGTCACCATTGCATCCTGGCCCAAGGAGATTTATAACTGGTACACCAGTCAAAATCTAGGCACAGTTGCTCTGCTCCAAACCAAAGCTCCTGTTTAAGCAGGAGCCAAGAGCCCAGGAGGACTCCCAAAATGTCCGGTCCAGAGGTGTGGAATTTCAATGGCTCATTAATACTAATTTAGTATGAGAGGTCTAACTACTGTTTCTCTGTCCAAACTTCTGATTATCAGTGTAAGAACTTGGGGAAGTAGCCAAAGGTCAGAGTACTGTAGCATCGTAATCCTACAAGTACTCTCATATTGACTGAATAGTTAGTCAAACCCTTGACTTTATTTTGAGGTAGGTCTAAAAGCAAGATTTTAAATATTATTGAACTATTTAGAAAGCATTATTACCGGGTGAACAGATTCAATATGTGTAAAAGTAATTAACTGCATGAAAAGTATGCATTTCTGTTCATCCTGAAGAGTATTTTTCTCCCAAGCTGTTTTATTGCATTATAAAATGCAAATAGTACATTATAGAATACAGATAATAATTGAATGGGAGCACTTATTTGATAGAAATGGGAAACTGCTGATTTAAATAAATTAAACCTTTGAAGAAAAAAGTTTATATCAATGTTGAATATGATTTTTTAAAGATGTTAATGAACATAAAGTTGTTTACGTTGTACAGTTAATGCTAGGTATGGCATAGATTAAATACCTTTAAAACCCAACTAAGGGACTGTCTCCTCAAATGAAGCAATTATTTAAAATTATTTCAAAATTTTATGCAAGCATCATTTAATTTCTTCAGAATATTTGGATGCTATTTAACAAGCTCAAATGTAAGAGATACCAATGGTGCAGTCAAATCCAAAAGGTTTTTTTTGCTTCCTACTCCACAAGCTTTTAAGATTAGCATTTATTTTAGCAAGTTTTTCAGAAAGAAAAAAAAATACAAACATTCCCCCAAAACCAGACAAAAATATTAAATGCTAAAAAATACAGTTCCCCAAGTTACCCTCCCACCAAAAAAGACCCAGTAAAGTGGGAAAATATCTACATCTGTCACATATTAATCAAATGTCAAATCCATTTCTAATTCTACATAACTAAGAATAAAAAATAAACCTCTAAAATTATAAGATTGCATAAAAATTATGCCTTTAAAGAACGTTCTTATTTTGAGAAATTGGAAAATTGGTAATATTCCTGATGTTAAGGATTGGATCCAAGAGGTGCAATTTATCTGTTTTTGAAGGAGAAACTTTTATATCCTAATCAAAAAATAATTCAATGTGTTCCCACCTCTAAAAGTAAAAAAAAATAAGCTGAGACTGGGACAAAAGAAAAATAATCTTGATAAGCAAGTAGATTAAAACATTAAAATAAATAAATTGAAATATATGCATATATTTATGAAAACAAGAAACTAGCCAGAGATGACTGGGTCTTGAAATGACAAAGTTAATAAAGGAATAGAAAAAAATGAAGAGATGGTGAGCCATTTTTAAAAACATTTGTTTGAGTGTGCTTATTTGAATATCATATCTTTAGGTGTTTAAACAGAGCATCTTTGAACAGGAGATATATCCTGATTCTTCCTTCAAGAATATGAAGCTAATAAATTGTTTACTGCTTGGTTAGCTAAGCTTAGCATTACATATAATCATTCTGACTTCAGGCATCAGAAAAACCCAAAGAATTAAGACAGGATTTGATTTATTTTGTTCATGTGTGGCTTCTTCTGGCCAGATGACAGCAATTAGCATATCGAGCTAAGCTTGGACATGGCTCAGCTTGTTTGGTATTATGGCTTAAGGCCATCAGTACAGCCTGATCTTTATTTTCTACACAATTCATGTAACATGTAATATTTTATTATGTCAGATTGAAGCTCTATTGGATGCTGCATTCTTCCCCATAATTTAAGAATATAATGAACTGCTTTGCATTCATTGATTCCTTTTGATCTAACCATCAAGTAGATAATTAAGTCACTACTTCCCGGATAAAATGGCAGAAAATGGGCTATTTAACTTATTGTTCAATATATACCAGGGTGGAAGAGAAGAAGCCACTTATGGACCTCAAACAATCGTGTGTCATAGATCAGCTTTGCTCTCTTCTTCAGTTTTAGACTAGTATCTTTCAAGCTTCATCTGGAGCTGTCAACATTGGTTTTACTCTTCTTTGAGACTCTCAAAGTAGAAATGTGAAGGATTGAACCCAAAGGGTTTTGTAAAATTACCTTTGCTGTAGTTTTGCTTCTTATTAATGCACAGTATTCTAAGATCCATTTAAAATGTTGCTCCATGATCAAACCTATGATATAAGCTTATATTTTAGGTTTCTGATAAATAAGCAACCAATTCAAAAGTCAATTAAGCCATGAAAATATAAAAGGCAAGCCAATGCAGAATACTTTATATGCACAATTCTAGAGATTTATCTTCTTATGTAATATATAATAACCTCTATTATAGAGCCACTTCTAGGCCAAATTAGTGGTTGGAGCAATTGAGTGATTTAATGAATATATATCCGCCTGCAGAGTTTGTAGCACTCCCTATGAGCAGCTTAGATAATCACAGTGGACATGGGGGCAAAACTCAAAGCCTGAAGAATATCTTGTAGCACTGGGAGTTCTTTCAAAGCCACATAAATATTTTGAACCCTCTTTTTCCTTCAAGAGTTATGTTTGGAAACACCCCAGCAGAGTATGGTATATATATATCCAGTCTTGAGTATTCCATATTTATATCTTCAAGGAACGCATGGGGGTAACCAAATCAGAACAATGTTTGTGAAACCAACCCTTTTGCCAAGAAGGTAGCAGGGGCAAAAGAGGGAGAAACTTTGGGGAAGGGGGAAAATAGACCCATAAGCCAGAATTCCCCATCCTGGGCCTACCTAATTCATTTGTTCTATGGATTCAATTGCTCTCACAGTGAGAATAATGAATCAGAATTGTAATGAATCATCGCTCCAGATTCTTGGATGAAGTTACTGCTAGCACCATCTGACTATTCTTGTCACACACACACACACACATAAAATGCCATTTATGTAAGTCAAAGGTACCCAAACCGGGCAACTTTAAGACAGTCAACTCCTAGAATTCCTGAGCTAACATGACTGAAGGAAGAATTATGGGAGTTGAAGTCCACAAGTCTTAAAGTTGCCAAGTTTGGAGACCTCTGATGTAAGCATTTCTATCTTGGGAAGTCTGACCAGGTTATCCTAGGTAGTTCATTTTATTTGTTAAATTTACTGAGCCACAGAAGCAGCAGTGCATTCCTGCTTGCGCAAGCAGTGCTTAACCGCCACTCACGCAAATGGAGCTGTGCATGCGTACTTGCCCACCATTCCTGCAGAACCATCCCCTTTACCCCCTTCTCCCCCCACTCCCCGCCGGCTGGCAAAGCCAGAAAGATTGGGGAACTCTGCTGTAGAGATTGGTCAATTAGGCTTTGCGGGAGTGACTGTCCCTGTATCATCCAATGGGTTATTAGAAACATGGTCATTGAGACAGCGGAGAAGACAATGAAAGATTAGGAGAACAAGAAAGTCTACAGAGTTTCCTAGGTGGTTATTGTAGGATAAGAAATTGCTAATTTACACCAGCAAAAAGTACCATCTTTTCAGGCTATAATTTTTTGTTAAAAGGCACAGACTTTCACGAGCCACAGCTGATGAAGTCTGCATCTGAAGTGAGCTGTAGCTGTAACTTGTACCTTCTAATAAAATTTGTCAGTGTTATCACTGTATCCATGTAACAATGATGAATTGCACCAAGGGAAATTGAGTTAAGGTTTGCAAAGAAATGTGTCTGCCACCTTCAGTGATGCCCTTCACTTTTTTTTTTTTTTGAGCTATTAGGTTTTTTCCCTTCCTTTTGATTCTGACTTGGTTATTATGGCCACAAAATATTTGATATGATCTCTCTTGAGTATTTTTTTAATCATAAATTCTGACTTAAGTTTCCCGTGTGAATGTTCAACGTCTGCCACAGATTAAAGCTGAAAAATCCTAACGAGAGATTTTTCTGACCAAAGTTACATTACATGCAGGAATATGTCTAGATTACCAGGCTAAGCCCATGGGTTCACTTGTACTCATTTGAGCAGACTTGGTTCCTGTTTTCTTGCACCTGACAATATGTGAAATAAGATCCTGACTAACTTGTTTTTAGCTTGGAAAGGTGCTTTGTGGAGAACCTATTGACAAACAGGGGAAGATAATACTGCCTCAAATGAATGAGAGAAGGGCTTTTTGAGCAGAAAATGTAGAGGTTGTGTTTGTTCCCCTTTCCTTTAGGATTGTATTAACTTGAATGAGTTGACTTTTATGTGCAAGGCCTCCTGCTGAATTGCTTTTGAAGGGTGCATTGCCCTTCCAGAGTGTTCTTCAAAAAAGCACAATCAATTCTATATTTAATGTGACTGTGTACAGATAGAATTACTTGAAAGTTTTGAGTGGGTTAGTGTCTGATCGAGTTAGAGATATTGTATAAACAAGGAAAATGCCTCTTGACAAGCCAAATCTCAAATCTTTGACTTAGGTCTAGGAGATAGAGTTGTTACTACATACAGACTACATTCACACATGGCACAAAGCCATAATATAATGTTTACTTCTGGTTTATCGTGTTGCATGAAACCAATCATTCTGGTTTATAAATCATGTTTATAGCTTGGCAAATGAACTTTAATAAAACAAATGGCTTGGTGATGTGACTCCAACCATTTTAGTAAATGCTCACATGTCTCATTAAACTATAGTGTGCTTAAAAATCGTATAGAAACGACATAAGTCCTTATGACCCAGTTTCATACAAAGCTTAGAAACAAATATCCCATGCTTATCACATTGTCTTCAATGGATAATACTATGATTCTATTTCCAGCAGAAAACAGTCTCCCTGAGACATTTTTGTAATATTTCTATTTACAGATAATCCTCAATTTCCAACCAGAAATTTATATTGCTAATCAAGTTCACCTTTTTTGCCACAGTGGTTAAGTGAATCATTGCAGTTGTTAAGTGAATCAAATGGTCAATACACTAATCCCGTTTTCCCCCATTAACTATGCCTATCAGAAACCAGCTGGGAAAGTTGCAAATGGTGACCACATGTTCCTAGGATGCTGCAACCATCATGATTACATGCTGGTTGCCAAATGTCTAAATTTTGATCACATGACTATGAGGATGATGCTTCAATGGCTGTAAATGTGAGTACCACTCATAACTCACTTTTTTTCAGTGCCACTGTAACTTTGAACAGTTCTTAAACTAATGGTTGTATGTCAAGGGCTACATTTATAAATAGAACACAAGGCAAACAATATAACTCTCCTACAAGGAAGAGATAGATCTAGTAGCCTCCATTAGAATCCCAGAGAAAGATCTCAAGACCTCATCTTGTGTCCTTCTGGATCTTCCCAAAATAATCAGTCTCTTTAACACAGAAATTGCAGATCAAGTCGTGCTTCCTCCTTTTCTCTCTCCATGCTTCTTTAGGCAAGGGAGTGGGAAATGTAAAATCTTCCCTTGGGGTATGGATTATTATGATCTTTTACCTGTAATTTCCCAGGAAGAACAGTGGGACTGTCAGTCACAGCTTGTCCACTGAGCATTGGGAATATTAACCAGATTTGAAGAACTCTTCAGCACTCATCTCAAGACTCTTCATGATATGTATATTGTGGTAGAATGGGAAAGCTAAGCTTTCAAGTGGAGGGGGCAATCCCCTCTAGGAGCATACAACTCAAAAGCAAAAGCCAGAGTATGGTAAATATTTGATAGAACCTCAAGAGGGAAATTTGAACTACATTCTTTAATGTCTCAATACACATTTATACATTGCAAAACCTTTCAAGAATGGACAAGGGTTTTTTAAACTTTCTCAAAGGAGCCAGAGGGAAGTAGAACATTATTACCATACATATACATTATCTAATTATCAAACTCCTTCAAAGAGGAAGGGTTTGAAATAAATTTACAGGGAATTCCCTGACAATCTGTACTGCAGATTAACAAATTATATTTAACAAAACCCAGCTCCCTTTTGAATGGAACTGCATTGCAAAAACAAGTTCTTGGTGTTAATCCATGACTAATCCAAGATGATTTGCAATTATTGCAATGGAAGAAAGTTGATAGGATAGCATAGAACCAGATAAATGTATGTACAATCTCTTGTGTCCAAAATAAACATTGCACAATTCTCCATACCCCATACCAAGTTCACACATTGTAGAAAGCAACTTGAAGATACGAGGACTTCAATTTCTAGAATTTCCCTGCTGGTTGGGGACTGTGGGAGTTGAAGTCCACCCATCTTAAGTTCCTAAGATTGAAAAACACTAATTTAGGGTATAATATTAAGTATTTAATATTATCTTGGCTCATTTTATGAACCCAGTCATTATAATTGGTTAATAGCTGAGCATATTGAACAAATCTCAGCCAATTGAGATTTATTCAGTTAGTTATGTTAATCCTCACCTCTCAAGCTGCCCACAGATATTAAATTGAAGTCTAAGCAGACCATGTTGTTCAACCTGGACTAGTCACCACATTGGGTTTACAGAACACAGAATTTGTAAGTCAGGAGAAAGCCAAAATAACCACACTGGGCTTGGACTATAACAGAATTCAAAAAATAAATTACATCTAAACTGAACTACACAGAAGAGATGATAGCTTGCGATCTTTCATTAATAGCGCTGAACTCCATATTGCCAAATAAGATGTAATATCCAGAGGTTTCAGATCAGATATTCTGCAAAGGATAGCCCCTGAATAATACAAAATAGAAATTCAACACTCCCTAAGATCCTAATGTGCTTTGATGTCCATTTCTCTGGATATTTTACCACTATTAGGATGATCAGGATCCAGTTTTTAAAAGGCTGCTAGCTCCACCTTTTCATCTCTTTGCCTATCCAGATTACCAATGTCAGATTAGACATTTTTGGTTCTTTTTGCTGATGTCACAAGTCATGCATTTATGCACAAAAGAGAAGTTCTTCTACAGCAGGCTGTGCCTTAACCTGGCTTTCTTTTGCACATGACTCAATGCATAAAATACTCCAAAATAGTTTTACTGACAGTTGAAATCTTGGGGATTGGGCTAGCATTATTAACACTTAGAGAAAGAGAGGTTTATAGACTGTGACCTGGTTGCTTGACTCTGTATAGTTTTCCTCCTGCAGTGCCAGCATGTATCATTCACTGGTGTTAACACTAACCATTTATTTACTGATGGAGCAAGCCAGAAGAATATTTCTAACTTGGAGTAAAATAAATTGGAATGCCGTCATGACAACCCAGATTTATTACAATACTTGTTCTTCTAGTAGTGATCTGCTTATCAGCTAACTGATAAAATACATAATTTTTCAGTTTAAGAAAGCTGGTGAACTTGAGGGGAAATTTGAAAATATTCAGCAGAAAATTTCAACATCCTGATTAGTCGATCCATATTAATTGCGTGGCTTCATTCCCAGTAAGTCTCATCCCCACTACCACATGACTCAGAGGATTAGATTTATGGGCCTCAGGAGGCCAAGGCCCTCAAGTATGAAAATAAGTCATTTTGGGGGCCAAAATGAAAGCAATCACCAATCACACCTTGAGAGCCAGCATAATTTAGTGCTTAAAGGAACTGGAAGAAGTGTAGAGAAAATAGGTTCAAGCCCAGTCTTCTGTATGAAATCTGATGGGTCCATCACTAACTTTCAATCCAATCATACCTCACAGAGTTGTTGGGAGGAAAGTACTATATGCAGCTTGAAAGAAAGGCAGAATCTAAAGCAAGCAGTCAAACATATTTTTTCAGTTGGTCCTCAAGTGGAAATAAAGGTCAAATTTGGTGTGTGGAGAAGCTTGCAAAAGCCCTAATCAAGTGTGATAAGGGACTACAGTAAAAAAAAAAAAAAAAAAAACAGGGGGGAGGGGAAATTCCTAAATCCTAAAACATTCCTATGGGAAAGGCCTGTTAGGAGCAATCAGCTATTCTGTTCTTGAGATCCTGCCACATGACCAGAGTGGCACTGCTAAGAATTGAAGAAAAATTCCAGCCACTCCCATGCATCAAAATGAGGGAAGCAATTGGGCAGATTTTGAAAAAAAAAATGGCTTCTTTGTTTTAAGTTCTCTTTTCTTTTCCTCATGGGTCATGTGATTTGGAGTGGAACTATTTTTAAGGGATTGTAAAGAATTTAAGCAGCTTTCACTGACCTTGTTCAATTTATCTCCAATTCTGGGCCAACTTCTTTGAAGCAGTTGAAAAATGCAATTCACCTTTGATTTTCCTGTGGTTTTGATGACTTCGTTGGTGGCCCCATTGGTGAGAACTCTTGCCTCATTTTAACTTTTAAGGTTCAGTATCCTGTTTCCGCAACTTGTCTTTTCCTATATGCATTATCGTATATAATTCAATAAAAATAAACTTCTCTCCTTCCCACCACTCTGTCCCAGCTACAGTAAACAACCTGCAGTCATGATTCCAGCTTTTGGAAAAAGTGGCTGAAAAACAGATCACCGTGCAATGCTACTCTATCACCTTTCCAGGGACTTTTAAATGCAAAGAAAAAAGAAAAAAGAATTTTGGCCAAGAGACTCGTACATTTTGGGAGGATTGTAATACTTTGATTTTATTTTCTCCTCATATTTTTGCTCATCTCAAGATTGGCAACCTCAAGATTTTCTTGCAACGCAAGAAATGCTAATGTATATTACATCCTGCAAGATTTTCTTGCAAAGCACATGAACGTATATCCTGAAAAACATGAATGGGAGATGCTAAGCAATTCATTCTTGGGTAGTGGGGTAGGGCGACTATCCCAGAAATCCGAGGATACTCAGGTGGTGAAATCTTTCATTTTGCTGCGTTTTCAGTTCACAGTATTGATGGTGATTCCTTGCGTTTTTCTCTGGGTTATGAAGAATTGTAGATCAGGCCTAAAGTGTTTTCTGAAGGAGTGGAGGCTGGAAACCCCGGGAGGTTTGAAAGTGGCTTTTTGTCTGTATTTTTCCAATTGTGCTGTGTTTCCCCCTCCGTGCTACATGGGAGTCTACTAACAACTCTCCCACGCGGCAGGGCCTGTATCCTGTAGCACAAAGAGTGCATTGTCTCTCCAGCTTCCAAATCGCACTCTTGACGATAAGATTAAATCAAGGCAGCACGAAGTAACTGCGGTAAAAGCAAACAGACCAAACAGGGAGAAAGCAATTACGAAGCCACCGACAACTCTTGTGTCGGGGCTCTGCTTTCAGGAGCGATTCAGATTATTTGTGTTTATGCAAACCGGCCGAGGTGAAACTGCATTCGCAACGGCCTGCTCCATTCTAACCCTGCACTCCTCTTGATCTGCGCACCAAAAAGCCCTTCTCAGCTGGCAGCCCTTCCCATTGGCTCAGGGATTCTAGGAACTGTCCAATAAGCTGATAGATTTCGTATTGTTTCTTGAGAACGTCTCTTTAGGGACTCGCTTAACCCTTTTCAGGCGTTTGGATTGGCCGGCTGCTCAGGGAGCTCGCCTCTTCCTTTCTGTTTGCTCTGGTTCCCCTCTGGCCTTGCGTCGCCTCCTTGGTGGTGTCTTTTTTTTTTTTTTTTTTAATACTCCTCTCGGGCCTGTTTCTTTTGGATCCTCAGAGCAATTTTCACCCTATACTGTCTAGACATAAATAAATTCGAAGCAGCTCCTCCGCTCAGTACACACACAAACGAGAAGAAAACCTTTCCGAGGCCGTTTTTAAATGCTAACAAACGTTCTTTTCTCTCCCCCCCCCCCTCCATTTTTTGAATGTGAAGTTCATGTTCCCCAATATCCTCCGAGCATAAGAAGTGTGTGTCTGTTCTCTATTCTTAGCCCAGATGGGGATTCTCACATTTGCATTTCTGTTCCAGATTAATTTATGGTAGTCTTGTGTGCTTCCAGGCATGGCTTTTATTGGGGATTCAAGCAATTACAAGCTTCTACTTTTTGTCAGCCAGTTCTGCTCTTACCAGCTTTGGAGACAATGAACTGTAAGCTGTTCAGAACAAGAGCTTGGATTTGCTTCTGTTTCCTTCCAAAAGGCCACAGACTCCAAATAAAAAATGGAAATTTTACTAGAAAACAATAGCTTGACTGAATAGAGTTTGGGATATATTTTAAGAATTATCTTCAGCCAGTAGGATCTGATAACCTATTCGGGCTATTAAGAGCTTTTGATGGTCTGCTGTACAATACTTAAAACCCCTATTTAGTAAGCCTTTTTTTTCTAATAAAATGGTCATTTACCACCTTTTTTTGTAGATCACACACTCTGTTTTTGGCCTTTTATTATTTATATTTGACATGAGACACCTGAGGAAACATGCATTTGAAAGGCAGGCTGGGTATGCATTTTAAAAATATTTGTGGTGTTTGCCTTCATTCAATAGGATGAACAAATTTTCTCAACAGCCCATCTGAATGTCTCTGGTTATCAGAGAAACTCTAATAATTGAAGCTATTCGTACTTGTAATTTATCTCTAAGGTCTGTCACTCAATCTTTCAATGAAAAACTGATCACTTGGGCTTCATGGTACAAGCAATTCAACATGTTTTCCAAGAGTATCTGCTTATAATGGGATAGGGCTGATAAATCCCAAAATGTTGAAGTAAAGCTATACCTCAGGTAGAATGTAGCATGAAGACAAAATTTAAAAAGTCACTACCTCAGATCTTGTGATTGAAATGCTCACTTTCCTAGGTTTTGCCCTCTGGGTTCAGATTGTATGGCCATCAAAGAAGAAGAAAAGGTAACTGAACAGGCAACTTGTGGATATTGACTTGTCATAACAAAAAGGCAAAGCATTTTTGGTGTCTTCCTCAGATAGACTCCAGGCAAGTACCCAATCGTTCAAACTTGCTCCTGGGAATATTGCAGCTCTCAGAATATTTCCCTTTTTGTTTTGTTTTGTTTTGTTTTGTGCCTATGATCCCCTCTGTACAGTGGTGGTATTCAAACTTTTTACTACTGGTTCTGTGGGCATGGCTTGGTGGGCATGGCAGTGGAAGGATACTGTAAAATTTCTAGTCAGAGGTGGGATTTGCCAGTTCTCAGAACTACTCAAATTTTCCGCTACCGGTTCTCCAGAACTGGTCAGAACCTGCTGAATACCACCTCTGCCTCAGTAGCACATGTGGGATTCAGCATTAGATTTTGCATAACCCAAATCTGGTAAAGATCTTTTGCTGGGACATGATTTACAGTAAAACGAATGGTGAGCCCTCTTTGTGGCTTTTGCAAAAGAATGAAGAATGTGACTAATTTACATATCATCTTCCACTGCTGGTTCTCAAAAACTTTTAACACATAGGAAAATAATATTTTTCAATGCTGTCTGGGAAGTGTATTTCTTTTTCTCTATTGGTTTTGATTATGTAAAAATGCCCCCTTTCCCACTCATTGTTCTTGCTGCTGGCAGAAAAGTTGGAATGTTAGCCCAGAGTCTTTTAGACACTCAAATATTCCAGAATTCAAGGAACTAGACAGGATTTTTTAAAATAACTATTCTCTTATACAACTTCCTTGCAAAAGTGATATGAAAGAAGACACTAAACTATTCCTATAGGGTTTCCTCTGGTAGATCTGCAGAGAAAGTATAACCAATATTATTGGATCCTTTTGATAAAACCCATATGATTTGGGTTAATACTGAATCTAGGGCTTTATTTCTGAATAGCCACTAAAGAGTGAGAATAAGATGCCTAAAATTCTACCTCTAGGTTGCCATCAATTGGTCATCCAGCTTTTTTAAGTCCAGAAATGTGGGTCAGATAAAATTGGAAGAGGATGTTTAGGCTGCTTGAGTCCAAATGTTGCTTCAGGTGGAAATCCAAATTAAAATATTCTAGATTGGCAGCTATCTAATCTCTGCTTAAACCAAATGAAGGGGAACCGACATCTGTCTAGGACTAGGCAACTTGTTGTACAGTCAAATAGCTTTGAACATTTCTCCAGATATTCAGTTGGGATCTGTGTTTCCGTAATGGAAATTTATCAATACTGTATTTTGTAGTCCAAAATGAGAAAGAGCCAGTCTTCTTATACTTTTATGCTTATCTGGGTGTCAACCACAGCATATAGTGAGAGACTTTCTCCAAGAGAGTGTGTCGATGACTACCGTCAGAGACCTTAGGTTTTGCAGAGGAAGAACTTAGCTGCAACAGATTAATTTGGCAAACACTTCCTAGAAAGAAACCTAGTATGTAATAAACTGAATATCCCCAATTTCTAGGCCAAAATATTCATTTGGCTTATTTATTGCTTGTGAATTTAGTCTGTTACCATTTATTAGTCTGGTGTTTCTCATCCTCAGCAACTTTAAGATCTTTCCCTACCCCAGCATGCTGACTGGGGAATTTTGGGAGCTGAAGTTCACACAGATTGAGAAACATTATATTAGTTGATCTAATATGTAGTTTATTATTGTTATTACATTTTTATCAGCCCTTCCTCCGAGCAGCCCATATGCAAAAGTCTTTTCCTCGTAACTCAGAATAGGTTTTATGTTTAGTAAAAATAATTTGTGGGAAATTTGACATTGTTTATCCAGCCATATCTATAAATTACAGCTAAACTTGTGAATTGAATGGGGCTGTGGCTGTTGCCAAGATTTGATCATTGGTACTCTGCCTTTTGAGTTCCTATATCTCATCACTCATTAAGAATATTAGGTAATCAACCTACACTATTATTTCAGTGGAAATTCAGTTTCATGAAAGTCTATGATGGTGAATTCATGGAGTATTGTGCCTGTCATATTTATCTCCTTGCAGGGAAGAACATAAATGACCATTACCTACATTATCCTTCTGCAGTATTGACCATTACTTTCACTCATACTCCATAGACTTAGCTTAATAAATGTTCATTTTAGAATGCTTTGTAATGTGATTGCTATGTAGAACTTGAATTTATAAAAAGTATGAAAAAATGACTCTGAATGTCTGATTGAGACAGTAAATTAGAAATGATGAGTAATCCACTGGAAAAATGAAGGGGGAAAATTCATCCCAAAGTATGTTGATACAGTTTTGAAATGCAATCCTTTTGGAAGTCAGATGTGATTATGTGTGTCCAGACAATTATGCATATTGAGCTTTGGCCCATAAGCCATTTGGCATATATACCTATGTGTTCCTTGAGCATATCTATGTGTCCATCACTATACATATATTCTAAAGATATAATGTGACCATCATTTGATGGAAAGCATGGAAAAGCAAATGGTTATTGATATATATATATTGATTAAGAAGAAAGTATAAAACAACTGGATAAGAAAGAGTGAATACAGTATAGGGAGGAGGTTCTAGTGAGAGCCGAGGTACATTAAACCTCATTGTCAGACCAAACTATGCTTAGCCATTTGTATATGATGCATGTCTCTTATTAGCGTTGTCAGTTTAATGAGCACTAAAATTTACCATTGCATTTTTCTTTTAAAGCATGTAAAGAATGGATGGAAGTTAGAGCTGTTTCTTTTGTCGTAGAGCAATGGAAACCTCAACTGTGAAGCTGGAGTATGGTGGGGGAAGGTTCATTCCTTTTTGAAAGGAGAGAAGGGAAACACAGATGTCACAGCTGGAAATGGAGATTTATCTTGGCAGGCAGAGAAGGAAAATATATATACTGTATTTCCAAAAAAGAAAAGGGAAAACTTATAAGAATTCCCTCCCGATTTGGCACAGTTGGCCAGCATGAGGAGAACCTCTGACTTGCAGAGAGGCTAAATCTTCTGTATGTGGGCTTCCATCCAGCCATACTGGTTTTTGCTGCCTTTTTTTTATTTTAATATAGGAATATCAGGACTGTATCTGAAGGCGGTGAGGAAAGCTGTCTCTAAAAGATGCAGAGATGGGGCACAACCAGAAGACAGAAGAAGAGAGAATTGTTGCCTGTGACAGGAAACTGATGCTCAAGAATAGCAATAGTATTTAGACTTATATACTGCTTCACAGTATTTTACAGCCCTCTCAGAGTCAGCATATTGCCCCCAGCAATCTGGGTCCTCATTTTACCGACCTCAAAATGATGGATGGAAGGAAGGCTGAGTATGATATTTCAGCCAGACTTATGAAATAAGCTTCTCTCTGTCCCTCCCTCCCTCTCTCTCTGCTCTCTCTGTTGCGAGGGTGCAATAATGAGAACATGTGGTGGAAATATGTTAGGAGGCCTCTTTCGATCTCGCATCCATCCCTGAAGGAAAACGGGTGCCACAGCCAATGGCTTGGCAGTCTTTCATGCTCCCTCCAGGAATGAGATGGCTTAAACAGGAGCAGATTTTCCTAGGGAGTTTAAAGGTAGCTTAGGCTAAGAGAAGATGGTTCCCACCCATCTTATCAAGGGGCACACCCCATATCTCCCAGTACATGGGAGACAGCCAACTGGAAGGAGCAGTCTGAAATTTTGACTTGGAAAAGCCACAATCCATAGTCCCACAATGGAGCTGGTGAACTTTGGCTGTCCCCACCATGACTGCTCCTCAGTAATGCTGCTTTAGGAACCCATATGGGGCTTTTCTTGACTGTGAAGGAAGATGAGGAAGAGATTGAGAAAGATAAACAAAACATTGGTGAAAGTGAGGAGACACAGAAGATGTGGAATCTATGTTTCTAATTTTCCCACCCATCCTTTAAAATCAGTAGCCTTCTCCACAAATAAGAGGGTGATCCATTCGCAACATATATTGTCTCATGGTAATTTATACTTTACCAGCTGGTAAAACCTCAGAAAAGTTCTTGCTCTATGAAGCCTGCAGCAAAAGTTTTTTTTTTACTTGGGACAATTCACGTGTTTATTCTAACTCAGCCAGTTTCCCAGTGTGAACTGGAACATGCTTGCATGGTGAAATTCTCTTTTAAAAATTCTGGATAGTTTAGCTCTCCCAAAAATGCATATAAAATGGAGGCATGAAGTTAAAGCATGCATGAAAAGCATTCTATTGGAAGAATTGCTGGCAAAAAGTGTGCGTCTAAAGAAAAATAATAATACTACCCCCTACATATTAGGAGAAACTAGCACAAAATGCATATGGATTCAAACATTAAAAAAAAAATGTTATCAACTGAAACAAAAATGTGATGAAACTCATTTAAATGGTGAATATTGAAGAATGCTGGAAGTTGTAGCTTGGTCACATCTGAGGCCAGAATTTGCAATACCTGGTTTAAATTTAGGAAATTTGCCTAACCAGTAATGAAGCAGAACTACTAGATACCATATTTATACAATAAATTAGTGTAATATCTTTGCATAAAATGTATTTTCAAACCACAGAGAAGATCCTGCATAGTATTCTCTTTCCAAAAGGTTTTAGGCTACCAGCTCAATAAACATATTTTCTTTTCATCCTTTTTCAACTTGAGTCCTTGCAAAATTTTAGGCTGCAACTCCTCTCCCCTCCCACCTTATCATCCTTGGGAGTTGTAAAAATGAGAGTTGCAGTCTGATATATTTGGAAAGTAATATAAGGAATAATAAAGAGGGGAGTGCTATTGAAGCTACTAAATTCCAGACTTCTTTAGATTCACACTTTTTGATTATTTTGAGTCACTGACAGGTCATTATTGGTTTTGTATGGAAATATGAACTCCACCCATTGGAGATAACATGCTTGGGGAAAAAAGCCAAGCTGAGGATCTCTGATCTCACTAGGGGGTGCCCCTAATAGCGTTCAACTCTTTTCAACCTTGATTCACCCCCTCCATGTTTAAACTATAATTCACCCCTGCATCTGTTGCCTTGCCTGAAATTAAATGGAACATTCAAATTTGAAGTGTGCAAGGAGTGGGTTTTTTCCCCTTCAAGAGTATACTTCAAGAGTAAAGATGGTATATTCCTTATACTATCTTTAGTAATTACCATAATTATACGTTATCTCAGAGCATAAACTACAATAAGTGTGCAAACTACTTGTTGAAGTGGGACCCCAAGAAGAAACTATTCCAATATATGGTTTCAGTACTAATCTGCTAAATGAGGACTTGGTCAGAGATAAAAGGAAAAGGCATAGTTGAGGAAGGTGACGCATCATGAGACACAACAACATACAGTAGACTCTTTGAATCATATAGGGTTTGGATAGTTGCAAGATTGAGCATTTTTTCATGCAGGAAATCTAAAGGAAGAATATTCCAATATATAGTTGTCCAGCTGCCACTTTCAAGATTTCCCCTGAGGGCATTTCATATCTGTTAGGCTCTTGGTTTCATTCTGCTTCCTGTCAAGGATTCCCCCTTAATATTCAGTTAAATTTATTCTTCTGTAACTTAAGCCTGTTTGACCTGGTTCTGTCTGTTAAAACAAGAGATAACAACTTTTGTCTTCACTTATTCAGGATGTTACAGATTTAATGTTATCACCTTCCAGCATCAATTAGTATATAATCACTACTGCCCATATTTGTCTTATGTATATACTGTAGGTTTGTCCTGCCATGAAAAAGCAGTTTTGGGAGGGATCATATTATTTAATTATGGAACTTAATTTTGAATGGCTCAGCAAGTGTTAGTCCTAGCAACAAATTGGTGGTATTTGGGAACTATTTAGACCGTACTTCAATAAACTAATTAATTTGGGGCCTATATTGTTTTGGCTTAAAGACAAAAGATGTGGATTTTACCATATAGCACAGTGGTTGCCAACCAATGTGCCAGGGACCACTGGTGGTCCGCAAGAAAAATCTGCAGAGAAATGTCCCCCCCAAAGCAATTAATCCAGGCTGCACAGGAACACAAGACCAAGTGATGTCCACATGGCCTGCCCACCCACTGGCCCTCATTCTTTGGCCAAGCGCAAACCTTATCTTGAGTAGAGGCACGTGAGCTGCAACTGGAAAAAAAGACCAATGGTGGGGGAGGGAAATCCGCCCCAGGGTCACTTGCTGATGTTGGTGGGAAAGTCGATCCCATATTCCACAGCTGCAGTAGTCACAAGACTGGCCTTTTAGTCATCCCGGAGCAGCTACTCAGTCCATGGCAGGCTGGTGCACCCGAGTGGAGGAGCAGTTGCTCCGGGATGACCAAAGGGCCAGTCCTGTGACTACTGCAGCTCTGGAATATGGGATCGACTTTCCCACCAACATCAGCAAGCCACCATCAGTCAAAATTTATATTAGCGGCCCCAGGATTTAAAATTATGAATTTGGTGGTCCCTGAGGTCCAAAAGGTTGGTGACCCCTGATAGAACATTCCCTCATAGAATATAGTACAATTCACTTAAAACAGTGAATATGCCAGTGTTGGATCTTTTCTCCAGTGAAATACTAGAAAGAGGAATGGTACATATGAAAAATTGGGATATCTTTCTGGCAACTGAATCTTGTGTCTGGAGTAGTCCAGTCCAAAGACGTAGGGTTACCTTTAGTCCTCTATCAATTATAGTGTATAAACTCAATACAATATTGAGTGTTATTTCAAAGTGAATCAGGCTTCAGTTTTCTCTTTGGCAAAACAAATAAATTGACAAAAAAGCTGAGGTATAAAACCAATACATAGCTTTAGGTTTCATGGCTCCATGTCACAGCAATCAAAAATACCAATGAACCTTTCTTTTTATATGTCCTTCCAAATTTTAGGGTAGGTCTCCCCAGGGTAGCATCTTCCATATGATTGAACTGCAGCACTTATCACTTCAGCCAGTCATATATCAACCCTGTAGGCTAGAGATAACAGAAGGGAGTAACATAAGAGGTTGATGAAGACGCAGAGATTCTCTGCTTATCTTTCTAGGTTTAACCATGCAAAATGCACCACGGAAGTAAATATTTTAGATTGCTAAATATAAGAAACATTATTCTCCCACTGTTTTCCTCATTAAATATAGGCAAAGAATGCATACAGCAGCCTTTCCCAAGGTGGTGCTTTAGTATTGTCTTGGACTTCATTTCCTATAATTCTCAGACAACATGTTATATTGGAACTTCCACTAGACCTTTTTCCCATTTCACAAGAGCACCTTTCTCAAGACAGCTTTCCAGATTATCTGACCAAATCCTTTAATTCATTCCTGAATTATCTTTAAATCTGCAAATCAGGTTTTTGAGCTGATCCAGCTAAATAGAAAGATGCTGAAATGTAAATAAAATATTTTGAAGATTGTTAGCAAATCTAGATGTTCTTATTTTTGTTTTCTTTTTAGATTTTCATTTGATCTCTTCTCCAACTTTCATGACATTGCATTTGGTAAACCAGTTATTAACTAGCAGAGATTAATTTTTAAAAATGCCCAGGTTCAATCCATTGCCTTGTATGAGATGAATAATCTCTAAAACACAGATAATAATGTGAGCAACAATGTTAGTAGAAATGGTGAGTTTTATCTTACAAATTTAGGCATTTGATATTCAGAATCAGAAGCACTAATTGAACATGATTGACCATTGATATTAGATGTTGCCTTCCTTGTAAGCAACCTAGAAATAATTTCTTTGAGCAACCTAAAGATTCTATATAATTTCATTTGAGATCTATAGCTATTCAGTCTATTTGAATAATTGTGTGTATATCTCTTGTGTGCATTTTGAAAAATTTCACAATGCAGACCACTGAGATGCAGTTGAATAATGAGGTTTCTGTCATAGTCCCATTGACTAAGTATGTATTAAATTTGAGTCTTCTTTTAACTGCATTCTCTTTATCCTTTTAAGAACAAAGCTGGGGACTGATGTCTGGTAAATGGCATTGATACCGGTCCCATTCACCAGTACAATTGCATTCTTATTGCCTGGCATTTATTTACACAATGATATTGTCTTTGAATAAAACAAACAGATCTTTGTGTTGGAACAGGAACTTACGCTTGGCTGTATCCGGGGTGTTTAGGTCATCTCCTCCCTCTGTCTTTTTCTTGGCAAGACTGAGAAGAGATTTTGGCACCCTGGGATACAGCAAAGAACCAGTGTTGCCGAAGGAAAGTAAGATCAGAGCAGTAGAAGGATGCAATTTTTTTTCTGTTGGCATTTTATATAAACTTCCACTTTAAATATTTATTCATATCCATATTTTCCTTGAAGATGCTACCTTTAAAAAGGCGGGCAATATAATTGTAATATAGGAAACTTTTTTTTTTAACCAACCACAATTAGGCTTGAATTTAGGCGTAATATTATTTAATCTCATTAGCGTTCCTGGTTCTGAGCCAGTAACTGGCTGTTGCAATGAATTTTGTTTTGGTTTTAGCTTAATTCAGCTATCCGGTTTCCAAGACAAATTTTTCCTCTAGTTAGTATAATGCATGTATCGCAGCCATTACAGCTCATTGAGGAAATGTTAGATTCGGACAGTAAGTGCATTTAAATATGTATATACTGTTCTATGTAAATATTTAGTAAGTTAATCAGATTTACATCCTGCCTTTTCTCCAGGATCCCAAGGCATTGTACACAGCACTCCTTCCTCCACTCCTTCTCACAATAGCTTTGTTGGACAGGTTGAGTTGAGAGAGGATGACTGGCTTAAAGTCAGCTAGTTAACCAGCTGCCAGAGCTCAAGAATGAGTAAATTAAAACAATTAGGCTTAATCTCAGGAAGGTTGAACCTGAAGTTTCTGACTTCTTACATGTTGCAGAGAAAGCTTTCTTGTAACCTGCCAAGAAATTTGGAAAAAGGAGAATTATTTTTTAAAGTTTTATAACTATTATAACCCAGTGTTACTAGTCTTTTATGGCCATGAATTAAAAAAAATCAACTTAATGAAAAGATTGCATACTGTGTTACAGCATGATTAGTTAACCTTCTTTGGCCTTCCATCTGTCACTTATGACCATTTCATGTCATCATCTAAAGCATTTCCTTTCTAACACCAACTTTCCCTTTCTAAATGCCAACTCAAAATAATTGTATTTTTTTGCACAGTGAATCTGAAATAAATATGCAGTTGTTGAATGACATGTAGAGCATCTGGGGTGTCTTGCTATTTTAGTGTACAGCTTTCAAGATTTCATCACAAGCGAATTCCAAGGTTATCCACTGCTATAGAAAATAATGACTTCATTCAGACAATCAGATTACAATTTAAATCATTTTCTGGGTTAGCCCAATACTTTGACCTGTAAGTGGAACAGACGGGCTTGGTTTGGATTTCATCCTAAGCCATGAAAAAAGCTAGGCATGCTGGGTGAACATCTATTTACATGAATTGGATATATGTGGTGTAAGAATA
Source organism: Laticauda colubrina (assembly GCA_015471245.1). Classification (NCBI taxonomy): domain Eukaryota; kingdom Metazoa; phylum Chordata; class Lepidosauria; order Squamata; family Elapidae; genus Laticauda; species Laticauda colubrina. The sequence continues at coordinate 56,197,681 of BLBF01000005.1, read as the reverse complement.
TAGTTAATTTTTGAGATATAACCCAAACTTTTACAGACATTGGATCCGTGATCTGAAGTGTAAAGAACTATTGCTTGGTTAATGTAACCAATGGTTCCTAACCTGTGGTCTGCGGACCCCTGGGGAGGTATGATGTCATCACAGGGGGTCCGCGATTGCTTGAAGAAATGTTGTGGTTTAAATCTTGAGTTAAGTCATGGGGGTCCATGGCCACAAAAGGTATTTATAGGGGTCTACGATGAAGAAAAGGTTGAAAACTACTGATGTAGACAATATTGTGTTAAATGAACCTAGGCCTTTCCCAATCCCCAAACCCCAAAAACTTTAACCTTAAACTGTCCACTGTTGACTTCATCCCATTCCTAAGAGGTCTTTAAGGGGCATGCAAAAGCGCAACAACATGCCTACCATCCCTGTCCTAATGTTCCCTTTATTCGTATCCATTTCATTTATTAATAATCATGTTTATACTTATATCTGTTATCTAATACTTGCTTGACAAAATAAATAAATAAATAAATCTTAGATTTGATGCTGCAGGTGATATATAACTAGAGTAACACAGTATCAGTGTGGGTGAGGGTAATCCTTTTCTCCCATTATTATTTGATGTGTGAAAATTGCCCCTAAAGATTTCCATTGTCATCCCAAGGGAATCACATGTTGTGCATGTATTTATGTTTTATTTAAAAAATCAGCATAGAGAAAACATTTAATCTTTTCTCTTCTGACACTTTATCATAAATTTGAACAGCCTCTCTCATTTGGCTGCTTAAACATACTTAGAAGATCTTGTTCCTGGATTCCCCAAGGCCATATTTAAGACATTTGTAGTGAACAGCTCCTAACCACATCATTTAAAAGGCATCCTAAAATGAAAGAATCCCACCTCTTTTCTTCATATGTTTTGTATGTGTGCAAGAGTATGTATGTAAAAGAAAGAGAATGGAAAAACAACAATGGAGTTAGAGATGAAAGCCAATGCTACCTAAAGTGCCTTCCTCCCCACCATACATAAGTAATACCACAAGGACATCTTCTCGAAGTATAACTAGCATTTCATAGGAATGTTGATAAAAGTAGAGCTTCAGTGAATATGGTGGAGAAGAGGAAGCATAAAGATGCAAGAAGACAGTTTAGTTCCTTTTGTTTTCCAGACATCAAACTAAAAGGGAATCTTTTCAGTAATCTCATTGAAAAATATGAGAACCAGGTTAGTCTAGTGGTTAAGATGCCAGTATAGAAAGTGGGAGTCAAGTCTGTAAGTTCTAGTCCTGCCTTAGCATGAAAGCCAGCTGGATGACCTTGAGCCAATCACTTTCTCTTAGCCCAACATCTCACAGGGTTATTGTGGGGGAAATAAGAGAAGGAAGGTACAGTATGTTGAATATGTTTGCCACTTTGAGTTATTTGTAAAAGCAATAAAGGTGGGATACATCATCATCATCATCATCATCATAGCAATAATAATAATAATGACAACAAGAACAAGAACAACAAAATGTAATTTGAAAAACAAGTCTGATTACTTATTGTATCTTGTTTCATCTGGCTCATGACCAATTTAGCTTTCTGGCCAGATCTATCGATCAAATCTGCATTATGTCCTAGTAAAATGTAGGTGGTGTTTCCATTATTTCTTCAGAATTATCCCCCAAGTGGATGGGATTTTTTGCTGTCCATTTTCTTTTGCAAAGCATCAAATATTTTTTAGAATGCAGAGCTTCCCGTCTATCTTACAGATAGGAATCCAGATTCTCTTCAAGACGTAAAAAAAATCTCGAAGACTAGATGTTCCCCCCCAAAAAAAAGCAGAACTGGAAGCTGCTACTATACATTAAAACCACTGTTTGGATTTATTGGATGTAAGTTATTCAATCATTGAGGCATGATCAAATCAAGTTAAACATTGTCAACAAGCCAAACATTTGTAGATATTAGATAACTTTGTGCTCAAACAATTATTAGAAACCTCACAGAGATTTAAAAATGACACATTTTTATTTGGTTGAATTTCTTTACATTCATTTAAATAGTGTATATTTGCTGTATTTTAAAAATGTACAGAAATAGTTGGCCTTGGAACTCACTTGTATCCAGAGGTGACTTCTTGTTATCTCTGTGATCCTATCCATAACATATAGTAGTACCATTATTTGTTTTTAAGTTCTTCAGGTTTTGCATTATTTAAAGTTTAATGGATGGATTAATTTTGGATATAGTATGAAAGGGTTGCTGTTTCTTACATGGAAGCTGAGTCATGTGAGAAAAATAGGAGAGGGTACAATTTTCAGCAGAATGTGAGAAAGAACTTAATCACTGTTTGAAGAGATAATGGCAACATATTTTAAATTGCAAAAGATTAAGAAATATATCTTGCTGAGATATTTGGGGAAAAAACTAAGGAAGATGACAAAGCAACTTTTGAAAGATTATCTCCATAACTGCTAACTGCAGAAAGAAATAACTGTGTATAGTAGTGTTTCCTGTAATAAACATCATTCACACAGGATGGTCTGGATGGAATACCATTTTCAGATATAAGGAACGTGATACAAAAAAAAATGTGTTTAGATCTACAGATTGTTCCTCCCTACAAGGAAGATTGGGTTGAGGGGCTTAATTCACACTAGTAGTTTTCTTTCCTTGTAGTTTGGTCCAGTGGTAGGATTCGAATTTTTTCACTACCAGTTCTGTGGGCGTGGCTTGGTGGGCATGGCAGGGAAGGATACTGTAAAATTTCCAGTTAGAAATGGTATTTGCTGGTTCTCCAAACTACTCAAAATTTCCACTACCGGTTCTCTAGAACTGGTCAGAACCTGCTGAATACCACTTCTGGTTTGGTCCACTCAGTATAATCCTCTTCCCATTCATCTGGTAATATTTTTTCCCTGTATTCTCTTTTAAACTGAAGAAGCTTCTTGGATGAGAAGTAAAAGGTTTTCAAGTAAAAAACCAAGAAAGTTTGCCTTTTGGAAAAGCAATTTTGGGACAACCATGACCTGGATGATTGCGAATCTCCATAGACAATCTCTGTTAAAGTTCTATGTCACCTTTTTCAAAGACTCTAGTTTTCTTGTTACAAATTAATACATGTTTCAGTCTAATACTTATGTAAATTTTAGTAGTGAGTGTGTTTAGAATGATTTTAAAAGTATTTTCTCCAAGAGAAAATTGACAGATTTTCCTGGGGCTATTTTCGCTATACATCTATGTAGATGCACAGCTATAAATTATTACAGAATTTATAATTAAATTTTCATATTTTCATACCTGTGAAAATAAACATGCAATCGATTTGTGTGTGTGTAAAAAACAAACAGTATCGATGAAAGGAAAATAAATCTGGACTCACTGAGTTTAATGGAATTGTATTGCTCACATAGCAGTTGTACTCCTACAGGGCTGTAGTGATATGCATGAAATAGATGTACTTTTTTGTAAAGTATGATTTGAAGCAGAGATATGACTTCTTATGTCTTTTACAGGTATCACTACTTTACTGTGACTTGTGGCACATGTTTTTGTTGTAAACATATTTGATAAGATGCTCATGACTCATTCAGTATGCTTCTAAAGTTACAATGCTCTGCACTGAGGATACATAGAATTGGATTACATTATATAACAAACCTTTGTACTGTATTAATACTGAACAGTATTTTGAATAAATATCAGTGTCATGGTACATGAATTTATGCCAAGGTTTCTCCAAAGTATTATATGGCAAAACTTTCCATAAATGGATAGAAGAAATTTCTGTATAGAAAAGAAAAGGCAATGGAAGGATACGTTTCACAGAAATATCAGAGGTGATATTTCAATAGGTTCTGACCAGTTCTGGAGAACTGGTAGCAGAAATTTTGAGTCGTTCAGAGAACTGGCAAATCCCACCTCTGACTAGAGATTTTACAGTATCCTTCCACTGCCACGCCCACCAAGCCATGCCCATAGAACCGGTAGTAAAAAAAAATTGAATCCCACCACTGTTTCACAATAATCCATAACATATCTTTTCATGATAAATAATGTTCCATCCTCAAACTATGAGATGGTTTATATAACAATTTAATGTCACAGTTATTTATGAGAACAGCAAAATACCTCTACTCCATTTCATAAAAAACAATTTAGGTATATATGCCTTTGATCACTGTCACCAAACAGAAACCTTATAAAGATGCTTTGATAGTTTGGAAAATGAACACCAACAGTGTACACACTAGTGAAGATGATGAGAGTTGTAAGGAAATATGTTTTGAAGGCTTCAAAGTAAAAATAGAAAGTAATATACTTCAAACCTGTCATTCTGATGTTCCAATTAATGCATTTCAATACAACATTAGCTTGTTGTAGGAAAAGACAGAATAAAATGTATTAAATTAAGGTGAAGAAAATGGGCAGGCATGAACTTCATTGTGGATTTTGGCTGGTTAGTTTCTTCTGAAGCTGTGAAAAGAGAAACAATAAGAGAGGAATATGGTTGTTTCTGATCCAAATGAATTGGCTTCCAGTGTATCTGGCTTGGGATACATTTCAGTAAGAAGGCCCTCTAGTCTCTCCTGGAGATGATGCAGTTCACACTTCTTTTTCCTTTCTCAGCATTTCTCCGAGAGCTTTGACCACTTCTCTGAGAACATGGAGGACTTTTCCAATGAACTGTTCAACAGCTTCTTTGATGACCCCATGCTGGTGGAAAAGAACCCTTTGCTGGACATGGATCTGGATCCTCCCACTCCTGGCATCCAGGCAGAGCACAGCTATTCCCTGAGTGGAGATTCTGCTCCACAGAGCCCTCTTATGCCTGTCAAGACAGAAGAAAATGCAAGTGGTGAGTAGAAAGCTGGATCCGGAAGCATGTGCCTAAACTGCACTGTATCCTCCTGTTGAAGTGATAGATACTGTCACAAGCAGGTCCAATCTCTGTCTCTTGCAAAGGGCTTGAAAGCAGACAGTCTGCTGCTAGCTAACTGCAAACTCTTTCCTGTGTCATTAAAAGCAGTCCAGAGTTAAAATTGGTTCCAGCCAATTAATCTAACCCATTTTTAACTGATTTGAATTATCTAATGATAAGACAGCTGACATTATTCAGTTAGCTGTTGGAAATAGAAAAAAGAGTCAAGCCAAACCGGAAACATATAGATTTTATCTGCCTGCCACATTCTCTCTCTGTGGAATGTATAATCAGGAAGCCCCATAAGCTATCTGGGGAAGATGGGTGCTTGAACAAAATAAGGGATAGTTCAAGAAATGGGGGAGGGAATCACGGAATAAAACTTCACTGTTTAAAAATGCTTCTTAGTAAGTGAGACCAACTGAATAAGTAAGTCATACCCTTGAAGAAACATGCACAGGACAAGCTGAAATTAGAAACTAAACTTCAGTTTTTTTCTAGTCTTCTTTGTTAAAAACAGCAATAATGAAGGAAATTGAAATAGAGGGTTTTTAAAAATAAAGCAGAGCTTTGATATAAAAAAAAATATTAGAGTTGATCTTAAATTTCTCATCAGTCTTCAAAAAACAGACAAAACATGGGTTTTGGCCTCATGAGTCACAGCAAAGAGCCAATAATCCACTGTTTTAAGAGAGGAGAATGCTTACTGTTTTACAGTCATTTAACATGATAACTGATTATTTGAGTCCTGGGTATTGTCCAGGAAACTGACCTCTCACTACTTCTCATTATTCATACAACATTACTGTAGATTTTTTAAAAGCAGTGTTCTTTGCCAAATATTTTTTTAACTGAACAATGCTAAATAAACTAGTTCCCTTAGAGAACTAATTTTGATCTGTTTCTGGTACCCTCTATCCACTCTTTCCATTCCTCAATCTCTGAAGTTTGAAACTGATCTACGATTGTCCCTACACAGCAACCCTGAGCCAGGTGAGCTATTACAAGTCCTAGAGCAACAAAAATCCACTTACCCTCATCCTCTAGTAAAGAGAATTTCTTTATTCTCTTCCTGCATTCACATCTTCAGTGTATGCTGCTGTGTAGATTCTCCTGGTCTTTTGCTAAATGAATATTTAAGTCGCAATATTTGCCATGACAGAAAAAAATCCTGCAGCAAAGCCACCATTCCTTCTGCATTTAAAAGCCTCCCATAAACTCTGATGGTAAGATTACAGCTACTAGCAAAGGTGCAATTAAGCATTTTTATTGATAGTTGTAATCATAGCTTTGTAATCAAGTTCCTGCAGTGGCAGAAGTGCTCCATATTCATAAAAGGGTGTCATAGTCAGGAAGAGTTCTTCATTGTAGACAGAAACTAGGAACAAAAATAATATATATCATTCACAGCTACCTAAATACTGTTTAAATGCAAGAAATAACTTTATGATAGTAATATTTATATGTCAATGGAGCAGTTTACTTGTGGAGGTTATTATTATGGTTCAATGCACATTCCACCAGATGGCATTTTTACCCACCTAGGGTGACCTTCCCAAGGACTTAAGAGAGCAGATGTTGTTTGATGGTGTTAAAGGTATCATTGCAGGATGTAAGCTTTTTCAACTAAACTGCCTTTTGCAATTGGCAGTGGTAATTTTGAATGCCAATGGTGTTCAAGTGGTGCCCCAGATGTTTTGGGATTGAACCCAAGAAGCCTATTACCATTGTTACTAACTTTGCTTTCTTTAATACAGTCATTCTATTCTTTTTGAAGGTCTTTGTATTTCTGATTTTCTTCAGGTCTTTCTCTTCAGTTCTGTTATTCAATTCCTACTGTCTATTAATCTGATAATTTATCATTCTTGCTGGCAAAAGAATTACTTTCTTAATCTCTTCTCTTTAAATCAGGGATGGAGAACTTCTAATCGGAATACATTCCTTGAGGAGGTCTCCTGATCTTGTTGTTCCTTTCCCCACTTCTGTCCTCTGTTCCCTCTTTCATGTGTCTCCTCTAATTTGTGAACAGAAGAAATTTGGATCAAAGGCGTATCCATGCAGGTTCAGGCTTAAGGTTTGCAAGTTTAGAATGCATTGACTCTGTCCATTTGGTCTGTACAGCTAAATTCTGATGTGTTTGTCTAACAATCAATCTTGCTCATTGGCTGAAAATTGGATGGCCAATTTAACTCAATTTACTAGCGCACAAGCACTGAAGACAATTTCATATGTGATAAAAAGGGAGATATTTTCTTTCCTTCCCTTTTATCCTCAGCTCACAAAAAGAACCTACATAAATCCTTATGCTTTCCAAGTGGTGCTAAAGCTAAAATACTCATTTCTTAAAATGGACTGACTTTAGGGGGGAAAAAATGTAATTTCTCTGTCTGACTTTGAAGCAGAGGGGAGTAGGTAAATTGGTGGAACTTATCTGATTCCTGAGCTGTGTCCTTCAGGCCAGTCTGCCTCTTTGAATTTTGAGTACTTCCCAACCCTCGACATCAACATCAGGCCTGTTCCATTAGATAAAGCTGAGGTCCATGTACTGAGGCTTAAATGACTGTTTTTTGCCCTGAAAAGTTCTGTGATACTCACACTGAAAAGGAAATTAAATAAAATATGTCAACTTATTCTCTTCTCCCCACTGCCAAACTCTGGGCGGCCTCTGAGAGGGACCCTGAGATTGTTGGGTGTGGATGTAAAGAAATCATCACCTTCCCTGATACTTCTGTTTTGGGTGTAGGCCGAATGAAAGCTACTGCTTATAGCTAATGCTTAGAGGCCTAAATGGGCTTCCTTTTTACCAGCAGATTTCTCTGCAGGAGATAGAGAGGCACAGTCATTTCAAAACCTATTTTTAAAACAATTCATTTTAGGATGATTCATGACGAGAGGATATTTTTAGAGCAATCCTAGCAGAGGATCCTGTTATTTGTGGGACCCTGTGGGTGTCCAAGTGGTTGAAGGACAACCGTCAGCCTGAAAAGGAAATGGCACAGATTCAGTATACATAAGAGAAGAAAGGCCTTTCTTTAAAAAAAAAAAAAAAAGATGGAAAACCATAAAAGCAGGGAATAATTTCCTCACGGTTGTCAGGGATTATCCTGGCTGAGTGCTGCCAGACATCAAGAAGAGATGGGGTGAAAGCACAACAATTTTTTCATAAGCCATTCTTGCTTGGTCTTTCTCCAGAGAAATACCCTGCCTCCTTGTAGAACTGTTACTGAACTATCTCACTCAGACTATAGATGAGAGAGGACAGTTAGTCTCCAAAAAACCCTCAATATCTAGAAGAGATAAATTTTAGTAAGGCTGCTAGAAAAAGAGTGTTCGAGCACTAGTGTTCATAGAAGGTTACATGTTGCTTGTTTCTGGATATTCCATTCCATTCCTCTTTATCTTCCTCCTGCTCCTGTTTTCCTTCACATCTCACATTCTGTAAATATGTTTATTTGCAATGAAAATGGTGCAGTGTACTGTTTATATACACCCAGGTGTTAATTATGAGTATTTCTTCACTCTGTTATAAAGTTTTCTAGACCTTAATATAAATGCTTCTTACTCATTTTTCTCCATGGTCCTGTGCTTTGTACAAAATCTTCCCAAATCCTTCCCTTTCTAAGGCCAAAGAGTTAACTAGGGAGGTAGAAGCTACCAGTAAACTAGAGATGGAAAGAGCCTTGCATTTTTTAGAAGGATCATGCCAGCTGCTTCAGAGTGGAATGCAATTCTTTAGAGTATGACGAGAATATCATGGATGTGAGAACAGCACAGAAGAATGGAGACTGAGAAATCTGGGAAAGGGCAGAATGGAAGGAGAGATGACAAAAGACAGCTTTCTCTGACAGTTCCTCTCTCTTCAGTGACCTTATGCAGCTTTCTGCAGAGACAATTAAAGGATCTCGAATAGCTATAATAATACCATTTATTACATGCATATACACACTCACAACCCTCATTCCCACCCCCAAATATTTGACTATGTAATAGGAGTAGCCAAACTGTTTTAAAGTAAAAAACAACAACAACATAGAACTCGATATATTCTGCTAAAAATTCAGTACACTCGGGAAAGGGCTATTCTGACCATCCTGAAAATCTTTTGAAAGAGTTCTGATTCAAATTTGAAATAAACATTTTGAGTTGAAAATGGGACTGTTTTAAATGATAGAAACAATCTGTTTTGAACTTTGGGTAAATCTCTCTCTCTCTCTCTCTCTCTTTCTTTCTCTCTCTTTCTTCCTCCCTCCTTCCCCTCCCTCCGTGTGTGTGTGTGTGTGTGTGTGTGCGTGTGTGTGTGTGTGTAGAAAATTACTCAAGAACTCTAAACATCCCTAACAGCGTCAGAAAGTCATTTTTTCACCCTTTGGAGCTGTAATTCTTTTTGGAAAATCCAAAGCTTTCTGAGCTTATATAAGGATCACATATCTATTAAAAAGGCTTTCTCAGAGTATTGTCTTGCCTTAACTTTTCAGACTTTATACCTACAACTCAGTGGTGGGATTCAAAATTTTTTACTACCGGTTCTATGGGCATGGCTTGGTGGGCATGGCAGGGGAAGGATATTGCAAAATCTTCATTCCCTCCCCACCCCACTAACCTGATTTCCATCTCCATTCTCCTGTGCAGGGCAACAAAAGAAGACCCAGCTGATCAGCTGGTACTTGGGAGGCAGGGAATAGATGGGGGCGGGGCCAGTCAGAGGTGGTAGTTGCTGGTTCTCTGAACTGCTCAAAATTTCTGCTACCGGTTCTCCAGAACTGGTCAGAACCTGCTGATTACCACCTCTACTACAACTTAACCTCGTTGAAGATTTTCTCTGACTGATATTTCTTGCATTCTCTGATTCTTGGACAAAACTCAAAGTAGGTGAATATAGTTTCTAAAATATACACTAACTATAACCATTTGTTTCCTTTTTCTCTTATCATCAAGCACTTGCTCCTTACATTCAGTCAAAATCCAGCTTCCTATAAACTTTAAGATCTAACCTGTTTTGGTAGAACAATATAGTCTTCTAAGTCAGAAGAAAAAAATTCTATGAGTTCTATGATTTTGCTCATCAGGACATAGTAAAAATCCCCTGGTCCTTAGCAGTTCTTAAAAGTAGGTAAATACCACTTCAGATGAACAACACATGCCATATTACACCATGACATCATTTATTTTACAACAAGAAAGTCAAAACAGAGAAGCCATTTGTGAAAAAATAAGTACACCCTATGATTCAATAGCTTCTAGAACTATTTTTAGAAGCAATAAAACTTGAAGTAATTATTTTCTTTATCAGTCTCTCACATCGTTGTGAAGGAATTTTGGCTCATGAAATTTTTGGCTCGTTCCTTCCTTGTGAAGGAATTCTTGACAGCACTATTCAAAGAGGATGTACTTACTTTTTCACATGACTATATGTAACAGCCAGGTATGCATTTCAAGAAGGCTACTATCATTCCTCTTTTCTCCAAATTACAGATAACAGATAATCAGAGTTGGAAGGGACCTTATAGGTTATCTAGTCCAACTCCCTGCCCAAGCGGGAGACCCTACACCATTTCTGACAAATGGCAGTCCAATCTCTTTTTGAAAGTCTCAATTGATGGTGCTCCCACAACTTCCGAGGGCAAGCTGTTCCTTTGGTTGATTGTTCTCACTGACAGAAAGATTTTCCTTATTTCCAGATTATATCTCTCCTTGTTCAGTTTCCATCCATTATTCCTTGTCTGGCCTATAGGGGCTTTAGAAAATAGCTTGACTCCTTCCTCTCTGTGACAGGCCCTCAAATACTGGAAGATTGCTATCATGTCTCTCCTGGTCCTTCTCTTCCCTAGACTAGCCAAGCCCAGTTCTTGTAACCGTTCCACATATGTCTTAATCTCTAGTCCCCTAATCATCCTGGTTGCTATTCCTGTACTTTAACCTTATAGGAAAAGGAAATTTTACCTTTTCCTATATTGCTCTTGTCCTGTGTATTTCTGAGTTAACTTTTATGTTACCCTCCAAACCTGTTTAGTTTTCTTCAAGTATACTTTCCAGAACAGTACATCCAAATAAAGAAGTGTCTCAATTGCATAAGAGTTGCTGTATGGATTTCTACTCTTTTGAGGAAAGTATTTCAAGGTTGATAGCAACATTAAACTTTTTCTCTCTTAATACAGCAGTGAATGTCTCAAACCCATAGGAACCTCTTCATATATTCCATTTGTAGAATACCCTGAGATCGTGCTACCTAAGATGATGGCAAAAATAACTGAATTGGAGTAGTACACACTCAACTTAAATCATGAAAATAAGAGTGATTCCTGCCCTTAAACTTCCAAAGTGCTGAAAACAGACTGAACTGTTAATGCTGAAGTTTAAAAGCAAAATGTACACATTTCTATGGAACTGTTTTTGGGTTTTAAATAGGACAATAAAGATGTGTTGGGAGCAAAATGCTTCTCGGAAATCAAATGTTATTTCCACCCTTAATACTTCACTCTGGTTTTCTAGAATCATGCAAAAAAAAATTACAATAAAAAATTAAACCTGCTGGATCTAATCCAATATTGTCCATCCTTGTTTTAAAGAAACTTCTTGTGTCAACCTACAAATATACTTGTTTCATAAACCATTATAGGACAGACTATCCTAACAGAGCAGATTCATATAAGAGAGAGATCAACCATTTTGTGCAATATCAGCTTTTTAAAAAATTAAATATTGTCAAAATGCAGTTGGATTGAATCAAGCTCATCTTTGAGGTCTTGTGACAGTTCAGATGAGGCTGGTGAAGTTTGGTAATCTTTGGTGATCTTGCAGAATTTTTCCACTTCTCTTTTAAAAACCTCTAAAATTGTTTAAAATGGAAGCACTGGAAATTGTAGCATATCCCTTTACTAGAGCTTAATAGAATGTATTTTCTGTTCTGAAACAAAGAAAAGCTTATTGTGCTGCTTCTTAGCTCTAAATCATTGTTCCTCCAGGTTTACATCTACTATCTGTGAAAGAGGATAGACCTCATTACATGGTATAGTGCTTCTCATACACAGTGCTAGTATGACTTGACCACGATGTGCTTCTTTTCTCAGAATTGGAAAATGGTATGTGGGCCCTCCAGCACAAGCTATGTTCCATCATGGTGAAGCAGGAGCAGAACATGGTGCCAGAAATACCTGAAACTCAGCTGCCAACTCATGCAGTTCCCATGATGAATCTTAACCCACTGCAAAGGTTGCCGGTCCCCAAAGAGGTGAGTTCATTGCACCAAGAATGGCTGGAATGATATGAGCCTCGGGACCTGAGAATGTGGCATTTAAAAAATGATTTCTTCATCTTTCATTCTAAATAGAAAGGCTACTACAAGGTAGAAAGTGGGCAATTGAAGGATAATTGGATAGAGTGCTTTTGATCTTGATTCAGAAATGGCAGCCTTTGTGGGAACTATACCTTTATTAGGGATGCTAGTCCAAACAGTGAACAGGATTATTAATGATCAGCGCAAGTGGAAAAATACACCCAAAATAGAAACTGTAAAGTGCATCTCCTAGAGGTTAACTCCTACAGGTTAATTAGCCCATTTGTTTCTAGTTTAGAATAGAATAGAATAGAATAGAATAGAATAGAATAGAATAGAATA
>BLBF01000005.1:56168207-56185162 GCA_015471245.1 Laticauda colubrina | reverse complement strand
TAGAATAGAATAGAATAGAATAGAATAGAATAGAATAGAATAGAATAGAATACTAAGCCAACATCTGAGATACAATTCAAATTTTCTTTCCTCTAAAATGGAATAATTTTCATAATTATAACATGGCCAGTTTCTCAGAAGAGGCAACTTCTAATGTTCTAGTTACAATCTACTGCAATTATACATTTGATCAATTCCCATTACCATTGGCAGCATGGGAACAATGGGAGTTATTGTTCAATACATGTGCATGACTGAACTAACTTCTTCATCATTTGCTAGCGGTTTTGCAAAGGAAGAGATTTTTTTTCTGTTGAAATGCTTCTCTTTATTTTTGTTATTTTGTAAAAATACAAATATTTCTGTGGGTGACATTTCAAAGATGCTTTTCTTTTCTTATCTTTTTTATTCAAGTTTTACAACATAAATAAAGAACAGAAGCAGTAAAAAAAAAAGAAAGAAAAGAGAAAAACAAAAATATGGAATGAATTGTAAAAAAAAAATAGGAAGAAACTTCCCATTTCCTTTTTAGCAACTATAAGTACAGTTACAACATTATCTCTGAATTAATGATTACAAAAAAAACTCTTTCTTTTTTCTATTATCCATTTTTTCCTAGTCATCAAAACCACAAATTGTAAGTGCATTTTCTATTTCATAAAAAAGTCTACAAATCGTTTCTAGTTGAACATAAATGTCATTTTTTTTCTGATCAAAGCAGTTAATTTAGCCATTTCTGCAAGTTCTATCATCTTCATCAACATTCCTCTGTTGCGAGCTTTTCTACTTTTGAGCATATAATAATTTCACTGCAGTTGTCATGTACAAAAACAAAGCTCCATGACTTTTTTCTAATTGCTTGTCCCTTAATATCAAAACAACTGTCCAATCCAATCAGTTGCGATTTAACTTTCAAAATCTTCTGAATTAATGTATGTATTCAAAATATTTAGGCTTTTTTACATGATAAATCCACCAAACATGATAAAATGTCCCTTCATGTTGTTCACATTTCCAGCAAAGATTCAAAATACATTTATACATTCTAGACAGTTTCTCTGGTGACAAATACCAATGATATGTCATTTTATACAAATTCCTTTTAAGTCTAGAACATAATGAAAATTTCAGTCCTTTCAACCATATATTTTTTCATTGGTCCATTTGTAATCTATTGCAAAAAGTTTCAGCTCATGTTATCATTATACATTCCTTCACTTGTTCCTCTTCTATGTCATTTCAGCAACTGTTTATACTTTCTGGAAATAACATGTTTATATTTTTATCCACTTTAAAATGTACTGTCAATTATACATAAGAAAATCATTGACAAGGCTATCCTTCTATTATCAGACCTTCTCTTGATTTCATTTTACAATCCCTTTGAAAAAAATTCAAGTACATCTCAGTCGGCTAGTTATTTATATTTGTTTATTATTTCTCATCTGTATAATGCTTCTTGGGCTGAAAGTCAGAAATGTATTTAAAGGTAAAACTTCAGTTTATTCCATACTCTCAAAATAGCCTATGTATAACATAATAATTTTTAATCTACATTCACCTTATTTTTATCATACCATAGATATGCATGTCACCCAAATCTCAAATCGTGATTTTCGAAATTCAGTAATCTTTTATTTCTTAAGAAAACCCAATCTATCACCAAGCTCACATATTTTAGATAAATCCCCATTAATGATTTTTTTGCACTATGAAAATTGATTTCAGCCATTTTATAAAATTTTCCCAAAATTCATATCTTTCAGAACTTTATCAAAAAATCTTTCAGCTGAAATTATTGTCAACAGCTATTCACAATGATTTCATTATTCAGTAACGATATTGATCTGCAATTTCTTACAACAAAATTTGTTCCACTTTAAGTATTAATTGTCTTCCCAAGTCCATGGTATCCCTCCTCCCTGTAGAATATAATTCATTATACTTTGCAAAAGTTCATCCTCAAACAACTTTTAAAATAAACTCTATATTTATCTGTTTCAGGCATCTTTCCTAGCTTATTCTTTTTAATTGCCTCTGAGACTTTTGTTATCATTGTGGGTCAGTTGTATTTGTTCATTTGTAAATCAGTTGTATTTGTCCATTTGTAGTCCCTGACAGATTTTGTTCTCCAAGATATTCATCTATTTTCTTCAAGACAATATCATGTCATTTATGTGGATTAAAATAACATTGAAAAAGTGTTTTTTTCTGTGAAAACATTGTCCATTAGTATTGAATTTTGCTCTTGTAATTTCATTTCCATTATTTTTCTTTCTCTTTGCTGTTTATAAGCCAACTATCTCCCTGGTTTATTTGCAAATTCAAAATGTATTTGCTTTGCATCATTCAATTTTATTTCCATTGCTCTTATTGTTAACATAGATAACAATAATCTGGACATCTGGAAACATCACAATCTAAGGCACATCTGAGTCTTTACTGAGTCTTTTTTATGTAGAATTTTAGAGATAATTAGCAAACATTCCATTCTGGATTATTCTCTTCACTAACTGTATGAATTGTATAAAGCATTTTCATCACAAATAAAAGTAACAAAAATAAAAGTAGCAGGATAAAACATAAAGGCCATCATCCTAACCATTGAAAACTTTTGTAGGTTCTCTTTTAATTGTTTTTTTTTTGGCAATAAATCTTAAACAAGTTCAGTAAACCAAAGTCTCTCTTGTATTTTTGTAGCCTCAAAAGAAGATTTAACTCATTGCATGGAATCTTATTTTTGTTGCAAAAGGATATCTTCTCTTCAGCTGAAATTGATTCCTTCTTAAAGTGATTAAGAGAAGGGAGACCAAAGCAGTAAAGTTTGTAATAGTTTGACTTATAAGTGTAGCTGAATGTCCAGAGGTCCCGAGAACTTAGCTTCTGGATCTAGCTGAAAAAAACGTATCTGAATTTTCAATTTAATCAGAAGGACTTACAGTCTGGAACACAGGTGGTTAATCTATTGATATATTTTTGATCCAGAAAAATGAGAGCCAGCCAAAAATCTCTCATCCACCTTTTAAAAAAGCTGCAGAAGCTCTCTGCATTTCACAGGACATCAGGCTGCCATTCCCCACAAGAAGCAATCATTGATATCTCAAATATGATTTTTACAGAGCACAATTCCAGGGTGGTTTTCAAGAAGCTGAAGTGGAGATGTCAAAGTTTAAACAAATCAACTTTTGCTTTAGAAACATTGGATTGGTCATCTTATATATCCTCCTATAAGTCAGTGATGGCGAACCTTTTTCTTGTGGTGTGCCGAAAATGTGCCCATGCTGGCACCCACAATGCAATGCGCCCAGGAATGGTATCTGACAGGTATAACTACCGGTTCTGTTGCTCTGCGTCACGCGCGCATGTGTGAGTTGCGTGAGTCGCACGAGTGCAATTTACGATCTGAGCTACCTGGACAGCTGACCAGTTGCATGCGGGTGCACAGCAGTTTTTTTCAGCTGTTTTTTCAGCTGTGCAAAGCAGCTGTGGTCAAAAAAGCAGGAAATAAAGGACAGGTAAGAGCCCAGGTGCGCGGATGGGCCAAAACAGTAGCAGACACAGAACTGGTTCTGTGTCTGCTACTCTTCAGAGCTACCAGTTCTATAGAGCTGGACAGAACCGGTAGAATCCCACCCCCGAATGCGTCCCTCCCCCCTGCGCATGGTGACCCCACCCCCCCCCCCCGGTGTCCCCTTACTTGCACTGTGCATGCGTGCGCCTCCCAGCTGATTTTCAGTCCATTTGTGGCCTTTTTCGGCCTCCCAGAGGCTCGAGGGAAGCCTCTGGAGCCTCGATAGACTGAAAAATGGGCCTTCTGGAAATACTGGAAGTGCCCATTTTCAGCCTCCAGAGGGCCTCAGGACCTCACAAGAGGACGTTTTCGCCCTCCTGGGGGCTTGAGCGAAGCCTCTGCAGCCTTTGGAGGCCGAAAAAACAGGCTCGGTTTTTGGCTTCCAAACGCTGCAGAGGCTTCCCTCAAGTCTCTGGGAGGCCAAAAAAGGCTTCAAATGCGCCAATTTGTCTCAATGCATGCGCATGTCAGTGCAGATAAGTTTGGCTGGGGCTCGCATGCCCACATAGATGGTTCTGCGTGCCACAGGTTCACCATCACGGCTATAAGGCATTTCATCTGTTGGTCTGTTAAGGTACACCAGCTTACTGTATAAACTGTAAAGCATAGCAACCTTGTCAATGCAAAATCTTTTATAGCTCCCAGAATAGCATTCAAAATTTAGAAATGTATAGTCCAGGACATCTGGAAAATACCAATTTTAGGAAAGGGGAAGGATATATTGCAAAATGAGAAATCAGAATGACTGGACCAGATTCATCTCATGATGTCTTTTCTATCCATTCTTTCCCAATTTTTCCCTTCTTTTGTTGCTTTCCCCTCTTCCATCAATTTCACAATGGTGGTCAGAGGTATACTGCATGCTTCTAAAAGGGATGCTACAACATTCATTCATTCATTCATTTATATGCCGCTCATCTCGTAGTTCCAGATTACTCTGAGCGGCCTCCAATGGGGACTTACAACATTCCCCCTTTTGCTGACCATCCCTACTGAGACAACTAATGGAACAATAAAGGTATGTGGCATGTCAGCAAGGGGCACCTGAGAACTTCTCACCCAGAGTGCCACTTCCTTCATATCCTTCCTTGTTGCTTGCTTCTAAATCACACAACGTGTCTCATTGTAACTTCAATTTAAATTGCATAAATTAGAGTGTGATGGGAGTAATTTCTTCCCACAGAAGAAATGTACTTCATTGCCAATGAGTTAAATTTCAAAAGGTTTGTCTGATCAGATATGAGTCTAGACTAGAGGCTTCAGAAAATGAACTATGTCAGTTCAATAAAATCATTTATTCTGCACTTTGAAAGGTGAGAGAAGCTCATATATGTTTCACAGCCTTCCTTTTTTCCCTGTGAAGTAAGAGAACTCCCTTCATTTGGGCTCAGTTGTAGGTTATCTTCCTTTCACTTACTGTGGATAAAAATAGGAGGGAAAAACAAGGACACCATTCAGATCAATCTTGTACACAAAACTTCCTCTGTTGCTTTAAGTTTGAACTCCCTGGATTTCCAAATGTAGATCTATGTGGTGTGTGTTTGAAAACCATATTAACTTCCTTTGCCAGGCTATATGTTTACAGTCTGAGACAGCATGAAATATATCTGTTTAATGAAAAAAAAATCTGGTGGGAAAAGAAGGCTGGTAACAGAAGATCACACTGGTGCAGCTGGGAATTAATGGATCTTCATGTTAACTTTTCATCTCCTTTGATCAGAAACAGCTGTTAAATAGCCCTGCAGAAAATCCAGTGAACAGTAGAGGGTATTCTGCATCACCAAAGTTTGTGCAAAAGCGTCCTGCACATATTACAACATATCAATGATCTGAATTTTGTTTTTTTTAGAGACTGGAAGGAGGTAATAGCAAAAAATGACTGTCAACCTTGGAAATACTGTCTGTGCAATGCACTTCTTTACCACATATACATGATGTTCACTTTTCTTTACCAAATGCTCTCATTTTTTAATATATTGTCCTTGGAAACAAGCAAACAATTTTGGACACCCATATGAAATCAGCCTTTAATATGCAAGTTGATAAAAAAGGATGACTAGGGAGAAAGTTAGAATGATGGTGGCTGCAATCACAAGGCATGTTGGTATTCACCTCAGTTTTTCATCTCTGCTGGTTTAGCTATAATTAAACTGCAGCTTTTATACATTAGTGGGATTCAATTTTTTTACTACCAGTTCTGTGGGTGTGGCTTGGTGGGCATGGCAGGGGAAGGATACTGTAAAATTTCCAGTCAGAGGTGGGATTTGCCGGTTCTCCGAACTACTCAAAATTTCCTCTACTGGTTCTCCAGAACTGGTCAGAACCTGCTGAATACTATCTCTGCTTTTATACCATCGCATGTATACATGTATCTGGGAACTGCCATGGCTCAATAGTAGAAAACAAGCTGTGCACAGACAGTGTACAAAAACTACCCAGTTTACAAAGCTACCAATGACTGGAGAAATGACAAATGCTTAAGGAGAAGAAACAGAAACTAGACAAGGTTCCATTGTGAAAGTTCAAATGGATTATTTACTGATTTCCTTCAATTATGTATTTTCTTACTGACAGGTTATAACCCACTGTGGAAATCCATTTCAAGCAATGGCACAGAATTCAGTGCCTCTTTTCTTGATACAACAGAATATTTTAGTGCATTGTATTACCAATTTAGATTGCCTGCCCTTTCTCTTCTGACCGGGGACGAGTTGGTGTATGCTATAATATACAGATGAATAGTAAAAAATAGTGTGTAGGTGATCTCTAGAAGGATGATGGTCTCACCATTCTTGTATAAGGTAAATTCCCCTTGTACATATGTGCCAGTCATTTCTGACTCTAGGGGGCGGTGCTCATCTCCATTACAAAGCCAAAGAGCCAGTGCTGTCCGAAGATGTCTCCATGGTCATGTGGCCGGCATAACTAAACACAGAAGGTGGACAGGACGTTGTTTCCTTCCCACTAAAGTGGTCCCTATGTTTCTACTTGCATTTTTACATGCTTTCGAACTGCTTAGTTGGCAGAAGCTGGAATAAGTAACAGGAGCTCAATCTGTTACATGGTGCTAGGGATTTGAACCGCCAAATTGCCAACCTTTCTGAATGACAAGTCAGCGTCTTAGCCACTGAGCTACTTGTATTGAGCCCTATTATCTCAGATTAAATCTGAGAGATGTATGCAGCCTGACCCTAGGAGCAAATGATAAGATACAGAACAATTTTATTTTTTGTTTGTTTGTTTATATTTATATTTCACTGTCTTATCTCCCTCAAAGGACAATGTCCTTGCAAATAATATGATCTCATAGGGAAATCCATAATTCTTCAAAGCAAGAAATGTTTAAAAACCATTAATATAATACATTTCTCAATTTTTTTACAGGCACCTATAGAAATGACTACCCAACCTGTAATCAAAGCTGAACCTAGAGAAGTGAACCAATTTTTAAATGTGCCAACAGGTGAGAAAATTGGATAACTCAATTAGCTTTCAATGCTATCCAACCTCATATCTGTTATTATTTTATAACTATCTTGCCTTTATGATATTAGGGTAAACTTCTGAAATAATAATAACAATAACAATAACAATAACAATAACAACAACAACAACAACAACAACAATAATAATAATAATAATAATAATAATAATAATAATATAACCACATCCTGTTATAATATGTTTAACACCATCAAACAGGCTTATCCCAAGTCTCAGGAAGGACTGAATTGGTGGAGGGGGAAATGCTAAATTCAATCTAAACATCTGGCTGACTGTGGAATACCATGGTGGATTTGCCAAATCCACAAATGCTAAATCCAGTGTAAACATTTGGCTGACTGTACTACCAACCATAAAAATAATGAATTAAATATGCATGCTACCCAACTCTCAACATCTCTGGGTGACTTACAACAATCAAACAACATAAAATTAGAATAAAATCAATCAAAGCTTAAAAATGATTAAAATCAATCTTTGGGAAAGAGTTGGGCAGCATGCAAATTTACTGCATTATTTTAATCAAATATTGATTTGGATGAAATTGATCAATTTGATCCATAGATCAGTGATAAAAGATGGCAACTGTTGCAAACCACATGATATGAAGCCTCACTCTCCCTTGTCAAAAGCCTGAGTGAAGTATCAGATCTTCATAGCACTTCTGAAAAAGAGGAAAGTGGGGGCCATCCATATCTCAGGGGGAACCTAATTGCAGAGGGCAGGAACCACTACTGAGATGAACCATTTCTGGGGTCCCAATAGACGACTCAATTTGATCAAGGAACCCACAGTGCGCCAAATTAAAGTGTCCTGACAGATACTATGGGAGAAAGGCAGTCCCTAAGCCATGCATGGCTTTATAGGTAGCAACCAGCACCAACACCTAGCTTTTTGGGGAAAACCAACACCCAAAACCTAGGGTGTGATGGGCATTGTGAGTATGTGGCATTGTGAAGATTTACCTCTTATAGTAGTTCCCTATATTTCCAGAAAATAAAATGCAGATCAATACAACAGCATCTATCAAAATTTACAAACATATCTATTAGGCCTTAGTGTAATCAAATTAGAATTTCTAATTTAAATAGGAGCATGTATCTGCCCTGTCATTTTAAATAGTTAATTGAGAGAATGCAAGAATAATTCTTAGGAGAATTGACTTTCATAACAATTTGATTGGGGTAATCTCCATTTTCTGGATATAATTTTAAAGTTCAAACTATGTATTTTAACCATATTCTTTCCCTTCAGCAATATTATGTCTGGCCTAAGTCTGTGAAATGCAAAACTTGAGGATCAGCAGTGTTGGAAAGCTGCCTCCTCCTTCTCCTCCTCCTCTTCCTTCTCCTCTTTTACTGCTTTGGGTATCGAGGGACACAAAGTTTTGGCTCGTGCTCTTCCAGAAGCCTTAATCATTGTTAATTGATGTTGCTTAGTGGGTCTTTGATGGTGTCTCTCCATCTTCTTCTGGACCTGCCTCATATTCTTTGACCTTCTCCTTTTCTATATTCTTTGTATGGAAAGTTGGCTCCAAATTGTCAAATTGCCAGCCTTTCTGGAATGAGAATTAGTAGATTGTTGTTATTTTTTTTAATAAGTCAATATTTCCTGCAATTTTGAAATATTAGAATTTTCCTTGGGTCTACCAGAAGTCCATCCATCATCTCTTTAGAAGGCAAAGGGATGGGAAAATCTGTAGTAATTAGACATTGAAATGTCTTTCCTTAAATGAGAATCTTCCCATCACTACAATAGCTGAGCACCTTACAAAAACCATAATCACTTTGTTAAGTTTTAAGACCGAGATATAAATGAAGTCAGTAAAAGCTTGCCCAGTTTCAGTAGTCTTATTTGAAATCCAGCCCACATTTCTCTGGCTTTTTTGGATTAGATATTGGCTGCATGTCATTGGAAGGATAATAATGAATGTTGCCAGTTTTTAATGTGCCTGGTAAAAAGATCTTAGCTTTATTTCCAGAAAGATAATAATATCAAGAATTCTGCTTGGCAGTAACTAACACTGCACAGAGGGACCTGTTTAGCCAAATGAACACATTTATTTATTTACTTTAAAAATGTAATGTCCTTCTCGGGTACTGGAAATTCATATGCAAATAAGCAAACAATAATTTACAGAAAATATTAGGCTCTCTGAAATGTTTGGTTCACAATGTATCCCAACAGACCTGGCTTTTTTAATATAATGTAAGCGTTAGCAAGAGCACTGTCTTCTATCAGTGGGAAAGTTAGTGGATTCGTGGGAGAACCAGCAGTTAACGAATCCATAATTCTGGCAAATGATATAGTAGAACTTGTTCCAAAAGACTTGTGAGACAACTCCCATGACTGGAATCTAGCAACTGAAGGATGTAACTTATTCAGAACAGAATAGATGCAACAGTGGAAATGTTTTGGCTGTACACCTTCAAGAAAGTGCACGAGGTAACTCTGTGGAGACAACGTGGATGTGTAGATGACAGAAAAGAAAAAGGGCAGGATCATACAAGATTGCCATTAATATCTATCACATAATATTGAACAGATGTGTTGATCATGCTTTGCTGAAAGAAACTGTAGATATCTCATGAATGCAAGAATTGATAGCCCCATTGGTGTTGTCTATTATGAGGTAAATTCTACTTAAACTTTGGATTCTCTAATTCCTGATATGCCTCTGGGATAATTTCCTCTTTTAGAAGATAGAGGAAGAAATAAGGAAATCAGCTTCATTTCACTGATTTTATCTTAGCCATTATCAAAGCTCAATACATGAAATCAAAGAAGTAAGCACTTGGGAAAGCTGTAACAGTATTGGTTGAGGGCAACTGTGGGGCTGAAGATAAAAAAAAAAAAAAGTTGAAGATGGTAGGTGTAATCATGTAATTGAAACCCTGTTCTCTTTTTGTGCATATGCGACATACCCAAAGCACATGTTCAAAAGGGATAGGATGCCAAATGTATGTTTGTGCCTGCCAACTTGATTTATTTTAACCCTCTTCTATGGATGCCCATTAAGTACTGCCAACGAACAGCCCCAAAAGTCCCTTAGACCCTGTCCCTGAGTATATTTAGTTCCAATATCTGGATATATCTTAGACCCGGAGGCAAGTTGTTATTTTTATTTGTCTATTTCCTTTTCACATTTGTGTACTGCCCATCTCTCTCAAAGTTTCCACTAGCCCTGGAGTTTTAGTTAGGCAGTTGAAGTAGGCCTTTTTTACCTAAAACCAAAACAAGAAAATAAAGCCCATTGATAACTAAGGATGGTCAGATGTAAAGAAATGGTGAAGAGAAGGTGGATCTTCTGTTTTATTTCTGTCATTTCCAAGAAAGAATATTGCCTCTCACACATGAAAGCTCAGATTGCAGTTCACACAAGTTGGAACTGATTAGATTTATAGCCTTCTTTCACAAAATAACCTTTTTCTGCTATTATCTGTGACCCAACCTTCTGTCTGTTGATAACCCGTTTTCTATATTTTTCTGACTTAGATGACTTGGTGCAGATGCCACCAACACCTCCCAGCAGCCATGGCAGTGACAGTGATGGATCTCAGAGCCCAAGATCCCTCCCTCCCTCCAGCCCAGTCCGTCCCACTGCTCGGTCTTCTACAGCAATTTCTTCTTCTCCACTCCTCACGGCACCACATGTAAGAAGAGAGTTAAGCTTAACTGCCATGCCAGCTTGCCCCATTATCCAGCTATCATTTTAGGAGGACAGGAATTGAAACTGTTGCTCTATATTCAGCCTCAACCTCTGGATTCATTTTTCTGCTCTGTATTCAAAGTATGGTTTTCCTGTTACCACAATTGCTGCTATCCGATTGTTTGTTATGCTTTGCTTTTTTCGAGGCCAACACTACACATTGGCTTCACAGAATCAGTACTGAAAAAACACCCAATGGAAAAGTCAGTCGCTGAGGAAAAGAGAAGGAATATTTCCATGCCATTTTGAGCCAGCAATATTATACTTGTTAAACATAATAGCTCCAGAAGATATGTGAGAATTCCATGACAAAGGGAGGGTTTTTTTTAGTTTTTGGATGGATGCTTTACCATAGAATGTATGGTATATACAAATAAACGCATATAGTAGTGTCTCCTAGGGCAGGGGTCCCCAACCACCGGGCCCTGGACTGGTACCGGTCCGTGGATCATTTTGTACCAGGCCTCAAAGAATGAATAATCATGATTAAAATATATATTTTATATTAGCTAAAGCTAAGAAGCCCTTTACTATTGGGGAAGAACTGATTTTGCCGGTCCTTGAAAAGGTGTTTCTGCGTGAAACTGGTCCCTGGTACAAAAAAGGTTGGGGACCATTGTCCTAAGGGTTCAAATCAGTAAGTTGATGACTCTTACGATGCAAACCCCTGCTTTCTTTGATGTCCCATCCACTATTTGCTATTTTGATCCCCCTGCCCCCAGATTCCTATAAACACGTGATATTCAGTGTGACACACACACAGAAAAAATAATGATTGGCAAATCACCTTACTGGAACAGAAAGTTAGGACAGAAAATCAGAGATGTGGTAGTCTAGATAGAACACTTGACAAGATTAAGAATAACTCATCTCCTTGTTCAAAGCATAAGATTCACAATGGATCATAGAATCTAGAAAAAGGGAAAAGGTGAAAACATTTCATATATTAACACATTGGCAGAACCATAATTTGCTACTAATTAAGAGTATTTTAGAAATGAGAAAGATCAAAGTAGCGCCATCATGAGGCATTTATCAGGCTGTGATATGCTTTAAAGCAAAGCTTCTTCAGAGATTTAGAATCGATTGTCATTAAAATGCTAAGTATACTTGGCTTTGTCTTTCTTTTTCCAACTCAGCTTAGAGAATTCATGTTTTTGGATGGGTACATAAGATCAGTAAGATCAGTAATATCTTACTTATTACTTACTAATATCCGTAATATAGAAAAAAAACACGAGCTTAATTCGGATTAAATGAAGGCTGAGAAAACACTGACCATGATACCCTCTTCTGCAGTTCCAATCCTAGTTTTTCACTCATCAATCTCCATACCTGCTTTTTCCCCTCCTAGTTTTCCCCTTTCTGCTATTTTCCATCTGTCCGTCTGGACAGTGACATTGGTGCTAGTC
This sequence comes from Laticauda colubrina, assembly GCA_015471245.1. Classification (NCBI taxonomy): domain Eukaryota; kingdom Metazoa; phylum Chordata; class Lepidosauria; order Squamata; family Elapidae; genus Laticauda; species Laticauda colubrina. The sequence goes on along the minus strand of BLBF01000005.1, from coordinate 56,172,966 downwards.
TATTGCAGAACAAGGCTAAAGTTACATCTATTTCCTTTGTGTTTTCAGAAGGCATCTACAGGAGGGAACAGAGGGTAAGGGATAAGATGGAACCATACAAATTTGCAGTGCCAGAGGCTGGACAATATTTCTGGGTTAAAGTCTCTAGCCCTGCTCTAGGAGCTTCACTGGAAGCACTCATGATCTATTGGGCCCCCTCAATCTTTGTTAAGCATTTAATCTATTTTAAATTAGGTTATCCAATTTGGGAGTGTCCTGGAAATGATTGTCTTTAATGTGTGTCAAATAGCTATGACCAGGTATGCTTTTGCCTTGTTTCGTCTGCTCCATCAACTGCATAGATTTTTTTAAAAAGGTGAACCTGACCATCTTCCTGCATAACCTTAAGTACTGTTGAGGCTAGGTGGCTCCAGAATATATTTTGTATAAAAGCTCATAAGAAAACTTCACCTGAAATGGTGACTTAAAATCCTAACTACAACCGGATTTTTGGAAATTGTGCTGATAGACATTTGAATGGTTTTAAATCAGTACTTCAATCCTTATCTTTAAAGGCTTAGGACTAAAATAACCTTTTACATAATCACAACATGCAAACAAAATTAATTGAGGAAGCCCTTCCAAGTCAGGATTCATGGAACCACATCATTATGGTGTCTATGCCGAAAAGCTCTCTGGCCCAGGAGACCCACCTGATCTCTCCTTGCAAGCTATAATATTTCTTAAAATGTTGTTATGTTAATGCTATATTGTTTTAGAAATTCTTTAAATATTTTTGTATTTGAATATACAAGAATTTCCTTCCTCCTTCCCTTTTCTTTCTCATTCCTTGATAGCCCTTGTGCTCATGCTTACAGTATAGGACTTTGACAATGCATTATTTGGACAGAAAAATTGGGGTAAGTATATAATGTATATCTTGGAAAAATGGTTTGCTCTTGCTCTTGTTCCCAGAAACTACAAGGGACTTCAGGGCCCCTGCTCCTAACTGAGGAGGAAAAGCGCACCCTGATTGCTGAGGGCTATCCCATCCCAACCAAGCTTCCTTTGACTAAAGCAGAAGAGAAAGCACTGAAGAGAGTAAGGCGAAAGATCAAGAACAAGGTATGTTATTCCAACTGTATAAGACTGGTAAAGAGCAGTCTAGAGAGGCAGGGGTGAGGTATATATAAATATAGATAGCAGTAGCACTTAGACTTATATACCGATACACAGTGCTTTACAGCTAAGCGGTTTACCTAGTCAGCCTATTGCCCCCAACAATCTGGCTCCTCATTTTACCCACCTCAGAAGGATGGAAGGCTGAGTCAACCTTGAGCCTGGTGAGATTCGAACTGCCAACTTGCAGGTAACCGGCAGTCAGCAGAAGTAGCCTGCAGTACTGCACTCTAACCACTGCGCCACCGAGGCTCATAGATGCAGGTATTACCTGGATTTCTATTCACCCAATAATATTTAATCATGCAATGATATACCTTTTCAAAGCCATTTTTAGGAAGGAATAAAGAATTCTGAAGGAGTAATTTTTCAAATTCCAACATAAATTGACTTTTGATCATCTGTCTGCTGGCCTGCTAGTTTGCCACCTTGCCTATCTATTTCTCTGTTCCATGTCATCAATGTGCAAACTGCTTGCAGAAAATATGTCCCTGAGGAGATTTCAATCTAAAAGTCAACATAGGGGAAGCTGAAATAAATGGAGACCGGAAAAACAATAAAGTAACTAACTAAGTACTAAGGGACTTAGTAGTAAAAAATCTTTTTTTTTTTTTTTGGTAACTTCTTCTATATTTCAATTTTTAAAAAAATAAAATTTTATTTGAGTTTTCACAAAACAAAATGAAACATCTTTTTTTAGCAAACAGCATGGTTCCATGTTTTCACATCTCCACGCAGACACAATTTCAGTTACATTTATTTACATTTATTTATTTACATCTTTTATATTTAATTTAATATCTTACCACTACTTTGTGTATTCTCTATTAATTTTTCTCAAATACTTCCCTCAGGTTTATTTTATAGCTTTCCCATTCATTTCTTAGCCTATTTCATTTCCCTTTAAAAAAGTTCATATCTTCATAATTATACTTATATTTTTATCTGTCCTGTTTATAATTTCATCACATATTTTTATTTCATCATTTCCAAAAAATTCCTCCTCATTTCAAACATTATAAAACAAGGTTTCCCCTATAATTGCCAATTAGAGTGTGCCACCCTTATAGCTTATAATTAATTCCATTTCAAATCCCATTAAACATTCAACATTAAATTGTCCCCTTAAACAATTATGGCAATCATCTCCTAATAACTACATAACATATATAACTTTTCAGTCAGATTCTGCATGGTAGTAGTGAAAAATCTTAACATTACTATGAAGTACGGGTGTCAAACTCATCGCATCACATTGCCATCATGTGACTTTTGTGGCATTTTTCCCATTCGCAGTGCTGGAGTAGGCATGGCCTGCACATAAAGCATCCAGCCCGTGGGCCATCAGTTTGGCACCCCTGTTATAAAGTAAGTGTATACATGTCCAGATAAGGCTTGATACCACTGTATCAAGAAGTATTTACATCATATTATTCTCTTATTTCACATTCATAATGTATAACATTTAAATTTAGTTCCATCAGCTGATTGCCCAATAAGTATTTTTTCCCCAAATGAATTTAGAAGCAAATGTCTACAATACTGATTCTGAATCAGGGTGAATCTGCAAAGTTGAATGTTCCATTTCACTATGCTGCATAGCAGTATGAACTATTAAAAATATTTTTCAAAATCTAGCTAACATTTAATTTGTTCCTGCAATCTGCAAAAACAAAACACAATTTTGAAAAGAAAATGTATTGCTGAAAATAGTGTACTGATGCAATAAAAATGTAAAGATTCTTCTGTCAAATAACTGGACCCATACATTTAATTTTCTTACCAACAATGTGGGAGTAGTTTTCTATTGTCTTCATTTAGAATATTTCAGTTTCCCAACTCTTGAACCATCATTAGTAATATTTAAATTTGGGAAAGGTTGTCTGGAAAACCAGCAAATATTGCAAAAAAACTTTTATTGAACTGCAATTGTGGTCAGTAACTCAGACAATAAACTGGTTAGGATTTGTACTGATTCACACATCCATAATTGTGGGTTCCTTCCTAAATGTGAGTTTTCATGAACCAACAGCTTGTGTTAATCACTTTCTATGAAACAAACATAGTCTCCAGTATAAGGTACAGTCCATCTGGCAAGAATGATTCAGCTTCTTTTAGCAACTCTGATCTACCGAGAAGTTAAGCCTCAGTCATTTATCTGCAGGCTGATTTGCATTCTGAATATAACATTGACTTGGTTTATCAATATGTATTTAAAATGAAGTCCTGGCATAACCTCAGAAGACAACGTGCTGTACTAATATTGTGGGAACTTTATGAGATGTCTCTAAGGCAAAATATTGTACAGTATTAGATATCCTAGAGTGGTCTTGCTGAACTACAGATGTGTTGGACTACAACTTATGTCACCCAAGATAGATCTGTATAGAGATTATGAGAAATCTATATATTGGATTGGGCAATATAGCCTGAGAGCAAATGTTTAGAAGTAAAGAGTCAATCCTTTCAAAGAATAATGCATTAGGAAGACGGTTCAAATATGGAGAAATTTAATGGGAGTTTAAAATCCAACTTAATCTATAACATATGCATACGCTGAGCAAACTATTGGTCTCTCTGTCATACAACTGTCTATTCAGTCTGGCAGTTACTTTCCAGTTCTTCCTTAGTACTGTTATTCGAAAGAATTTTTAAAATAAAGATGCCAGGAACTTTTATTTTTGCATATAATGTAAAAGTATAAATGTAAAATAAAAACATATGCTCAGCTCAACTATAAGCATACACGAAGAGTCATGTGAGTTCAGACTTAAAATCGCTTAACCAGAGGCTAATGGTCACCAGTACAAGAATGCAACAGCAAAAATGCTATGGAGAGGCATACCGTTTCTATTACAGAAAATAATACTGTGTGTAGCTATAACAGATACAAGCTGCAGCTAGCTGTTAAAATTTCATGTGTAGGAAAATTTTCCTGACAGTAAGCTCTGTGCAACAGAAGTCCACTAAGGAAATTGTGGGTGGTCCATATCTTAGAAGTATTTAAGAAGAGACTAAACAAACAACTTCATGGATTAATTGATTCTCCTGAACCCTACAGAGGGTTGGACTAGATCAGGGATGTCAAACTCAAAGCCTGAAGCTGCATTTGGCCTGACGTGTGCTTTGATCTGTCCCTCAGGGCCAGCCTGGAAACAGCAAAGGACTGGCCCATGGTGCCTCTGCTAGCAAAAATGGAGCTCGGGACCACACTCGCCCCCCCAGGCACCTATTTTGGCCATGAGGGCCTCCTGCCAGTGAAAACGGGGCTTGAGGGACGGACCCTCCAGGCTATGTTTTCGCTGGCAGAGGACTAGCAAAATAAACTAAAAACAAAACAAAAGGAGAAATGTTTCACCTTTTGCATTTGAGCATGCAGGAAAGCAACAGGAAAGGAGAAAGAGAAAGAGGAAAGACAAAGAAAAAGAAGGGAAGGTGGGAAGAGAGCAAGGAAGAAAAATAAGGAAAGAGAGGAAGAAAAGAGAATGAAGAGTGAAGGAAAAAGAAGAAAAGGAGGAAAAGAAGGAAGGAAGGAAGGAAGGAAGGAAGGAAGGAAGGAAGGAAGGAAGGAAGGAAGGAAGGAAGGAAGGAAGGAAGGAAG
>BLBF01000005.1:56113263-56168197 GCA_015471245.1 Laticauda colubrina | reverse complement strand
AAGGAAGGAAGGAAGGAAGGAAGGAAGGAAGGAAGGAAGGAAGGAAGTTATAATGAGAGTGATGGAGGGTCTTGGGGAAATCCTGCCTTAGCACTTGGCCACCCCAGGTGCCCCCGACATGAGCCCCATGTCACACACACCCTGGCCACACACCATGTCCTCCCACCAGCCCTCTGAGGTCAAACACAACCCTGATGTGGCCCTCAATGAAATCATGTTTGACACCCCTGGACTAGGTGATCCTTATAATCCCGTCCAACTCTATGATTCTATAATTCTGTTACTCCATTTAGCTCACTTTGTATTGATTGAATGCAAGTCTACAAGATCTTTAAATGTATTTTTTTAAAGGCTAAATTAACACTGGGATTGAAACTAGAAGTTTATGAATGCAATATATATAATAGACTGTCTGCCAATTGTGATAATTTATAGGTGATCAGCAAAAGAATATAAAAGTCTGTTGTTACTTCATGTACGGACTTGGTCCTGTCATTAGACAAAGTCAGGCCTAGGAGGAGCCAAAGTCTGAGCCATAAGTATATTACAATCTCTTATATATCTCCAAATTGTCATAGTTATTCTCAGAGATGGTAGACTCTAGTGGTTCCCAAACTTTTTCAGTTCACTTCCCCCTTGGTGCTACAAACATATCCTCAGTGCCCCCGCCCCAGAGGTGGGATTCAAATTTCTGTTGGCATGGCCTTATTTAAGGGTGTGGCTTGCTGGTCACATGATTGGGTGGGTGTGGTTTCTGGTCATGTGACTAGATGGGCGTGGCCAGGTGACTGGCAAACCAAATACAAGTGGTCGTCACTTAATGCCCAGTTGTTTAGCAAGTGTTCTAATTTATGATTGGCCTCCCCACAGCTACATGATCTGCTTTTAGGGTTTTGACAGTTTTAGATCAAGGGTTTAAATCCCACCTCTGCCTGTGAGGGAGAGAGAGAGGGAGAGAGAGAGGTTGGATCAGATCTCTCTCTCTCTTTCTCTCTCCCACCAACGCCAGAAAGCCACTGTCAGTTAAAATTCATATTAGTGGTCTCCGGGATTTAAAATTATGAGTTTGGTGGTCCCTGAGGTCCAGAAGTTCGGCGACCCCTGATCTAAAGGGGTGAGCCTGAGAGAGGGAAAGAGAAAGAGAAAAGAAAGAGAGAGAGAAAGAGAGGAAGAAAAGAAAGATAAAAGGAAAAGAAAGAAAAAGGGACAAAGACGGGGAAATGGAAGGAAGGGACAGAAAGAAAAAGAAATAAAGGAGGGAGAGAGGGAGGAGAAAGATAATGAGATATCTATTCTAGTCCAATCAGGGTTAGAAGAGAACATGTGTGTGTGTGTTCTTGTAATTTACCAGTACATTTTGGTTTTGCCTTCTTCAGAATTGGCACTGTAATACATTGAGGAAAATAATTTTAGGGTGCAGATCTGGTCCAATGGATCCTGTTTAAAGCCTCAACAAAATGTGACAGCTTCCTGATAGTTTTGACCATGTTTTGTCCACAAAACCTTTAATAGAAGCCAAAGAGGTTTCAATGTGGAAAAGGGCCTCAGTCTAAACTAGGCCTCATTCAATCTGATGCATCAGGTCTCTCTCTCTTTCTTTCTCTCTCTCCCTCCCTCCCTCCTTCCCTCCCTCCCTCCCTCCCTCCCTCTCAGACTGGCTTTGCTCTACTTTCCCAATGTGCTTGCAGAGCCCGCGCTTTTAACATGGATGGATGGATGGATGGATGGATGGATGGATGGATAGATAGATAGATAGATAGATAGATAGATAGATAGGCAGGAAGGAAGGAACGAAGGAAGGAAGACAAACAAACAGACCTTTTGGATGGATGGATGGACAGATTGACAGACAGACAGACAGAATGCGACAGCGGTAGCACTTTGAGAAAGTGATGGCAGTGGATTTTCCCAATGTGCTGCCGCATTGTAGGCATCGGCTCCGGAGCGGTCAATGGGTGAACCTGCAGGCGCCTCAAATGCCCCTCTGCTGCCTTTTAGCGTCCCCAAGGGGGCCGGCAGAGGGGCTCGAAGAGGCAGCAGGGGGGCATTCAAGGCACTGGCCAGCCCTGCAGGTTCACCCATTGACTAGCACCACTCCGGAGCCGGCACCTCCAATGCGGAAGTGGTGCATTACGTGCTGCCGTGGCCATGTTTGATGCACTGCCCCCCTGCTGCCCCCCTGCTGCCTCTTAGCACCCTTCTGCTGGCCCCCTTGGGGATGCTAAGAAGGGGCAGGTGGGCATTTGAGATGCCAGCCCTGCAGGTTCACCCATTGACTGTAGCACCACTCCAGAGCCAGTGCCTCAATGCAGGGCTGGCCGGCACCTTGAACACCCCCCTGCTGCCTCTTAGCACCCCTCTGCTGGCCCCCTTGGGGATGCTAAGAGTTGGCAGGGGGGCAGCATGTCGAATGCGGCCACGGTGGCAAGTAACGTGCCACCGTTTCCGCATTGGAGGCGCCAGCATTACTACAGTCTATGGGTGAACCTGCAGGTCCGGCGCCTTGAACACCCCCTGCTGCTTCTTAGCATCCCCAAGGGGGCCAAGCAGATGAGCACTAAGAGGTGGCAGTGGGTGGCACATTAAATGCGGCCATGGTGGCCCGTAACCTGCCTCCGCTTCTGCACTGGAGGTGCTGGTTCCGGTGCTACAGTCAATGAATGAACCTGCAGGGCTGGCGCCTCGAAAGCCCCCCTGCCACCTCTTAGCATCCCCCTGCCAGCCCCCTTGCCTCTTAGCACCCCCCTAAGGCATCCCACTTTGGGAACCACTATGCTAGAGCATGCTTATTTCAATCTGAAATAATAGTCAACCATCATTTGGATTTACTTCTATGTGTGCAATTGGGAAGGACACAGTTTTTTGTTTTGACTCAATAGAATAAATATAATATAATAAAGATATAATTCTTTATTGGCCAAGTGTGATTGGACACACAAGGAATTTGTCTTGGTGCAAATGCTCTCAGTATTCATAAAAGAAAGATACATTCGTCAAGAATCACAAGGTACAACACTTAATAATAGTCATAGGGTCCAATAAGCAATCAAATCATACTAGGAAACAGTCAATATAAATCATGAGGATACAAGCGACAAAATTACAATCATACAGTCACAAGTGGGAGGAGATGGATAAGGAGTGATAAGAAGATTAATAGTAATAGTAGTGCAGACTTTATAAATAGTTGAACAGTGTTGAAGGAATTATTTGTTTAGCAGAGTGATGGAATTTGGGTAAAAAACTGTTCTTGTGTTTAGTTGTTCTGGTGTGCAGTGGCTTATAGTGTTGTTTTGAGGGTAGGAGTTGAAACAGTTTATGTCTGGGATGTGAGGGGTCTGTAAACATTTTCACAGCCCTCTTTTTGACTCATGCAGTATACAGGTTCTTGATGGAAGACAGGTGGGTAGTTGTTTTTAACGCAGTCCTCATTATTCTCTGAAGTCTTGGGTTGCAGAACCAAACCAGACAGTTAGTTATAGAGGTGCAGATGACAGACCCATTAATTCCTCTGTAGAGCTGTGTCAACAGCTCCTTGGGCAGTTTGAGCTTTCTGAGTTGGCGCAGAAAGAACATTCTTTGTTGTGCTTTTTTGATGATCTTTTGATGTTAGGTGTCCCTTTTAGGTCTTGATAGAATCTAGAAACTTGAAGGTCTCTACTGTTGATACTGTGTTGTCTAGTATTGCAAGAGCTGATAGTATGGGAGGGTTTCTTCTAAAGTCTATCACCATTTCTACAGTTTTGAGTGTGTTCAGTTCCAGATTGTTCCAGTTACACTACAAGGCAAGTTGTACAATCTCCGGTCAGTATACAGATTTGTCGTTGTCTTGAATGAGACCAATCACTGTTGTATCTTCTGCAGACTTCAGTATTTTAACAGATGAATTGTTTGTGATGCAGTCATTGGTATGTAGGGAAAAGAGAAGTGGAGAAAGCACACAACCTTAGGGGGAACCCTGTGCTCATTGTACAGGTATCAGATATGATTCTGCCTAGATTTACCTGCTGCTTCCTGTCTGTTAGGAAGCTTATGATCCACTTACAAGTGTGTTCAGATACTGCTAGCTGGTTTAGTCAGAAGAATGTCTGGAATGATGGTGTTGAATGCTGAATTGAAGTCTACAGAGGGGACCCTTGTATAGGTATTTGGAGATTCAAGGTGTGATAGGATGTAGTGCAGAGCCATATTAACAGCATCATCTATCAATATATTTGCTGGATATGCAAACTGTGTGGGATCTAACAGCAGATCCATGATGGTTTTCAGGTGGGATAGCACAAGCCTTTCAAAGGTTTTCATAACTACAGATGTTAGAGCAACTGGTCTGTAGTCATTCAGTTCCTTGATGGAAGGCTTCTTTGGCACTGGGATGATGGTAGAGCATTTGGAGCAGGAAGGAACATAGCACATCTCTAGTGATTTATTGAAGATTCAGGTGAAGATGGAGGCCAATTGGCCAGCACAGACTGTTAAGCAAGAAGGAGTTATCTTGTCTGAACCTGGTGCTTTTCCTGGCTTTTGTCTGTGAAATAGATCTTGCACTTATTTTTCTGTGATCACCAGAGGTTGTAAACCTAATGGGTTGGGGTCAGTTGTAGGCGGCTTGGCTGTTGTTGGTGTATTTGAGATGGGGATTGTGGAGATAGGTAGTTGTAGTTTCCTTTGGAACCTGCAGTAAAACACATTCAGATCATCTGCTGGTTGTTGATTTCCTTCTGCCTGGGAAGGAGGTTTGCTGTAGCCAGTGATGACTTTAAGAGTTTTCTCATGTTTGCTGGTTCATTTGTTGAGAACTGATTCCTTAACTTTTCAGAGTAGCTCAAGCAACATGTCCTGAGCCAACCCCCACCATAGTCATAACATTTCAGTCTATATTCTATGTTTGGATTCAGAAGGGAGATGATTTGCAGCATCTGTGAGTGTGTATATATTGCACCTGATGACATCTCCTTAAATCATAAACATCTTCTCCTGGCAGCTTCTTTAAAAGAGCCTTCCTCAGATTCCACAAAGAACTGTCCTGTGTCTTAATTTAGAAGAACACCCCCTTTCCCCAAATTAAATTGGAACTTTAATGCTGGGAAAGAACTCATGCCATTTCCTGGTCTAAAACCACAATTAGTCAACCGTACTAATATTCATCAAGTTACTCTTTTGTCCAGCAACATAAATCACAAGAGGAAGGTTCAGCAATCCTGATTCAAAGGGGACTCCTGTGTAGTCATGGGTAATCCTTCTCACAGTTTCCTGTGTTGCCTGAAATTTGACCATAGGTTGCTATATTTACCGAATATGGAATTATTCTTGTGAGTGCAGCTAATATTTCTATTTTTCATTCTAGATTTCTGCACAGGAGAGTCGCAGAAAGAAGAAAGAATATGTAGAGTGCTTAGAGAAGAAGTAAGCCATTATTTTCCCTGGGTGACCCCATGAAGTTGATGCTAGGCTTGTGATGTCATTAGTTTGTCTTGAACTTGATTAGGATTTCTCGTATGATAATGATCTAATAGACACACTAGCCTTTGTTTTGGTTCAGTTACTGCCCAATAGAATTGGCTCTTCTTGCATTTCTGCATCTGTAGCAATCATAAGACTGGGAATGAGGACAAGTATATGTGTCCCAGGATAATGTTGCAGGATCCAATCTGAGTTGGTCACCAGGACCTGAGGTTTGTTTTTTCAAGCTTTCAGACTCATGGCTGGAGCCCATCCTTGGGGAATTTCTCAGTCTCCCGGAGATTGAGAAATTCCTTGAGGATGGTCTCGAGCATGAGTCTGAAAGAGTGGAAGAACAAACCTCTAGTCCCAGTGACTGACTCAGATTGGCTCTGCAACCATAAGACTTGTTAGTCTTCTTTTCTGTCATTTCTTTTTGCCTTTGTCCTCTAGATGTTTTCTTTAATATGTTTAAAAACTATATGACCGATAGCAGCTAGCTGTGTAGTAAAAGGGCAATTTGGCAGTCAGGGACAAAATTATATATTGTGATGCCTAATGCTCCTTAAGAAAAATAAAGGGTCAGGGTTTTTTTCTGGTTCAGATATAAAAAGTAATAGGTTTAAACTTCAACAAAAAAATTAAAATTATATATTAGAAACAACTTTCTAAAAACAGATTAGAGCTTTCTGAGCCAAAATAAATGTGTCATGGCAGATCAACCTTTCTGAGTAAAAATAAAAGGAAGACTAATTTGAAAGCCTAATTAGAGAGTCAGTTTGGTGTGGTAACTAAGGTATTGGACTAGAAACCAGGAGGCCATAGTTATAGGCCTCCCTAGAAGACTCGGGTGGTTGATTTGGGGCCAGTCACTCTCTCTTAGCCCAACTCATTTCACAGGATTGTTGTGTAGAAAAAAGCAGGCCAGAGTGTTAATTGAGTACACCACCTTTAGTTGACCAGAAATAAAAGTAGTATAAAGATCTAACAAACAAATAAAAGTCACATGGTATTTAAAAACAATGATGAAGTATTGCTTGGGATTGGCCTGCTATTTCTTGAATGTCATTTTTTTCCTCACTGAAATTCCTCCCCTCCAATTTGTTAGCACTTCCCCTGTTTCAAAGAATTCTATGAACAACAACACAAAACCTCTAGGAGATCTTGATTGTAGATCCCATGTCACCTTTAAAAGCAGATAAAGACTTCAGATTAAGGAGCATTAAGGTTCAAATAAATAAATGTTGCTAGGATTTAGTTTGTCTAAAACATACACATTTATTATTTCAGGAAGGGCTGCAATCAGTCTTATGTATTCAGAAAGAAGATTGCATCAAAAGACATTGGGTTGATTTAGAACAAACGTCTGTAGTCAGATCTTCTTTCCCCTCCATATTATTCCCCATTAATTACTTTCTTTGTTTCCATTTTCTTATCCAAATCAAGCTTGTAATATGATGTTCATCAGTACATCTCTCCCTTTATTGATTTCCAAAATATTAGTAAACTGCTCAACAGTAGTTACTGTGAGAGGCATCTAGGTGTCTTAGTGGACTACCACTTAAGTACGAGCCAGCAGTGTGCTGCAGCCGACAAAAAAGGTAATGCATTCCTAGGCTGCATCAACACAGACATAACATCAAGACAACAAGAAGTGATAGTACCACTTTATACCACATTGATGAGACCCCATTTGGAAAACTGTGTCCAGTTCTGATCATCATGATACAAAAAAGATGTTGAGATCCTGGAAAGTATTTAGAGAAGAGCAACAAAGAATCTAGAGGCTAAATTCTATGATGAATGGTTGAGGGAACTAGGAATGCCTAGCCTATCAAAAAGAAAGATCAGGGGGACATGATAAGTCTCCCAGTACTTGAGTCACTGTTACAAAAAAGAAGGGATTGACTTGTTTTCTCAGGCATCAGAAAGTAGGACAAGAAGTAAGGAGTGGAAAGCTTGTCAAAGAGACATCCAACTGAAAGATAAGGAGAAATTTTCTGTCAGTGAGAACAATTAAGCAATGGAATAGCTTGCTGCCTGGGGTTGTGGGTGCTCCATCACTGGAGGTTTTCAAAAATAAACTGGACAACCATTTGATTGGGATAACATAAGGCTCCTGCCTTAAGCAAGGGGTTGGGCTGGAAGACTCCTGAAGACCCTTCCAGCCTTATGATTCTATCATTCTTACTATAATAAGCAAAAAGAAGCTGTAGGTAAAAATATGAAAAGATTACTCCAATTTATTAGAAAATATTCACTCTTACTATAATTTCCAGTCTGAGAGATCTCAAGCTCAAACCCTTTCTGAATCTCGTCATAAATTGTATTTTATTTAAAATAAATAATTTGAAATATTCTTATTTTCCCACAAACATAATTCTTCATTTGTACAACTCCATTTTCTTTTTACTTCCACTGAAGATTGGAAACTATTCTGCCACCAAATGTTTTCAAATATCACACATTTCAGAAGCTGTATCAAAGCATAATGATGATTTATGCAACTCATCAGCCATGGAATAATCAGAATTTATTGATGGTTAGTCAAACAAACATCTTGAGATTATGTCTAGTCTTTTTGTCCTTTACCTGTTTGCTGATGATACATGTTTGTTTTGTTGTTATATACAATATCCACCAGTTTCATAAACTAATACATTTAACAAATTTATTTATTAAAGGCATCTAATAAATAATACCCTGTTTCTCCAATAATATGGCCTCCCCAATAGGAAGTCCCAGCATGTTTTATAGGCATGAAATGAAATTAAGCCCCTCCCCCCCAAATTAAGACCTATATTAAAAAATGCAAAATGAGGGGGAATGGGGGTGGGCTTGCCATTAGGAAGTACTTTTGTTGCACACCCGGATATGGTGCTGCCTGCATTGACCCCGATACAAAGTGCCCCACCAATGCCGAGGTCAACATCCAAGCCATCACCACCCACCCACCCGAAAATACAAAGGGGGGAATTAAGTCACCCCCAAAAAGATGGCCTAGCCATTTTGGGGGGGCTCAAAAAAAAGTATCCGGCCTTATTATATGAGAAACACGGGTAGAGCAATGTGATGTGTGTTTCAGAATACAGTTTAAAGCAGTAATTTCGATGTGTAACATTATGCAAATGAATCCATAGGAGAATTGGAAAATAAAGGGCTCTCCCTATCCCCTTCAAAAATCCGTAGTTTCCCAAAAAGCATAAACAGCTGAGTAAAGAGGGAAAAGAAGCCAAGATGTTTACAATTCACATCCATGGAATCACACTGCTGGAAAAGACCTTGAACATCATGTCATCCAACTCCTTGCTCAATGCAAGGTCAGCAGTGCAAGATGCTATTGCTGCATCCCCAACAGATGGCTATTCAGACTCCATCTGATTCCGTCCAGCAAAGAAGAGTCCACCACCTCCCAGGCCAGCTACTTCTGCGGCCAAACAGCTCTTTCAGTATATTTCTTCTAATGCTTAACTGAACTTTGCCTCCTTGGAATTTCTGTTCACTGGTTCCAGGCCTGGAGAAAGAAATAATCTCTTCCATCTTTTGCATAACAGACCTTCAGATATTTGAGGTCTGCGATTATATTTTGCTTTAATGTTTTCTTCTCCAGGCTAAACCTGTGCAAATCTACTAGCTGTAGCTAATAGAATTTGGTTTTCAGCCTATTCACCATCATAACTGATTTTCTCTGAATTAATTCTAAGATCCATTTTAAAACAGGGTAGCCAGAACTGGACACAGCCTTCCAAATGTAGCTTGATTAACACAGAGAATCCCATGAGTGTTTTGTGACCTAAACATTAATGTAGTCTATAGCAATTACTTTATTATTTTAAGTTTAATATTTTTCCCTTTCTTCATTTAATAACATGGAACAAAGAAAAGGGGGGGGGGATACACCAATAACAAAAAAAGGCATGTCTCTGTTTATACTCAAATCTGTTTCTATCTCAGTGAAAGTTTCTGCTAATATTTTTTTTCTGTTCCCATGAATGAAATTCATTTTTGAGAGATATTTGAGCCTTTGAATTGATTTTATTCTATTATTGGGAGCTTCTGTTGATGAAAGGCATAGGAGTGTTGTTTACTCTTTGGATGGCTTTGGACTAATCATTATTGTCTATTTTCTGATGTATAGTGAAGATAAATATAATAAACATTGTGAGTAATTTTGAAGAACTCAAAAATGCAGTGCAGTCAATAATAGCCATTTTGCTTTTCTTATTACGTTTTGTGTACAGTGGGAATCACATAAAATCCCAAGGAGTCCATGGAGACTTTGCTTTATTTATTGTCATCTTTCATACAATTTTTAACCACCCTATGTTTCCTAATTGTAAGGCAACATATTAGTCCTCAGAACAAACACAGGATTTATGACTAGTGCTTACTCATCCCTGATTTTTGTATTTTTAGTCAGAGTGCTAAGCTGCTTCAAATCATTTATCAGATAGAGCCTGTTTCCTGGCATGGAGCAATGACAGAGATGCTTAATACCAAACTGTATGTCGTATTATCCACTCACAGTTGAAATTAATCCGCACAAATTCTTTATAGAAATGTCAGCAGACTCAAAGAATCCCAAGGAAGCCTGAACAGTTTGGGATTATGAGGGAGGGTAAAACGGAAGTGTAGGTTTTTCTCTATTTGCCAAACTCCCAACTAAAATGGCCTCTCCAAAATTGCTGTTTTAATTTCAAATGGTGCAAATGGTGGGCGTTGTCTTGCTGAGAAGTAAGCCACAAGGCGTCTCACGAGCAGACCAGGGGCAAGGCCTGGAAGAAAATCCTTGATGTTTGCAAGAGGAATTCATATCAGTGTGCTGCATAATTTCTTTAGGGACCAAAATGGGCCTAGGCCTAGGCAGACTGATAATTTAGGATTAATTTCATTTAAAATGCTTCTTTTTTAAAAAAATTGCATGTTTTCTCTTCATTGCAGAGTCTTTTTGAGACAGTCTGATGTGTGCATCTGTTACCACATGCCTAATAGAGGCTTTCCTTGAATTGTAAATAGAAGCTTCAGAAAGACCAGTTTTGTCAGAATTGTGGCAGAGAAAAGAACAGGTTAAAATCCTCCATTCTCTCCATGCGCACCCACCACAATCCTCAGCCTGCTCAGGCTTTCCCAAAGTTTCTATTTACAGAACAAAATGTGTGCATTTTAATTGCTTTCACACAAATAACATTCCATTTGGTTTCAGTCCTTAGGAACTAGAATCTGGATTAGAGTGGGTATACATCTTATTCATGAATTTGTTTTGCTTCTCCAGAGTTGAAACATATACATCTGAGAATAATGAACTGTGGAAAAAGGTGGAGACATTAGAAAACGCAAACAGGTGAGGAGAACTCAAATGTTTCTATCTTTACCGAAAGGTCCTGTTGAGAAAAAGGCTTGGGAGAATGCAGAAAAAAAGAAGGAAGATCACTTAGCTCCACCCCTTACTTTATGATATAAATAATATAGATTATATTTAATCCACATCAGTAGTGCATACATGCCAGACTTTCTTAAAGTAACTGTTGTTGTCAGTTGTGAATCGTTACAACAGTCTTAATACCTGCATATTGTCTTTTATGAAGTTTCCTTAAGTATTCATGCATGTATATGTAAATTTTCCTTGTATATGCATGTTGATATGCAGTTTTACCAAGTCTATTCATATTTCTATATAACCTCTCCTATATTTCCATTTGTATATGTCACATAATTTGAAAGCCCCAAAATACTTCAAGTTGAATACTACTATCCACTCCTGCGACAAGAGATTCCATTTAATGAATTCTTTGATTTGTCGAGCAAATAAGCCTGAAATTTATTTCTTTTACCTATCTACTGGTACTTTTTGATAGATGTTAGATTAGCCTACAGCAGGAGTGTCAAACTCAAGGCCCGGGGGTGGTCTGCAGGGTGCTTAGATCTGGCCCACCCTGGAAACAGCAAATGACTGGCCCACAGTGCTTCTGAGCTCCGTTCTCACTGGCAGAGGGTTGCAGGAGGCCATGGCAGTTGAAAATGGAGCTCAGGAGCCTGTTTTCACTGGCAGAGTACTCGGGCCACCATAGGTGCCCCTGACACGAGTGCCCACCCTGGCTACGCCCACCCTGGCCCCTCGAGGTCAAACACAACCCTGGTGCAACCCTCAATGAAAGCGAGTTTGACACCCCTGCCCTACAGGAGAAGGTTTTGGTTTTCTTCTCGTCTAGTTTTTTTTTTTTTCCCAGCAATGAATCAGCTGCATTTGGTTAGTAACTTTTAGGAATTTTTTTTGTTGAGACAGCCAAGACTGAACTTTTGTGGTTTATTTGCTTTTTAAATAATTGGAGCAAGGGGAGAGAAAAATAGGCACATTTCCTGGGTGTATTCCAACTCTAGTACTGTACTGAAATTCTGCAACAAATGTCTTTCCAGACCAATTCTTAAGCTGACTGTTTCCTCTAAGGGCAATTATATCCTGCAGCTGAAGCTGATCCTCCAGTCTTTTCTCAAGGCAACTACAGAAATTCCAGTCAGAATTGGAATTGGAATTATGGCAAGACCTGATTTGTTGCTCTTACTGTCCTTATAGAGAAGGCAAACCTGATATCTGGCTGGTGGGTCCCTGTGTGGACCAATCTACCTATACCTGTCTTTTCCTTTTAGGCAGGGGTTCCCAACCTTTTCTATACCCCACACCCCTAGAAAGCTTCTGATATATTCTCACACCCCTAACAAAAATAAAAAATATATGGATATAATTATGCATATACACTGTAATTTTGAAACTTCTAAACCCAAGTTTTCGCACCTCCTGGAATATTGTCTCGCACCCCAGTTGGGAACCCCTGCTTTTAGGGATTACTCCTTCCTCACAAATTTTGTGCCTTTTCTTTGCTTTCCCAGATGATTGCACCCATGGATGCCTTCATTTCTCTTTCCACATTATTTCCCTTGATACCAAAGCAGACTCTTTTTTAAAGCAACATCATCAGCAATAATCCTTTGTTGGTACTATTATAATTCTGTATAATAGTTATAGCTATAAAATAGCTATAAAAACTAAAGCAAAGAGCAACAGTTGTTCTTTCCTTCCCCTGCTTCTCTGTAGGTCCATGGAAGGCTAGAACTGGTAATCCCCAGTTTCATAGAAACAAAGAAGCCCTGTGCCTATGTTTCTATTTAAACAAGTTTTTAAAAAAGTAAAGGAGAGAGAAGTGAAGCAAAGCAAAGCTTTGCTGTACTGAGGGCAGGGGTGGTTTGCCCCAGTTTGGGCAAACCCGTAGCTAGTTTTATGGTCAGTTTGGCGAACTGGCAAATCCTACCCCTGACTGGCCCCGCCCCGCCCATCCCGCCCCTCCCAGGAGTCCCCACGCAGCCCGTTTGGATGCCGGGTAAATGCAGGGCCTCCGTGGAGGTTCGGGGAGGACAAAAAAAGGATTCCTGGAGGCTCCAGAGGATCTTTGGAGGCCGGGGGAGGCCATTTTTGCCCTCCCAGAGGCTCGAGGAAAGCCTCTGGAGCCCAGGGAGGTGAAAATGCCCCCCACCCTGGTGCAGGAGGCCAACTTAATCATGCCCACCCAGCAGAAGAACTGGTTGCTGATATTTTTGAAGCCCACCCCTGACTGAGGACACTGGGCAGGGATCAGAAAGTAAGGGGAACATGCTTCACCCAGCCTGGGCAGAGACTAAAAGAATACTCACTGGGGGGATGTAGGGCCTGAATAGAATTTCTAATGGGGAAGATAGCTCATTGACTTAATAGGTCATCAGTGAAGCAACCCAATATTATAAAAAATCAACCACTGCCAACCAGCAGAGATCAGAGCAGACTGACAGCCTAAGATGAGATGGCTGCTTCAGCAGCAACCAGCCAGTAGGGCAGAGAAGGCATTTCTCAGGCACTGCTACCAACCTGAGCTGGGCTGCTATTGGAGTAGAAAGAAGAGAGGGAGATCATCCATTCTGAATGGCTCAAAATGGCTCAGGTCAGATATATAGATATATGTAGCAGTTTTGAACAGAAGCCAGGAAACATAGGTGTGAGGTGCATTTATGATTGGCCAATAGGTGGAGGCCATCAACCATTCCTGTGCTCAGCAAGTGGATGAGTGGCCCTTATTGGTAATGGGCCAAGTAGAAAGTATATCTTTAGGCACTTGTCCTCTGTCAGGTTGACTCAACCCCTTTTTCAACATATAGTGAAGAACAAATGAGCTCCTTTCTTAAGTCTCGGTTCACAAAATAATTAGGAGTTTCAATCATATTTCAGTACTGAGGCAGGAGACTACCTTCCGTTGCACCAAATCCACAATCCTGCATTGCACCCGAAGTCAGAACTGTTCTGCTCTCTATAAGCTACCAAGCTGCCTTTGGTATATGGAGTGTTACAAATTAGCATACTTGAAATACTCTGTTCTGATTGGTCCACTAATACTCAAAGATGATTGGTGCTTTTAAGCGACGGTGATTGGTCAACAATTGCCGGCCCGTGATTGGCCCGCCTAGCAGCGGGAGATTCAAGGAGCCGTCATTGGCCGCGAGCCTCAAGCAGCCTCTCTAAAATAGGCTGCTGCGGCTCTGCAGTCAGACTAATTCCAGGAACCAAATAAAGAGCTGAAAGTCATGCTGGTCTCCAGTCTCTTTTTTCCCGCGATCTAACATGGAGGATACTAGAAGTATTGAAATATAGTTTGGTGGCCAGATACTGTATGTAGCACATGTACACAACATTTGCAAGCTTATGCAGCCTCCTCACTCTTCTGCATGGTAGGTCAACACAGCTGGCTGCTAGTTGATTTAATCAAGGATAAGATTCATTGGCAAGATGTGTGCCAATGTCAAACAGGTGTGACCCAGAGTTATGGAAATGCATTTATAGCCAAGGACATAGAACAGATAAGGAATACAAGATTTGAAGGACACTGGGGGAAAATGTCAGGAAGGCAATGTGCCCTGAATCTCTTGCTAAAGCTCATTTCTTGGAAGCACAGCTATTAGGTGGTTTTAGTTTCCAGACATAACTGTCATATTAGGAGAGGGTGGAGCTTTACTTAAAGGGAAATGTTTCTTTTCTTAGCTTAAACCAGAGGTCTCCAAACTTGGCAACTTTAAGACTTGTGGACTTAAATTCTTGGAGAATTTTGGGAGTTGAAGTCCACAAATCTTGAAGTTGCCAAGTTTGGAGACCTCTGGTTTAAAATATGGGAATGCAGCCCTGTTGCACCTTCACTATTCATTTCACTGATTAGGGCCTGAACTTCTGCTGTAATAGTAGTTTGGAAAGGTTGTGGGTAGAGAGAGGTGACAACTAATTGAGCCCTGAGTCCATTGGAGAAAGAGAAATAAATCCCTGTAGATTTAGAGGTCTATGAAGAAGTGCTATTCCTTCCTAGACCTTATGAGCTGACTGTTTTGGTTGAGAACTTGTTTTTTGGGTTATACTACATAGCACAGACAGCCAAGAAAACAGCATAGTCCCATTTGGGGAATTAATTGCTAACAGATTCTTTGAGAAGATGTATATTAGCAGAAGAGAAGCCACTGCAGATGACAGCATCTAGTCAAGCTTGAAAAAGCTAAGTGAGATCAAAATTGATTAGATGAGAGATCACAAAAGTCTCTGGACTTTAGACTAGATTGGAAGCTGAAAACCATTTCAGAAGAAGATAATGGCAAAGAACTTGTGTTGCCACAAAAATAACATTAATAAGATCATCTAATTGCCAGGAGTTGAACCTTAATCAAGAGGGACCCCTTATAAATTTGTCGACTAAGGGGGGTCTCTCACTGGTTACTGTTTTTGCTCTTCCAATTCATTTTACAAATTATAATGGCTGGAAAGGAGAAATCTATGTACTTTATCTTCCCTAGAATTGGTTTTTGCTTGCAGAGGGACAGTCTCCTCCATAACAATATCTCAACCCAGAGAATTTGCTTGGACTAAAAGACATGCAGGGAACTCAAATATCTACTCAATGTAAAAATGAGGGAAAATAGCAAGATCCCTCAGAATTGGCTTAACTTCCAGTGAAAGGTGAAAATTAAACAATTGCTTATAAAATACAGAAAAATATCTACACAATCTCCTACTGACAATACGTAACTGTGATATAGTTTCAAGTGGGAGTATAATACAATTTGGGAATCCTTCTAGATTCACAGCTTCTGCTTCAGAGGGAATCTTTGCAGAATTCTTTTTTTTAATCATACTAAGTCTTTGGGAATTAATTAACTGTTTTTAGCTAGCATTGTTGAATTTTGATTTTGGTATTTTTGTCGTTGCTCAGAGTTTGTATCGATTTATTATTTGAATTCAGTAACCAAATAAATGCTCTCAGCATGTGAATAATAAAAAGAATTTTTTTTATTTTTGCTTAATGTGCTATGGATACCATTTTAAATGCATTCTGACTTTTTTATCCAGAATCTGCCCCCTCAAATAATCTTCATTTGTGCTTGAGCTTTTCCATTCCATTTGTGCTTTCTGCCCTCATTCAGTGGCTCTAACAGATGCTTTTCTCTTATGCTCAACAGCAGTTTATACCTACTTTATAGGCTAGACAAAGCATCTTAGGATTCTGGAAGCTTGAAGCATATTCTGTTTTTCAAAGGTGCTTTTCAGTGGATTTGATAGCTTTATTGATAGCTGATGACTGCCATCTACTGGACAAGTAATGACCCTTCTCTGATTCTCCCACCAGTTCTGGACTCAGAATCCCAAATCTTTGTCTCTTGTACTTTTTCTTCCACTTAAGAGTATTCTTCGCAAGTATTCTTTGTAATGTAGTTCTTCTGAAACTGTATCCAGCTTTTCAGATACAAATGCAGTTCAAATATTCCATTAGATTTATTATTACATGATTTATTATTAGCCCTCGGAAGTTGTGGGAGCGCCATCACTTGAGACTTTAAAGAAGAGATTGGACTGCCATTTGTCAGAAATGGTGTAGGGTCTCCCCCTTGGGTGGGGGGCTGGACTAGATGACCTATAAGATCCCTTCCAATTCTGATTATCTGTTATCTGTCAGATGAATTATCAGATTACAGCCATTTTAAAATATCATTTGATCATTAAACCTCAAAAAAGGCATCTCTGTGCCAAGAGGACCATAATCAAGTTCAATCTTACTATTGATAGCTGTGGCAGGAAAAAAATTAACTATTTGGACCAGAAGTCACCATTTTGGGAATGCAAAGTCCCTATCTAGTCGAGCCAATTTGAAGTAATGGTTTAAGGCACCAGGCTAAAAACTAGTGGACGTTGAGTTCTAATCCTACTTCAGGTACAAAATCAATTGGGTAACCTTGTCACTTTCTCAGTTGTAGGACTAAAGCAGCAACAACAACAACAAAAATAACCTGCAGGGAATACTCCAGGCAGTTGCCACGTATTAACAGTGACTCAAAAAGACCAAAAGAGAAAGATTTTTTTTTTTGTGAGATGGACAACTATATAAACCTATTAAAGAAATAAATAATGTAATTTTAATAGAAGGACATAAACCATACTATTTTTAGAGTTTTTAATTTTTTATGTGTTTTCTCATGATGATGAAAAAGTTATTTTTTAAAAATTAATTTCCTAGGACTCTTCTGCAGCAGTTACAAAAGCTACAATCTCTGGTTGCAGGGAAGGTTTCCAGGCCATACAAAATGGTCTCTACACAGACAGGAACATGCCTGATGGTAAGGTTTACCATAGTATTATTTTTAAACTTTCTTTGTAGACATATCATTTTCCATTCATAGTGATCTTGGCTTTGAAATTTTGCAAAGTTAAGGTTAGATTACCCACTTGCTGTCTGGTCCATTGTAATAAAGAATGCTCATCACTTCCTGAAGGCAGAAAATGATGTTGTCTTCCCTTCCTGGTCTATTACAAATATTCACCTCACTCATATTTACAGCTTCAAATCAAAACAGTGTTTTTTGATCTGGGAATCTGATGCTCCTCAGAGTAGATGATCTCTGAAAATTTGTTCCATTCTAGTAACAACCTCCACCTTGGTTGGCTCCAATATCTGATATGCTGCCTCTCTCCCAATAGCTGATTGGTGCCCAGGGTGGCCATTTCTTCCTCAGCTGTCCAAGATTTCGATCTCTGCTGCTTGACAGTGATTTATTTTTACAATCCTGAAGTTATAAATATTGGTATCTGTAGGGGAAAAAAGAATAGAAAGGGTCTGAGTTAGTGTCCAAAGACATAATGTGGGAAAGGGATGGTGATGAAAGCATCTGTGTGCACACATCTAGGGAAGCAAAGGAAAGGCCCAGGGTGTCATGAGGAAGGAACATCCCTGAAAGGAAAAGACAAGCCATTCTGCACAGGAATCAGCCAGCTTTTCAGGCTTTCTTCCCTGTATGGATAATAAAAAACAAAAAGCAAGGTAGTGGCCAATCAAGTCTTACATAGTATAATGGTATGTGAGAATGACCTTGGAAGACAGGAGGAAAAGTTATCGGCAGCGGAACAATAAACAAAATTTGAACCCAAAGGAGGAAAGTTAAAAAAAATATCTCAGAAGGGACGGTCTCCAGTTTTCAGGAGAGTAGAAGTAAGGGACAGGAGGCGTGCAAGATTCTGCTAATGCAACCTTACAATAAAGATAGAATCAGTACTCAAGGTTGTGCTTCTTTGTGTTTGGGTTACCTTGAAGGGGTAACACATGCCTGCAATTTGGACTAAGAATCTCCTCAGTCACATTTCTGAGGTTTAAGAAACAGCCAGGACATTATATGAGACAAGCAACATAGGCTGCAGTGTGAAATTGCCCTTAGTATTGTAGAGTCACTATTGCAGTATAAGAACAGTAGAAATGAATACTTTGAGCTTACTTGCTTAGATGGTAGTACCCTGATCAACTTGCTTCCCCTTCCTCTATTCTTCATTTTGAATAAAGTTTTGTTAGCTATTATGTCAGGAGAATTTATATATTTATTTTCTAATCCCCAAATGTAGCTTGAATTATGGTATTTCTGCATATGCTGAATCCACAGCATAAGATTTAGATTGCAAACTTCATAGAATGAGTAATGTTCCTTCCTGTAACCATCAGTGTGGTTCATCCTCCTTGCTTCCCACTCCAAACCAAGGAATTTTTCTAATGAATGCTAATGGGCTCTTACCTCTGGTATAAAAATAGCTAAAGCTGACATGCATTTTATAGCTGTCACAGGAAAGTTTATTGTAAAAACATAATGGTACAATTTTTCTATCAACTTTAAATGAAAATTGAATAAGTTTAAAATGTAATTTACTTTTGTTCCATTCTGGCAAAAATAAAGGCAGCCTCAGATATGCATTCTCTGTGCTGCAGATTCAAAGTGACCAAATAAAAGATTATTATTTGATGAATCGAGCCAAACTTCCCATCCCCCCCCTTTTTTTCTTGCATTACAACTTTAAAGTTTTCTCCTTTTTCTAGAAAAGTATTCTGGGTCAGTGAGTAACTTCTTCTTGATAGGCAAAAATTCAGCAGGTGATAACTTTCTTCAACCCTATATCACTTGCTGGGGAGAGAATATCAATTCTAGATGAGCAGAAAAAGAATATTGTTTCAGTACGTCTATTCTTACCTAAAGATGTGTTT
The DNA here is from genome assembly GCA_015471245.1 of Laticauda colubrina. NCBI lineage: Eukaryota > Metazoa > Chordata > Lepidosauria > Squamata > Elapidae > Laticauda > Laticauda colubrina. The sequence continues at coordinate 56,149,187 of BLBF01000005.1, read as the reverse complement.
GTAGTGTGGACCAAAGGATGCAATGTTCAGTGGCAGGCTCAGTATGGACTATTCCTGAACTCTGACCTATAGCATATAATTATAGGGCTGGATAAAAAATATACTGAGCGTATATGCTGACCAGGGGTTCTTGGAAGCCTGATATAATTTTGAAAAGCCTATGAATGTATTTGCCACTAACTTAGAGTTGCTCTGTGAAGGAGATGGGTGGTTTTTAAAGGTGACATATAAATAAATAAAACTTCCCAGTGATAGAGTGGAATTATTACAAGTTTAAATCTGTTCTTAGAATTCTTGTAAACCCATCTAAATTTTTAAACCTGTATCCATAAAGTGGAAATCTATTGATTTTCCTAAATGTATTTCATTTATTACATCTATATCCCAACTTTTCCACAGGAAATCACCCGTAAACTTTAGGGCTCAATAGAGAAATGAGATTGGGTTTTCTTTGTTATAGTCACTTCTCCATTTCAAAGTTGTTTTGGTGATTTCCAGCTCTTCTCTTTCTTACTATTCATCTCTTCAAATGTCCTTTTTATTCAACCAGAGCACTGAATATTTCTATTATGTGTTTTCTCCCATAGGTCCTAGTGCTGTGCTTTGTTCTGGTTTTGGGCTCCATGATGCCATGTCTCCCAGAATTCTCAACAACATCACAAACAGTAAAAGCAGCTCCGACGCCAGACATTTACACAACAAGTAAAAGTGAGTCAAATGTGAACGTTTCCTTCGTTACTAAAAGCTTCTTTAATGCTTAATGATCCTTCTTTTCCAGGGATAACCCCATCATGATTCGTTATATCCACAGAGATATATCATGATATTGCAGGGACAGGTAAAGTTTGGAAGTTTAAGCTGTGGGGCCTTTGCTCTTCTAATTTCTAAGGACACTTGATGGCCCAACAATGTTATTAAAAGTGTAGAGGCTTTTATTTTTTGCATCCTGTTCATTTGCCTAAAGATACAAATGGGAGGAGAAGCCTTTGTGAGGCAAAGCACTCCCATTTCAAGCCTAAAAAAATCCGTAACTTGAATAATCACCTGAAATAATTGGGGAGGGCAATTTAGAGACAATATTGGCAAGAGCAAGAATAAATTTGCTCCACCGCCCACCCCAGCCTCCTAGAGCCTTCCACATCTAATTCCCACCCATAAACACTCCAAACCACCCAAAGTATTAGAATTAATGGAATGGCTGATGTCGATATGTTCCTATTCCCAACCTTATTTAACTTACACACATAAATTGCAGCCCTCAAATTGGGCCATTGTGCCTCAAATTTCAGCAGTGTGATTTCATGGAGCAATGAAAAGAAGTAAATTCTAGCCATTTCTGACCAATGGGCAGTAATTTGTCCAGTACTGGGATAATTAAATTTTGAGGTAACTTGTCCTTCAGAGGTTTTGATTGCAATTTATTTTTTCATAGTCATTAATTCATGTCCAAAGTGTTCCAAATTTTTGTTTCTTTTTCTCAAATATTAACTAACCTTGTTTTGTTTATTATTAAATTCATCTCTATTTTTCGACTTACAATCAGGTAATAGTACTTGAAGTGGTTTCCACCAATTAATCAAAATGCAGAACACTAAAATCAGCAGAGTTAAAGTTATTATCATGAAAACAGATTTACAATTAAGAACAAATAGTAAATGATGTATTCTTACTCTTCTGTATGCAAATTGGGTTACTCCAAAACATGCAAATCTGATTGGTCAACTAAAGTAAGCATTGGATTGGTTCACTAAGAACCAATCCAAATAAAGTAAAAAAAGGCGGTAAATTCGATCAGCTGCCATTGGTTACAAGCCGGCAGGCTAGCCTGTATAAAAGGCTGCCGCTAAGTCGGCCAACTGTTCCGTTTTACTGACTCCTTTGAATAAAGACTTTTATTTGTTGGAACCCGGTCTACCTCGTGTTTTTCCGAACAAAACACTTACCACTTTTGTAAATAATGGGAGTAGGAAAGCAGCCACTACCCCAGGGAGAACTTTCTGTGGCCTGGAAGTCAGACAAGAGAAGGCCTCCTCTCATATAACAAACAGCCAAATTCTGGCAGCTAGGATATCTTCAGAAGGACTTCTTCTGCTGATATAAGCAACTCAGTAGATTTGTAAGACAGAGATGATATGCACAGATACCGTATTAAGCTCTTTAGGATTTTAAAGAACAACACCAGTGTTTCAAGTTGTGTCTGACAGGCAACTGATATCTTGTACAGATTTTCCAGTGCAGACACCCACGACCTCTATAACCTATACCAATTAGAAGCTATATTTTGCCTCAGTCGTGATGTCTATTTAAGGGTAGCTACACATTGAGCATATTGCAGAATAGCTTTATCACACAGGTTATTTATATTTATTCCTCCAATTTTAAATTTTCTAACCTTCTTCCAATTCAGTTTCCCTTCATATACAGTGTTCTGTATGGAACTTGGTAGGTTCCAAGTTCCTCTTTCTGATTGGCTGAAAAGGCCACTCACGGATTGGTTATTCAAGAACCAATCTGGGAAGTCTGCCAAACGGCGGTAACAGTCAAAAGAGTGTCATTGGCTACAAGCCGTAGGCAAGCCGCTATAAAAAGGGCTGCCGCGGGTTTGGGCTGTTGTTCCATATACTTTTGCCTTGCGAGTTTAATAAATCGTTGTTGTTTGGAACCCAGTCTCACACGCTTCTTTCCGGATGGAACATACAGTATGTTTGGTATATAGTCTGAATAAATAAAGGGGGAGTATATAGCCTTGTCTTCAGGGATGGGATTGAATTTTTTTAACAACCGGTTCTGTGGCATGGCTTAGTTGGTGGGTGTGGCTTGGTGGTAACGTTACTGGCTGCGCATGGCCAACTCAATATCACTCACATTGAGGCATGCATCTCCTCGCCTGGCCTTTCATGACTGTGAGGATGCTGCAATAGTCATAAGTGTGAAAAATGGTTATAAGACACTTTTTTCAGTGCCACTGTAATTTTGAATGGTCACTCCACACAAGCAAAATACCAGCAAAGGAAAGGAAAAAAACTCCAGAGATGTTCCAGAGACAGGAAATCTAGTCCTGCCAATAATGTAAAAAAGGTTAACAGAGAGGCAGTTTCTGTAAGCAACACAAGAATGTTTCTTTCCTACCTCTCTTACAGGATTAGGCCAGTAATTTCTTCTAACAACCGGTTCTCTGAACTGCTTAGAATGTTAACAACCGGTTCTAGCGAATAGATATGAACCTGTAGAATCCCACCCCTGCTTGTCTTACTCCTCTGTCAAGTCTGACCTTGTCTGTTTGGCCATACTAGGAAGGGTACAGGTTTTGCATCAGATCACAAGATGTTCTGGGATTCACATTTTCCAAAGCACATTCCAGATCTTAACATTCTTGACACAGTTGAAGGCCTTTCTATGTATAATGAATCATATATTAATTTCTTCTTAATGTTTTTGTGTTCTCAGTTATTCAATCTGCATCAGCAACAAGGCCTTTTATTCCCTGGCCTCTTCTAAAGCCAGCTTGAATTTTTGGCAATTCCATTTCCACATACAATTCTGATCTGTCCTGAATGATCTTGAAATTAAAGATATTTATGGTTGTTTTCCCACTCTATTAAGCCTCCTTTCTTTAGTATTGGTCCTTAGACAAACCTTCCCATCTGCTAGCCACAGTTTTGTCATACAGATTTACTGGGCACAGTTTGGTCAGAAATGAAGACCTTCCTGAGATTTTTGTCTTTCTTGATTTTGGCTTCTTTTCTTGGCAGTTTCCTATGTTCTAACAGTCAATTTGCTTTCTTACTTTTTTTTTTTTACTTCAGCAGTTTTTTTTTCATCCTTAACTATTACATTGATCTAACTCCACAGTTCCTCTGGTTCCCTATCAATGAGTTTCAGGATTTCAAAGCAATTCCTGATGTTTTTCTTAATAGATTGTTATCATGGACACTGGTTGGCATGCTTCTTCTAGTTCAGCTTTACTTTAGATTGACTTGGAACTTGAACATGAGCAGTTCATGATCTCTTCCACAGTCAGCCCCTGGCCACGTATCTGCTGTTATAACTGAATTCTTCCACCTCATTATACATTGATTTCTGTGTATTCTGTCCAGTGATGTCCATGCATATGCATGCATATCCTATTATTGGATTGACAGAAATTGAAAAATCTTCCTTTGTTTCATTTTTTGGGACTACACAATCCAATTAAATTTTCTTCCTTAATATCTCCAATTAGGGCATTCTAGTTTCTAACCACAAGCAGCAAATTTCTTGCATGATCTGTGAAGTTCAGATCGGATTTTATGATAAAACTTATCAATCTGAAGCAGAGGCATGCTATTTCCAGAGCTCATTGATGGACAAATTCCATATTTGGGTGGTATAATATAATACAGTAAAATAGTAACATCTTCACTTTAACTTTCTCCAAAGAATCTGGATCACCATAATAAAAATTAACCAATAATGTACATGACCATTTCTTTTATACCCTTTAAACTCATGTTTAAGTAAAGGTAAATAAAACTCCTCATTCTAAATTTTACATACCAATCTCAGAAATGGAAATAGCAAGGCCAGCCCTATCTTATACACTGCTATTAAAGTTGATTATATTTCTGAGCTAAATAAATAGCTTTTCCATTGTATAGGAATAATTTTTACCGGACGCTAGAAACCCCTGGTGTTGGTATAGATATTCTTCATACAGTATCAAGCAAATATCCTTATGTACATAGTACTGCAGATTATAACTATAATTTGAAAACTTTATTGTTTACATAAGTATTATGTCTACAAAACCTGCAATTAATACATATTTTTACTGTGCATTAGCATCACTTCTGCTGGCACTGAGTCCATTAGCTGTCTGTGAAAACTGTATTAAATTATCTGTATTGCTTTAAAACAATTACACAGCATTTTATTACAAAGTGGTGTGGTGGCCTAGTGATGAAGATGCTCACCTCCTATTTAAGTTGAGAGTTCAATGCTACATAGTGGCAGATGTTTCTCTCTCAAGGCACAAAGGAAAAATATCTGCTACGAACTCCATGTAGGTGTCAGGAAGGATATCTGGCCAGTAAATGCTCAGCTACATTCTGTCAACCTGACTCTATCATGAATTAAGGGAACACAGGGTTGTAAAAAGAGGGAGGGAAAACCCCTTTTATTATAAATGGTGGTATTTTGAAGACTTAACAGTCAACAGGATAAAACTTTGCACTCAAATAAGGGGTTTGAGGAAGAGACTTGCTTTTTGCTGTTTATTTCTTGAAGCCAAATAATGAGACCAATGCCACTGGCTGATTGGTTCAAAAGTGCAAGCCTGATTGGTTCGCATTGCTGCCTTGTGATTGGCCCACCAGATTGGCAAAAGATTCAAAGAGCCGTCATTGGCCATGAGCAGCCGCTATAAAAGAGGCTGCTGCGGCTCCACGGTTAGAACTGATGCAAGGAACCAAATAAAGAGCTGAAAGTCACACTGGTCTCAAGTCTCTTTTTCCCATGATCTAACATTGGCGACAAGAATGGGATTCTGAGACAAAGGAGACCAGTCGAGCACGTGGCAACGAGGACTGACCAACTGACAAGTTGGCCAGCAGCAACTCGCCACCCGCACCATTCGACCCAATGACAGAGGACTGGGAATCGTACATCGACCAATTCCTCATGTTCCTCGAAAGCAACGATCTGCAAGGGTTCTCCGATAAAAGGAAGAGGGCCAAGTTCCTGACACACTGTGGGCCCACAGTGTTCAAAATGACCAAAGTGTTGGCCAAATTTCAGGACATCAAACAGATGGCATGGCCAGAGTTGGACCGACTACTAAGAGCCCATTATGCACCGGGTGTCTCCAATCTCATCCGGAGACATGAATTTTATAAAAGAGACCAGAGAGAAGGTGAGAGTGTCGGGGAATTCGTAGCAGCTCTGAGGGACATTGGCGGTGCATGTGAGTTTCTCAATATGGACGAAGCCATGAGAGACCACGTGGCCCTGGGACTGAGGGATCTCACATTACAGAGCTGACTACTGACCCGGCCCAACATTACCATTACTGAGGCCATCGCCGAGGCAACCGCAGCTGAAGCTGCAATGAAGTCAGCAGCAACCATGCAGAAAATGAATGTGGCGACCCAGCAAACATGGGCAGAAACAGGCCAATACCAAGAAAGGAAACCAGAGGGAAACCAAAAGACCACCACCACTACCGCACACCATGAGGACGTCGAGTCCTTGTCCGAGACAGACGAGGAAGAAGAGATACACAGACTCCAGTTGGAACGATACAGACAAGAAAGGAGAGAACGCAAGTCGGTTTCCAATGCGCTGGGTGTGAAGGAAACCACCCCCGATCCGAGTGCCATTTTCTAGACACTATTTGCCGCCACTGCAAGAAACGGGGACACATTGCTAAGGTCTGCTGAAATAAAAAGATCTACAGCGATGAGACAGCACCCCCCCCCCCCCAGGACCAGAGACAGACAGACAGGGAACTGTTGGAGCCACGAAAGCAGAAATAAGCAGCTCATCGAACCCTACCGAAAGGAAGAGACCCATCAGACAATTACCATTGGGCATTCAAGCGCGACAGATGCCCATAAAGTACACATACAGGTCAACATTGAAAGCCAACAGCATAACATGAAAGTGGACTCCGGATCATACCTGTCAATGGTATCCTGGCACACCATCAAACGACTAATCCCCAGCATACGAAGAAGACAACTAGAAAACCAAAGACTGACCTTGAAGGACTACCAGGGGAACAGGATCCCTGTAGTTGGAGTTGGACATTTTCAAATAACCTTCAAGGAACACTCAGAAATCGTCCCATTGATGATAGTGGACAGGGATCGCCCAACCCTGCTGGGGCTAGAATGGTTTGCGCCTCTGGGGATCGAAGTGACCGGCATAAACAGCATCACCGAGGCAGACTGGGAGGAGAGCCTGATGAAAGACCTCCAGGACGTTTTTGACAGGAAGCTAGGCAAGTACCGAGGGTCCGCTATTTCATTTAATTTGAACCCAAACATCGCACCAATCCAGTTAAAGGCACGGCAGGTTCCATTCGCACTCAAACCAAAGATCAATGAGCAATTGGATAAGCTCATCGCACAAAGGGTACTCGAACAAATAGACCATGCGAGGTGGGAAACCCCAATTGTGACCGCGATAAAGCCAGATGGATCTGTTTGAATCTGCGGAGACTATAAGACCACCCTTAACCATGCGCTACAAGAAAGCGCATACCCCATCCCAGTGGTGCAACATCTATTACATTTGTTGGGGGGAAGAAAAATCTTCACGAAGCTCGACCTGGCGCAGGCATACCAGCCCGTTGATTCCGAAACAGCGGAGGCACAAACCATTGTGATTCACAGGGGGGCATTTAAATGCAACAGGTTACAATTCGGAGTCAGTGTGGCCCCAGGGGTGTTTCAAAGCCTGATGCAACATCTTTTACAAGGAATTAAAGGGGTGATGCCCTGCTTCGATTATGTGCTGGTAGCCGCTTAGAACAAAAACCAATTGGAAAGCTGCCTCAGGGAAGTCCTAAAAAGATTTAAAGAGGCGGGACTCAAGGTGAAAAAAGAAAAATGCCAGCTGGCCACTGAGAAAGTTGAGTTCCTGGGGTACCTAACAGACAAAGAAGGAATTCACCCCACCAAAAAGAAAATAAAAGCCATAAAAGAAGCCCCCAGACCACAAAATAAAACAGAATTACAAGCATTTCTGGGACTCATTAATTTTTATAATGTCTTTTTGCTGCAGAAGGCAACAACGGCGGAGCCACTGCATAGACTACTCGATAAGACAGCTACCTGGACCTGGGGCTGACAGAAAGAAGCTGCATTCCAAGGAATAAAAGATCCGCTGACATCCGAATCGGTACTTACTCAATACAGCGAAACCCTACCACTGACAGTGACATCGGGGCCATACTAAGCCACACACTACCAGATGGGAGAGAAACACCAATTGCTTTCTACTCCAAGACATTGTCCAAGGCAGAGAGGAACTATAGCCAGCTGGACAGAGAGACACTAGCAGCAATCACCGGAGTAAAGCCTTTCCACGAGTATCTCTACGGTAGGAGTTTCTTACTCATTACTGACCATAAGTCATTCCCTGGGGATACTTGTAGGGAACAAGGCCACCCCAAATATATTGTCACCACGGATGACAAGGTGGTCTGAATTCCTGGCCGCATATAACTACCAATTAATCCACCGGCCAGGGAAGAGCATATCACACGCAGACGCCCTGAGCCATTCCCCCCTGCCGGACCTGGAAAACGACCTGGCACTGACCACATCCACACTACAAATAGAGACCTTGCCAAACCTACCCATAACCACATCAGACATTGCAAAAGAGAACGCTAGAGACAGACAACTGGCACGGATTTTAAACTGGGTAGGAAAAGGGTGGCCGGAAACTGATGATGGCAACACGTTTAAACCCTTCCAAACCCAACTAACTGAGCTATCAATATTGAAGGGATTTATACTGTGGGGGGATAGAGTTGTTATTCCAAAAAAAATGCAGGAAAAAGTACTGTGCATGCTACATGAAGGATACCCGGGTATCGTCAGAATGAAATCCCTGGCCAGGAGTTATGTCTGGTGGCCCGGGATGGACAAAGACATTGAGACATGGGTGGGAATGTGCAACAAATGCCAAAAGTCCAGACCTACCCCCCCTCCCGCACCTACCCTCCATTGAGAAACACCCAGGGGTCCCTGATCGAGAATTCATATAGATTTTGCCGGACCCACAAAAGGATATACATTTTTCATAATTGTCGATGCTTACTCCAACTGGTTGGAGGTCACAGTCATGCAGTCCACGATGACAGAAGCCGTCATCAAACAGCTAAGAAAACTATTCACAACGCATGGGTTACCGGACTTGTTAGTCTCAGACAATGGGCCACAGTTCACAGCGCTGTCATTCGAAAAATTCCTCGCCAAACTGGGTATACGATATGCCCTAACAGTGCCCGCTCACCCGGCTACAAACGGATGGGCGGAACGCATGGTTCGGTATACTAAAGAGGCATTAGATAAAATAGACACAGGTGACATTCAAGACAAAAGCAATAAAATGCTAACCATCCAACATATAACACTGAACACGTCGACTAACAAGAACACAGCAGAACTCCTGGTGGGCAGGAAACTATGCTCACACCTGGACAGGTTACACCCAACATACAACCCCAAAAAGCCACCAGACCTCTCAGTAAATACCACACATTCACAACAGGGCATCTGGTATATGAAAAAACCTTATGGGGGACCCACTTTGGATACCAGCCTGAATAACTCAAATAACGGGACCCCAGTCATACCGGCTAGAAACAGAGGATGGGAGAAGCTGGAAGAGACACATAGACCAACTAAGGTTTGGAAAAATAGAAAGAAACACCGACAACCCCGAAAACGCACAACAACCACACACTCAAAGACCACACCAAACAGACTAACAAAACCAGAGAGGGGGGAGATCAACCAAACATAAATCAAAGGGGAGGAGAAAACCCACTAATAATACAACAGCAAACAAACCAACAACAAAAACCACCGGTAGGCCCATTTAGAAACCAAAACTACTTACCAGCAGAAGACTTTGGTAGAAGGGAACTGGCAGCAGAAAACCAACACAAGGCCACTCCTGGAAGAGGCAGCCGAGCTGACTCAACCAGCCCAGAGAGACCAGGCGAGAGCAGCAGAGCCGACTCAACCAGCCCAGGCAGACCGGGTGGGAGTGGCAAAGCTGACTCACCCTTCCAGCAGGTTCCACCAAGAAGGAGAGGAGAGACAGCGATCCTATCCGAACCAGCCGAAGACAACACCGCAACTGAGCTGCACAGGTCAAATAGAAACCATAGAAGTCCTGCCTACTTACAGGACAACGTAACGTAGGTTGAACTGAATCAAGAGGGGAGGGGTGTTCTATATTAACATACTTGAAATACCCTTTTCTGATTGATCCATAAATGCCACTTGCTGATTGGTTCAAAAGCGCGAGCCTGATTGGTTCGTATTGCCGCCTTGTGATTGGCCCGCCAGATCGGCGGAAGATTCAAAGAGCCGTCATTGGCCGCGAGCCGCAAGCAGCTGCTATGAAAGAGGCTGCTGCGGCTCCGCAGTTAGAACTGATGCAAGGAACCAAATAGAGAGCTGAAAGTCACACTGGTCTTGAGTCTCTTTTTCCCGCGATCTAACAATTTGGCAGCTTGATTGTTATGTAGTTTCACGACAGGCAGAAATTACAAGGATGACATTTATTGCTATGAAAATAGCAAATAAATAGGCAATGTCTTTTTGCTGTTTAATGATCAATTAAACTGTTTAATCTTCTTTTTTGCAGTCCAATCACGGAACCTGCTGTTCTATGATGAGCACAGGGGCTCCTTAGAGGAGACTTACAGCTCCTTCATTTCTGTGGAGCATCCTGAAGAGTGGGAAGCTGAAAAAATTGGGGAAGAAGAGAAGCAGCCACAAGCAGACGTGCACAGTACCCTGGCTGCAGCTTATGAAACAGTCAAGTATCTGAACAAAACCCCACTTACAGATCCAAATCAGAATCAGACCAGCTCAACTCTTATTCATTCCAAGGAAAGCTTCCATGAGAGGTAAGCAGATTTGTGATTGTTTGTATCAAGACTTTCCATTCCTATCCAGACCTTAAAATAAATGTCTCATTTTTAACCAATTCCTAGGCCTAGGCATTCAGTGATTGCAGACCCGAGCAGCTAATTATGCTTGTTTTTATTAGTCTATAATCATCATTGCTGATTTCTGCCAATTAGCAATTAAAAACAAAGAACAGGTTGGACTTTCCCATTCTCAATTTCTGGCAGGGTAGCACTATTGATCTGCTGTAGCGGAAATAATTAAATTGTGTGGTACTTTGTGGACATGCATTATGACATGCTCTGCACCACAAAAACTCAAATTAGAATAAATTATTTTTGGTTCTTTTTCTCCAATTGTAAATTATCTGATTTGCCCCAAAATCTCAGGAAAAGAAGCTCTATGGACTATGGAAACCTCAATTAACAGAAAGCAATTTTCAATGTCTATAGCCCATGTCACACTGCCCAACGGATGCAAAAAGGACACAACGGACGAGCAATATGTTCCTTCCGTTGTTATCCGCTCTCAAAAGGGGCAAAAATTTGCATAACCGGAGCGGATAACACGGACGCGGGGAGGATGCAGGGTGGATGCAAAGCGGATGCGGAACGGAAGCTCAGCGGCTGGAAGCGGATGGGAGCAGATGGCACATCCGCTGGGCTTCCGGGGGACCTCAGCAAAGTGGACATGGAACGGATACAGCGGATGCACAGCGAACGCGGAACGGATGAAGCGGATGCACAGCGGAAGCCTAATGGATGCCTGTCGTTAATTGCGCATGCGGGGAGGATGCATTGCATCAGCCCCGCGGATATAATGGAAGCAGCTCGGAAGCAGGTCACCATTCAGAGGAAAGACCTGCTGCCAGACGGATTGGCTGCCTTGCCTGCCCTGCCTGCATGTCTGCCTGCAAGCCTTGCTGCCAGCCTTGGTGCCAGCCTTTCTGCCAGCCTTGGTGCCAGCCTGCCTGCAAGCCTTGGTGCCAACCTGCCTACAAGCCTTGCTGCCAGCCTGCCTGCAAGCCTTGCTGCCAGCCGGTCTGCCTGCCAGCCTTGCTGCCTGCCTTCCTGCCAGCCTTGGTTCATGTCTGCCTGCCAGCCTTGCTGCCTGCCTGCCTGCCTGCCAGCCTTCCTGCCAGCCTTGGTGCCTACCTCCCTGCAAGCCTTGGTGCATGCCTTGGTGCCAGCCTTGCTGTCTGTCTGCCTGCCAGCCTCCCTGCCAGCCTCCCTGCCAGCCTTGGTTCCTGCCAGCCTCCCTGCCAGCCAGCAACCCCACAACCATATGGAAGCACAGCAAGCCTCAGCCATCTGCTGCCAGCCCTTGCAAGAGGGACAGGGCTACCATCCTGCCCCCTGGCCCTCACTCTGGTTCTGCTGGGGCTTCTGCAGCACGGGCTTACTCTTCTGGGGCTGGGGCTTCTGCTGCTTCTGCTTCTGGAGGAGCTGATGACAAGCACTCCAGCGCCAGCCACCTCCACAGCACCTGCACCCTTCACCCCTGAGACTGAGCGACCAAAAGGAGTGCCAGAGACTCATTTTTGTTTTATAGCTTGTTGTTAATAAAGTCTATTTATGATTCACACACTTGCTTCATTTCTTTTTTTTAATAAAGTCTTGGTGGAAACTTTTAGAAATGGTTTAAGCCTTTGCATGCTTGTGGGATGGGTAAGGATAGCTTTGGGATGGGTTAGGTTAGGATACCTGTGGGATGGGTAATAGCTGTGGGATGGGTTAGGATAGCAGTGGGATAGATAAACCTCCAGTGCAAGCATAGTGGGACTGTATGGTCCACCGTCCCAGGTGCCACACCTATGGCCCTTTATTATCAATAATAATGTAATAATTATCCACACATGTCAACATAAACACAACTCTTTATTAAATGCCCTGTTCATTGTAGGCCAACCAAACATAAATGGCCCAATCTCATCCGTGTGATGAGACAGGCTGAAGGAAGCATCCATTAAGCATCTACCATCCTGTCTTGCCACTCCACTGCTCCAGCTCGGGAGTTGCACCAGTGTCTCAGGAGGTTGCGCTGCTTCTTCGCTTCATGTGAGGCTCTGTTGGGGCCTTGCACATCCTCAGTGTCTATCAGGTTTCGCCCCAGACTCCATGTCCCCATTGCCTTGTTGGAGGTCCACGAGCCTGTTCTGCAAGACTGGGTAGCGGGTGCGCATGAGATTGTGCAGGATGCAGCAAGCTTCCACGATCCTCCTCACGGTCTCTGGGCAATGCTGCATGGTGGTGAGAAGTACCTGGAACCTGTTGGCCAGGATGCCAAAGGCGTTCTCCACCACCGCCTTGCCCTGGACAGCCTGTAGTTGAAGATTCTCTCTTCACGGGTGAGGAGTCTGGAGGTGTAGGGCTTCATGAGGTAGGTTGTGAGGGAGAAGGCGTCATCCCCCACGATGAAGTAGGGCACATCTTGTGTGTCATTGGGCAGGGGTTCTGGATCTGGGAAGCCCACGATGAGGTTGCGTTCCAGCTCCTCCTTGAGGTGACTGGCGTTGTATACCTGGGCATCTGAAGATGAGCCGTTGCCTGAAGCATCGATGTACATGAACGTGTAGTCAGCATCGACCATGGCGAAGAGGATGTTGCTGAAGAAGCCCTTGGTGTTGAAATAAGTGGACCCCGACTTGGCTGGAGATTTGCAGGCCACGTGCTTGCCATCTATGGCTCCAACGGTGTGTGGGAAGTTCCACTTCTGTTACCACTGCTCTGCAACTTTCTTCCATCCTTCTTCAGTGGAGGGGTACTGGAGGAGCTCCTCCTTGTATTCTTCGATGATGACTTGCACCACTTCTCTGACCACAATGCTGATGGTGTTGGATGGCACCCTCCAGCTGTACTACATGCTCCTGTAGGTGGTCCCTGAGGGCAGGTTGCGCGGAGTGAGTGCCACCTTGAGCCCAGGTTCCAGGCTGGGGTGGAAGCTGGTGCTCTGCTTGGTCAACCTGGGTGGAGGCATCCTCATGAAGTTCTGGAACGCCCGAGGGTCTTCGTTCCTGAGCTCCACCATCAGCTTGCTGTACAGTCCGTCCTCTGCTCTTCTGGCGAACCATCTTCGGACCCAGACTCTTTTTGGCTGCCTCTTTTTCTTCTCGCAGTAGAGTTCACAGAGCCTGCAGATGGCTTCGCACTGTTGCAGAACGATGGTGGTTGCCGAAAGGACTTTGTTACAATCCACGGTGGACATGACTGGATGCTGTGGAAGAGGAAGAGGCAAATGAAGGCTGCAGAGGTCTGCACCGCTGGGCTGCTGTTCTGAAAGTGAGATGCAAATGAGTTGCTCCCCCTTTTTATAGGAAATATAGGTTTTCCGCTAGGCACCGTCTAGGCATCCTCTAGACATCCTTAATATCCGAGATAGGTCCCCTCTGCGAACGTTTTTTCCGTTTTAAACGCTTTGTTTCCGTGCTGCATCCGTTCTGCATCCGTTCTGCGTCCGTTCCGCATCCGTTCTACTTCCTCCCTGCGTCCGAGCGGATGCGACTTGTGCGGATGCGCAGCGGATGCGTAGCGGATGCGTAGCGGATGCAGAACCGACGAACTGGGTACATTTTCCGCTCAAAAGTTTTGGGCAGCCCAAAACGTTTGGAGCGGATGAAATGTCAATAAACGGATGCTGGATGGATAGAGAGGAACGATAAACGGAGGCAGTCGCGTTTTCCAACGGATGGCAAGCTTTTTTCTCCGTTTTACATCCTCTTTGCATCCGTTGGTTCAGTGTGACATGGGCTTATCAAAAATATATTAAAAATCAGAGTAGACACTTTACAGAGTAGCTGTAAAGTATTAGAGTGATTGGATTGGCCTTCTCCAAAGAATCTTAGGAATTACTAGGCTCTATCATTTCTGTCACCTGGTAATTTACCCTTTTTTAACCATTTCTAGGAATTGAGCTAAGGGTTCTTTGCAGACACATGTATAAGCTATAGTACTGAGAGAGAACCTTTTGCTATTCAATTTGTGACAAACTGTGGCAAGTATAATATCTGACACTATATGTGAGACTAGGACAACCAAAAATAATGAAGAGATATTCTGAGGAATTGAAATAATCTGCCAAAGAATCCAATCAAGTGTTGAGTGTCCAATCAAGTGATCCACTCAACAGTATTTGTTATGAAGATGGAACTAGAGGGAGTAAAATAGATGGCTAATGTTTTGATTTTATGTTTTCTGCAGAGATGGAACCTCCAGTGACACAGCTGAATATTTGTAGCAGCTGCAAACTCTCCAGGCCTCTTCCATCTGGATGCAGGATCCTTTCCTAGTGATGTGACTGGCGTTGCAATCCTTTGCATGCTTACCTAGAAGTAAACATCATTCTTAATTCTAAATAAGCATGACTAGGATTGCAAGATTGAGGGGTTGGACTGCAGGTCTAAACTGACAGACTCATAAATACAACCGGGTGGGGATTATTTCTGAGTAAACTGAACAGGCTTGCACTGTGGAAGGAGATGTCCTACCTAGACAGTTCCAAACTGGCCTTGAGTTTCACCTCTTATTTGCTCATATGTAGGCCCTGGTATTAATACTGATCTTTGTGTCACATTTTCCATAATCAGGGGTAGCACTTCTACCCCCTAATGTATTCTCACTTATGATTGAAGTCTACCATCAAACTCCATCATTCCCAAATAATTTTTGTTTCTATGTCAGCAAAAACATTCCTGTTGTTTTTAACCAGTAGGAAAAATCCTACTGATTTTTCAGATTTTTGCATTAGTTTTTTTTACATAGTTGTATATTTTACAATTAAATTTCTGGGTAAGAGGATATTTCAGAAAGATACTCTTTGCTGATCAAATATGACATCACCACATGAATCAGATTCCATATCATGTTTGTGTCCTGATAAGGAAAAAAAGTCTTCTAAAAAGTCTTTCTCATGAATACAAATCATAATCAATAAAATCAGTCCTTTTACCTGATGATTGGAGACACAATCTGAAGATTTAGTTCTGAACAAGGAGCTTTTCAAAAAATTATTGCAATCTTCAATATTTGTTAAGTGTTTTTTAAACTTTGGCTTTTCTTTCAAATAATCCAACAGCAGCCCATTCTAGGGAGGTCCTTCTTTATCTTACACTGTTCCCTTTAAAAGATGAGATTGCCATCTGGGCCAGTCTCCATATGGTCTAAGAAATTTTGTTTGACCATTTCTATAAATGTTCCTCCTCAACATGCAGAGGAGCAATGATAGTGGGCATCTTGATGTCTCCCACCCCCACAATATACACATGTGCAAACTTACATATATGCATTTGGGACAGGTAGATCAGTATAGTTCTCCATTGATTGCCATTTCAATAGTCAACATACAGAAATTTTCCCCAGCAATTCTTCATTAAAGTCCACTAGGACAAACACCACAACTTTCTATGTATCTGCCTCTCAAAAATCTGAAACCAGCATAAAGAACCACTTCTCAACAAGTGGGTATCCTTGATATCCTTGCCATTAGTCATAACTTCTGAGAATTGTCCACATGTGCCTCAAATTCATATTGTTGTACAGAGACCAAAAGCAGAAATTGTTTGTACATAATGAATTTTATTTTGTATTATTGCCAACTCTTTAAGATAATGTATTTTGGAGTTCCTTAAGTCCTATTTTCTGTATTGTATTTTATTAAGAGTTATTGCGGGCTTTGCATCTATGAATTTCCTCCCTTTGCAACATACTGTTTCCACTCAGTCTAGCAACTGCTGTTTGCCCTGTTTGTTTCTAATATATCGCTCTTTCCTTCTTCTCTTGGCTCTGCAGTCGCTTTCAAGCAGCAAAATTAAAAAAAAGATGCAGCATCATCTCTGTTGTTCAAATTGCTCATTATTTAACTGAGAGGTTATTAGTTTAGTAAATGTATGTGGAGCCCCACTATCCATCCCTGAATCGTGACAGCTTCACCCCCCCTTCATGAGCAGAGGTCTTCTATCAGAGCCAAAAGGGCTTCTCTGAAGGCTGTGCAGAACTTGCATTACAGAGAAATTATGAGAGCAGTTCTCCTCTTCAATCTATCTTTCCAATCCTGCAGTCACAGCCTGGTAATAATCAACTACCTTATTATATATAATTGATCGGTAAAGTCATATTGCAGGAGGCCTAATTTCACTCTTTTGAGAAAAGGATATTTACTTTCTAAAACAAATGAAAATATGTTTTCTAGTCACTGGGAAAGCAACACCAACAGAAAATGTTTTGGAGCTAGCTCTGCTTTGCAATGGAAGATTTAACTCTGACCTACAGATATCTTCATCTATTGGAGCTCGTAATATGTATGAACGTCAGAGCAGCTTGCTTTTTACAAAAAACAAAATTTAAAAAAAACACATTTTTTGTGTCTAGAAAAAAGCACAAGAGGTCAAGAGTCATCAGCAGATGCTCTCTCAAGGCCCACAGAAAAAAAATAAATCCAGGAAACTACAGCCTGACTTCAATACTAGGGAAGATTCTGGAAAAGATAAGCAATGAATCACTGAACACCTAGAAGCAAACAAAGTAATAACCAAAAGCCAACATGGGTTTGTCAAAAACATATCATGCCAGACATCATTCTTCGACAAAGTGACAACGTTGGTGGACCACAGAATGCTGTCGATATAATTTACTTGGACTTCAGTAAGGCATTTAATAAAATAGACCATAACCTAGCACTTGATAAGATAGAAAAATGTAAATTGGACAGCATTACCACCAGATGGATTCATACAGGGATGGGCTTCAAAAAAATTTAGCAACTGGTTCTCTGCCCAGCTGCTGGGTGGGCATGGCCCAGTTAGCCTCCTGCACTAGTGAAAATGTGGGGAGACGTTTTCACTCTCCCTGTGCTCCAGAGGCTTTCCTTGAGCCTCTGGGAAGGCAAAAATGGCCTTCCCGGGCTCTGGAGGTGCTTCTGGAGCCTCTAGGAGGCCCATTTCTCACCCTCCCTGAACTTACCTGAAATCCAAAATGGGCCACGTGGAGACTTCTGGGAGGGATGGGGCAGGGTGGGCAGGGCCAGCCAGTTGTTGCAACTTCCGGTTTGGCAAACCAGATGTAAAATTAATATCCGATTCACCCAAACTGGTAGCAGCTCTGGATACCTGGATTCGTAACTGGCTGACCAACCAGTTAAAATGTAGTCCTCAATGGAACTGCATCTACAGGGAGGGAAGTATGCAGCGGGCTATCCTAAAGCTCTGTTTTAGACCCAGTACTCTTCAACATCTTCATCAATGATTTGGATGAGGGGATAGATGGGAACTCATCAAATTTGCAGATGACACCAAGCTGGCCAATACTCAAGAAGATAGACTTAAGATACAAAAGGACCTTGACCGATTTGAACATTGGGCACGATCTAACAGAATGAAATTCAATTATGAAAAAGTAAAGTTCTACATTTAGACAAGAAAAACAAAAGGCACAGGTACAGTATATGTGGTACCACGCTCAATAGTAATAACTGTGAGAGGAATCTTGGAGTCCTAGTGGACAACCATTTAAATATGAGACAGCAGTGTGCTGCAGCTGCCGAAAAAGCCAACACAGTTCGAGGCTGCATAAACAGATGGATAGAATCAAAATTACGTGAAGTGTTAATACCACTTTATAAGGCTTTGGTAAGGCCACTTCTCCATCCAGTTTTGGTCACCACGATGTAAAAAATATGTTAAAACTCTACAAAGAGTGCAGAGAAAGGAACAAAGATGATTAGAGGACTGGAGGCTAAAACATATAAAGACCGGTTGCTGGAATTGGGTATGTTTAGTTTGATGAAAAGAAGGACTAGGGGGTGACATGGTAACAATGTTCCAATATCTCAGGGGCTGCCACAAAGAAGAGGGAGTCAAGCTATTTTCCAAAGCACGAGGAGAAGAAGCAATGGGTGGAAACTAATCACGGAGAGAAGCAACCTAGAACTAAAGAGAAATTTCCTGACAGTTAGAGCCATTAATCAGTGGAACAACTTGCCTCCAGCAGTTGTAAATGCTCCAACACTGGAAATTTTTAAGAAGAGATTAGATAACGGTTTGTCTGAAATGGTGTAGGGTTTCCTGCCTAAGCAGGGGGTTAGACTAGAAGACCTCTAAGGTCCCTTCCAACTCTGTTATTCTAAGTTATAAGATGAATCGGAGTTTACCCCATTGCCCCAGCAATTCCAACAAATACTGACTTTCCATTGGTGACAGCAGCATGATCTGGGAAGAAGAAGTGGACGTACAAGTAAGAAAAGATTTTCTCTCAAGAAATCAAATGTGTCTAAGAGCTCTAAGCTCAGGGTGGAAAAGTAGACCACAAACTCTTTTGATCTGTTCTCTGAAGGTACAACACCACAGCAATCTTGGGAATATTAAATTAAGAAGCTCGGCCTGCAAATAAAGATTTGCAGGTCCTGCTTCAAAATATTCAAATAATCTTTTAGCACGAAACACCCACTAATCTAAAAATATCACAGCCTGGAGGATGCTGCCAGCTTTTTCCATCATAAAATGTGAGCAAATCCTAGTAATCAAAGTACACATGAAGTCTGTTTTCGCAAGTTGCATGATAACTGGGTGTTCATATTTTTAATTTCCTACATTTCAAGCTCAAGTGAAAAAGGAAGCTATGGTAATGATAATGAATACTCCTTTTTTAAAAAAAAAAATAGCACTCTTCCTCTTTATAAATTTTAACATGAACAATGTTCACAGAATTGCACACAGCCTTACAAGTCAGAGCCCTTTGTCTGTGGGGACATGAAAACTCATAGGATTAAGAACCACAATTAATTAGAAACATTAACTGGAAAGCCCACTGAATTCCAGATCTAGTCCAAGTTGCTGGGCTACATGGGCCCTCAGTCTGGTCCAGCAGAAATATTTTGAATTTTTTCTCTCTAAAAATAGAAAATGTCCTTCATATTTCAAAAAGCAAGTGTAAACTGGGGAGAGAACTTTGCATGTTGGCTTCAGGAGTTCAGTATTCCCATGGCCAACGTAATCTTTTTCTTATATTTTTAGATTAACTTTGCTCATGCCATGGAAACTGTGGAGACGCTTTCTTTTTTGAAACAATATATTTCCATATGATAACAGCTGTTCTGCATTTTTCATTTAGCTTCATAAATGCTAAATTATCAGGAGCCTTCATCTAACCAGCAGAAGAGCTACCACAATAGGTATAAATCAGGAGGCACTGCAGGAAGAATTGTCCTTCTGATGAGTCCCTTTTCTTTTTTAGTGCTGTACCACTGACAGCTCTGCAGGCAAAATCTTTGTGGTGGACATATATAATATTCCTCCCTCCCATTGCCCCCACAACAACAACAATAACAACAACAACAACTTCAAGAAATGAGTTGGGCTGAGAGATAACAAAGGGCCCAAGATCACCAAGCTGGCTTTCATGGCTAAGACAATGTTAGTCTTCTAGTTTCTATCATCTTGCCTTAACCACTATCATATTAATTTAGATTTACATTGTTTGAAGTTTCCTCTAATTCAGGTAATACAGAGGGAAATGTGAACACTAAACCACATTATAATTCCCTCACTACCTGCACCCAACTATTAGATATGAACAGTTTTCATTCTTATAATTCACATCCAAATGCTCCAATTCACTATTCAAGTGCTATTTGTTAAAAATTACCTCACCCAGAGTTTCTTTTTGTTTGAGCCATTACAATTTCCATGTGCTGCTGCTTCACATAGAGTGGCTGTGGTTGAATGATGTACCTACAATAGCTGGTTTAACAAACTCAATTCTTCAAATTTATGTGACACACTGAACATTATTTACATGTTGTATTTTCACAATGCAAATTGTGACTGGCCAGTTTATGCCATGCAAACATAGACAATGAGTTTTAGAGCTGCACTATATTCTCACATTTATTTGTGGGTGCTGCTAGGGGAAAATTCTACACCAGGCCAAGTTGGGTTGTTTCTACAGACATCTCAAAGTTTACTAGAGGAAGCTGGTTTGTGGATCAGGTTCATTTATGAAGTTCATCAGAAAACAAACAAAGCTTGATACTAGGAACATGCTGTATCCAGGTTGAAAAGCCTACGTTTATTGCCAATTGTTTATTGAACATAATTTATGGCTTTAAACTGTAGCCTGTGAAATGTCAGAATAGCTAAAGGACCACCTGTTGATAACGAACTTCATACTGGAGTTTAAAAGTTTACATATTACTATATTGTTCATCCCCCGAGTACAGATAGTCCTCAACTTACAACCACAACTGAGCCCAAAATTTAAGTTAAGTGAGATTTTTTTTACCCCATTTTACAATTTTTCTTGCCACATTTGTTAAGTGAACAACTGCAGTTGTTAAATTGGAAACAGGGTTGTTCAGTGAAACTGGTTTCTCCATTGACTTTGCTTGTCAGAAGGTGGCAAAAGGGGGTCATATGACTTCGGAACCCTGCAACCATCGTAAATATGACTCAGTTGTCAAGCATCCGTATTTAAATTATGGGGATGCTGCACCAGTCATAAGTGTGGAAAATGCTCATAAGTCACTATTTTCAGTGCTATTGTAACTGAATGGTCACTAAATGAGGTAAGTCAAAGATCTACCTTTACTCTGTAGGTAAAAAGATGAAAAATAGATCACAAAAATAAAAATAAAAAGTGTTAAGGAGAAAAATAGCAGAAAAGCGACTTAAACATTAATTTTCTGAACAGAACTGTGTTTGGGGTTTCAACAGGGGTTGGATTCTACCAGTTTGCACCTATTTGCTAGAACCGGTTGTTTATATTCAAAGCAGTTTGGAGAACCGGTTGTTAGAAGAAATTACTGGCCTAATCCTGTAAGGTAAGCAGGAAGGAAACATTCTGGTGTTGCTTACAGAAACTGCCTCTCCGTTGACCCTTATTACATTCTTGGCAGGACCAGACTTCCTATCTCTGGAACATCTCTGGATGTTTTTCCCCTCCTTTGCTGGTACTTCGCTTGTGTGGACTGACCATTCAAAGTTACAATGGCACTGAAAAAAGTGACTTATGACCATTTTTCACACTTATGACTGTTGCAGCATCCCCACAGTCATGAGAGGCCAGGGGAAGAGATGCGTGCCTTGATGTGAGTGATATTGAGTTGGCCATGCCCAGCCAATAACATGACCACCAAGCCATGTCCACCCAGTCACATGACCACCAAGCCACACCTATCAACTAAGCCATGCCCACAGAACCAGTTGTTAAAAAAAATGAATCTCATCCCTGGTTTCAACCTTCACCTAATATACTGGAGAGGAACAAAATTAGCTGACACCTGATTCACAAATCAAAACCTGGCTAAAAAAAGCTACAACAGCCTAGCATCAGCTGCTGCCCAGAAATACAAGGCCAGTTTCTAGCACCACTTGAACAGGTACAAAATACATGCCTCATACTTGCCATATTTAACGTGGTCAAAAAGAGAACCCATCCTATTTAACGGATATGGTTTCTGGTGGAGAAGTCATGGGGCAAACATTAGCTGGCCTTTTGGGGAACCATTTTAAGCAATCATGGGATTTTAAGTACCATGTGGAAGATCTTTTTGCCAGCTGCCAGCTTCTCGTTCAAAGTCAAACTCCCACACCTGTGAATGATGTGCATTCACATCTGGTGGTTATTTCCCCAGTTAGGATTTCAAATGTCACAAAGGCAGGGCTCAAACGGTTGTCCTGTGACTGCCCTGCCAGCTGGGAGTTTTACATTCTGAGCCAAGCTTCTCATTGCGTCAAAGATTTGTGTTTACATTGTCTGGTGGAACCAGAGGGAAGGCCGTTTTTATTTCACTTCCTTCTCAGCACTGAATTTCTTTGCTCACAAGGGGATGTCATGACACCACTTTGTCTTCCTCATTCTTGAGAAATATAAAAAGGTTGCTGAATGAAAACACACAATAGCCATACTTACTTTTTTGCTGCTCCTCCTACTCCAGCTAGATCCTGCAGAAGAATTATCAATTGACTGGAAAAGAATTTAGCTCCAATATCTTTCACAGCAGTTTAATGTTCAAGGATCAGCGCAGATAAATTGTCACATCCTAGAAAGAAACAATATTGCTCTGAAAGACATAGAAGCAAGCCAGGTGATTTTCTTCTGATCAGTTGGCAATTAAAAAAAAAATTAGTGATGAATATCGTTTAGCTACAGTAATTTTCTGTGTGCTTACTTAGCTCCACAATAACTCTGCTTGTCGCCTTCACTTTGCACTGTTCTTTAGATGCATTAAGACATTTTTATTAGTTTCCAAAGTCTTTTGGAAAGGTGCTTGACAGTCTTGTTCCATCTGATTTCCTATATGCTGCAGAATTCTGAAAGCTGAAAACAGATAATCATATTCTTTACCTCCCAGCTCTTAAATGTTGAATACAGTTCAAATGTTATTGCTCATTGTATGCACAGTCAACCCACTTTGCCCCTGATGAATTGGTTGTGCAATTTAGCGTCCATTTCAAAACTTAGCAAAAGATTGTGCTTGACCATCAAAGTGGGTGGGAGAACTAAGATTATTTGGCACCATCATTCTACCTCATTGAATGTTCTTAAATGTGTGCTTAATGTTTAAGGGGGCCTGTTTGGAACAGGTGGACTTCCAAATGCTATTTAATGTTTTGGAATAATATGATACAATAAGTAAAAGAGGAACAGAGAAGAAAAGGGTTATGCTGGTACCCAATCAGCAGAATGGAGGATAGATTAGAAGAGAGAGGTGCTTAAAGGATGAATTAGTTCCCTTTTGGTGTTTCTCTCAGCTGATGAGCATTGTAGGCCAGAGGTGGGCTACATAATTTGTGATATTGCTGAGTTCCTGACACCCAGCAAACTCCCCATCCCAATTCATGTATTTTATTCTTCTAATTAAAAAAAAACCAAACGGGAAACCAAATAAGTAAATTTTCCACCCTTCAAGCAATTGTTTTCCTTAGCTTTTAACTCAGAATGTATTTATAAACCTAGAGTATAAATCTTTGTCGCAGTTGAAGAGAACTGGTCCTCCTAACAATCCCATTTCAGATCTTTTTTGGACTAATCCACTAATTTTTAACACATTTTCCTCTTTAAAAAGCAATGTAACTGTGATGGAGCACTAGAACAATTTCCCTCCCACTTACATGCCAGCTGAAATGGTGATGGAGTCCTGGTTGCCAGGCAGTATAAACTGTGCTTCCTCCTTCCACTTAGTTTAGATCTAGAAGTTAGAGGGCGGATTGGAGCGAAGTGAACTTGACTTCTCAGCAAAGAGGAATTGTTCCAAAAGAGCACTGAAAATGGCATATCCAATCCAAACCACAAATGGCAACATTAAACCTTCAAGCTGATCAATGTCCTTGAAGTTCAGGAAATTCTTCTCCTATTTGCTGTTATTTCATTGGCTAAATCTAGTAATATTTTGATTCTGTAATCAACAGCCACTCCCAAAATATTCTAAGAAACCAGACCTTGTGCTTATCAATGTGGAATAGACTTATGTATATAAATTTATGTTTAACAGTACTTAGAATTCATCTGAACCCCAAATGTTCCTCAGTGACATACAATATCCAGTGAAAAGAAAACAAACTACAATAAGTAGCTAAATGGAGAAAAGTATTAAACGATGACCACAAAAACTAAGATGAGACCCAAATAAAACCTAAGATTGGTAACTCTGATCAATCAGCTAAATCTAAAAGAACACTGAAATAAAACAACTTTAACCTATTTATGAAACTGCAGCAAGTTGCATTTTGTCTATGGTTTGTTTAATAAGTCCCAACGGCCGGGCTTGTATTTTAAGATATGATTAATAATGGATTATTATTATTATAAAGCAAAGACTCAGACAACATTGTAAGGCAAAATTGAATAAACCCAGTATGACTAAGATGGTACAGGATAATAAAAACAAGGACAAATAGGCTGAAAAACAACTTCTCTCCCAGGGCAGTAACTCTATTGAATTCTACTGTATAGTGCACTATTGGTACAGTGTTGGGGGTTTTCGGTTCAATGTGTAGAATGTGAAAGATGTGTGTTTGTGTTTGTTTTCATGATCATAGTGTGCACTGAGGATGGTGTTTGATTTCGTTGTACGAGGTGTAATGACAATAATGTAAACTAAACTAAATAGGCATGAATCCAGCTGCATTATTTTTCTTAATGCACAAAGTATTTTCAGCATTCAAATAATTTTCAGCATTCAAATCACCAAATACCCAAATCACAACTTCCACCCCTGGCTGGGAAATCTGAAAATTATAGTCATAACACAGGAATGTCAAACTCGTCACGGTGCCGTCATGTGATGTATCGTGACTTTTTCCCCCTTTCGCTAAACTGGGTGTGGGCATGGCCAGCACATGATGCATCCAGCCCGCAAGCCGCAAGTTTGACTGCCCTGTCATAACACATCCAAATCAAGGAAGGTTGATTTAACACATTCTACTTTAAGCTCCAACAGTTTCTGTGTAATTCCCACATGGTCATCCATCCATACTGTATAGATAGTCCTTGACTTGCCACCACAGTTGAGAATGGAACTTCTGTTGCTAAGCGAGGCATTGTTGAGTGAGGTGTGCCCAATTTTACCACCTGTTTTACCACCATTGTTAGGTGAATTCACATGGTTAAGTGAATCCAGCTTCCTCCACTGAGTTTGTCAAAAGTTCATGGAAAGATTGCAAAGGGCATTCACATAACCCTGGGACATCGCATCAATCACAAGCCAAGTGTAAAAATTTGGATCGCATAGCTCTGGGGATGCTATGATTGTAAGTACAAGGACCAGTTTTTCAGCCCTGTCATAAGTACAAAAGTTTGCTAAATGAATGGTCATAATTTATCTGCATTTCATTTCATTTGCTATCTTCAAGTCCAGGTTTTGAAGGGACCCTGAAAATGGCCAACTCTTTTCTAAGCAGATCTCACACTCATTTGCCAAGGATGGCTAATAATCCAACCCAATGCTGAGTGATGAGATTTCTCCATTCCCAGGTAACCTCATTTTCCACCTGAAACATTTGCTTCTCTGAGCTGAATGCAGATTTGTCTGCTAAGGTCTTTTGTGCCACCCCAAAAGCTCTTGTTCTAATTTCAACACTGTAGCCCTTTATCAACTGCAGCAAGAACATCAAGGGTAGACATGTCATCTCCAAGTGACTGGAAATCATGCCTTGCTCTCTCTGTTGATCGCTTTGCTAATTAGCTCTTGGGTGTGCTGTCCAGGTGTTAGAGGAAATGTCAAAGGATCAAAGGCATTAATGAAATAATGGATTATGGATTAGCCCAGAGAAACTCTTGGACTTCACATACAGGCTCTCTTCCTGAGGAAAAAAACCAAGAGATTATTCTGAGCTCCTATAGAGCCTTCCTCCTCCAGCATGGATAAATCGGAGCTTTGAATCAGAGATATAACTTGGATCTCTTTATCCATGAAATATTTACATTGTGGGGTAACCATCCCAAGTTAAAAATAACATATCAGTTTGCTTTGCAACAAACTACAAAAGACCTCTTACACAATGACTTTGGATTAACTTAATTATGAGAAGATTATTTCTAAAAGGTTTGCAAAAAAATTTAATGGGAAATTGATGGAATCAATGTCAATTATTTGTGTGTTTCTAGAATAATGGATTTGAATGTCCTAACATGATAAATCAATGGCTATTTGCTTTACACAATTTAATATTTAGTAGTTATGATTTCATATGAACTCAGTATAAATCAAATTGTTGCATATATTTCAGACAAGAATGTATTAATATTTTGGACCTATCTTGCTCTTGGAGATGCACCTCAGAAGCTGGAACATTAATTCATATTATTTGTTTTTGTCCTGTTGTCACATTTTGGGTAAACCTCAACAGGATTTATATAACTACATCAATTGTGATAAGATGTGATATCATCTTATATCACATTGTGATATATCACATTGTGATAAGATGCACATGCTCCTCTTGGCTGAAAATTAAGAATCCAAGAAGATTCATTTGGCATTTGGCGCTATGTGGCCACTTGTATTATCCAACAATCTTAAAAAGAAAAATGCACACCTGGTTTGTTTGTTTTTAATAAATATTTAATTAGATTATTTTTAAAACAAAAGGGCAAAGAGTTTCAACCAATATGGTCAAATTTTTTGAAGTTGTTTGTAACATAAGTGTCCATAATTCATTTTTCCTGTTACAATTATTAATTCTGAATGTAATATTTTGTTAATATTATATATATCCATACTTTTCTTCTGTTGAAACATTTTGCATGACAGTAGTTTCTTAAAGATTCACTTAAACAATAAAATGGATTTATTTAGGAGATAATGAAATAAAATTAGCTTAGAGGATGACTGGAGTTTCTGGAATGTTCTTCTCACATCCCATACAGGTAATCCTTGACATACAATCACAACTGAGCCCAAAATTTCTATGGTTGAGACATTAAATGAGTTTTGCCCCATTTCACAACCTTTCTTGCCACAGTTGTTAAGTGAATCATTGCCATTGTTTAAGCTAGTAACATGGCTGTAAAGTGAATCTGGCTTCCCGATTGACTTTGCTTGTCAAAAGATTGATCATATGACCTTGGGACACAGCAGCAATCTGAAGTATAGCATGCAAGATAAAGCAGGAATGGTTAAATTGAATCCTTTATTTAGAGAGGAAAATAGGTTCTTATTTGGATATCACTTCTGGAATTTGTGTTTGTGAAGAAAAAAAATGAAACTTTGATTTTGGTTTTGTTGATTAGAAAGATTGATGCAACAGAAATGGCTAGTTATATATTCATATGTAAAAGCACAAAGTTGAGGTTGGAGTGTATTTATCTTGTACTGTGCTAGGAAGAGTTGGAAGTCAATGCCCCCTTTTCTTTCTTTTTCTCTTTCTCTTTGTATTTCACACCCCCTTTCCCCGTTCCTTTCTTAATTTCCTATTTTCTTTTCCTTTTTTGGTATTTTATACAGTTAAAAATAAAAAATGGAATTGGAAAAAAAAAGAAATATGAAAAAGTTGCCAACCAACTGAATTTTGAGCACATGATCATGGAGATGTTGCAAAAGGGTCCAAAGCAGAGGTGATATTCAGCAGGTTCTGACCAGTTCTGGAGAACTGGTAGCGGAAATTTTGAGTAGTTCAGAGAACCAGCAAATACCACCTGTGACTGGCCCTTCCCCCAATTATTCTCTGCCTCCCGAGTTCCAGTTGAGTCTTCTTTTGTCGCCCTGCACAGGAGAATGGAGCTGGAAATCAGGTTAATGGTTTGGTTAACAGAGATTTTGCAGTAACCTTCCCCTGGAATGGGGAGAGAATGGGGATTTTGCAGTAACCTTCCCCTGCCATGCCCACCAAGTCACGCCCACAGAACTGGTAGTTAAAAATTTTGAATCCCACCACTGGTCCTAAGTCACTTTTTTTCAGTGCTGTTGTAACTTTAAACTGATACTAAACGAACTGTTGTAAGTCAAGGAGTACCTGTATTGATGGGTCTTCCAGTCCAAATCTTCTTAAAACCTCCTACTAGGCTTGAGAGCAAATGCAAATAGCTCAACATCAAAGGAGGCAGACAGCACTGCTCATGTCATATCTTTTTTTAATTGGCTCCCTTCCCGGGCTTATGAAGAGCAGCCTGACAAGCAGACATTAAGAAAGTGAAATTTAAGCCAGATAAATTACTGCTAAAATGAGAGCTAGAAACAAGCCTACAGCTGCAAGATTCAGACTGAAATCTGATTTCAAGCTTGCCATGAGCAAATTCTCCTTTAATTCATTAAGACTTACTTATAAGCCAATATGAATAAGGTTGCATTATTGGTTGTCTTGACTGATAAATAAATCAACTAGTCAAGCAATCTTAGGCAGCTTTATGCTGAAGTACTGTATATATGTAAGGGATTGTTTTCAGAACATGTTTGAGCATGTTTAATTGTATTCTGATTTTATTACATCCCTAATTAAGTTCTGAAAAGAAAGAAACATTTACACATCAACTTCCCTTCAACAACAGTTTGATTTTTATTTGTTGAACTTTGTTCAAGCTCAAATATTTAAATGTCCATTTTTAAACAAGACAACGTGCCAACTGAATTAAATATAAGCATTTGAAATGTATAGTTCACCCTAACCTGTATGATGCTATCAGCAGATAAAATCAAAAGAACAGTAGCTTAAATGCCCATAGAAATTAAATATTCAGTATGATTTTAAATGAACATGAAAATGGTATAAACATTGCCAATATATAACAATGATGCATGAACAATCACAGCCCTAACAACCAGATAAGCCAAATCATATTGCTTCGGGTAATTAAATAAAAGGCAGGTGAATAATGAATCGCAATATTAATGGTGTTAGCAAACTCATAACTGCAATAAAAGAAAATAAGGAACCAAGCTTCATGGATGTTGTTATTGAATCTACATATTTATAACGAAATAGGTATTTCTCTTTTGTTTAAAGCTCATCTATTGTAATCTCTTAAGACAAGAAGGGTATATTCTGTATATAAGAAGTGAAAAATTGATCACTTTCATTTAGAATAAGCACCAAAATTTTATTAAAACAATTCAAAGAAATAAAAGACAGAACACCCAAAGACAGCTTTTAGGAAAGAATTAAGTAATTATTTACTGTTCCTCTACAGCTTTTTCTCCGAGTTGCCTTAATATCCTATTACCCAGTTCATGTGCTAGCAGAAAAATATATATCAGCATATTTGCTGCTTCTCGGGTACAAGGTGAGTGAATGGTTCTGCCTTTATGATGCCAAAGGAACATTAAAGGCAACGACTAATCGGTTCTCTTGGCTTTGTTTTGTTCCGTGATCAGCTTTGGGGAAAATATTCATCAATATTCATCCTTGGTACTATGGGAAGGGTTGGGGCTTGTGAGGAGGTAACAAGTTTTAACAAAAAGTTGATGAAGCCAGTAAGATCATAACCATGGTATAGGTACTGTTGTTTGGTATATGTTTAAAATGTAGAATCCTATTTAACCTGGAACAGATAAAGGCAAATTTTAAAAGGCTTAGATAGGGATGGAGGATGACATGAAGATATGAAGACAGCTTTCTAGAGCTGAAAGAGAATGACTGGGCTAAAATCATTCTCTCTGTATATAAAATAGGGCTAGAATTCATGGTATCCTGGTTTCTAGCCTACTGCTTTAACAACTATGCCAAACTGTCTCTCAGGGGATACTAAATTAGTACTCCTTCAGTTGCTTCGGGTCAGTCTCTATTTTTTCACCCAAACTTATGGGATTGTTACATAAAGATAACTTTGAGGAAATAATTGTCTATCTACCTTGAACATGGTGGAATAGAAATTGAATAAACAAGCAGTTAATTTGAACCAGTGAAACTCACAGTAGAAAAATAGTAAATCTGTTGTTTTTTCTTGACCTGCTGCTGCTGCTGTAACATATCACAAGGCATGCACTGGTGGGCAGAGGGCCATTTGGAGACAAAAGGCACCTGAGGAAATCATAATTATGAAGTTTATAGGGAACAAGCTATGCTTGACAAATTCAATCACCTTCCTTAATAGATTCTTCAGCTCCTTATTTGGAAGATATTGTGACTAAGGAGGCTTTCAGATACATATATCCCCAAAGAAAGATTAGTTTAGACAGGAATCTTTTTCCTGGAAATAAATTTCTGAGCAACGAATGGCTCTCTCAGCCAAGAGGAACTCTGCCATCAATAGCAGAGAAGTCTGTTCTGGTAGAAATTGAATAACTGCTTTCCAGAGTATAGGAGTTTTTACTGGATGATTCTAATGGTGGCAGGTGTCCACCAAATGAGATTGTCCTTATGGGCAACAGCAAAAATAATAAGGACATTGGCTTTTTAAGCTGCCTCTCTCCATCTCCAAGCAAAAATAAATAAAGTTTTTGGACAGAAGTTTTCACCACCCAGCAATTCTTCCTTGATTAATTTTGCAGGCCTCTATTGATTATAGTCAGCAGATTATAATAATGGAAGCTATTTGTAGTGTGACATTTAATGCAATCTTTCCATCAAGAACTTAAAAGTAACATGAAAGATTATTCATCCCCATCTCCCAGGTAAAATTGAGCATGATGAACATCTGAAGATCACCCTTACATTTCATGGCTAAGAAAGGGCTGAAGACCATTCTCCTCTCCCTTTTTTAGCTACTACAGTTTAGTCTATTAAGAATCAAGATGAAGCTTGGCCTCATCCAAATTGCAAATTTGCAGGCTGTTTGCTCCACTGTCCCACTTTCTGTGCTCCCATCAATGCTTCTTCTAGAGGACCATTGGGAAAAAGCACAAAAATGGCAACCAGCCAGCCAGCGTCCCAACCCAATTCTCCATCTCCCCTGAGCCGTGTGCTTTTCATGGAAAGGAAAATATTTTCTTAGGGAAGCAACCAACCCCTGCCTCAGAACAGCCAGAAACAAGAAGGATGGTGGCAAAGCAATGCAGGATTTTGTTTCAGTCAGGAGGGGAAACCCTGTAGAGACAATAGACGGGATGGGATGGGATGGAAATTTCCACCCAAGGGAAATAGCTTACCCTGCTGCTTCAGAACTACTTTTGCAGCTTTTCCACTGAGTGGCAGATTTAATAAAAATCAGTCAATGCAACTGCAGAAGACATTTGCAACCCTGCTGTTTGCAATGCAGGAGAGTAAAACCTACTGGTAAAAACCCAATTTTTGTGCCAAGTTTGCACTGGAAATATGGAAACCTTGATTAACAACTTCTGACATGCAGGTAGTCCTCGACACACGACCCCAATGGAGCCCAACATTTCATTTGTTAAGCGAGACATTTGTTATGTGAATTTTGCCCCATTTCACGGCCTTTCTTGCCTCAGTTATGAGATTAGATTAGATTAGAAATCTTTACTGGCCAATCTTTATTATATTGAAAATATAATTTCTTGGAATTATAATTAATGAAACTCTTAGTTGGAATGATCATGTGAAATATATTTCATTTCCTATTGCTCGTAATGTTGGAATATTATGTAAACTCAAATATTGTTTATCTTTGGATATTTTGATTATGCTTTATAATGCACTTATCCTACCATACATTTCTTATTGTAATATGATATGGGGAAACTTGGTGTCTGCCAACAATATTATATTAAAATTACAAAAGAAAGCTATTCGTATATGTGCAAATGCTGGTTATAATGATCACACAGGTCCTCTATTTTTTTCTTTTAAGACCTTAAAGGTAAATGACACCCACACTTTACAACTGCACTTTTGATGTTCCGCTTTAATACCGATTTATTACCTCCTTCATTTATCGATATGTTCCAGCTGAACTCAGAAATCCATTCCTATCCAACAAGGAATGCAATGGATGTACATTTGAATAACCCCAAAACATTCTTAGCGCACAAATCCATACGATACACTGACCCAGATATTTGGAACAAACTTCCACTTGAGTTATGTAATACCAAGTCTATTTATTCATTTAAAAAAGTATTAAAGAAAATGTTGATCTCACAGTATCAATGATATTTTCTGTAGAAACATTTAACGATTCATTCTTTATTCATTGTTGTATCTATTATGTTTATCTCCTTTTGAGATCCTATACATGCGGATGCACCTGCAGTATACTGTGTTCCTCTGATTTAATTGGGATTCATTCCTTCTCTGTTGTTTTATTATTCATGTTGTGTCGGGCAAATTATGGCTCACTATAATATTATGTCTTGAACGAACAAGTAGAATTCTATGTTTTATAGATGATTGTTTTTGTCTTTTTCTCTTCTTCTCTCTCTCATTCAATGTAATTTTTATATGACAAAGGTAACATTTATCATGTGAATACATCACTGTAATTTACTAGCATAAATACGTATATGCATGTATATGTCTAGGTATATAGGTATGTCAAGTTGATTTGGCGAGACTAATATCAGGAGGTTTTTATCATCTCCTCCCCTTCTATTCTTCTCTTTCTCTCTCTCCCTTTCTTTCTCTCTCCCTAACCCTTATTCCACGAGCATCAGGTTGGACCCTTTTGTTTTTATTGTAATGTTATTCGTCATCGCTTGCCAAATAGTCAAGCTTTGTGCTTATTTTTGGCAATCATTTTGTATTGTTTTATATGTTTTTGTATGTTTTGTATGTCTTATAAATAAATAAATAAATAAATAAATAAATAAATAAACAAATAAATAAATAAATAAATAAATAAATAAATAATCAAGTGTGATTGGACACACAGGGAATCTGTCTTAGTGCAAATGTTCTCAGTATACATAAAAGAAAAGATACATTAGTCAAGAGTCAAGAATCATCAGGTACAACACTTAATGATAGTCATAGGGTACAATAAGCAATCAAATCATCCTAGGAAACAGTCAATAAAAATTGTAAGGATATTTTAAAAAAAGAAGGAAGGGCTGATATGCTGAGAGTGCCTGGATTTTATAACATTTGTTGGGATTTGAATTGGAGCTTGTGTTCTGATCGGTTGTCAGACTCCCATGGAGCCATGCAGGGGCAACTCTGTAGGCTATCCTGAGTTCCAAGCTTGGTTGAGCCTTGCTGGATGATGATGCACTGAAAGGGCTTTCGGGCAATTGCTATAGCTTTACCTGGAGATCTTTGTTATGTAAAGTATTCTAGTCCAGGCCTTAATGGCCACCCATTAACAAAGGTGGGGATGAGCTTCTGAGATGTTTCTGCTATTTCTACTCCTTTTAGGAGAAATATTCTGCCTTTTTAATATTTCCTAGGATATTTCAATTTTCTAGGAGAGGGTTGGGTGCTAACTTCCAGAGGACTGTATTGAAACTGCAAATATCTGGACAGTCCCTAGCAAGAAATTAAGAACACAACAGCTCAGGCAGTTACAGGAAAAAGTCTGTTTATTTGCTTAATATCACTGATTCAAAAGTAGCTCTGGTTACTAATGTACATCTGGACGCACATCAAGTTGTTGGTTGTAAACCCTTCATGACTTGGAATTTAAATATCGTTGGGTCCATCTTCTCCCAGAATATTCTCCCTCTCCATTAATATCTGGAAAAGAAGGTTCCTTGCTGGGAGTATCCCTACCTTGGGGAGTATTATTTGCATGGCCATGGAGCAGGATCTTAGTATGGCCTCCTCTGGAATCGTCAGTTTGGTCTAGTGCAGGGTCTGCCATCTGTGGCTCTGGAGCCGCATGCAGCTCTTTCGGCCCTCTGCTGTGGCTCCCTGTCAGCTGATCCCCACCACTGGCTGGCCTCCCCCCCTCCCCATCAATCCTCGCCTGGCCTGAGAAGGTAAGGGGGATGGAGATTCACTCCATATTCCAGAGCAGGAGTTATTGAGTGGGAGTGAGTGAAGTTGAGTTGGCCATGCCCACCCAATCATACTGGTTGTTAAATTATTGGCTCTCAGTATTTTCTTTTCTGTGGGAAACAGGTCCAAATAGCTCTTTGAGTGTTTAAGGCTGCAGACTCCTGGTCTAGTGGTTAAGGTATCAAGCGTGAAAGCAGAAGACCATGAATTCAAGGCCTGCTTTTGCCATGAAAGCCAGCTGAGTAACCTTGGGCCAGTTGCTCTCTCTCTCAGCCCAACCCATCTCACAGACCTTTTGTTGTGGAGAAAATAGGAGGAGGAAGGTATGTGGGATATATTTGCTACCTTGATTTGTTTGTAAAAAATATACTAAAGGCAGGATTCAAATAAATCAACACATTCTCCCAGATAGCAGATCAGCCCGTGTTTTCTGAGTTCTTGAACTGAGACAGTGTTTTTGGTTCTTCCTGTGGTTTTTCTTGTTAAATGGGCCTAGTGCATTCAGTTACATTTTTCTGAAGTATTTTTGTTTTTAATCTGATAACAGGGCAAATGAACAAACCAATGGAATTTTCTATATTACTTTGCTGCCATCTAGTTGTTGTATGGATTTTTGCAGCCTAGACCTGGCAGTCTATTAATGTTTTCTGGGGGTTGGTGGGACTGAGTCATGGGAGGAATTGAATGAATGACAAATCATGACAAGACAGGAGGGAGACGTGGGAAGGTTGTGTGTGGGGTTAGAAATAGCAGGTGAATGATGGGCAAAACCCTGGAGAAAATCAGAAAACGCAATGAAGTATCACAAGACAGAGACTTCTTTTTATATTAAAAAGTTGTTTTTATATGTAAACCTTGCTCTGCTTTGCAAGATTTTCTTTTGTATTTTGGGGACTGTACAAAAAAGGTTCTCTTTTGCAAAACTCTGTGAACATTTGGTCAGAGAAATTTCTGCAAATCTGCTGCAGGAGACACTAACTTCCTGACAGAGATGGGCAACTGAGCTTCATAAGAAGAATAAAGAAAGTGAAAGCTGGCAAAAGACAATTTGCTGCATTTCCATAGTAGAGAGAAGCTTACAAGCAGAAGTGAAATTAATTTAGATGAGAAGGAATGCTAGGAACAAAAATCACAGTACTTCTAAGTCATAGGAGAGCTTAGTGGTCAAGAATTTTCTATGCCAGGGTGTCAAACTCAAGGCCCATGGGCCAAATCCAGCCTGTGTTTAGATCTGGCCCGTGAGGCTACCCTGGAAACTGCAAAGGACCAGCCCATGGTGCCTCTGCCAGGAAAATCGGGCTCTCAATTTCGGTTTTCGGCTTGGTTGGCCTCCTGCAACCCTCTGCCACTGAAAATAGAGTTTGAGAGGCCCTCCTGAGCTCCATTTTCACTGGCAGAGTTTTGCAGGAGACCACCCCAGAGATTGGGAGTCCATTTTCACTGGCAGAGCACATGGGCTGCCACAGGTGCCCCTGACATGAGTGACGTCAAGCTGGCCATGCCCACTTTGGCCACACCCACCCAAGCCCCTTGAAGTCAAATGCAATTCAAATAATTTAACACCCAGTTATCTGCCGTAATGAATTCTTTCAACAACTATTTCGCCAGACTGCTCATAAAGTTAACAACCGGTTATCCCGAAGTGGTAGGAACCACTGAACACAATCCTGATGCGGCCCTCAATGAAATTGAGTTTGACACCCCTGCTCTAATTAAGTGACGCCCAATGAATTACATCATGTATTATTAACTGCAGGACTGCCAGGAGCTCCACTCCCCCAAATGCAAAGAAGGGACAATCCTACCATGGTAGAGCTCATTTCTAATCTTGATTTGCCATTATCATGATAATGATTTGCCATTATCTTCTCCTGTTTTTTTTTTTTCCAGTCTGGCCTTTAACGCTGGTATGAATGTATTTCCTGCTGTTTTTTTTTTACCCAAGTATTAGAATGGAATGGAATAGAATAAGAATAAGAATAAGAATAAGAATAAGAATAAGAATAAGAATAAGAATAAGAATAAGAATAAGAATA
>BLBF01000005.1:56077156-56113253 GCA_015471245.1 Laticauda colubrina | reverse complement strand
GAATAAGAATAAGAATAAGAATAAGAATAAGAATAAGAATAAGAATAGAATAGAATAGAATTTTTTTATTGGCCAAGTGTGATTGGGCACACAAGGAATTTGTCTTGGTGCCAATGCTCTCAGTGAACATAAAAGAAAAGATACATTCGTCAAGAATCATAAGGTACATTTAATGATAGTCATAGGATACAAAAAACAATCAATTCATACTAGGAAACAATCAATATAAATCTTAAGGATACAGGCGACAAAGTTACAATCATACAGTCACAAGTGGGAGGGGATGAGTGATAAGGAATGATGAGAAGATCAATAATAGTGCAGACTTTGTAAATAGTTGGACAATGTTGAGGAAATTATTTGTTTAGCAGAGTGATGGTGTTCTTTGTGTCTAGTTATTCTGGTATGCAGTGCTCTATCGTTTTGAGGGTAGGAGTTGAAACATTTTACGTCCAGGATGTGAGGGGTCTGTAAATATTTTCACAGCCCTTTTTTTGAATTGTACATTATACAGGTCCTCGATTGAAGGCAGGTTGGTAGTACTTGTTTTTTTCTGCAGTCCTAATTACTCTCTGAAGTCTGTGTCTGTCTTGTTGGATTGCAGATCACGCCGAGCACCTTCAGTCACCGTGCTTTATAAATTATAGTTTAAGCCCCGTCCCACTGTCCCGTCCCACTGTCCCACCATGGATTTAAAGAGGATGTAAAACATTAAAAAAAGCTTGCCATCCGTTGGAAAATGTTATGCATCCGTTGTGTACTCACTGCATACATGTTTCATACGCTCTATCCCTTGAGCATCCATCCACTGAGATTTCATCCGCGCAAGACGTTTTGAGCTGCACAAAACTTTGTGAACGGATGAACTTTCCACCGCGTACGATGTACATTCGCGACATATATGGGCAACAAACATTCTATGTCCGTTATCATCCGTTAGACATCCGCTGTATCCTGTCTGCATCCTCTGGCCATCCCCTCAACTCACATCTGCTGCAGCTGAAAACGGAAAGAGGGAGGAAACAAAAGGTACACGGAACATCTACACAGCATCAGTAGCACGGAAATAGAAAGGATGTAAGCATATGCATCTTGTATATAAAGGATTAAAACGGACAAAATGTTTGTATCTGGGATGTATCTCGGATATTTAGGATGTCTGCAGTATGTCTAGAGTATGTAGAAGGACACCTAGCGGACTCCCGATATTTCCTATAAAAAGGGGGAGGAAATCATCTGGATCTCAGTATGAGTCCAGCAGCTGTGGTGTACAGACCTCTTCACCCTTGGTCTTGGTCTTCAACATCATCAATTGTTCTTCACCATGGATCATGACACAGTCCGTATGGTAGCTGCGATCATTCATCACCAGAACCAAAACCTGTTCAGACTGTTTCACCTTTTATACAGAAGGAGAAGAAGGAGACATCCAAGAGCTGTGGGGGACCGAGGATGGATCGTGAGAAGAATGGAGTTTGGACTGTATGACCAGTTGATGGTGGAGCTGAGGAATGAAGACCCTCATGCATTCCATCACTTCATGAGGATGCCACCAACCATGTTTGATGAAGTTGTAGAGCGTCTGAGACCCAGGTTGACCAAGTGTAGCACCAACTTCCTTGCCAACCTGGACCCTGGACTGAAGGTGGCACTGACTCTGCGCCACCTGGCTTCTGGAACCACATACAAAAACATGCAGTACGCGTGGAGGGTGCCACACAACAGCTTCAGCAAAGTGTTCAGAGAAGTGGTGCAGGCCATCATTGAAGAATACGTGGAGGAGCTCCTCAAGTGCCCCACTACTGAACAAGGCTGGAGGAAACTTGCAGAAGAGTGGTATCAGAGGTGGAACTTTCCCCACACCGTTGGAGCCATAGATGGGAAGCACGTGGCCTGCAAAGCTCCAGCCAACTCAGGGTCCACTTATTTCAACTACAAGGGCTTCTTCAGTATCATCCTCTTTGCCATGGTTGATGCTGACTACAAGTTCATGGACATCGATGCTTCAGGCAACGGGTCAGCTTAAGATGGCCAGGTATGCAACGCCAGTCACTTCAAGGATGGGCTCGAACGCAACCTCATCATGGGTTTTCCAGATCCAGACTCCCTACCCAATGACACACAAGATGTGCCCTACTTCATCGTGGGTGATGACGCCTTCTCTCTCAGAACCGACCTCATGAAGCCGTACAGTTCACGATACGTCACCTGTGAAGAGAGAATCTTCAACTACAGGCTGTCCAGGGCAAGATGGGTGGTGGAGAACGCCTTTGGCATCCTGGCCAACAGGTTCCAGATACTTCTCACCACCATGCAGCATGAGGCACATACTGTGAGGAGCATCGTGGAAGCTTGCTGCATCCTGCACAATCTCATGCGCATCTGCTACCCAGTATTGCAGAGCAGACTTGTGGACCGTCAACAAGGGAATGGGGACATGGAGCCTGGTGAATGAAGGCAAGGACGAAACCTGATAAACACTGTGGATGTACAACGCCCCAACAGAGCTTCACCTCAAGGGAAGAAGCAGCACAACCTCCTGAGACACTGGTACAACTCCCCAGCTGGAGCAGTGGAGTGGCAAGACAGGATGATAGATGATAAATGCATGCTTCCTTGAACCGTCGCATAAAACTGATGAGATTGTGCCATGTATGTTGAGTGGTCCTACAATGAATAGGGCATTAATAAAGAGCTTTGTTTATTTTGAAATGTGTTGATCAATGAATAAATTGTTATTGATAAAAAAGGTCCATATGTGTGGCAGCACTATGCTTGCACTGGAGGTTTATCTATCCCACAACTATCCTTATCTATCCCACAAGCATGCAAAGGCTTAACCATTTGTTAAAAGTTTTCACCAACACTTCACAAAGGTAAAAAAATGAACCAAGTGTCCTAAGCAAAGATAACCTTTATTAACTTTATTAACTCACTCTGAGTCATGTCCATGGTCTCAGCTGTTAAGCGGGCAGGGACTGTGGAGGTGGCTGTGGCTTGAGTGCTGGTCTGAGGCGCCATTGGGGTGCTTGGCCCCAAGAGTACAACAGGGGATGGTGTGTTCAGAAAGCTCTCCGAGAGCTGACTCAGTCCCATGAGGTTGAGAGGCCCTTCATCAAGTACCTGAAATGTGAGGCCCAATAATAATGACAGATTGTCCGTTGACGGGCTTGGCTGTGGGGTGGAGGAAGGAGGAGTGTGGTGGAGCTGTCTGGTCTGCAGCTGGGTGAGATGTGGCATCTGTGGCGTGCGATGAACCTGGGCCTGGACTGGGAAGGTCTGTTTTTGCTGTGGGAAATCATGGTAGTCGTAGCCTTGGTAGGTGAGAGGATGTTGAAAGACGTGAAAGGGCTGTGACATCGCCTGGGGTGGAGGAGCAGACCTGGACTGGGTAGGAGTAGCTTCAGCTGGGCCTTGAGGGTTGTGCAGAAGTGCTGTTATCTTCTCCTTCATCACCTGGTACTGGGCCTCGGGCAGGTCCCTGTGGGTGTGGCTCACATAGGTGATGAAGGTGTGATGGCCTGAGGATCCTCTGTCCAAGTGGACCAGATGAGAGAGAAGTTCTGTGCTGGTCTTCATTGTGTCCCTGATCTCCTACAGGACGCCATGGTTCTGGCCCTCCAGTCTGCCTCTCTGCCTGCATCCTGTGGAGTTGGGGGTGGGGGTGGGTTGGTCTTTGGTGGCTGCTGCTTCTTCCTCCATTTGTGACAGGGGATCCTCCAAGTCCGCCGGCATGGGGAGTGCAGCTGTCCGGGGGGTCTCTGCCATGGGGCCCTCTGAAGACACCTGCCTGGACAGGGTAGCTGGCTCCTGGCTGGAAGAGGACTGGCTGTCTGTGGGCTATCTGAGGGAGAGGGGTGTCAGAGGGGCTGCTCCTCGGTGGCAGATCTCACCCTCCAACTGCACTTGGCCATGACGTACATCTCCCAGTCAGTGAGCTTGACAGCGGCCTGCCTGGATTTTTTGAGGTGTAGCTTGCCATACCAGGTGTGCATGTGCTTCCACGATCCCAGCAGTACATCTGCAGTGTAGCCCAGGCTCTCTGCCTTGTCTCTCCAAGCTGCCTGCTTCTTCTTGGTGTCCCGATAAAGTCTGTGGCCCTTTCTCCAGAGGTACTCGTTCTCCCTCAGCCATTCCAGCACCTCATCCTCATGGTCCTCAGAAACGGTGTACTGTTTCCTCTCTCCCTTCTCCTTCTCTTGCCTCTTCCTCCCTCTGGCAGGGCCTTCAGCAGCAGGGCCTTCAGGGGCTTGAGCAGCAGGACCTTCAGCAGCAAGGCTTTGAGGGCCTTGGGGCTGGTCCACCACAGCAGCAGCAGCACCAGCAGCACCAGCAGCTTCAGAATCAGTGCCAGGGGGTGGGATACTGGTACTGGCCTTCTTGCCAGGGCTGGAACGAGTAGGCATGGGCTTCCTCTTCTTGCCTGACTGATGAACCATGGTGTTCCTTGAAGATGTATGTGGCAGCACGTCTTTCCTCTGAATGCTGACTGCATGCATGCTGCATCCTTTTATATCCGCGCAGCTGACGCAATTCATACTCCCCGCATGCGCAGTGAACGCTTTGCATCCGATATACATCTGTGTGGCTTCCGCTTTGCTTCCTATAGGCGTCCGCTACGCATCCGCCCCTTCCGCTATGTGTCCGCTTCGCAATTCTCCCCTGGAACCCCTTCGGATGTGTCATCTGCTTCCATCTGCTGTCATCTGCTAGGCTTCCTATGAACATCCATTTAACATTCCCGCTATGTACTACCCCTGTCTGTTCCTTTCCATTCTTTTCCGTTCTTTTTATGCAAATTTTCACCACTTTTTGGAGCGGATGACAACGAATGGAGCCACCCCCGAATTTTTGCTCATCCGCTGTGTCCTTTATGCATACGTTTTGCGTCCGTCGGCCAGTGGGACCTAGCCTTCAAAGCTTAATGCAGCATGTGAACCCAATCAAGTGTAGTTTGTTCAGCTATGGCTCAATTCAGCCCAAAATGTGAATTTGATCAGTTGTTGAATTCAGATAAATATAACCCGATATAGTTTGGTTAATTCCATCAGATAATTAAGATGGAGAAAAAACCCTGGGTTGCATAAATATGAATCTGTGCTAAAAAAGGGAGAAAAGCACTATGATCGCATTGGTTATATTGACTGTAAAGACTATGTTTCCCTTGTGGAAAATATTTTACTTGAACCAAAGAGTTAATGCTGTATGAATGGCAAGACAGACATCATTATGAAACTATTTCCCCTTTCTTCTGACTGTCTAAGGCAGCCTTGAGGTGTATAAATCCGTTAGGTTTGGTCATTTGAAGGAAGTGAGGTGATGACAGTAACTGGGAAGAGAGGTAGTAGTTGATTTGTAGGATTTGGCAATGTCATGAGGGTACTATTTTCTGTGAATTCAAAAATGGGTGGGGAAGATTTCATCTCACCAGTGTGGAAAGACACCATGAGAAAGGAAACAGTAATGATAGAGAAGGTTACACAGCAAACCTCTACTTTAAAATAAATTATATAGTACTTCATAATTCCTTTGATCCAAAATCAGAAGGTTTATATGAAAGATTTTTGACCAATTACATTTAAGATAATCCCTGTCCTATAACAGAGTAATTGCAGCTTTGTAAAAGGAATGGAGGTAAATAGCTTTCTTACAGGACACATTAAATTGTGGTGAGTTATTTAAAAGAAAATCTGTCTGCTTCTTCAAATAATCAAGCACAATAATTGAACATTTGCTCCTTGGTGTTAGCAAATGAAAGTACATGGACAAGGAGGTGGAAGATACAAAAACAAACTAGGACTTAAATTACTCAGAAGTGTGTTTGTGTATGGTGTTGGTGTGTGGCTTTTTAAAAAATTATGAGTGATTATCAATGACTTCATGGGCACCATCTTCATGACAATAAGTACCCCTGACAATTACTCAACTATATTACACACTGCAATCTCAGTAAAAATTGGGTTATTAGTTCTGGAGAGTCACATTTACCAAGCAATACTGAACTGCTCTTGCAGTCAAGGAAAATTCAGATTTCAGTGTAAAATGATCAAGAAAAATATATTTCTGGAAGGAAGGAAGGAAGGAAGGAAGATAATTTGTTTTACAGAAGAAGAAGCCCTGCAAAGTCCAGATTTCCTTTTTTTATTATTTTGATAGAATAGAATAGAATTCCTTATTAGCCCTGTGCGATTGGACACACAAGGAATTTGTCTTGGTACAATTGCTTTCAGTGTACATAAAAGAAAAAAATATATTTGTCAAGAGTCAAGAATCATCAGGTACAACACTTAATAATAGTCATAGGCTACAATAAGCAATCAAATCATTTGATTACAATAAGCAATCAAATCATACTAGGAAACAGTCAATATAAATCGTAAGGATACAAGCGACAAAGTTACTAATAGAATCACAAGTGGGAGGGGATGAGTAATAAGGAGTGATGAGAAGATTAATAGTAATAATAGTGCAGACTTTGTAAATAGTTGAACAGTGTTTACGGAATTATTCGTTTAGCAGAGTGATGGCGCTTGGGAAAAAACTTTCCTTGTGTCTAGTTGTTCTGGTGTGCAGTGCCCTACAGCGTCATTTTGAGGGTAGACGTTGGAACAGTTTATGTCTGGGATGTGAGGGGTCTGTAAATATTTTTCACAGCCTGAGAGTTCCTTTGTTCATATTTAACCCTAAGTCCTGATATGTTTTGTTTGTTTATCCTTAGCCAGTTGTGTGATTCCAACCAACTGTGGCTTGTTCATAGACCATAATTACACTAATGGCAATTTTCCAAGATGCGGGAGTCAAGACAGATATTCTAGCTTAGATATTCTTCTCCACTTCACGGAGAAGCAAGTGGAACAGGAGGGGGGGGGAGTATATTAACAATTGAAACATGAGCTGTACGGTTCTTAAAGTTTGGTTTGTAGATTTAATCTTCTGGTAGAATAAATGGGAGTGTTGAATGTCCTTCCTTGAGAATGAGCAAATGGGGGGTCAAACTATTCCAGTTCAATAGTGGGAACGGTCAGTTTTGTCTTCTCCACCTTCATATTTCCTCATTGGGAGATTAACGTGGAAGATAACACATCTGTCAAAGATGTGACAATGTTAGAAATGAAATGTCTGCTGGTAAATCCTTGGGAAAGAGCAGGACAAGACTTTGGGAGTCTCTGTTTTGTAGCAATTATGAAAACCGGATGACCACCTACACTCAGCCAGCAGTCCTGGTCCTCCCACGCAGTTCCTCTCCCTAGATCCAATACTCAGCAGCTATCTTTTGCACCATGTTGCTGGGCAACTGGATTTAATGTCTGACTGGCTGGCTAGCTGATGTGCCATCACTTCTTTAGTGGCTTTTAGGGACCATGTACATCGATTTTCCCCAAGACAATCTGTCCCCAACCTAGCTCTTCAGAGACCTCCAATGGTGTATCTATTGCTATTGTAATTTAGTCCATTTGCCTTGCAGCTGATCATCCTCTTCTCTTCCCTTATACATTTTCTAGCATTACAACCGTCTCCGAAGAGTTAGGTTTACACATAACGCGTCCAAAGTAGAAGTCTCAGTCATCCAGGTCATGGTTGTCCCAAAGGTGCTTTTTCAAGAGGCAACTGGACTTTCTGCTGTTTCTTTGAAGACAATTCATTTCTCATCCAAGAAGCTTCTTCAACTGACTGGGTGGTAAGGAATGGAAGGATTTATACTCCTTGCAGACAGCTGGTCATTTGCATTCTTTTAGCAAGTCATTAAGGCCACCTGGAGATTCATCTGTGTCTTCAGGGTCACCTGAATGGTGCAAATGGGTGTGGAGCCTTCTTGGAACTGTTGAAAGGACTGTGTTATAGATTGGAGATAGATGATGTCGTATCCCCCCTCCTCTGTTGAGACAGGGCTGTTCAATTTTGCAAATGCATGCAAAGAATGCAAATGACCAGCTGTCTGCAAGGAGTATAAATCCTTCCATTCCCCACCATCCAGTCAGAGCTGAAGAAGCTTCCTGGACAAGAAGCGAAATGTACTCAAAGAAAAACCAGAAAGTCCGGTTGCCTCTTGCAAAAGCATCTTTGGGATGTCCAAAATAGATTATTTTCAATCTGGTTATTTGTGCCTCAAGTGAAAACTATGGCTAGCTTTGCTCCATGATCCATCGGTTGGTTTTCTTGGCTGGGCATGATCAGGGGTGGGATTCTACCAGTTTGGACCAGTTCTGTAGAACCAATTGTTACGCTTCTGTGCAGTTCGGAGAACAAGCAAATCACGCCAATGGCTGGCCCCTCCCCTCCTGTCGGATTTCTGCTTTCTAGCTAATCTAAATCGCTGTTGTACTGCTTTGCCTTTGCCCAGGAGGTTTCCCTGAGCCCAGTCAGGGGTGGTATTCAGGGGGGTTGGAGAGGGAGAAGTGGCCTGAGAGCAAAGCTGAACCTTCCTTAGGACTGAAGCTTCTATTTTTTCAATGCAGATTGAAGAAAGTAGATCGATATATAAATTCAATATATATAAATTCAATATTTACATAAAATATTTACAATATTTACACACAGGCCACACCCACCCAGTCACATGACCACCAGGCCACACCCACAAATTAGGCCGTGCCCACAGAACCAGTTATTAAGAAATTTGAATCCCTCCCCTGGGCATGATATTTAGATAGATAGATAGATAGATAGATAGATAGATAGATAGATAGATAGATAGATAGATAGATAGATAGATAGATAGATTGATTTGGGTATTTATTACTTAAAAGTATTCAGATTTTGAAGATTTATTAAAAAGAAAGTGTGGTGCGGGTGGGATCCCTCACTCCACACCAGTATTGTGTCTCATCTTTGATAGTTGTGTTCTTCACTCCAAATAATTATTTTTCTCATATATTGAGGTTGATAGATTATTGTAGTTTAAAGTACTGGAAACCATTATGATAGTCCTGTTTCATAGTTACTTTAATATAGAATAGAATACTTTATTGGCCAAGTGTGATTGGACACACAAGGAATTTGTCTTGGTGTAA
The DNA here is from genome assembly GCA_015471245.1 of Laticauda colubrina. Lineage (NCBI taxonomy): Eukaryota > Metazoa > Chordata > Lepidosauria > Squamata > Elapidae > Laticauda > Laticauda colubrina. The sequence continues at coordinate 56,104,242 of BLBF01000005.1, read as the reverse complement.
ATACTCTCAGTATACATAAAAGAAAAGATACAAGATTCCTCAAGAGTGAAGAATCATCGGGTACAACACTTAATAATAGTCATAGGGTACAATAAGCAATCAGATCATACTAGGAAGCACTCAATATAGTCACAAGTGGGAGGGGATGGGTAATAAGGAGTGATGAGAAGATTAGTAGTAATAATACTAAATAGTAAATAGTTTCAGGGGTCTTCAACATTCAAAGACACCCTCTTTTTGAATTGTTTCTTCCAAGTCCAACTTTCGCTTCCATAGAGTGTCCCAAAGGTGTTTTTTTTCAGGAGGCAACTGGACTTTATTGTTGTTGTTATTGTTGTTTTTAAGACGTTTCGCTTCTCATCCGAGAAGCTTCTTCAGCTCGTTTTCAGCAAGCAGCTTCTACGGAGCTGAAGAAACTTCTCGGATGAGAAGCGAAACGTCTTCAAATAAAATTAAACAAAAAAAACACACACACAAAAAAAACAAGGAAGTCGCCGTTGCCTCCTTAAACAAAGCACTTTTGGGACAACCACGACCTGGAGGATTGAGAATCTCGACAGAGCGCAGTCAGGAAAACCTCTGCCCGCCCTGTTCGGATTTTGGCCAACCTGTCCTGGATCGGGTGGAGGTATCCCTTGAGCCCCAAACCTCCTTCCTTCCCCTTCAGGCTTCCCTTCTCCTATCGCCGGTTTGGCAAGGGTTAAGAACCCGTTTCCGCGTGTCTCTAAGGTGACATTGTAATCTTGGGTAGCGTGAACACCACAACGACGCCCCCTCCCCCCAACCTCTTTCTTTTTTTTTCTTTTTTTTTTTTTCCCGCCTGCCTCTTCTGGTCTCCGGAGCTGTCAGGATCCGTTGCTCCGGCTCTTCCGCTGAGGTAAACTTGGACTCGGGAGCCGGGCGTTTGGACGGCAGCCGCCAAGCCACCTGCACTCGCCTCTTGCCCCACCGCCCGGCAGAGGAGACGCGGCGGTTTTTTTTTTTTTTGTTTTTTTTTTGTTTTTTCCTCGCTTCGGGTCTTTTCCTCAGGTTTCTTCTTCTCCTCAGCGCTTCCCATCCCAATTCCTTCCCGGACTAAAACTTCAGCCTCCCCCTTTACGTTCCTTCTTCCAGAACGCCAGAGAAGGAACTGGGCGCTTCTTCCATCTTAACGGAACTTTTCTGGATTTCTCTCTCTCTCTCTCTCTCTCACACACACACACACACCCGCCCGCAACTAGGATTCCAGAAAGAGTGGAGTCCAAGAAGACAGGGGCGGTTCTGCGCTTTCTTTCTTTCCCCCGAAAGGCTGCCACAAGTCGGGCTGCTTGCTTCCCTCTTGGGAAAATAAAATAAAAAAAAAATAAAAATAAAAATCCGATCCACCTGCGTCCAAAGCGTCCGAGATCAACCGGAGCCCTCAACCCCACCCCACCTCCCAACCTTCCCCTCACCCACCCACCCCTCGAGCGAGCCGGCTGGGGCGGTAGAGAAACCCGAGCGCAAAAAAGAGCCGCTCGAAGAGAATGGCTGAAGCGCCCCGGAACCGGAGCGGCTGGGATGCTGCTGAAGCCGGCGCGGCGGCGGCGGCGGCAGGCAGAGAGATCCAAACACCCCTGCGCAGGCTGGCCAGAGACGAATGGAGGGTCCTGGGAGCTGGGAAATCTCTGCCTTCAAGTCTGGGGCCCACCTTGAAACCCTCCGAAGCTGCGGCAGGTCCGTCCTCGGGGATGGACGACCAATTCCTGCACCTAGCTATCAGGAAGCAGGTCTCCTACAGGTAAGCTAGCTGCGTAGCGATCGGAGTCGGTCCTAACGTTAAAAGAGGCCTTCCTTCCTTCCTATGAAGGGTTTACATCTCGATGCTCTTGGGCTTTTCCTGAAATAAATCCCCTTGATCTCATATTGCTCAGCTGCCATTTAATCTTACACACACACACACACACAGAGAGAGAGAGAGAGAGAGAGGAGGGGGGTGTCCTTGAATACATGAGATTTAAGAGTGGCTAATAAATTCTACGGGTTGGCTTAATCAAGACAATAACCTCCAGCCATACAATCTGTCCCTTAGTTTTGTGTCAAGCATCTCTTCCAGGCTTAAGCCATAAAAAAGGATAGTAAAACTTCTGAAGTGTGAGAAAAATAGGAAAGTGGGGATACAGGGAGGTAGGGAGGAGGGAGGTTGACTGAACAAACAGAAACCACCTGCAGCAACTTGTGTCCAGTCTGGATTTACATACAGCTGAACGCAGAGCTTTTGACTCTTGGGTGATAAGGCTGCTGGCGCTGATTTGGGTCTGAGCCAGGGATTGCCGTGCGCTCATATTTGTCTCATCTCCAGCAAAGCACTTTATTTCTTGGCCCAGCATAGGGAACCTCCTGATGAGTTTACAGTTTTTATGTAAAATGTTGACACCGCTAGTATGCAACTTAGATTGTAGAAAACCTACCTGCACATTTTATACCGAGATAGTGAATTGAAGTGATCAAGTGAGAAGAGTCCAAAGTGTGATGTGAAGTCTAGAGAAATGAAACTGCCTTATTTCTCCTGATATAATTCTAATCCGTTCGTGTGACTTTCAGATCTGCATCTTGAGTTTCTGCAGGTGAAAATGTGAACCCTGTTTGAGAGTCACTGTATTCCTCATCGGGAAAACTAAAAAGAACGCCAAGATTCTTTGCTTTACTGTGATTAAAAAATATGCACACATACTTACATTTAAACAATTTAAATCTACTTCAAAAAGAGTGGTACAATTTTTTTTTTTCATCTTGCATTGCACTACCAGCTCTCTTTGGTTATTATCAAATAGTTATTTTAGCTATTAATAACTTCCAATTTGGCTGGGGAGATTGATCAAGAGAGATCAATTCTCTGTTCTGAAAATCTGGTCTGGTTATACATTTTAGATAGAAAATAAGATTGCTGTACTGACATTGGAATCTCCTAGGGGGAAGATTTCCCTTATAGAATAGAATTATTTATTGGCTGTGTGATTCGACATACAAGGAATTTGACTTTGATGCATAAAAATATATATTGATCAAGAATCATAAGATACAATACTTAGTGATAGTCATAGGATACGAAATAAGCAATTAAATCATACTAGGAAACTAAATAAAACAGTATAAATTATAAAGATACAAGCAAAAGGTTATAGTCTTAAGAGATAAGTAATAGGAAGGATGAGAAGAAGAATAGTAATACATTCTTAGTAAATAGTTTTATTCCTTCATTTAGCAAAGGCACATGCATTTTGAACACAGATCTGATTTTTTGCAGAGCTGCGCTTAGACATCAGACCAATCTGAGTCTTTTCTATAGGTAGGATAAATGCTAAGGTAACTGAGGCATTTGACCAGCATTCTTGAAAACTGCCTTCCGATTTTCAGGATGTTAAGCAAAAGCCATTTATTCAGCCAGGCTTTTATTAACTTGGCATTTTAATTATCTGCTGCTTCAGTGTTTTTTTTTTTTTGGGGGGGGGGGGTGGAGGATGGTTTTTAATTGTTTAGATTGTTTAAATACTGATTAATTTGCTTTGAATGTTGCTGTCCAGCTAAGATTTATATTCTATCAATAAATGCATTTGAGCCACATTACACTCAGAAACATGCCAGTTGTGCAAAGAGTGTTGAGAAACTTCAGCTAGGCTCCCTATGCCCGTGTCTGTATTGGGCCCCTAAAAGAACTGCTATCCTAAGCGCTGGTTTAAGATGCTTAGATTAAAGCAGTAAAAGAACAACAGAGCTGTGATCCTTCGTAGAAATCTGGGACAGATCCCCTGGTCATTAACCCTCATTAATCAGCCTGAAACAACCCTTTTGGAATCAGCAGTTGCACAGAGGAAAATATTTTAAAACCAGAGAGAGATGAAATGCCATAAAATCCTGCCCATAAGAAAATTGTTAATGGAGACTCTGAAGCTGTTAAAGGCATTCTAGCCTGACTATTATGCAGAACAATATATAATCAAGGATTAATACAAAAAGAGAATAGGCTTATTTTTCATAGCATTGTCATAGGCTACATATTCTGAATACATCAGCTGATGATGATGATTATTATTATTATTCAAAATCCTCTGGAATAGAGGTGCAGTACAATACACACTATAGTCTATGGAGATTCTCAATCATCCAGGTCATGGTTGTCCCAGAGGTCCTTTTTTCAAGAGGCAGCTGGACTTTCTGGTTTTTTTTTTTCTTTGAAGACGTTTTGCTTCTCATCCAAGAAGCTTCTTCAGCTCTGACTGGATGGTGGGGAAGAGAAAAAAAACCCAGAAAGTCCAGTTGCCTCTTCTAAAAAGCATCGTTGGGAATATAAACTATAGGATTAGTTCCAGAGTCTTATTTGTATTGTTGGACACTGGTTTCCTCTTCTTTTTTTTCCTCTCTGGTCAAAGATTCTTTTCATGTTCTTCTGCCCACATCATTACACCCTTAGTTTGCTCCGAGCTGGATTGGTAACAGTGTGTCTGCTTGGAACACAGAAAACATCTAACATGCTGATATCGTCCATGCCTTGCCATTTCTAGTTATAATTAATGCAGCGATAGCTGTTGAGAGTGACTCACCGAGTTGTCAGTCAGGACAAAGTGCTCAAACTTTGCTTCTTTAGCATTTAATAAATCCAAATCCTTTTTTTCTATATTGCAAAAAAGATGTACAATATCTGGGGATGCTATTTATAATACTCTAAAGCCCCTGTCCCACTGCACTAACGGATGCAAAGAGGATGTAAAACATTAAAAAAAGCTTGCCATCCGTTGGAAAATGCTATGCATCCATTGTGTACTCACTGCATATGTGTTTCATACGCTCTATCCCTTGAGCATCCGTCCACTGCAATTTCTTCCGCGAAAAAGGTTTTGAGCTGCACAAAACTTTGTGAACGGATGAACTTTTCGCTGCATACAATGTACATCCGCAACATATACAGGCAACAAACGTTCTATGTCCGTTATCATCCATTAAACATCCGCTGTATCCTGTCTGCATCCTTTGGCCATCCCCTCAACTCACATCCACTGCAGCTGAAAATGGAAAGAGGGAGGAAACAAAAGGTACACGGAACGTCCACACAGCATCAGTAGCACGGAAATAGAAAGGATGTAAGCATATGCATCTCATATATAAATTATTAAAAATGGACAAAACATTTGTATCTTGGATGTATCTCAGATATTTAGGATGTCTGCAGTATGTCTAGAGTATGTAGAAGGACACCTAGCGGACTACCGATATTTCCTATAAAAAGGGAGAGGAAATCATCTGGATCTCAGTATGAGTCCAGCAGCCGTGGTGTACAGACCTCTTCACCCTTGGTCTTGGTCTTCAACATCATCAATTGTTCTCCACCAAGGATCATGACACAGTCCGTATGGTAGCTGCGATCATTCATCACCAGAACCAAAACCTGTTCAGACTGTTTCACCTTTTATACAGAAGGAGAAGAAGGAGAGGTCCAAGAGCTGTGTGGGACCGAGGATGGATCGTGAGAAGAATGGAGTTTGGACTGTATGACCAGTTGATGGTGGAGCTAAGGAATGAAGATCCTCGTGCATTCCATCACTTCATGAGGATGCCACCAGCCATGTTTGATGAAGTTGTAGAGCGTCTGAGACCCAGGTTGACCAAGCCTAGTACCAACTTTCGTGCCACCCTGGATTGAAGGTGGCACTGACTCTGCGCCACCTGGCCTCTGGAACCACATACAGAAACATGCAGTACGCGTGGAGGGTGCCACACAACAGCATCATCAAAGTGGTCAGAGAAGTGGTGCAGGCTATCATCGAAGAATACGTGGAGGAGCTCCTCAAGTGCCCCACCACTGAACAAGGCTGGAGGAAACTTGCAGAAGAGTGGTATCAGAGGTGGAACTTTCCCCACACCGTTGGAGCCATAGATGGGAAGCATGTGGCCTGCAAAGCTCCAGCCAACTCAGGGTCTACTTATTTCAACTACAAGGGCTTCTTCAGTATCATCCTCTTTGCCATGGTTGATGCTGACTCATGTACATCGATGCTTCAGGCAACGGGTCAGCTTCAGATGCCCAGATATACAACGCCAGTCACCTCAAGGATGGGCTGGAACACAACCTCATCATGGGTTTTCCAGATCCAGACCCCCTACCCAATGACACACAAGATGTGCCCTACTTCATCGTGGGTGATGACGCCTTCTCTCTCAGAACCGACCTCATGAAGCCGTACAGTTCAAGATACGTCACCTGTGAAGAGAGGATCTTCAACTACAGGCTGTCCAGGGCAAGATGGGTGGTGGAGAACGCCTTTGGCATCCTGGCCAACAGGTTCCAGATACTTCTCACCACCATGCAGCATGAGGCACATACTGTGAGGAGCATCATGGAAGCTTGCTGCATCCTGCACAATCTCATGCGCACCCACTACCCAGTGTTGCAGAACAGACTTGTGGACCGTCAACAAGGGAATGGGGACATGGAGCCTGGTGAATGGAGGCAAGGACGAAACCTGATAAACACTGTGGATGTACAAGGCCCCAACAGAGCTTCACGTCAAGGGAAGAAGCAGCACAATCTCCTGAGACACTGGTGCAACTCCCCAGCTGGAGCAGTGGAGTGGCAAGACAGGATGATAGATGATTAATGGATGCTTCCTTGAGGCTGTCCCATAACACTGATGAGATTGTGCCATGTATGTTGAGTGGTCCTACAATGAATAGGGCATTAATAAAGAGCTTTGTTTATTTTGAAATGTGTTGATCAATGAATAAATTGTTATTGATAAAAAAGGTCCATATGTGTGGCAGCTGGGATGGGGGACCATACAGTCCCACTATGCTTGCACTGGAGGTTTATCTATCCCACAACTATCCTTATCTATCCCACAATCATGCAAAGGCTTAACCATTTGTTAAAAGTTTTCACCAACACTTCACAAAGGTAAAAAAATGAACCAAGTGTCTTAAGCAAAGATAACCTTTATTAACTTTCTTAGGTTACCTTTATGACTTTATTAAATAAGCAAAATGAATCAAGTAAACTGAATTAAGTGTGTGAAGCAAAGATAACCTTTATTAACTTTCTTAAGTAAACTGTATGTCTTTATTAAATAAGCAAAATGAACCAAGTAAAGTGTCTTAAGCAAAGATAAACTGAACAAGTAAACAACTCAGTCTCTGGCACTATTCTCAGTCACTCTGAGTCATGTCCATGGTCTCAGCTGTTAAGCGGGCAGGGACTGTGGAGGTGGCTGTGGCTTGAGTGCTGGTCTGAGGCACCATTGGGGTGCTTGGCCCCTAGAGTACAACAGGGGATGGTGTGTTCAGGAAGCTCTCCGAGAGCTGACTCAGTCCCGTGAGGTTGAGAGGCCCTTCATCAAGTACCTGAGATGTGAGGCACAAGACTGATGACAGATTGTCCGTTGACGGGCTTGACTGTGGGTTGGAGGAAGGAGGAGTGTAGTGGGGCTGTCTGGTCTGCAGCTGAGTGAGGTGTAGTGTCTGTGGCGTCCAATGAACCTGGGCCTGGACTGGGAAGGTCTGTTTTTGCTGTGGGAAGTCCTGGTAGTCGTAGCCTTGGTAGGTGAGAGGATGTTGAAAGCTGTGAAAGGGCTGTGACATCGCCTGGAGTGGAGGAGCAGACCTGGACTGGGTAGGAGTAGTTTCAGCTGGGCCTTGAGGGTTGTGTAGAAGTGCTGTTATCTTCTCCTTCATCACCTGGTACTGGGCCTTGGGCAGGTCCCTGAGGGTGTGGCTCACATAGGTGAAGGTGTGGCGGCCCGAGGATCCTCTGTCCAAGTGGACCAGCTGAGAGAGAAGTTCTGTGCTGGTCTTCATTGTGTCCCTGATCTCCAACAGGACACTGTGGTTCTGGCCCTTCAGTCTGCCTCTCTGCCTGCATCCTGTGGAGTTGGGGGTGGGTGTGGGTTGGTCTCTGGTGGCTGCTGCTTCTTCCTCCATTTGTGACAGGGGATCCTCCAAGTCCGCCGGCATGGGGAGTGCAGCTGTCAGGGGGGTCTCTGCCGTGGGGCCCTCTGAAGACACCTGCCTGGACAGGGTAGCTGGCTCCTGGCTGGAAGAGGACTAGCTGTCTGTGGGCTGTCTGAGGGAGAGGGGTGTCAGAAGGGCTGCTCCTTGGTGGCGGATCTCACCCTCCAGGAAACTGCACTTGTCCATGACGTACATCTCCCGGTCAGTGAGCTTGACAGTGGCCTGCCTGGATTTTTTGAGGTGTAGCTTGCCATACCAGGTGTGCATGTGCTTCCACCATCCCAGGAGGACATCTGCAGTGTAGCCCAGGCTCTCTGCCTTGTCTCTCCAAGCTGCCTGCTTCTTCTTGGTGTCCCGATAGAGTCTGTGGCCCTTTCTCCAGAGGTACTTGTTCTCCCTCAGCCATTCCAGCACCTCATCCTCATGGTCCTCGGAAACGGTGTACTGTTTCCTCTCTCCCTTCTCCTTCCCTTGCCTCTTCCTCCCTCTGGCAGGGCCTTCAGCAGCAGGACCTTCAGGGACTTGAGCAGCAGGTCCTTCAGGGGCTGGAGCAGCAGGGCCTTCAGCAGCAGGGCTTTGAGGGCCTTGGGGCTGGTCCACCACAGCAGCATAAGGAGCAGCCAGGAGCCAGCTACCCTGTCCAGGGGCTGGAGCAGCAGGGCCTTCAGCAGCAAGGCTTTGAGGGCCTTGGGGCTGGTCCACCACAGCAGCAGCAGCACCAGCAGCACCAGCAGCACCAGCAGCTTCAGAATCAGTGCCAGGGGGTGGGATGCTGGTTCTGGCCTTCTTGCCAGGGCTGGAATGAGTAGGCACGGGCTTCCTCTTCTTGCCTGACTGACGAACCATGGTGTTCCTTGAAGATGTATGTGGCAGCACGTCTTTCTTCTGAATGCTGACTGCATGTGTGCTGCATCCTTTTATATCCATGGAGCTGACGCAATTCATACTCTCCGCATGCACAGTGAACGCTTTGCATCCGATATACATCTGCGCAGCATCCGCTTTGCTTCCTATAGGCGTCTGTGATGCATCCGCGTCATCCATTACGCATCCGCCCCTTCCGCTATGTGTCCGCTTCGCAATTCTCCCCCGGAACCCCTTCGGAGGTGTCATCCGCTTCCATCCTCTGTCATCCATTAGGCTTCCTATGAACATCCGCTTAACATCCCCGCTACGTATTACCCCTGTCCGTTCTGTTCCGTTCTGTTTATGCAAATTTTCACCACTTTTTGGAGCGGATGACAATGGATGGAGCCACCCCCGAAATTTTGCTCATCCGTTATGTCCTTTATGCATACGTTTTGCATCCGTCGGCCAGTGGGACCTAGCCTTAAGATTACAGTGTGTTGGTCCATGGTGGGGTATCTATTATTGACAAAACCTGTATGTTAATACATGGGAAACAATCACCTTTCAAACTAGAATGTAGGAAAGCTTAGCATTTTTGTCAATATCTGACCTACAATCAGAGGAGGAAAATGAAACAAAGAGACAAGATAATAAACTTCATCAAGATGATGTCTGTGAGCTAGACTTTTGGTGTACTTCCTGTGTGCAGCTATCAGAAAAATCAGGTCCCATAGAAAATATATGCAAAATGAGGACAAATTACAATATGCTGGAATCTTCATTTGAGTTTATAATGACAAGTTGTTTCATTTTTCAAAGCCCTGCTCCCAAGATACAATCCAGTCACACTCTCTCCCACTGAGCAGACACAGAGGTAGTTCTGTATAGCATATTTATAACATATTTACAGTCCTCCCAGCTATTCCAGGTAGGCTATCACTTCCTGATCAATATTATTATTATTCCAATCCAGTCCAGAAAACATTCATCGAAAGACAGTAGGCTACCATATCATGGGCAAATTGGGAGTGGGAGTGGGATAGGGTGAGGGGGATTTTGGTCAATTCAGACCAGTTTGTGTTCACATTTTACCTTCCCTCTCATGTGGCTAAAGGGAGTGGGAAAAAACAGCACAACTTCACTTTTCATATAGCCCATCTAGACTTAATGTTGAGCACAGAGAAAGTAAGGATTAATAAACTTCAAGTTCAACAAATCTTATTATTCAAAACCAACCCCTACCTGAACCTAGTTAAGCATGTTGTAAGAATTCCCTAAGTACATTGTTGTGGTCTCATCCTTGAATGCAACCATCATCAGATTCTTAACTGGTTCTTATTCGGATGCCCACAGTCCTCCCTGTTCAATAGTTATTTACTCATCAGCTGAACATTTACTCTATATATACTATAGTGGAATGTAGGAATGACCTTGGGAGTCAGGGAAATAGTCACAGCCAGGGAAAAGCAGGATATGAGGCATCTTAGTTTACAGAAAGAACATAGGCATGGTAAACACTTCTGATGAGAACATCTAGGCATGCTTTCTGCCTGGACAACCTCACAAGCTCACATATATACATATTTTACAACATACATTAATGTATCAGTTTAGATACAAATTTAGAAATAATTACTGTAAACAGAAATGTAGCAATAAGATTCAATTATCTTGCTGCCAAAACAATGCCTCAGGCCAAGTGATTGTACTATTGCTCTTTTTGCAGTATAGCTGATACATCTTAATGAGCAACTCCAAGGCCTCTCACATTATAATTAAGCAAGGATTGGACCAGATAACTTTTTAGTTAGATTATTCTTTGTAAAAATTGGAAGGCTATGCGCTCGACTTTACTCTCCCCTCAGTTCTGGGTTGGACGAATCTATGATTCAATGTATTTTGAAATGTTTAGATTTCTTACAAACATTGCAGGTAGTTCTCAACTTATGACTGGTTGCTTAACAGCCATTCAAAGTTCCAGTGACCTACATGAAGGGTACTTATGACCTATATTTGAAGGTCTAATGGTTGCCCCCCCCCCCAATCACATCATTGTATATTGGAGGCCTGGCAACATGTTTATAAATATTTATAGCTATTTGCAGGGGCCACATTTTATGACAGTCAAAAGCTGGCATTTATTTCTGATTTTTGGCAAAACCACCCCCGCAGCAAACAGTTGATTCACTTAATGATTGTGGCATTCATTAATATATTCATAGGCACAACTATAACTATAGATATTCCCATATACAAGTAATGCTTGTTTAATGACCATTCATTTAGAGACTCCACTGAATGAATAGTAGTTAGGCCCAGTTCCTGAAATAACAGCTGTTGCATGGTATTAATATTTGGGCATTTGGCAAACCACCCACATTTACAACTCCAGGGTGCATGTCAACTCCTCTCACCTATTTCCAGGGGTGGGATTCTACCGGTTTGGACCAGTTCAGTTGAACCCCTTGCTCCGAAAATCAGCTGGCAGCGAACTGTTTCGTTGCGACTATCATGTGGGCCCATCCACCCACCCCTGTGCTTTACCTACCTATATCTTCTCAGATATAGGTATATATACCTATATCTTTACCTACCTATATCATATCTTCTTTACCTACCTGTATCTTCTAGCTGATTAGCATGGCACAGTGGGTTGCCTCTTCTCAGCTGTGTTACTCAAGTGCTGCACACGTGCACAAAGTGACAATCACTGAACCAGTTGTTAAAACTGGAGAATCCCACTCCTGCCTATCTCCCACATCTCTGCCCTACTGGCCACCATGTCCTCTGCTGTCCCTGCCACCCCATAATTCTGCACGCCACCCTACACCTCCACTGCCCTACACTCAGAGGTGGTATTCAGCAGGTTCTGACCAGTTCTGGAGACCCGGTAGTGGAAATTTTGAGTAGTTTGGAGAACCTGCAAATCCCACCTCTGACCGCCCCCGCCCCCATCTATTCTCTGCCTCCCTGGTCCCAGCTGATTGGCTGGGTCTTCTTTTGTTGCCCTGCACAGGAGAACAGGGCTGGAAAGCAGGTTAGTGGAGTGGGGAAGGAATGGGATTTTGCAGTAATCTTCCCCTGCCATGCCAACCAAGCCACACCCCCAGAACCAGTAGTAAAAAAAATTGAATCCCACCACTGCCTGCACTCATTGTGTGTATGGGTTTCCTGTCAGATGCCATGACTGAGGGAAAACAATTTGAAATAAGCTTTTTCTGGAAGAAAGGACAATACTTGTTGAGCCTCTGTCTGTCCACCCTCATGTATTCCTGTTCTGCATCATCAGCTAGCAAAAGGGGTGGATGGCATAAGCTTTTTACATAAAAGCTTTAAAAAGAACACCTTTGATACATAAAGTTGGTGGAATTAAATGTTTCTTCCAGAAATAGACAGACTGTGGTGTGTGGAGGTGTCTCAGGTGGGTGGAGTGTGGGTTGAATGCACAGGTTATATTTAGCACTTCTAGAACCAAAGCTCTTAGTAAGAGTAGATTTACAAGATTTATTGGCATCAACCTTTGCAGAAACTGCCGTGTTTGAACAAAGAAGGTTTCATGTTTGTGTACCTGGTTTCAGAAGTAATTATTTTTGGGATTTGTGGAAGGTAGTTAGAACTGAATCTGGACTAAGGCTTCTCAGTTCAATTCTATGTTCCTTTATATTACATTTTTAAAAGTATATGCCATTCTTTGAAACAAAGCTTTATCAAGGCCCCTTTTTTCTTACATATTACAGGATTGTCATTTATCTTCACATTACAAAATTAGAAGCATAGATTAGGGCTTGCAGTCATAAAACGAAAGAAAGTTGAAGAGAAATTCAATTATAGTAACACCTGACCTCTTGCTTTTTATTATGTCAGCTTAAATATTGATCTAAAATTAGATATATTAGTGAGCAAAAAGATATTTAATTGAGATATCCCTTTGTTGTTTTTTTTCCTTTTTAATTCATTTGGTGGATTTTTTTTTCCATATAATGGTAGGCAGCACATTAATGGTATTCAGGAAAGACTATAAGATAATGTCACATAATTGTCTTTTGCAACTGCAAACTTTCCAGCTGTCTCAGTTTACAGTTCCTAAAATTGTATGCATGACCATGAACTGAGATTTATATGAAATAATTCAACATATCTAGTAGCTATCATGTTGGAGCTGATCCAACAATTTTGAAATGCTAAGCCATGGATAAAATGTTGGGAAACCAGTATCAGAGTCAAAATGCATAACCTCAAAACAAGCTGCGCTTCTACACCTAAAGACCAACTGAATTAATATGATTTTACATTTTCATGGAAATCATAGGACTGTGCTGTTAACTTGCGTTATTTTTTCTGTTTTATGACATTGTCGGAGTAGGATTCTTGCTGTTCCACTCCCACTTTATTATTTTATTATTCTTTAATAAATTTTACAGCTATGTTTGCTCTGCCTCTCGTGTAATGCGTTATGCGTTTTCCTGATTTGTTGTTTTTTTAATGTTATGTTCCTACAGTGAAAGCTCTTTTATAAGGACTTGGCAGCTAAAAACTGAAAAAAGAAATAATCTTGTAAAAGGAGATGTTCTGTTACATGGTCAAATCAAACCACCAAACCTCCCCTGGCAGTATGAAAGCTGAACCCACAAACTTCCCAAATGAACAGAAGCAGATTTCTCTCTCTTTCATCATATGTACGTAACTAAAACCCTTTCCTTATTCTTTTATAAACTTCTATCATACTTAGGGTCGGTCACCTAAAACATTTTGCTGTCCAAGGTAGGCATTCTTTCCCATCAGTCAAGACACACAGTGTTCCAGGCTAATGAAAATTTTATTACAGTATAAGAGAATATCTCAATAATAGCAGTTATAATTCACAATCAATTATTTATTCTGTGACATGCAAAATCAGTTGCTTAGGCAAAATCTTACTGTGCCTAATGTTATTCTTTTTTAGCTTATTCATCATCTCTCCTTAATTTTTCTGCAGTTTTCTTTTTTAACACAAGTTTTTTTAAAAAACAAACTTCTTTTTACTTTCTTTTCCTTGTTCCTTGGCATTTATACTCATCATTTTATTCTCCATTTCTTTCCGTGAATTGTTTTCCTTTTCCTATCCATCTTCCTTTCCCTTTCTTTTTACCCTATCCTATTTCTTTTCTTTTTCTTTCCTTCTCATTCCTTCCTGCCTTTCTGCTTTCCTACCTTGCCTTGCCTTATTTTCCATCTCCCTTTCCCTTAAATCAATGCTTTCCAGATCATTACTCTATCGTATCCATCTTTCAAAACTAGCTCTGAAAATGCTCCTGAACATCAGTTGCTTGAATCTCAGTTTTGAATTAAAGACACACACGCATACCATTCACAAGGTGAAATAATAGTAATGAGAGGATATTTTCTGCACTTTGGTCCTCTCAAAATCTCCCCTTCTATTTTTCTATGCATAGAAAAGAAGTTTAATAGCCTGGGAGAAAAAGTGCTAAATTTATAGTCTCAGAAGGCTGTTTTCATTTAAAATAAAATAAAAAAAAAACAGCAGGGAAAATCACTATATGTAAAATGTGGTTTGGCCCTTAGCTATGAAGAACATGAAGTAGAAATAAACAGAAGAATACATTGTGAACCAATGTATGGTGCCTTTTCCAGATCACTGAATAATCATAGCCAGGAGTAATCACTCTTCATAAACTTTAGTGCCCTGTGGGCAGAATGGACAATATAAAGTGTAATTATGTGGTTGGAAGCATCCTTGGAGATATCATTTATTTTAATTTTTACTATTATTACTGTTGTTATCATTATTATCATCATCATTATTATTACATTTAGCAACAGATCAGGAAACAGTAAGAAGATTTTTCTCTTCTCATTTCGACTACATTTTCAGCACCATCCATCATTTAAATCCATCATTTAAAAGAGGGCAATGACTTATTTGCTGCAGTTCTACAAGACAGGATTACATCTACAAGAGGCCATACGTACTTTATAGATAGCAAGAGCAGCTCAATCATTCATTCAATCAATCATTTGACCAACCAAATTTATGTTGCAACCATAGACCAGAATAAGAGAACCAATTTCTTAGAGATAGAGTGAGTTCTCCCTGGCTAGAAGTTTTCAAGCAAAGATGGAATAGCTGTCTGCTGCAAGAGCTGCTTTGTCTCCATATTTCCTACATTGGGCTGGTCTTTATGTGATTTGTAAAACTCTCTCCAATACTTGAGCCTATATTAGTCTTATTTATATACTAGAAAGTTCACTTGTGCAACCAGAGCAGCTCCTTAGCTCCCCAAAACCTGCATAATAACAGAATCCCATTTGTGTTTTTTGGACTCCAGCAACTCTACCACCAACGCTGCCTCAGTTTCTCTCAAACTGGCAACAAGCCCTCCCTGAACCATCTGGAATCCATCCTTACTGAGTCCAATTCCTTTTCCAGACTTATGGAAATGTTTAGGATTCAATTATTCTCCAGAGCTAGTGTTTTTCCAGTGCAGACAGCTTGCTACTTCATTTTAGCATCTGTTAGCTATGCATCTCTTACGATATGATCCTGAATACATTTTCTTGAATTCAGTGAAAAACATTTTTCTTGCTTTAAGGTGTGTGGACATGCTGGCTGGGGAATTCTGGAAGTTGAAATTCACATAGCTTAAAGTTGCCAAGGTTGAGAAACACAGATCTAATCTTACACATTCAATTTATCTGTCAATAATTTGCTGTGAAGATCCCCCTGAAGTACAGTGAAAGCTGTGATTATGGAGACCTCGTGTTCTGACCTTGTCATGTGCGAGCACATGGAAAGGAAGAAAAGGTGTGATTTAGTTGTGATCTGCCTTGTTGTGAGATACTTTTAAACTGGTTAACTAACCCTAAATCAATTTACAATGTAAATTGTAAGCTATTTTTAAAATCACTAGCTATTTTTTAAATAGCTATTTTAAAATCAATAGCTATTTTTAAAATCACAAAGCACAATAATATGGCTATCTCTCCTATCAGAAGACATCCACTATTCATTTGAAAGGATATCCAATGCCACTTCTGTTTAAAAACAAAGAATTACATAAACAAAACACGGAGGACTTGAAGTTATCCATTGTAGCAGCTACTATCTGGAAAATGGCATTAAAATCTAATATGAACTATAATTATTTCTATATTTCAGCTAGGTATAAATTAACATGCATATTTTGAATATTAAAATACTGTATATGGTTTTCTTTTGATTACTTTTTGTTGGTTTGTTTTTCCAATGCATGTCTTCTTTTTTGAGAATGGGAAAACGCTGTCCTAATTTACAAGAAAGACCACAGGTTTAGCCAGATAAAATTTCTGAAAACTGAGCAAAAAAAAAATCTTCCACATCCAAAATCAAATTAAAAAAAAAACTTTTACTCCAAACTCAAAAAAGTCTGCCAACTGTATTAAATTGGAAGAAACCTTATTTACAAACCACAGTGTATTTTTATTTCCTTTCTCATTCTGGATATGCTATCACATTGTGCTTTCTTTCATATTCAGTGGCTTTTTGTTAAGTTGTGTCCAACCCATTGCGACCCCATGGACAACGTTCCTCCAGGCCTTCCTGTCCTCTACCATCCTCTGGAGTCCATTTAAGCTCATGCCTACTGCTTTAGTGACTTCATTCTTTGTCCTCCCTTTCTTCTTTTGCCCACAATCATTCCCAGCATTTGGCTCTTTTCCAGTGAGTCCTTCCTTCTCATTAGGTGGCCAAAGTATTTGAGTTTCATCTTCAGGATCTGGCCTTCTAAAGAGCAGTCAGGGATTTATTTATTCAATGGCTTACAGATTTTTAAATTCTCTGAGGATGGTATGCTACCAATGACAAAGAGATAGGAATCCTTTTCTTTTTATTGTTGTGCTTATTAGTCCCAAGGCTGTGTTGATGCTGTTATATGTATTTGTACTTTTCTGTTATTGATTGGTTCAGCATATTTTTATATAGGTATGACCAGAATGTGGTGCTTCTGCTGGGACCAACTTCTGCTGCTAGGCGCTCTTTGTGTGCTTCTGGAGTCCCATTTTGACCACAGTGAAACTTATGCCATTTTATTTACGGACTGCGAGATGAGCTGCAAAAGCACATTGCCTGGGTCCCAGATGGGTAGCCAAGTGGAGCAGAGTAGATGCTTTATGGGTATAAGCTGATGAATAGTTTCTCTAACTCATCCTTTCCTCTGAATCTATCAGCCCTTTAAATCATTTTAATCAGGCTTCCTAGTGCTGTCCCAGGAATACTAGGGGTTCTTAGCCTGGTGTGCTCTGCCCAACTGAGTTACACCAAACATAAAAGTCTTTGTGAAGCTTTATTCCGTACAGAATAATTGATGCTTGGGAATAGATTCCAAATCAAGCATGTTCCCCACTAAAATCTGAGCTCCTTTTATACAGTACAGGACAAGTTCCCTTAAAGGAATATACAGTCATAAATCACTTACTGCCTTTTCACTCCCACCATAGGATTTGATAGGGATCTGCAATTATCTTGTTTATTTCTAATCCATGGAAAATGTCCCATTATCCTGACAGTTTTCTCAGGTTTCATGTCCTGTTGGTTTAACAATTTCCTTGCCATTTTTAATTTTCATTTATTTTTAATACTTATCACCTTTTATAACTCCGAGGGACAAAGAGAAAATATCTGCTGTAAACTCCATGTGGGTGACAGGAAGGGCATCCAGCTAGTAAACGCTCAGATCTATTCAGTCTCTCCTGACTCCACCCTGACACAAGGATCATAGAGTCATAAAAAGAAAAAAAAGTCAGCTTTTATAACTCTAATCTACAATTTGTTGTTGTTTCCCTGAGATTGGTATGCTCTCCCCTCTCTTTCGGGCAAGCTGGCGGTATCAAACTTGAAGAAATATCCTGTCTTAAATATAGAAGAATAGGCTGTCTTATCATTTCCCACTATCCCTTTCCCATGGAGTCAGACATTTCAGGTTATAACAGAACAGAATAACAGAGTTGGAATGGACCTTAGAAGTCTTCTAATCCAGTGGTTGCCAACCAGTGGGCCAGGGACCACTGGTAGTTTGTGAGAAAATTTTGATGGTCCTCAGAGAAATGTCACCCCCAAAGCACCTCCCAAAGCAATTTAATCCAGGTTGCTCTGGGAACACAAGGCTTGCATTGCTTGCTTTGAGAACAATATGAGGTAGTGAGTGAGAGGGGGAAAGGTGGAGGGGAGGAACTTGCCCCATGTGTCTGGCCTGGTCACTGGGCTGCTTTTTTCCGCTTCTTTCTTCTTCTGCTTTTGGCTGCACGTAAGGAAAGCAGCAAAAGTCTTTCTTTCTCTCCCTCAAACTTTGCCAGAAATGAGTTTTTGGGACCCTGCAAGGCATCCTTTTCCAAGAGTTTTTACTGGCAAAGACTCATTTCTGGTGGAGTTTGGGGGACAGAAAAAAGACTTCTGCTGCTTCTGCTGCTTTCCTTGCATGAAGCCAAAAGTCTCTCTCTCCCCCTGAGAATGGAGCTGGAGAAGGTATCCTGCGATCCCAAATAAAGAATGATCGATCAGTAGGAAAACGTGGTGAGGAATTTTCCTTCAGACTTTTTTGGGGATTTTCCCAGGGTCTCTGATCCGCGGGATCTAAAATTATGAGTTTGGTGGTCCCTGAGGTCCAAAAGGTTGGCGACCCCTGTTCTAGTCTTAACTCCTTGCTCAGGCAGAAAACCCTATACCAGTGATGGCTAACCTTTTCCATGTCGCATGCCTGCACTCTTGATGCAATGTGCATGCAACCTCCCCGCCCTCCTGTGCATGCACTTGTGATCCCCTGTGCCGTGCAGCTCTGTGCATGTGCACGTGACTCCTCCCATGTGTGCCCTGCCCCAAGTATGCGCATGCATCTCCCGCATGTGCATCTCCCCCCACACATGCGCGGCAGATACCTGACAATCAGCTGGCTGGTGCAGTGGGGCTCTTCTGGGTGACCTCTCACTTGCCGGTAGAAATTTCCAGCATGGGTGTCATAGGTCTGCCATCACCGCCCTAAGCCATTTCAGACAATTGGTTGTTCCATCTTTTCTGAAAAACTTCCAGTGTTGGAGCATTTACAACTTCTGGAGGCAAGTTGTTCCATTGATTAATTGTTCTTACTGTCAGAAAATTTCTCCTTAGATTTGGGTAGCTTCTCTCTTTGATTAGTTTCCATCCATTGGTTCTTGTCCTGCCTTCAGGTGCTTTGGAAAATAAGTTGACTCCTTCTTCTTTGGGGCAGCCCCTGGTGATGATTATTGTAAGCCCAGAAAGTAGTTTGGATCATGTTTAAAAGGTAAAGATGAAGGTTCCCCTCACATGTATGTGTTGGTCGTTTCCGGCTCTAATAAAAAAAGAGTTCAGTACCATTAGTCTAGCATCTGTCTTCTAAAGCAGACAGGACTTCAAGCTGGTTATGAAAGATGAATATAAAATACAACAGCAGCTAGCTATCCCAAAGCATACAATGAGAACTAGAAAGGAAAATAAGGATAGCAGTATAGCAGTAACTGTGAGAGGGATCTTGAAGTCTTAGTGGACAACCAGCTAAATATGAGACAGCAGTGTGCAGCAGCCGCCAAAAAAGCTAATGCAATCCTAAGTTGTATTAATAGAGGGATACGATCAAGATCAAGGGAAGTACTAATACCGCTCTATAAAGCCTTAGTAAGACCACACCTAGAGTACTGCATCCAGTTTTGGTCACCACATTCTAAAAAAGATGTTGAGGCTCTATAAAAAGTACAGAGAAGAGCAACCAGGATGATTAGGGGACTGGAGACTAAAACATACAACGAACGGTTGTAGGAACTGGTTGTAGGGCTTGGCTAGTCTACGGAAGAGAAGGACCAGGGGAGACATGATAGCAGCCTTCCAATATTTGAGGGCCTGCCACAGGGAGGAAGGGATCAAGCTATTTTCTAAAGCACCTGTAGGCCAGACAAGGAATAATGGATGAAAACTGAACAAGGAGAGATTTAACCTGGAAATAAGGAGAAACTTTCTGACAGTGAAAACAATCAACCAATGGAACAGCTTACCCTCGAAAGTTGTGTCATCACTTGAGACCTTCAAGAAGAGATTGGACTGCCATTTTTCAGAAATGGTGTAGGGTCTCCCGCTTGGGTGGGGGATTGGACAAGATGACCTACAAGGTCCCTTCCAACTCTGATTATCTGTTATTATTAACTCTGATTTTAGCCAGCCAAAGCTAGGAAGCCAAGATGTCAGTCATTTCCAAAGGTAAATATCCAGTGAGCCAGATGTCCCAGATACTGAGTTATTTTTCATCAACTCCTCCATTTCATGTATGGTCCTGCTGATGTCAGCCAGAGAGTTATTAATATATGTGCAATAGTGAGTATGCAGAATGGCACATATTAACAGCAAAAACAATGTCTAAAGCTTGCCTATCTGGAAGTACCATCTGATAAATTTGTGCCCACTCCTCATTTAGATCCATTATTGCTGTGATGGTTCTGCTGAACATACTAAATATATTTCCTATTGCTAAAATAGTTCTGTAATTTAATGTGACATACATAGAGGGTATTAGTCCTCGGCCAATGGTTTTTCCTATTTGGGTACCATGAGATGAGTTTATTAGGACAAAATGTCTGTGGAGGTTCTCAATCATCCAGGTCATGGCTGTCCCCAAGGTGATTTTCCAAAAGGCATCTGGGATTTCTTGGGGCTGTTTCTTCTGAAATCAATCTTCAATCCCTATACTTCCTGGACGTATTATAATAATATCAGGTATCAGTTTAGTACCACAAAACCCCAAGTGCATTTGCCATACCACTCAGGAGGTAGAATTTTTAAGGCTTGTCACCTACCCAAGAATCATAGTCCTGGATAACCAAGTCCCAGGAAAGGCTTTTAAACGATGTCAATTTGGACAGCTTGATGGGCTAATTCACAATGTAAAAACATGCCACATAGGTTCCTTTAATACAGTTTATTCCACATGGGGCAAGAAACATTTCACAGCACACAGATAGTAAGAGTTGTACAACCTTTATTATGAACAATGTCATATCTCTTTTAGGATGATGTTACCTGTTAACCCTAACCTAAGATAAATTCCAACATAGGTGGGCTTTTTGGTTGCTTGATTGCTTTTTTGGGTAAGAAAAGCATAATCCTGCTTTAGCTACCCAACAAGTCCCCAGAGCCAACACAATCTGGTTGTCATAGTTGCCTCAGGGCAGCTTTTCTATGCAAGTGGCATTTTGCATATAGTTCTCTGATAATCCTGTGTAGGGTAAGTATGAGCCATTCCTAATTGTTAAGTGACTGTTTTCCCATTCCTTATCAAGGGGTATATGTTCTATCTAAGACCATCCCCTTTCCAGACTCTGGTAGGAGAGGTATACATATCTAAAATCAGTATTTTTAGTCATGCTTGCCATTTCCTCAACAGTTCTGAATAACTTTTTCCTTCCAGGCTCCTAAATTTAAAATCTACATTGAAGTCCCTATGGTTGTTAATATTGCCAACTTTATCCAGAGGCTCTCCATAGAATCTTTATATTTTGATCTTTTTTAAAAAAATAATAAAAACATCATACCTTCTACAGAACAGTCCAATCTTGGATAACACCCTGTGGTGGGTGGATGGTGAGTTGAATTCATCTGGGGTAGTAGTATTCTTCACCTTGGCGTAGTGGATCCATGGCTTGGTCCTATCAAGTTTCAACACTGTATGGGTAATACAGTTATTATATTGTATATAATACAATACATACAATACAATATTGTATATTATTATATAATACAATATTGTATATTAATATATACAATAATATATATTGTATATAATATATACAGGTATTATATATATATATATATATATATATATATATATATATATATATATATACACACATACATACATACATACATACATACATACATACATATACATATATAATTATAATTATATATTATATAATTATACCTGGAAGGAGCCCCTCAACATAGGCTGCAGGGGGTCATTTTTCCAGGATGTAAGGTACACCTGATCATTAGGCTCAATGAAATGAATGTTCATATTAAGTAGTAGATATTGGTTTTGCTGTACATACCTGTGAAGAAATGGTAAAACAGCAGACAAATGAATCAAATACTGTGTCAAGCCTGAAATTGACATAAGTGTCGCCGCCGTTTTAGTGAGGCTCAGTATATATTCCTTTTCTTACTTTCTCTGTGGCAGTCATGGGGGGAAGGGTTTCGGGCTTGACACATTCCTAAGGGGGGAGGAGTGGAGATAGAGAGAGTTGTTTAGGCCGGGTATTCTTCCCGTGGGAAAGGAGCTGTCCTTGCTAGGGTCACATCTCCTTGAGATGGAGATTAATGACATCAAGCAACGTTAAATTACTTCTATTGGAGAATGTGACTTTGGGGAGTTGTTTCTAACTGAAAATATTGTGGGGTAATTCCAGGTTGTGTCCGATCTGGAATTACCATGGACTTTGCCAATTTGATGCTTTCCTAAATAAAAAAAAACCTTTTTGAAAGATGGACTTTGTACTTTTCTTTTTAAATGGATTTCATTACTTGGGAACCTGACATTATTCTGGACCTGAGACAAGCTGGAATAATTATGTTTAACTATTAACATAGTCTAACTATGTTTCCAATTAAGGGTGGGGGGAGCATCCCCATCCCTAGCTGATACTTACTGATGCTTTCCAAACAATGAGATTTACTTTTGGGAGAGGTGAAAAGTAAGTATGATCCAAGGAAAATCACAGTGGCACAGTATTAGGTGGACATATGGAAATATGAAGGTATTCTCAGTATTTGAGCTTTGCTAAAGGTGGTTCAGCTTACTTTAGTTCCAACAGGACCTGCAGCAAGGGAATTTGGCAATTTAGGGAAAGTATATATAACCTCAGACTCAAAGAGAAATGAGGAAAATTTGGGAGTTTTGAAAAGGAATGTAATAGCCTTGGTTTCCAGGTCAGTGCTTCTTCTGCCCACTTTTAACAGGTTTTGTGTAGAGGGGTCCTTGTTGCTCTCTGAACTAGGCTGTTTTCTTGCAGACATTTCATTACCCAAATTAGGTAACATCATCTGTGCACTGATGATGTTACCTGGTTTAGTAGTGAAACATCTGCAAGGAAACTACCAAGTTCAGAGAGCACCAAGGATCCTTCATTTCTATCCTGAGCTACAAATATTCTTCTTTAATAAGTTTTGTGTCGATCAAGAAGAGTTTGACCTACAATAGAAATATGTGTAGCATTATCAGTCTTGTTAGTTTTACGTCACTAGCCCTCATTATAGTTTACCTTGATTTCCTATGAGGAGTTGCTCTGCACAAGTTGATGTTGAGTGGAGGAGAGTGCTGTGTTACAATGCAACACTTTGGATTTGAAATCAAACCATTTTTGGTCGGGTGTGAGGTCACATATGTAATGCTTGTCTACAACTCTTCCAACAAAATGCATCTTTTCCTAGTATTGCATAGAAGCTGCTTTAATAAGTTTCAGACTGTACTAGACTCAAGATCCTGCATACTTGAAGCGTCTTTTAGTATATGATTCCAAAGAGTTGCTCACCCCAAGTATACAGTATATGCAGGAGAACTGCCCCAGTGTATCACACTGCCTGACACAAAGCAGAAGACAATGTTTTCTTACTTGAAAACTCAAGAGAGCCAGGCTAGTTAAACCAGATGCAGAGCATCCCACGTGGAACACGTAGTTCTGACCTTCAAGGGAGCAGAAAGGCCAGGTGGTGTCTTCTGGTGCCCCATCTACACTTGCCTTCATCTGTTGTGTGAGGAGGCAACTCCCTCACCCTTCCTGACGGTAGGGCCAATGCAGTTCTGCCAGGAAGCTTTCCGAAGCCCACTTGCAGACAGTTTTGTTTGCTGAATAATTTGAGGTAATCGCCCCCGTGTTTTTCATCTCCTCCTCCGACAGATGGTTTTCCCTTGCTAACGCTTCCTTCTTCCTTTGGCTCCATGAGGCTTTTTGAAGAGACTGAACACATGCAGAAACCAACACATGGTGCACATCTCTGTTCTGCTCTCTTCCTGCCAATTCCACCTCTTCATTCAGCTAGTTGCCCTTTGCTTTGTAGTATGCTCTCTTACCCTGCATATGGCTGTGCTTTCTCCTCCCAGCTGGTGGGCACTGTTTCTTCCATGCAGCATTTGAAGGTATATAACTGAGCAAAGGAACAATCTGGCTATTACATTTTAATTACTGGCTGCAATTTGGTGCTGGGTTGATCGGGGAGGTTTGGTACAAAAATCTACAGATTGCCTGGGTAAATGAGATGAGACATTCTGAAATATGTGCCTGCTGACTTGGTTGTCTGGTTGTTGTCTAGCTGGCAGAGGTGGTATTCAGCAGGTTCTGACCAGTTCTGGAGAACCGGTAGTGGAAATTTTGAGTAGTTTGGAGAACTGGCAAATATCACCTCTGACTGGCCCCACTCCCATCTATTCTCTGACTCCCGAGTCCCAGCTGATTAGCTGGGTCTACTTTTGTTGCACTGCACAGGAGAACGGAGCTGGAAAGCAGGTTAGCGGGGTAGGGAGGAAATGGGATTTTGCAGTAACCTTCCCCTATCATGCCCACCAAGCCATGCCCACAGAATTGGTAGTAAAAAAATTTTAATCCCACCACTAACTGGGATTCTATGATATATACGAACACATTATATAACCTGGAATAAGGGAACTGCAGCCTAGCTCTTTGCAAATCCCATGAAGCCTACATGAAAGATTGAAAGATGTTTGAAAGATGGCTTGAGAGAGGGCTGGATTAAAAAATAATTTATTTTCTCAGGAATGATCACTATGTATGATGGCGACACAAAAACCCTGAAATCTCCAAAGTGTCCTACAGCTTGCATCTCCAAAAAATAATTGCTAGGACACCTGCTTTCAGTACTGTGTTGAAATGATCCAGCTTCAAGTCTCCAAGTTCACATATTTTAGGCTGATATCCAGTCTTTAAAAAGAATGTTAGCAGAATATAGATAAACAATCATTTTATCATTGTTTAATAAATCAAAAATGGAACATGTCACCTTTAATAAAAGCAGAAACATTCTGTTCTAATAATCTTAGCAGTGTTAATTCAGGCATGGACATATTGCACTCATCCCTTCCCCATGTACAGTGGATGACCACATGGTCTCATGAGTCAAAGTTCTTTCAGGCTGTGTCAATGTTCAAGAAAAACCTCTTAAGAAAAACCTAGAGCTGCAGTTTCCGTATCAGTAATTGCTGGGAAAACACAGAGTACTTCAAAACCTTTCAGAGTGCTACAGTCTTTAACTTTTGGTTGTTCTAGTTGGAAATAAAAAGCCTGCTCTTCAATTCATTTATAAGAACACAGTTTAATACATACAAAGAGTGAGATCATAACATATTCCTTCATAGTTAAAATCATCTTATGCCCAAATGAAATACTAAAGCTGACTCATTACTACATCACATCATTATAGCTTGTGTGAATGGTTATGGATTGTCCAAAATGTCTTATTCGATGTACAACGTATACTTTCAGTTTGATATTGTTCTGCTTGCCTTTTGGTAAAACTGACATGGAGAAAAATAGTCAAGAATATATTCATGCACGCACACACTTGTGAATTCCCCTTCTATAAGACAAGTACAAACAACTTTAACAATTTATTTCCTTCCTTGATGTTTCAACAAAAGCTCTCTTCTTTACATATCTTATCTCTTATCAATAAACACACTGTAAAACCTCATCATTCAGCAAAAGTCCATTAAGAGTTACCAGAAATAATATATATATTTTCATCTTAATCAAATAAACCAATTTTTATTCCTTTATTTTACTTTTAACATAGAACTTATCACTTCATCTAAAAATACAGCAAAAAAATCTTTTCTCATATGCTATCTTTTACAGTATCTATAAACAAGTCTTTAAAAGCCTTAAGCCTAGTCAAATAAAAGACCATTAAGAGAGAC
This sequence comes from Laticauda colubrina, assembly GCA_015471245.1. NCBI lineage: Eukaryota > Metazoa > Chordata > Lepidosauria > Squamata > Elapidae > Laticauda > Laticauda colubrina. The sequence continues at coordinate 56,078,479 of BLBF01000005.1, read as the reverse complement.
CAGAAACAACATATTTTAGTATTAATCAAATAAACTTTGTAATCCATTTACTTTAAGAATCTTGATCTCTAACCTCTTTAAATAGTACCTCAAAAGATGATTCTCTTTATCTCTTCTCAGAAAGTCCTTCATAAGTTTAGCACATCTCTTTTGTAAATCCAGAATAAGAAAATTATCCAGATCAGTCCTGTGATGTATCATTTGTATGTCCTCTATAGAAACCAGTCAGCTTCATTTGTAAATCCAGTTTAGCATCTTTTTCCATATCATTTTTGCAACTTAACATTTTTAAATACACTTTTAGATTTATATTCAAATAAACCCCAGCCTCTGTTTTGTTCGGTAAAATGTTCCTCTTCTATAACCTCCTCTAAATCTATTTTTACAATAGCAGACAATCTTAAGAGTAATTTCTGAGAACATTGTTTCCAAATATTCTTGCATTCTTCCAAAATCAGGTATTTTTATTTCATTCTGTATTAATGAGTCTCTCTTTCTTTAATTATAATATTTAAGCTTGTCTGTTTCCTGAATCCATTTATAATTTTCAAAATCAATGTTGTAGTTACCCTTTTGCTGTTTATTTTTTAAAAAAATATTTTTCAAGTTCTTAGGCTTCTTTTGTCAAGGATAGAAGGAAACCAACCTGCTATAACAAAACTTGCCTTTCTTAATATTCAAAAAATCATTAACAAGAAATTTCCAGAAGAAATTAAGAAAGGAAACATGTGAACCTATGCCCATAAAGGCTTTGAACTGCAACGTTGGTAACGATAATGATCTCTTGGCTGACAGCAGTCTAAAATCCATCAGAGATAGTAGATTATGGTATTCTAGTAGAGAGCTGTTGTATGGAGCACTTATGGGTACTCAGCATCCTCTCCTTATACTAGAAAGGAACTCCAAGGTGCTGATCCATTTCCCAGTCCTCAGTTCCACTCTTATGGAGACACCTTCAGTCCACTTTTACTTCCCTTGAAGTCTAAGAATGACATGTCTTACAAATGAAGCATTGGACTAGAAGCAAAACTGTCACATTATATACAGAACACATTTTTTCAGGTTCACTAGAGCGATCCGAAGCTTAGTTTGGAGTATGTGTACTCCCTTATTATTTTTTAATCAAGGATTGCACGAGGTGCCATAATTACAGAATCTTGCACTCCATCCCTCTGACCTAGGAGCAATGCTGTAATGCTGTTAGATTTGTTTATAAGGTAAAAGCAAAGGTTCCCTTTGCACACACGTGCTAGTCATTTCCGGCTCTCATTTTTATACACACACACACACACACACACACACACACACACACACACACACACA
>BLBF01000005.1:56023482-56077146 GCA_015471245.1 Laticauda colubrina | reverse complement strand
ATATATATATATATATATATATATATATATATATATATATATATATAAAGTTTTTGCGGGTATTTATAGGTATGGTATTCAAACACTATACAGAACAAACTAACACAATACAGAGGCCTGATGATGGCAGATGAGAATCTGCTGAAACGCTGCTACAACTTTAAAAGCATAACTATAATGACATGGGATAATACCCGAAGGAAGCTGAACAGCACACATGTAAGTACCTGCGAAAACTTAAAATATAAACTATATTTACTCAAAGCTTTGGTTGCAAGTTAGACTTACCCTTTTTAATACAAAACAGCTGGATTCATAGAACATTTAAGTCAGATTAATTAATCATAATTATTGTACTCATATAACATGCTATAACCAATCAGACAAGCCACATAATGGCTTGGTTTGTACAGAAAAAAAAAACCCATAGGATTGTTTGCTTCCGATAAGATACAAAGAATTCTCCAAATCCATTAAACTTCAAATTGCACAATTCCATTTAAACTTATACTAGAATGTTTTACAAACAGAGCCATTTACATGCACGTTCTCCCTCCCCCCCCCTCTCTCTCTCACACACACACATCTCAGCCCTTCAAAGTAGTAAACCGATACCATGAATCCTAACACTAACTTAATTGTAAGGTTACAACAAAACAATAATCTTGCAAACCTGAAAGCACCTCTCTCTCTACTTGCCTTTATTTCCAGGGAGCTAGGAAAGGTCCCTTCTGAGATGCTTTTCATACGACCTTTCCTTCTGTGAGCTGAGATGTCTCTTATCTGACCATTGCCTTGACTGCTGCTTTTCCTCCTCCTGCCTCTCAAGGATACTACCACAGACCACTGAATATAACTGAAAGAAGGAACAATATTTGAGCATGTCAAATTTTTTAAAATCGGCCATGATGTTTTGTAATTATCACTTCTCTGGAGAGTTAGGAGTAAGAATCTCAAATTCTGTTGCACTACAGAATGGTTTTTTTAAAAAAATCATTAGATGTAGCTGACATGATATACCAAGCCTGAAACAGTCTTGTGGCTGAGTAGCCATTGAAGAATATTACAGAAGTTACTGTTTCGATCTGATCACTTTGGAAAACTGCTGATGCCATAAAAATCACACATATATGGTGACATCATGGCATATAGGTTGCTATATGTCTGCTGCACGTATATAAAGGTAGTCTACCACTTAATGACTGCTTGTTCAGCAATGGTTTGAAATTGTGATAGCTGAATGAAGTGGATGAACTTAGAAATTGTACCCTAAGTTATGACTGCTGCAGCACTCTGTAAGCTCTGCCCTTGCTTCCCACGCCCAAGAATCCCACCCCTTCCTCCCTGTCCTCTGTCTCCAATTGGTCACTTACCTTTTGAATACTATAGCTCTCCTGGAAGCAGCTGTTTCGCTGCACAACCTTCTCACACAATGGAAATTGTATAGCTTCATCCCAGAAGCAGATGCCATTTCAGAACAGCCACAGTTTATTTGGGCCACTTCCTAAAGGGTGTCCACTTCTGGAATCGAGCCATGCAGCCTCCACTGTATAGGGAGGCTGAGCGGCAGAATGGTCTGCTCTCCATCCCCAACATGATCTCTGGAGCTCCAGAGGTTGCCTGGTGCCATGTCTCCCACAGGTCATGTGAGAGCTGGACAGCTGTTGCAGCGTGGACCTGAAGACTGTCAAGGTCTCCTCCACTCCATGCTCTGCTTCACGATCCACATGATTGCTTAACGGTTGTCCACGTTGGGGAAATGAGGGTTCTTAAGTGAGTATCACATGGGCATCTCTTTTAACAATTGTCATGACTTGCAACTGTAATGGGCAGAATTCATTATGGTCATAAGTTGAGGATTACCTGTAAATCATCTCATTTATCTGCTCACATCTTCACCTACATTTTGCAATTTATTGCCCATTATCCTTCTTACTGATACCCATGAGGGTTTCCAATTGAAGATCCGGTATAATTGTAATTTAGTTTTGGGTAAACACCCAGATTATTCATTCTTATGTATTTGGGCTATTGTTGATGTGACAGCTGTATGTTATGGTGGAAAGATCAGAAAAACATTTTTTTTTAATTTTAGACTGTTTCTTCTTTATATCCTACTCTGTACCTACCAGAAAACTAAAGAGCTTGAATTTATTTTTGCAGGGGTATGGAGTTTCATTTGACAGGAAATTTTGACAAGGGTCTTTTGTATATAACATCCAGAAACATAGAAAAAAACAATAGCATTTCAGGTTTTACATATGTGAATTCTCTGTCTGGGGATTCCAGAGTTAAAAGTAAGTATCATTTTCTCAAAAGATTGCCTGATTATCAGCAGGTATTTATTGCTGACCATTTTGTTTATGCTGATGAAGTTTGAAGAAGGGCTGTAAAAGGCCTGAACATTTTCTGGGCCTGAAAATAGCTGTCATTATTTTCTCATTGCCACCAAAAGAACATGCAGGTTATAAAATTTTGTGGTTTGACATTCGGATTATGTTATCTGGAAACAGCCAATGTATTTTTTTCCTCCCATTACTTCTCCTTGTGCTTTTTCTGATCTCTTTCCTGAATGCTTTTCAATTCCTTGTGGAATTTTTGGCATGTCACGTGATTCCTGCACATGCTATTTTTCTTCTGTGTACCTAATGTTCTATGAAATCTTGGAGATGCACTCACTATAGGGGTCACACAACCTACTACATATTAATTGATCTTCATTATGTGAAGGTTGCAAGATAAAGTCAGTGGAAGCTTTTAAGCTTCACTTTCAGGTATATTTCCCGATTTTGAGTGCAGTATAGAAGTCTCAAAGAATAGCATATTCCAAAGGCAATAAAAATCAACAAAACAGACATAAAATCATAAAATAACCAGAAGCCAAACCAACTGGTAGCAATTGTGACAAACAGAAAATCATAGAAATAAATTACTTCATCTAAATAAGGAATTGTTTGGAGACAAAAATTCCATAACCTGATATTAGGACAAGGGCCCATCTGAGCACTAAAAAGTGAAATGCACAAGAGGTCCAGAGGTGGTATTCAGCAGGTTCTGACCTGTTCTGGAGAACCAGTAGTTGAAATTGTGAGTAGTTTGGAGAACTGGCAAATCCCACCTCTGACTGGCCCCACCCCCATCTATTCTCTGCCTCCCGAGTCCCAGCTGATCGGCTGGGTCTTCTTTTGTTGCTCTGCACAGGAGAACGGAGCTGGAAAGCAGGTTAGTGGGGTGGGGAAGGAATGGGATTTTGCAGTAACCTCCTCCTGCCATGTCCATCAAGTCACGCCCACCAAACAATACCACGCCCACCAAGCCATGCCCACAGAACTGGTAGTAAATTTTTTTTGAATCCCACCACTGAAGCAGTCTACATATTATTTATTCATCAATTTAATTAAGTGAAGCAACCTTTCAAATATCCAGGTCCCTAACATTAATAAAGTGGTTGGGGGGAATAAAGCATTTGAAGAGAAAAAAAGGAGCAAGTAACATTTAATTCAGAAAGAAATTGTGAGCTAAGCAAAGTACTATATTGTGAAACTGATGTGATAAGTAGAACTAGTTCCTAGTTGGATTCTAACTGCTACATTTTGCAACCACTGAAATTTTTCTGGCCATTTTCCAGAAATAATTTGCACAGAGGATATTTACAGTGCTCCAGTGTAGATGTTGTATGACTGTGAGGGTTTCCTCAAAATTGGTTTGGCATCATGTGAATAAAGGGTGAATGTCTTTTTAGCTTCTGCATATCATCATCCAGTTCTCCCTTCCCCAGAGTTATGCATTAATTTAAAAATACAGAGCTAAATATGTCTTTGTCCTTTAGCTCTTCCACTTCTTTTTTTTTTCTGAAGTTAGAAAATGTACAGTAGCTCAGAAAAAATAATAGCATTTGAGTGGGTTGGTTTTGGCTATTGTTTTTGGCTGATGTTGATGTTGGAAGATGGGGAGACCGCCACAATTATTGAATGAGTTTGAGGTGGCCATCTCTCCAATTCAGCTTCCCTATTTATAAAATTGGTAGAATAAGAAAGAGGTCTGCCTTCCATGCGCTTAAGAGAGCAAACACTCTTAACTATCACAAAAAGGTCTTTACGACCCAGATATTTATGGGAAACTTTCGTTTGCTGAGATGCACAAAATGTTACGCAGAATGTGAGTGGGTGGGGGGAATGGCAAACAGTAACTGACGTCAAAGAGGATTTCAATAGTGCTGTATGCATAGACAATGGCTCACAGAGCAAACATTTGGACATGTTAAGTCTCTAAAATGCCACACACCTTTCACTGCAATTGCTAAGCTCTGTCCCTTTCGAAACTTTTGCAAAGAAGCCTCCCATTTGGGGCATAGGATCAAACTGCGGGGCAAGTCAATGAAAGTGTGAGGCCACTAGAGACACGTGTAAACAAGGAGGTCTGGTCTGCCCCAGAAGGAGGAAAGCACGCCTCGCCAATAGGAAATGGCTGAAATTGTTGGCCTAGGACTGAGGAAAAAATGAGCTCCAGGATGAAAGCTGGGATTAGAATGAAAAAAGAAAAGAAAGAAAGGAAAGAAAGAAAGGAAAGAAAGAAAGAAGGAAGGAAGGAAGGAAGGAAAGAAAGAAAGAAAGAAAGAAAGAAAGAAAGAAAGAAAGAAAGAAAGAAAGAAAGAAAGAAAGAAAGAAAGAAAGAAAGAAAGAAAGAAAGAAAGAAAGAAAGAAAGAAAGAAAGGAGCATCGCGACCAGCCCCGCCAACTGTGGATCACGGGACCTCCGGGCTGGCCGTGCCTTGGAGGGCGCCAGGTTGGGGAAGCCTGCCCTTGGGCCAGTCAGCGTGGCGGGAGGGCAGGGCCAAACCAAGCCCCTCTTCCCGACTGAGGGCGAGGGACCCGGCTGCCCCGCTGCCTCTGGCGGACTGGACTTTCCTGTCCTGCGGCGAGGATTTTGCCTCCTTCTTCCCGGAGCCTTCGTAACGGCGGGAACTTGTTCCCACTCGCCCGGGCTTGTGCAGAGGCTTCTCCCCGAGAGTCTCCGGGGCTGTCACTGCGCGGGATGGTGCGCGCGCCTATGTTTTGCGCGGCGTGGGTCCGCGGCCGTCTTTTGGGCTCCGACTAACGAGCTGCTACCTTTCAGGAAGCGCGCAGAAAGAGGAACCGGGCGGGGAAGAAAGTGGGAACGAAGCCGCTGCCCCGAACTGCAGGACCGATGGCGGGGAGCCGGCGAGGCTCTGCTCGGCTGGCGACGGAGACTCCGGAGCCCATCCGCCGGGGCGGGAAGAAGAGGAACGCGAGGGGGACCCGGGGGGCCTCGTCCTTCTGAAGAGGACCTGCCGAAGAAGGCCTGTCCCCGAAGAGGGCAGATGTGGTGGCATCGGTCTTGGGATGTCCCGCGGAGCCCCCCAGGGAAAAGCGCCGCTGCCAGGTACTTTTAGGCGGGGATGGCTGGCTCGGCTGGTTTCCTTTTGCCGCCTCTGAGCTGACGCCCTGGGCTGCTCTGGCACGGGAGAGAGCTGGTTGTTTACATCCTGCTATTGTAAGAGAGAAAGGCCCTTTGCCTTGCCATATTCCGCCCCCACCCACCCCTCTCCTTTCCTCTCCCTTTGGGGCCCTTCGCCGGCTGCGTGAAGGAAGGTAGTAGGCCCGTTCAGCCGGGACGCATCGAGTCAGGCAATCTGCGCCTCTGGAGACGTGGAAGCACCGTGGGGATGCGGAGTGTTGGGAGAAGAACAGAGAGAAACTCCCAGACAGGAAGGTCTGCAGGGTTATCCTTCTTAAGGATCCCTTCCAGGCTGATACAACAAAAGAGCATCCTTGTCCGGTGTCTGCAGAGAATGGTACAATGGACTCCAGCCCTCTTCCTCACAAAGCAAATGGCCTTCTCTGCCTGGTAATGAAGGCTGGAAGGGGAAGGAGCCAGTTCTCAAACCACATTTGCTTTGCAAAAACTGCTGTCGTCTCCAAGGAACAGGTATTGAGTTTCCTGGGTGAAGCCAACCTCTCTTGGAGAGTGCAGAGAGTGGGGGTGTTGAATAAGAGGACAAAGGGATGTGTGTGTAGTTTTGCAGTTTGGAAAACCACAGACCCAGACACAGTGCTGGAGTCCAGTAGAGAGTCCATGTCTCTTAACATGTCTGTTTTGATACTGTTTTTCCCCACTCAACGCTTCCCTGGATCCACTGAATATGGCGAAATGTAAAGTCTTGAGTGTCCGTGCAAATGGCTTTTTTTTTTTTTTTTTTAAAAAAGAAAGTTATTTTCAAAAAATAGTGATGAATTAGTGGAGGGCTTTGGGAGTATCCCAGACAGTCTGGGCAAGTATAAGTACAAGAAGTCGTTTAGCTGAGCCTAATGAAACATTTTAGGAGTTAAATGGGAAAGTTTAGTAAGAGAAAACAAAGCAGTTTTTTCAGTAATATCAGGCTGTAGTTTTCATTCAATATTTTATTCATATTTTAAACATCTGTGTAAATATTTAAATAGAGATAAATCCACTGTTAGGTAAACTACAAAGTAATATACAAGACATTAACTCAGCCCTAATTCTAATTTGATTAGACTTTTACAGTTTGATGTTGCATTTTCCAAGGATATTAAGTATCTTAGTATATTGTAGGCCAAGGGCAGTTATAAAACAGCATATTCAGATAACTTTGTAAATTTGTCCTGAGGAGACGCATTTCCTCATTCTAATATTAGATGATCAACAATTAAATCAAACATGAAAGAAAGCTTTTCCTTCTGGAACTTCCTCTTTGTTGCTGCTCTTTTTTAAGGAGATTAAGAAGATACATGTAAGAGTATTTGAATCAATCATCAGATATTAATTTCTGCAAGGGCCACTAAGTCCTTTTAGTTTATTTATTCCCAGTGGTTCACGTAACAGTTTCTTCCTGATAATTTGTCTAACTGTACTCAATGACAGGGGTCTCCAACCTTGGCAACTTTAAGACTTGTGGACTTCAACTCCCAGAATTCCTCAGCCAGCTTTGCTGCTCTAGTATATCTTCTTGTTCTTCCTCCTTCAGGTGTCCCCTTTATGAACCTGCCTTCAAATCTAATTCTCAACATACCATATTGAATGAATGAGTTTCTAGATCACTTCAAGTCAACTGACTCTAAATGGTGAATAAAAGCTAATGCAACAGTAACAAAAGTATGCAATAAAACAAATGTAATGACAGTTGACAATTTCAATTAATCATAGAAAAAAAACATTGGATCATTTCTGGCAGTAGGAAATCTATGCAACTCAAGTCCCAAAGATCTGAAAGATTTAGAAGGCCGTGATAATGGGAATTACCCTTGTGGGTGGGACAAGATGTTCTTGAAAAGGACTGCAAAATCCAGTTCATCATTAGATGGCTGAAAAACATTAATTTTTTAAATGATATTCTATACAGGTAGTCCTCAACTTATGACCAATAAAACGAACAGTTCCACTGCTAAATAAGACATTTGTTGAGTGAATTTTGCCCCATTTTATAACCTTTCTTGCCACAGTTGTTAAGTGAATAGCTGTAGTTGTTAAGTTAGTAACATGGTTTGTTAAGTGAATCTGGGTGATTTTGCTTGTCACAAAAGGTAATTACAAGAACTCGGGTTACTGTAATTGTCATAAATACATACAATTGCCAAGCACCCTAATTTTGATCACACGACCAAGGGAATGCTGTAGGTATGAAAAATGGTCAAAAGTCATTTTTTCTAGTGCCATTGTAACTTCAAACGGTCAGTAAATGAATAGTTTACTGTTCATAAGTCAAGGACTACTTTTTGTATACCCGCATGGTATACTATTATGGCTTCAGTGAAACAAGAAATAGCATGAGTGCCGTGGGGAAGCAGCCTTTGGTCATGAGGGAATGATTAGCAGCACAAATACAGGTGTTCAGACCTGAACCACCACTAGGACCAGGAAATCAACTTCACTGGAAAACTAAAACAACTGTTATTGAAATTGGTTATTATTTCGACAATAGAATCTTGCAAGTCTGGTTCTGCTCCCTTCTCCTCTTTCTTATATTCCAGTGAATCAGGGAGGTATTTGCCAGAGCTACTTCCAAATATTACTTCTTTTTAAAAAAATGTTTCAATCCCTTTTGCTTAGGTTGCATCTTTCTATCGTAGTAATTTCCTTACTTTCTGCAGTTGTGAATGTCTAAGAATAGAGTACATGATGTTTCTGAGTGCTCTTATTTTGCTTATTATCTAGCCTTTCCTTTATGGAGGAAGTAGGAGACCGCTTTGGCTGTGAACATACTTCCCCCTTGGATGTTGTTGTAGAATTTACTTAAATATGGCAATAATTTATGCATTGTACATTTAGATTATGATCCTGCAGTCATGAATGCTCAGTCAATATCACCAATGAATAGGAGAAAGTGTGTGGTGTTTTCTGATAGATAGTTCACCTATATATATTTGCCTATGTGGGAAACTTAATACATTGTGGAGGAAATATTTTAATTAAATAGTAATAACAGAATAGAAGCCCTAAGCCATCATATGGTTTGCTTGGTTCTGACTTAGCACATTGTATGATCCTAGCTAGTATGGGTTTTTTTTAATCCACTATTAATGATTAGCACAATGTGTGAATCAAACCGATCTATTCCCAAGAAACAATGACATATGAAGGAGGCATAGAAAGATTTTGTACTTTACTCACCACTTTCTTCTTAGGTGCAATGCTTTGTCCTGGGTAAATAAATTTGGAGTATTTGTCTTTGGGGTGCCTAAGGGTTGGACAAGAAGATTTTGTAATGTTCTCGTTTTAGAGGCAGAGGATAGGTTATCCTTGACTTACAGCACGTCTGATAGCTTAGCAAGCATTTGAAATTACAACCCACTCCCCCAAAAGTAGCTAAGATCCAATTCCAAAGTTCTGATGGTTGCCGCATCATGTGACCACATTTTGGGTGCTTTATCAACTAGCCCACATTTATGGCCATTTGCAGTGTCCAATGGTCCGGTGACTGTAACTTACAATGTTTTTGCCAGAAACCAGTGTCTACTTCTGGTTTCCAGAAAAAAAAGCTCATAGTGAACAGCCGGTTTGCTTAATGACCATGGTGTTCACTTAAATGTTCATGGCATTTGTTTAATAACCATGGCAATTGCTTTACAACCGCCATGTTCCCCTAATGACTGCTGCAAAAAAAGGTTGTAAAACAGGTCCAGACTGTTTACAAGTCCACTTTACGATTATCACAACTTATGACAGTAATTGCCAGGCTCAATTATGGTCTTAAGTTGAGGACTACCTTTATACTTGAAGTCAGAATTAGAGGGTTTTTTTTAATCATAATCTGAAGCTGGTGTCAGCCATGAATGTTTGTACAGTAGTCTGGTGAGAAACATTGTGTTCTATTCTCCTAAATCAACCACATTCTTTTCACAACTACACTATAGATATATAGGGTAGGTCCAGCTGAATATTGATACAGGGAAGTGGCACTCTATTGTACAGTGAGACATCTCACATGTCTTGCAATCTCTCAAGCAGCTTACAGTACTTACTGTTCATTGATTAGTCTGATACGTTTTCAAAATCATAGAGAGGTAAAAATGGGTGATACTGCTTCACCAGTTATTAATGGCTACTTAACTGTAATGCTCACACTCGTCTAAATTTTAGATAAAATTTGGGGAATTTTTAAAATATAATATGGCATGCAGCATATTTCTTATTTTAGTGAATTTATATTTTCCCCGCTAGATGGCAGAAACGTTCACTATTTTGTATCTTATTTATAACTGCTCGTTTGGCTTGATAGCCAATAATTGTTTGCAGAAAACAGCAAGATTCTTCACTTTGTATTCCACTTCTTCTTCTCTCGTGTCGCTACACTTTTCCAGGTTGGTGTAGCGTGGTAGAAGGATTCGCAGGTAAACAGATACCTGACAGGCGCCGCGACGTGAACGCTCCTTCTATGGCCCCCTGTATTCCACTAAGACAAAGTATCACAGATGTGGTATCTGTACTCTTACACTGATTTCCCAACATGGACATTTTTCAGGAGAGTAGATTGTAAAGATTTGTTCCTTCCAATTTTATCAGATTGAGATGAGTGCCTTTTGGAAAGTAATATCCACTCGTTCTTTGTGAATCGTAATTTGAAAAGATGTGAGTCCAATAATAAAAGATAAAGATGCCCTCAAAATGACTCCTGGTTATTATCTTAATATTCATGCTATTTTTGTCAACAGAACAAAAGTGCAATTCTATTCTCTTCACCTTTGTTTTTTACTTCCTATTCTAGCCTAAATCTAGACATGGAATTCCCCGATTATCTATCACCTAAGTCGTCACGTGCTGCCCACGCCCAGTTTAGCGAAGGGAAAAAAAGTTGTGACACTGCTGTGACGACACGAGTTTGACACCCCTGATCTAAATACTAATCAGGCTCAGCCTTCATAACCCAGAGAAAGAACTGGTTACTGAAGATATTCCTGCTGATTGTCAGCTTTAGAGATGTAAAAAAAGGTAAAGATCTGCCTTATATCAAGTCAGACCATTGCTTTATGCTTTTTAATATTCTCTATAGTATTTGTGGATGACATTTTGCGAATAATTCAGCCATAACTATTATCTTGCATGCAATCAAAAATCTAGAAGCAGTTATGAATGATTCATGTTTCAAAGCCAACAGAATGACCTTGTTTAGGTTAAAAGAGCATTGTTTTTTTTCTTGTACGACCATCAGGATTACCTTGAACACATTGGTCTGACCAATTTTTTCAAGTAATCTGGAAGCGTTGATATAATTATCAATTAAGATGGAAGAGTTATGTTTAAAAAGAGAACTGCCTTGGCAGACTTTGTGTAATGAACACTAATTAGTCCTCACTGGAACGGATGACCAAAATAATGGTATTCTAAAATGTAATAAAGCAAAAAAAGGTTAACAGCAGAACTTTATAAACAACATGTATTCCTTTCTCTTTATTATCAGGAGTCATTACACTGCAGGAATAGGGAAATTAGTCCTCAGTTCTACTGTATTATAATTGTTCTTTCCACTGACCTATTGATTGAAGCAATTGAAACAAACATTCTTCAAATATTAAAATCAACGGATAAGGCACTGCAAAAATGGATCTAAAAGTGAGGCCTCAACAAACTAGAAGCAGTTTGGTGTAGTGGTTATGGCGCTGGCCTAGAAACCAGACTGAATTCTAGTCCCACCTTAGGCATGAAAAACCAGCTGGGTGACTTGGGGCAGCCATTTTCTCTCAGGCCAATTCACTTCACAAGATGGTTGCTGTGAGGAAAATAGGAGGAGAAAGGAGTATTAGGTAGGTTTGCCATGTTGAGTTGTGCAGGTAGTCCTCAACTTACAATAGTTCATATAGTAATTGCTCAAAGTTACAACGTCATTAAAATAAGTTACTTATGACCGTTTTTTAAAACTTACAACCATTGCCACATCCCCATGGTCATATAAACAAAATTCAGATGCTGGGCAACTGACTCTTATTTATGATGGTTGCAGTGTCCTGGAGTCATGTGATCCTCTTTTGCGACCTCCTGACAAGCAAAGTCAATGGGGAATCCAGTTTTACTTAAGCATATCACTAACTTAAAAACTGCAGTGATTCATTTATCATTGTGGCAAGAAATGGGGCAAAATTCACTTAACAAACATCTCACTTAGCAACAGAAATGTTGGGCTCAACTGTGATCATAAGTCAATGACTACCTGTATATGAAAAAAAAGTGGAATAAATTTCTAAACAAAAAACCCAGAAGGAAATACCAACACAATTAGATCAAGATTCTTAAGCTTTGCAGAAATAATAGTAAAATAAATCAAAATAACTAAGGGGACAACTTACTCAAAACAATTTGGTGAGTTTTAAACTTATTCTATAGAACCGTGCAGTGATTTGGAAGAGGTTGTAAAAGCTTAAATGAAGTACCTGTGACCCATTACTGCAGTTACATCTGTTTCCAACCTGCACACTCCTAATGCTACTATCCAGCTCAAGTGTTATTTTTTTAAAAAAGAAAATCTCTGATACCCTGGTTGGTCATTAAGAAAGCATTCTTGCTGAGAAATCTGGTTTACAGTATGAGATTTTGTTTAATCTATTTTGGAAAAGTAGAATACCCAGAATGAAAGTATGTTGATAAACAAAATCCCTATCAAGGATTTCTGTCCGGAATCTTTATGTTCATTCTGAAATTTAGAGTATGTCAATGACATCTTGCATAGTTGTGTTAAGAATTACATAATGTTCTACTTTAAAACATCTGATTCTGGCTGTGGAATCTTAAAATAACTTCTTCAAGAGGGTGTTGTAATTTCAAGTCATATTGCTTGATATGCGGAGAATGCGTCTACATTTCCATAATACCTAGATGTTTTTGAAAAGCTATGTGGTTACAGAATTCCTTTTTAGTTTCCTTTTATTTATTCTCTGCAGGCAGTGATTCTCTGCTATAGCAGACCATCTTCAGTATTCTACTTGGTGGGAAATGTAGAAACCGGAATGTACCATATAATCAGGAAAAATTATTTAACAGATAGGCATCCACTCCCACTATATGACAAATCCATTTAATGTACCCTGTTGCAGTGACCAGATTAGAGGTTTATACCTCTAATCTGTCAGCATCGGTCTTCAAACACTCAAAATGAACTTCCTTTCCTGTGATACAGACTGTGTGCTCATCTAACAATGGCACAATCAGCTTTAACAATACCAATTTTTTCTCCTTACTCCACAAAGTAGGTCTTATCTGACCTTCTCAGCTATAACTTATAAACTATATTAATGTTTATAAGTTATATAAACATTATATAACTTTATAAGTTATATTATAAGTTATAAGTTTATAAGTTATATTAACTATATTCCCCAATGCCCTCATTCTAACACTGATTCAGGATGTGTAAAACATATTTCATTTGCTGCCTATTATATTTGTACATGTTACCTGTAGATATGATCCAAGGTGGGTTGAGAAAGATGGGTGCACCCTTCTTCTGTGGTCATCACCTATCCTCTGTTGCAATTATTTCTCTCTTTTTGTTTGCACTTTCCATTAGCACTATTATTTCCTGAGTTCCTTTCATATCTGTGCTTCCTCTGGTTCTCTCTTTTTGATACCAGCTTCTCTCTCTTCCAATAAGGGCAAAGAGCGTGGAACAGGTCTCTATTCTTTCATTCAAGGAAGAACGGCATCCGTGTTTATGCTGATCCATTTAACAGTATTTAAAAATATATATCTGTACTGCAAAAGGGAGCAGCTCAAGAAGGACGTTGAACTGGCATTTCTTGGTTATTACTTATACTTTCCAGTAAAAGAATTGTTCCTCAGCGGCTCGTGAGGACAGAACAAAAGCCATGTTAATCTATGATCATCAAAAAACGAGCTCAACAATTTCAGTTTTCCCCCACTTCCATCTCAAATTTAACTCCTACAACGATCAGTCCAGTCACTCCAATGCATTTGATGAAGCTTGCTGCCTTTTCTCCAGTAATAATGTGTACTGGTCTGAAAAGGTGTTACCAGACTACTTCTTTCTTTCAAGAAGCTGGCGGGTGCCTGTTCTCCTACCCTAGCTGCAAAATGATGGCGCAGAGTGCCCTGCTTCTCTCTGGGCCTATTCTTGCTGTGGCATCTTCCCATTTCGCTGCACTTCCATCTCGTTTGAACTGGGAAGATGGGCGGAAAGGCAGACGAGCCTAGCTGGTGAAAGCAAGCCAGGGAACCCGAAGTCCTCCAGATCCCCAGTCCCTTCCCTTCCCTTTGCCACAACTGACCGTTCCTCCACACTTTCTCGGAGGGCGGCAGGAGAGGCCTGCTGACCGGCGCCTCCGGGCCTGCCGGCACGGCACACCATAATCGAGGGCAGCACCAAAGCAACAGATGGCGGGATAGGAATCGGCTCCCTGTCGCGGCGATTGCTTGCTCGGCAGCTCTTCCAACCCTTGCTTGTAAATTCGCTCCGAAGCCTCCCGAGGCAAGCCCGGGGAACTGGAGCCGAGTGCTCCAACTTCTCTCCGTCCTGTCTCCTGTGGCTCTCTCCTCATTGGCCTGGTCGGCAACGGTCGGTTGCGGCCGGGCCCAAGGACTGCGAGGCGTTCGCCGAGGAAGCGGCAGATGGAGCCACTCGCCCGCCTTTTCCCCCCTCAGAGCGACAAGGAGGCAGCTTCCCGGGCAGCTATCTGGGGTCCTTAAGCGCTTTACCTTGCTCTGTGTCGAGACTTCCTGCACGGCTCTAATTTCTCGGCGAGGCGCGCTGGGGAATCGAGTCAGCTGGAGGCTGAGCATGCACCCCCCGCCTCGTCCTTGGCACTCTCGCTTCTGCGGCCGCTTTGAGGGGAGGCGTCCCGGATAAGCCCCTGGCAGAAAGGAGCGAGGGCAGCGCTTTCCCTTCTTCCGCCCGCCTTGCCCTGGCAGAGGCGATGAGCGCTGCGCTCGAGCGAGAGCTCGACGTTGTCCCCGGGGCTTGATCGCTGGCTACTCGCCCCGCGGATATGACCGGCCCTCTCCCGAGCAGGTGAGAAGCGCGACCAGCGGGGGTTATGGAGCTGCACGAGGTCATGGAAAAGGGCTCGCAGGGCGGGGGCGCTGCCGCCGCCGCCGCCTCCTCCGTTGGCTCCAGTTCGCCGTCCACCGCGAGTTCGGAGACGTCCGTGTGTCCGGAGCTGGACAAGATCTCCACGCTGGGGCGAAGGCACAGCAAAAAGAGGTTTGGGCTCAAGATCTTCGGGCGCAGGTGAGCGAGAAAACCCGGTTTTGAAGTGTGCGCGTTTGAAAGAGTCGTGGGACAGGAGGGGTCGCGGCACACCCTCACGCGCGCTTCTTCCCCCACCGCCCCAAATACGCTCAGGTGGTGGAATCGACTGGTTTGTGGCTCTGTTGTGCAAAACCTACTCTGTCTTTTGAGTCGTGGGGGTACCGGTCGTTGTGATGTGCTGGTGTTTCCAATCGGAGGCAGGTGAAGGAGCTCAATTGACGACCCAGGGATGACTTCGAGGGACCCCAAAACTCGCCTACAGACACACACGGATACTTAGTCAGATGCGAAACAGGGATTTTTGTCTGGTAATAGGTTCAGCTTGAGAGAAAGAGCACTTTTATCTTTGGTGTAAAAACAGGCAAACAAACAAAAAAAAAAACACCCTAATCCTGTGTCATTCAGGAATATAAAATTTTGATTGTCTGGCTGTAGTGATGAGAATGTCATTCTTCCTTTTCCTCCTTTCCCCTCCCATTTCTTTTTGTTTCATTGGACTGAGTTTCTGATCTCCACCAATAATGCTGTTTTTTCTTTTGGTAGGAAAATGGGGTGGGTGTTTTTGTGTTTTTGTAATTAGTTAATAGCTTTCAGTGGGATTCATGGTCTTACTTCTCCTTTCCCATACCCTATTTACTCATCTTCCTCTTTTGCCAATTTATTGTTGAATTAAGATCTGTTTATAAATACAGATTATAGAGTCTCCCAACCTGAGGGCCCTCTGATGGATTGATCAGCAATTCCCATCATTTACATTCATCATGGAAAATATAAATTGGAGATGACTGAATCATCCAATTACAAAGAACACATTCTAGAGCGAAATGTAGTGCTTAATTAGGAAATGGTGAATTAGGTGTGTGTCTGTTTCTCTCTGTAGCACAAGGAAATATAGCAGTGTCCAGTTATATTACTGAGGTTTTTGCATTTTGTTTGTGCTGTCCTTTGACTAGGCTGTTGCATGCCTTTCAACATTATAACCTCCTTGCGGGCAGTCAGACATTTGGTATGTAATCTTATCGTAGCTTCTTGGAGTTCTGTGCCACACATTTAATATTATGTGTGGCATTTAACATTGATACTACTTTGCTTTATACAGAGAGATTCTAATGTTTGAGGAAATTCATAATTCTTCAGTTTGAAATCTTGGTCTTGGATCAAAATAAATAAAGTTGAATTTTTTTTGGATCTTCGGCCAGTAGTGGCAGGGTTTTGAATTTTTTTTAAACCAAAACATTGTGGTTTGTTAGTTACAGTAATTATATAAAGGAACTAAAGCAGTCTTTCACTGATAGCATTTTTGCAAATATTGACAAGTACATTGATAGTTGAACAGGAAAAGAAGTTTTATGAAAGATCAGCTGCACTGATCCAAATGTTATGGAAATGACATTTTTTATTTATATAAAGAACCAGTACTTAATGTAATGGCAATGTGTGTAGCCAAAGTTTATATTGTAATTATTGTTATAATTTATATAATATAATTTGCATATTCTATCATGCAGTGCATATATATATGGAATTATGAAAGAAGTCATAGTAGGAAAAGGCTTTCCATTTTACAGAAGGGGACCCCTGAAGCTTAGAACATTTGGTGAACTCAGAACACATATGGGCTAGATTGATTAAGAAAGTGAGCCAAGC
This sequence comes from Laticauda colubrina, assembly GCA_015471245.1. NCBI lineage: Eukaryota > Metazoa > Chordata > Lepidosauria > Squamata > Elapidae > Laticauda > Laticauda colubrina. The sequence goes on along the minus strand of BLBF01000005.1, from coordinate 56,060,765 downwards.
TTTTTAGGACAGAATAGACAGATGGGAACCAATATAAAATTCAAGCAAAGCCAATGAGAAGGGTGCAAGAATGTATTTATGTGACACATACACAAGGCCTGCTCAATTTGTTGAGGGGAAGAGACCAGCATTTGAACTGAGAGTGGCAGCAAGGCTTAGAGGTGCTTGACAGTGTGTATTTTGGGGGGGTGGCAGCAGCTTATTTTTAAAAAGTTACCAAGTTTTTATTCAGGCCTGACATAACACACAGCAACAGAAGCACGAAAATGTGGAGGAGTTGGCATTACAACTTGGTCCCCACTCTTTTATTTGGCAAAAGTTACCATTACGTTTAGGGCTTCCATCTACAATTCCAAACCTAGGTAATGTACAGGATGTCTAAAAATAATTTCATTTCCAATCCAGAGACTGGAGCTAAATAAATTAGCTAACAAGGCTCACTTAACATCCGAGCCTCAAAGCCTTTACAGAAGAGTATGGGCAGGAAAATGTTTCTGTCTCCGTTAGAAATGAAGATCTGGACTGAACTCACTCAAACTGTCCTTGTCCTTTCTTGTGCATGTAAATTAGAGGAATGCATATGTGTACACGTTTATAGCATTTTCCTTGCCCAGTATGACTCCAATTAAGGGCACATTTGTGCAAAAAAAAAAAATCAGCACTAGATAGAAGAGAAATAAGGGCTCGCATTGTTTCCAACGGTCAATTTACGACACTGTAAAAGTACAAGGATGGAGAGATAAGTAGATCTCAGGTGGGTAGAATGTGGTGCTAGTTCTCCCACCAATGATCTTTTAAAAAGGAAATGATGCATGAATTACAGTTCTCTCTTCCAAAAGAAGACAATGTTTTGTAATTTCTGAGAGCTTTACTAGGTAATCAATTGTTCAAACCTAGCTAGGTGCTATTTGTTCCAGTCATTATTTTTTTTTTAAAAAAAGAGAGAATGTTGTTTTTAAAATAGGCAAGGCATGGCAGACTTGATTCTTTGGCTTATGCTAAAGGCATTTCTACTCAAATAGAAATATGTGACAATGATAAACAGCTATTTTTGTATTAAATACTGTTACAAAACTTGCTTAGTCTAAACTTTAGAAACATTCTGAGGGCATGAATCTGGTTCATCTGCCCCTGAGCTCACTCTTCATTCTCATCCAGAGCCCATTTAGTAAATAGCTTTACTTGTGGAAATGGATTGAGGATGAGGCAATTGGGTGGGTAAAGAATATAATACATTTTTTTCTAGCATAGCATAAATTCAGTGTCAGTAGATGACCTGAGAAACATAGTAAGCATAACTTGTCAAATCTAGTAGAACCAGTCCTATGCTGATAGATGCGTGGAGAATAGTTAGGAGAATTTAAAATCCTAACAGGTCTTTCATTTCCCATCACCAATTCTTAAAGATACTTTCCCTTCCTCTCCCAACAATTGATTTGCTAGTCTTATAGGGATTGAGAATAATAACCAGATCACCCATATTGACTCAGATACAAAAAGAGACCTCGATGAATCATTTTTGACTGGGACTGGCACTGCTCTGGTGTTCACATTACAGCCTATATGTCCTAGTTAGGAGTATTGTCTGTTAAGATAACAAACAGAGAAATTTTTCCTTTATGATCCTTTCTGGTATAATTAGCACAAGGCTAATTAGGTCTTCTGTTCCTAAAGTTTGAATTGTGCCCAAGGTTTAAAGCCAGTTATGCTTTCTTATTTGAGAAAGCTGGTACTTGATAAAGAGAACTTTGATATTGAAGACTGTTACAATTTTTATTAAATGGAACAGAAAACATTAGTTTTCGTTTAGCGTAAAAGTGAAGAAATTGGAATGGAAGGTTGACAGATTGGTGTTTTGACAGGTTGGTGTTTTCTGTAGCTGAACAAGGGTTTGGATGTCCATCTTGGATATATCCCTTGCATGCCACATTCACACCAAAATCTATAGCCTGTAGCCACACCCAACTATTTCTAGGAGCAGATGGTTTGTTCTTGTCTTAATGTTCCATCTATTAATAAAAGATAGGAGAATATGTGAACACTATGTAAGAGTTAGGGTGTGAATAGATGTAGAACTGTTGGCAGAATCAATTAGTAATCAATTTTTGTCTCGCTATTCTGTCTCTTAACCAAATATAAGTTACTTCATTCATACAGGAAAAACTCTCTTCCTTTTGCTTCTTAGGAGGATGATTATGTAACAGAATTATAGGTTGTCCTTTCTCCCATCCTCACCCTGCCATGCTCTGCAATAACCAGCTATTACAAAGATATCTAATGAGTATCCCCCAATTAATACTATATGAACTAAACACAAGTGGACCTTGGTTAACAATTGGGACTGGAATTTCAATCGGTAAGCAATGCAGCTGTAAACTGTAATCCCACTTAGTTGTTAGATGAGGGTCCATCCCGATCCAAGACATTCCCATCTTGGCCCACCCCAATCCAAACCATTCTCTGTTCCCAGTCTTGAACTTTGGTAAGGTAAGGGTCTGCTTCCTCTTCAGTTCCTCCCACTCATCTGTGTCTCTCCCCTTCCCAATCCCATCTTTGCCCTTCTGGTCATTCTGCATTCTATCACCTCTTTTCGCCCTACCAGCCCTGTCCCCCAGCTTTGCCATTGTTTTCCACCCATTGCTGACAAGGCATGCCCGGCACGGTCCTTCATGAAGTTGGTCATCCTAGACTTTTTTCCTCAGGCCACATGTGCCCTTATCTAAACCATGTTTGGCCTTCTGGCTAAAGTTTGAAGCCTTCCAAAGCCTCATGAGAAGGCCTCACCGCAATTTGGATTGACGGGAGCTAGTGCAGGGTGGCCAAAAAGGCAGTGATGGGGATAGACAGGCAGGTAGGAAGATTGAAATGCCCCTGTGGTCACAGGTGTGGGTGGACTGCCAAGTGCCTGAATTTTGATCATGTGACCTAAGGGGTGTTATAGCAAAGGCTATAACAAATTGTCCTAAAAGAATATGAGAAATGCTCTTATCCCAAGATATTGTGGAAATCCTTTGTAGCTTCTTTAAAAGATGACCTGCAAATATATCTGATAAACTGGGGGTTAAGACAAATGTGGAACAGGCTGTTTTAATCATTTGTCTCTGGTTTTATCCTTCAGTCTCACAATAGAAGCAAAATTTTCAGGCCTTGGAGGATCTTTGTGCACACTCTATTTCACAACGACTAGGATTGTGAGACTGATCCCAAGGTCACTTCTGTTCCCCTTGATATACATTTCTGCAGCTGAGATAGGCTATTTGGAAAGCTGAGGACTGTGGATTGCAAACTTTTGGGATGGTGTTAGCCCAAAGGACTGGAAAGAGAATTCATGCTTTACACCCTGACACCTGAGGTGGTGACAAAACAGTGGACTGAAGACTGGAGATACAGTATTTCAGCATCTCAAAATGGACAAACCAGATTCATATGTAGCTCTCTTATCCACTATGAATTTGAAGACAACACTTTTGTTTCTCACTTCATCTGCATAGGTGACAAAGTGAGAATACAAAATAAGAGTGTAAATGGCTTGAAAGAAATGTGGAAAACGAAGAATTCTAGGTGGAAAGAATTATGGCTAATCAACCAGTAAAGACAAAATCCTTTATCTTTTTGGCCTTTTTGGTAAGGATAGGAGAAGGGATACCCTAATGAAGAGATGGGTATTGTTTCCTGTGACTATCCTTTTCATCTTATACTTTCCAATCTTGCATTCATGTAAAAAAAGAACCTTTGTATTCATTCCAGCAGATACTGTGGAGGCAAATGTATTTTCTGTTTATTAACAGTTGCAAAATTCAACCCATCTTAAAATTCTTCAGCAAGTAGCATTCGACTAGGACAGGAGTAGGGAAATGTGACTCTTTTATCACTTATGGACTTCAACTCCCAGAATTCCTGAGTGAGCCATGAAAGGTTCCCCATCCCTGGCCTACTGGTTTTTCAATTGTGGGGGAAATCAATTTTTGACTTGAATGGGACTGTTTAATATACAAATATAGGACATAGGCCAGGAATGGGGAACCTTTTATGGCTCACTCAGGAATCCTGGGAGTTGAAGTCCATAAGTGATAAAAGAGCCAAGATTCCCTTTCCCTGAGCTAGGATGTTTCTGGCAGCGCACATAGAAAGCAAACCTAAGGTATTCTAAGATCATTGTGGTGTTGCTGCTTTAATTTCAGTATCATTTCACTATACTGACGGAAGACCTCAGTGTGGGAAGCCATTGCTGTAGATTAGAAGTGAGCTGTAATTTCAGCCTTGAGGGATGTAATTAGAACCCAGAAAACAGTGCCCTGGTATCTGATTAGCCTGTCAACAATATATTGTGGCAAATGACTGGGCTTGAATAAAAATCATGATGGCTGTTGGCCAACTTCAATACCGTATAAGCAAATATTTAAAGGAAGGCTGTGGTGAACTTGCCATTGTGACATATGAAAACATTAAAAATGCAGTGGTATAAATATATTTGTGGGTGGCTGAAGCAAGGAGTCTTCAGTGGATTGTGGTATTTGGTTAATTTGCTTTTTCATTGGCGCTAGAGTTCCCTTGGTTACCTATATAGTAGGCCCTAAAAAATCCAAAGGTGCTTGTGAAAGATGTGGGTGTATGTGTGATGTTCGGAAAGGGTACATGTGCTCATTGTCTTTCTTCTGTATTGCCCTCGATTATATGATGGTATGATTAAAGCTCATAAAATATTTAGTAGAAAAAAGCATAATAAGGATTAGAGTACAGTACTGCAGGCTATTTCTGCCGCCTGCCGGCTCCCTGCAATTTGGCAGTTCAAATCTCACCAGGTGACTCAGGTTGACTCAGCCTTCCGTCCTTCCAAGGTGGGTAAAATGAGGACCTGAATTGTTGGGGCAATATGCTGACTCTGTAAACTGCTTAGAGAGGGCTGTAAAGCAGTACATAAATCTAACTGCTATTGCTATTATCTGTAGAGAAAGAATAGTGATTCTTTAATTAAACAGCCGTGGTTGATTCAATCTTGTTATATTTTATTGCTAGGAAAGATTATGTGTGGTGCATCCCCAACTCAAATGAATAAAATGTTGCCAGGAACTATTAAAAACTGCATTTGGAAGATTTACTCTTGCATGATGCCACATAACTTTTTTGTTTTTGGCCTTGTGTTTGAAATGTCTCTTTGGTCTTAGAGGAAAGATGGTTTGGCCTCTTTATTTCCCATTTTCCTTTGGAGTAACCTTTCTGAATCTTCATCCAGACCTATTGTACTATCTACCTGTTGCTGTCTAATGAACTTATTAACAACTAAATTTGGTGAGAAGGGACCTCACACCTAAATTTATGTAGAATGTGAGACAAGAACTCATGGTTTCCTTGATTTGGTGCCTTAACCAAGACACCAAACTGCCTCTTTTTTCTGCATTTCTGTAAATTTACGAAGAATTATATGCATCATCTCTCCCCTCCCTCCCTCCCTCCCTCCCCCTTTGAGGAGCTATTTACTTGTCAGGATAATTATTAATTTTCATACCCTGATAGTAACTCAGAGAAGCACAAGCTGCATTCAGAGCAGCACACATTTGTTCTTTTATTTCATTCTGATCTCTTGAATTGAAGGAAAATTAAAGTCATTCCAACCTACTTTGTGACTCTTTGTCAGGATCTGAGCTAGAAAATGGAAGCCAATGGTTTCTGTTTCCCCAATCTGTACAGTGGGAGTTACCATTCATCACTTCCTTCTCTTGAAATGTTGTTTCCAATAGAGTGCTATGCTGGATATAATGTCCTTATAAATATTGGAGCCTTTTCAGAAAGGGAACATTTAGAGAAGAGTAATATACTATTGCATTTTATTTTAATTTATTTTTTATAAAGTGAACATTTGCTGTTAATAAATAATAAATAAACTTGTTTCAGCAAGTTATATTTGGTTCTCGGAAGATTTATTTGATTAAAATGCAATTGATCAATTAAGATTTTTTAATGTAGGGGTGAGTCCCTTGTGATCTTCAGTCTAATTTCAAACTCTGCAAAAGATGAGTTCAGTTCTCTGGTGAGACAAAGAGAACAGGATGTGTGAGAGAGAAGAGATGCCAGTCCTCCCCCTTGGTTTGCTATCTAAAGAGTTCCAAAATAAGAAACTGTTGCAAATGTTAATAACATGATCCATATCAGAAATTTGTTCGTATATGCTGTACTATGTTCCATTTATGTATTTAATAAATTTCTTACAGCAAATTTGCTTTTGGAATAAATAGGTAGCATTCAGATTAAATTCCTTGGAGGCCCTATTGGAATTGACAAGTGTTAAATTAATTCTTATGACTGTGCCATTGATTTGAATTGTTTTATTATAAATGTAGCTTAAGCAAAGATAGTTAAGGTACCTTTGCTTTTTGTGGTTCGAGACCAGGGGTGTCAAACTCACTTCGTCATGGCAGCATCACGTGATGTATCAGGATTTGTTTCTCCTTTACTAAACCGGGTGTGGGCATGGCCAGCATGTGACGCACCCGGCCGATGGGCCAGGAGTTTGACAGCCCTGTTCTAGATATGTCCTTCAAGAATGAGGAAAAAAGAACAATTTGCATTCCCTAGTCACTCAAAAGGAAATACTGCATTTTAATCTTAAATAAATAACATATCTTTGAAATACAGAACAAATAACAAGCCAAACTTCCAACTCGTTCTTCCCTGCCCCTCCAAAGACTAGATAGAGCCTTGCACAGAAAATGACAACAACTGTTTCTTCGGAGGGGCTGTGTTTCTCGGCCAAAAATGTTGCTTGCCTTTCTTCTAACAGATCGGTCATTTGGTATCCCTCCTCCCGCAGATGTCTGGAACCAATTTCAGTTTTGTAGTTTTATTGCAGGGCTGCGTGCCATGCCCTTCTGTGTTTCTGAGTGGTAATCTTTTCATCAGGATCACTATTGTCTGGACGATGGCTGTTCTTACTTGAGTTGATGCAGCATCTGGAGGCTTCACTGATGTGGTAAACCTAGCAGTTACCGTATCTATGTGTGCCTGCTACAAATACTATGATTTGATGTATAGGGGGAAAATTAATTATGCTGTTTCATATATGGGGGTGAGAATGGTAGAAGCTGTGAGTGAATGCCATAAAAGGAGAGTGTTAGAAAGTTATCATATGCAAATAGCTTACATCTGCATTTCAGAGTTGCTATTCAAAGATTAAATATGTAGGAGTTACATTTCCCATGTCTTTATTGTATTTTCATTAGTAACACTTGAACATTCATTGTCATATGCTTCACTGTATTATCTTTATTTTGTTTTTCTGGCCTAGGTACTATTTTATACGTTGCTTTTACTTTTTTAAATTATTGGTTATTACTGTGTTTTTAGTAATATCCTAAACACTCATCTCATTTAGTAAAGGATAGGAAGAAGAAAGGATAGAAAATAATTGTAATGAAGATGGATGTTCGCTTGAGGACTGATGCACTTTTATTTAAACTAATATCCAGGATTAAATGCCAAGTGTAAAAAGATGAGGCTAGAAACCAGGAGACAGTGAGTTATAGTCCCACTTTAGGCCCAAAACCAGCTGTATGATCTTGAGCCATTCTCTTTTTCTGAGCCCTGGGAAGCAGGCAGTGGTAAGCTACTTCTTAAGCCTTGCCAAGAAAACTGCAAGGGTTTGTATAGGCCCCAGTATTAAAACAAGGGGGGAGGGGGGGAGGAAGAAGAAAGAAAAAAGAAGAAGAAGAGAAAAGAACAAGTTTGCGTGGGCAGGGTATGCAAATGAGGGAGATGTATTTAAAATAACAAAATTGGTCTCTCTTTCATTTTCATGTTAGTTTACTGTATATGGGCAACTGGGTTGGTAGGCACTACTGCATCTTATGAGGCAGCCTTGGGGAATTTCCAATGGAATTATCTGTCAATTCAATAATTCCACTTTTCAGGTTGAGTTGAATTGAAATACTAAGGTAGAATATACAATAAACCTGTTTGCTTGCCAGCAAATATTTCCAATATCCACAGTTGGGAAATGTAACTACTCCTCATTTATTTTGTACTCTTCTACATTTTTCTAACTTGCTTATCTTTGTAAGCTCCACCCTTTCTAAGCAATGATACGCAAGTCCACTCGATTTCCAGTGGTTATCTACAAAAGCCTTCGTAGTCATTCATCATTCAAAGCACATGCTGCACCTCAACTTCCCACAAATGACGGAGAGAGAGTCCACCTTAGTATATGTATGAAATTAGCTGTGGCCAGCCTTGATTAGGCAACATTTAATTGATACATGAAAGAGACAGGTTTTGGTTACAAGACAATTTTGTGGCAGTTATGTATAAGAATAATACCCAGCCAAAATTCTTAAAATGGATTTAGAAACTGATCTGGCATTACAACCATATCCTTTTAGTCATAAGACAGCGAGAGTAGTTTAGTACTAAGATGCTGGACTAGAGATGAGGAGACACCTCCCTTCATTATGGAAGCCAATTCTTTGGACCAGTCATTCTATCCTAGCCCTGGACTGGAACGTTGGAAAATAAATCTTATCTATCAATCTGCTCTGGACCAGCATGGTAGGTTATGGTCCATAACCTTCATCTTTCAGTGGGTTGATTTAGGCTAATAATAATGACCCCAATAATAATTACTACTTTCATGTCATAGGTTTAATTATGATTGGAACAAAGCCCTAAGAGTAAGTAGGCAAGCTAGTAGTAAAAAAGCAGATTATTTTAGTGTATCCACTGAAGTTTAAGTTTGTGTGGGAATTTAGTTAGGTTTAGATTTTACCTTGCCTGATTTATACTTTCACCTAAATCTGCGACTCAACCGACATAATCACAAATTTGGATAGTGTACATTAAATAACTTTCCCCCCTTCAACAATATTTAAAATGTTGAAAATCATGCAATATTAACAAAAAATATAAGCTGACATATTAAGCAACATGTAGCCAGTACTTACTATTTGTATCATCTTAACCCAATTTGCACAGGGGAAAAGACATGTTTGTAAAGTTTTCTTGAATGCTAACCATCCAAATATTTGGGTGGGGATTCTTCCAATGACCAAGTTCAACAACCGAAAAGGCATGCTTCCTAGGTCCAATCAGATAACTTCAAAGAGGATCCTGTGAAAATGTGTGGGATGGAGACAGGTTGTGCCACATATAATATGTAGATGGTAATCAATACCTAGAATTACACTCAGAAGCCTATCAAGTGACGGTGTTACTAAGGTACTCCTATTACTACCTAATCCATAGCATTCTGGGCCAATTGCAGTTTCCAGATGGTCTTCAAGGACAACCTTATGTTGTAGTAGTCCCATTAGAGAGTGACCAGGGTGCAAATGAAGCGTCCTGGTGGTGCAGTGGTCAGAAAACAGTATTTCAGGCAAACTTTTCCCACAGCATGAAGTTTCATCCTGATGGGGCTCAAGGCTGACTCCAGCTTTCCAGCCTTCTGAGGCGGTAAAATGAGGAGCTAGATTGTTGGGGACAATATGCTGATATTATTCTAAGCCACCCAGATAGTGTTGTGAGCACTGTGGGACAGTATCTAAGTTTAAGGGCTATTCCTAAATGATCTCCTGATCCTGGGATGGATTGTACAAAGGCCCTTCTGGCCACAGCTACCACCTGCTCCTCAAGCAGTAACTGAGAGCAAGAGACACCCTCCCCCCCAATTGTTCACCAGTTCTGAAGGTGGGGGTTTACAACCATCTTCAAAATCAGTTATGGAAAATCTCCAGTTCCAGTTTCAGCAGTGCATCAAACCTACAGCCATGAAGTCTTGCTAAAACTGATTTGTGAACCTGTTCTTCCCCATTCAGGCCTCCAGATACTAGGAAAGAACCTTGACCACATAACCTGGTTGGCTTGGGACAGAGATACGTAACTCTGTATATCATCAGCACTTCACCCTGTGCTGGTTAATGACTTTACCTACTGGTTTCAAATAGATATTAAGCAAAATCAGGACTTGTGCCCTGAGATATTATGTGAAACAGTGGTGGGATTTTTTTTTTATTACCGGTTCTGTGGATATGGCAGGGGAAGGTTACTGCAAAATCTCCATTCCCTCCCCACCCCACTAACCTGCTTTCCAGCTCCTTTCTCCTGTCCAGGGCAACCAAGAAAGACCCAGCCGATCAGCTGGGACTCAGGAGGTAGAGAATAGATGGGAGCGGGGCCAGTCAGAGATGGTATTCCGAACTACTCAAAATTTCCTCTTGAACTGGTCAGAGTCTGCTGAATACAAAGAATCCTCTGATGGAAAGGCACAGGGAGTAGAAGTCTACGGCATTTCCAAAGTAGGGATTTATGGGTCTTTCTCTATTAATAGTGCTTTTTTCCCCAACGAAAGGGTGTTGTAGATAGTTAGAGCTGCTGCATCTGAAAATAGTGGATGTAATGCCCAGAGTCACTGAGAGTTGGGTGGAATAAAATTTGATAAATTATTATTTTGGTTTGTCGCAATCAATGTTTATGCTGGACCTGGCATTTTTATCCACTTAACGCATTCTTCCCAATGGCAGACATTGTTTGCTGGTATTAAAGGTGTTGTTATAAGATGTAAGTTGTTCCAAGTAAAGCTGCCTTTTGCAATTGACTGATGGTGATTTTGTCAATGCTGATGGTGTTCAAGTGGTGCTCTGATTGTTTTGGGATTGCACCCAAGGTGCCTATTACTGTTGGTACTACAGATGGGCCTCAACTTATGACCAAAATTGAGGCCAGATTTCTGTAGTTAAGTGAGACATTTGTTAAGTGGGTTTTACCTCATTTTATGACTTTTCTTGTCACGGTTGTTAAGTGAATCACTGCAGTTGTTAAGTTAGGAACACGGTTGTTAAGTGAATCTGGTTCCCCATTGACTTTGCTTATTATCAGAAGGTTACAGAAGCAGATCATATGACCCCAAGGTGCTGTAACCATCATAAATACGAGTCAATTGCCAAATGTCTGAATTTTGGTCACGTAGCCACAGGGATGCTGCAACGGTTGTAATTATGAAAAACGGTCATAAAGTCACTTTTTCAGTGCTGTTACAACTTGGAACAGTCACTAAATGAACTGCTGTAAGTTGAGGACTACCTCAACTTTGCTTTCTTTTCTCCTAATCATTCTACTTCTGTTTGCATGTCTTTGTATTTTGTGATTTTTCTCCAGTTCTTTGTTTTCTATTCTGCTGTCTCCAGGTTCATTCTGGAGAATGAACTCCGCATTCACTCCCCAGACATGTTGTCTTCATTATCAGCAGATAAAGTTATACCTTAAGTCTGGGATTTATGTGGCAGGTGCTTGGCAATTTGAATTCTAGATCCCTAGAGTATTTAAAGTCTAGGTTACACTGGCCGATGGATGCAAAACGTATGCAAAAAGGACACAGCAGACGAGCAAAATTTCGGGAGTGGCTCCATCCGTTGTTATCCGCTCTCAAAAGTGGCAAAAATTTGCATAAACAGAACGGAAAACAACGGAAAGGAACGGATGGGGGTAGTACGTAGCGAGGATGGTAAGCGGATGTTCGTAGGAAGGCTAGTGGATGGAAGCGGATGGAAGCGGATGATGCATCCGCAGGGCTTCCGGGGGAGAATAGTGAAGCAGACGCGTAGCGGAAGGAGCAGATGCGTAGCAGATGACGCGGATGCATCATGGACGCCTATAGGATGCATAGCGGATGTGTAGCGGATGCAAAGCGTTCACTGCGCATGCGGGGAGGATGAATTGCGTCAGCTCCGCAGATATAAAAGGATGCAGCTCGCAAGCAGTCACCATTCAGAGGAAAGACCTGCTGCCAGAGACATCTTGAAAGAACACCATGGTTCATCAGTCAGGGAAGAAGAAAAAGCCTGTGCCTACTCCTGCCAGCCCTGGCAAGAAGGACAGAACCACCATCCCACCCCCTGGCGCTGACTCTGAAGCTGCTGGTGCTTCTGCTGCTGCTGGTGCTGCTGGTGTTGCTGCTGCTGGTGCTTCTCCTGCTGGTGCTGCTGCTGCTTCTCCTGCTGCTGCTGGTTCTGCTGGTGCTTCTCCTGCTGGTGCTGGTGCTGGTGCTGCTGTGGTTGACCAGCCCCAAGGCCCTCAAAACCCTGCTGCTGAAGGCCCTGAAGCCCCTGCCAGAGGGAGGAAGAGGCAAGGCAAGGAGAAGGGAGAGAGGAAACAGTACTCCATTTCCGAGGACCATGAGGAGGAGGTGCTGGAATGGCTGAGGGAGAACGAGTACCTTTGGAGGAAGGGCCACAGACTCTATCATGACACCAAGAGAAAGCAGGCAGCGTGGAGAGACAAGGCAGAGAGCCTGGGCTACACTTCAGATGTCCTCCTGGGGTGGTGGAAGCACATGCACACCTGGTATGGCAAGCTGCACCTGAAGAAATCTGGCCAGGCCGCTGTCAAGCTCATTGACCGGGAGATGTATGTCATGGCCAAGTGCAGCTTCCTGGAGGGTGAGGTCCACCACCGAGGAGCAGCCCCTCTGTCAACCCTCTCCCTCAGACAGCCCACAGACAGCCAGTCCTCTTCCAGCCAGGGGACAGCTACTGTGTCCAGGCAGGTGTCTTTGGAAGGCCCCACAGCAGAGACCTCCCCGACAGCTGCACTCCCCATGCCAGCGGACTTGGAGGATCCCCTGTCTCAAATGGAGCAAGAAGAAGAAGCAGCCAGAGACCAACCCACACCCACTCCCAGCTCTACCTCCACAGAAAACAGGCAGAGAGGCAGACTGGAGGGCCAGAGCCACACTGTCCTCTTGGAGATCAGGGACACAATCAAAACCAGCACAGATTTTCTCTCTCAGCTGGTCCACAGCGACATACCATCCTCGAACTGCAGGTCCTTCATCATGTACGTGAGCCAGACCCTCATGGACCTGCCCGAGGCCCAGTACCAGGTGATGAAGGAGAAGATCACAGCACTGCTGCACCACCCTCCAGGCCCAGCTGAACCTGCTCTGACCCACTCCAGGACTGCTCCTCCACCCCAGGCGATGTCACAGTCCTTCCATGGCTTTCAACAGCCCCTCACCTACCAAGGTTACGGGTACCAGGACTTCCCACAGCAGAGGCAGCCCTTCCCAGTCTAGGCCCAGGTACATCGCATGCCACAGATGCCTCACCTGACCCAGCTGCAGACCAGACAGCCCCACTACACTCCTCTTTCCTCCACCCCACAGCCAAGCCCCTCAACAGAAAATCTGTCATCAGTATTGTGCCTGACATCCCAGGTCCTTGAGGAAGGGCCTCTCAACCTCATGGGACTGAGTCAGCTCTCTGACAGCTTCTTGAACACACCATCCCCTGTTGTACTCTCGGGGCCAAGCACCCCAAAGGCACCTCAGACCAGCACTCCAGCCACAGCCACCTCCATAGTCCCTGCCCACTCGACAGCTGAGACCATGGACATGCCTCAGAGTGACTGAGAATAGTGCCAGAGACTGAGTTGTTACTTGTTCACTTTATCTTCTCTTAAAGACACTTTACTTGGTTCATTTTGCTTTTTTAATAAAGTCATACAGTTTACTTAAGACAGTTATTAATAAAGGTTATCTTTGCTTCACACACTTGGTTCATTTTATTTACTTAATAAAGTGCTGGTGAAAACTTTGAAAAAAGGGTTAAGCCTTTGCATGCTTGTGGGATAGGTAAGGATAGTTGTGGGATGGGTAAGGATAGTTGTGGGATAGGTAAGGATAGCTGTGGGATAGGTAAGGATAGTTGTGGGATGGGTAAGGATAGTTGTGGGATAGGTAAGGATAGTTGTGGGATGGGTCAGGATAGCTGTGGGATTGATAAACCTTCAGTGCAAGCCTAGTGGGACTGTATGGTCCACCCTCCCAGCTGCCACACATATGGCCCTTTATTATCAATAACAATTTATTCATTGATCAACACATCTCAAAATAAACAAAGCTCTTTATTAATGCCCTATTCATTGTAGGGCCACTCAACATACATGGCACAATCTCATCAGTGTTATGCGACAGCCTCAAGGAAGCATCCATTAATCATCTATCATCCTGTCTTGCCACTCCACTGCTCCAGCTGGGGAGTTGCACCAGTGTCTCAGGAGATTGTGCTGCTTCTTCCCTTGACGTGAAGCTCTCTTGGGGCCTTGTATAGCCACAGTGTCTATCAGGTTTCGTCCTTGCCTCCATTCACCAGGCTCCATGTCCCCATTCCCTTGTTGACGGTCCACAAACCTGTTCTGCAACACTGGGTAGCGGGTGCGCATTAGATTGTGCAGGATGCAGCAAGCTTCCACAATGCTCCTCATAGTCCCTGGGTGATGCTGCATGGTGGTGAGTAGTACCTGGAACCTGTTGGCCAGGATGCCAAAGGCGTTCTCCACCACCCATCTTACCCTGGACAGCCTGTAGTTGAAGATCCTCTCTTCACGGGTGAGGTATCTGGAACTGTAGGGCTTCATGAGATAGGTTCTGAGGGAGAAGGCGTCATCACCTACGATGAAGTAGGGCACATCTTGTGTGTTATTGGGTAGGGGGTCTGGATCTGGAAAACCCATGATGAGGTTGCGTTCCAGCCCATCCTTGAGGTCACTGGCGTTGTATACCTGGCTATCTGAAGCTGACCCGTTGCCTGAAGCATCGATGTACATGAACTTGTAGTCAGCATCAACCATAGCAAAGAGGATGATATTGAAGAAGCCCTTGTAGTTGTGATAAGAGGACCCTGAGTTGGCTGGAGCTTTGCAGGCCATGTGCTTCCCATCTATGGCTCCAACGGTGTGGGGAAAGTTCCACCTCTGATACCACTCTTCTGCAAGTTTCCTCCAGCCTTGTTCAGTGGTGGGGCACTTGAGGAGCTCCTCCACGTATTCTTCAATGATGGCCTGCACCACTTCTCTGACCACTTTGCTGATGCTGTTGTGTGGCACCCTCCAGGCATACTGCATGTTTCTGTATGTGGTTCCAGAGGCCAGGTGGCGCAGAGTCAGTGCCACCTTCAGTCCAGGGTCCAGGTTGGCACGGAAGTTGGTGCTCGGCTTGGTCAACCTGGGTCTCAGACACTCAACAAGTTCATCAAACATGGCTGGTGGCATCCTCATGAAGTGCTGGAATGCACGAGTGTCTTCATTCCTCAGCTCCACCATCAGCTTGTCATACAGTCCAAACTCCACTCTTCTCCCGATCCATTGTCGGACCCACACAGCTCTTGGATGTCTCCTTCTTCTGCTTGCGTAGAAAAAGTGAAACAGTCTGAACAGGGCTTGGTTCTGGTGTTGAATGATCACAGCTACCATAAGGAGTGTGTGATGATCCATGGGGGAGATCAATGGATGATGTGGAAGAGGAAGAGCAAGGGTGAAGAGGTCTGTACACCATGGCTGCTGGACTGATAGTGAGATCTAGGTGATTTCCTCCCCCTTTTTATAGGAAATATCGGTTGTCCGCTAGGTGTCCTTCCACATACTCTTGGCATACTCCAGACATCCTAAATATCCGAGATATGTCCCATATACAAACATTTTGTCCGTTTTAATGCTTTATATATAAGATGCATCCACTTACATCCTTTCTATTTCCGTGCTACTAACGCTTTGTGGACGTTCCGTGTACCTTTCGCTTCCTCCCTCTTTCCGCTTTCAGCTGCAGCGGATGTGAGTTGAGGGGATGTCCAGAGGATGCCGAGAGGATACAGCGGACGTGTAATGGATGACAACGGACGTAGAACGTTTGTTCCCCGTATGTGTCGCGGATGAACATCGTACGCGGCGATGTACATCGTTCATCCGCTCAAAAAGTTTCGTGCAGCTCAAAACTTTTTGAGCGGATGAAATAGCAGTAGACAGATGTTTGACAGATAGAGCGTATGAAACACGTACGCAGTGAGTACACAACAGATGCATCGCGTTTTCCAATGGATGGCAAGCTTTTTTGTCCGTTTTACATCCTTTTTGCATCCGTTGGTGCAGTGGGACATGGGCTTAAGCTGCTTTGTTTATTTTGTAATCCCATCAATTCTTGCTGGCAGACAAATGGTATTTCTTGCAGGTCTTCCAATGCACCTTTGTTGCTACTTTGTTGTGCTGTTGTTTGTAGTCAGTCTACGCAATGCAGCAGCTAACTAGGTGGTCCACTATTTCTTCATGTTCTTTGCAGAGGTGGCATTTATTATCTGTTGCTGACTTCTCAATTCTTCCTTCATGTGCATTTTTTCTTAAGGCTTCACCTTGTGCAGTCAAAATTAACCCCTCTATGTCTTTCTTCAATTTTCCTACTCTTATCCATTACTATAGGTCTTGTTATCTACTTTGCCTGCTATGTTTTTTAAGTGGCATATGGGCATGAAATACTTTGCCTTGTCATGTCTCTTTTGTCTCTTTCATTTGATCTTTCTTGTGGGAAAAACTTGCCATAGGCTTGAATAAAATTACAAAACCTCTTTGTCTGTGACAGGAAGTCTGCAAGGGCTTACTTAACTACACAGGTTTGTAATGTTCCAGTTCTTCTTATAATTATTTTTTGTAACATTTAATGTAACAGAAACATTTATCTATTCAGTTCTTAGCAAAACCTGTTGTTGCTTGCTAACCAACAAAATAAGTTCCTATATTGTGAACTGTGTTTTTGTATTACCATTGTACCATGTTACACAATTCTCATTATGTACCAACTCTGTGAGCTACTATGATGTGTATTGCATACTAAACTCAGTGAACGTAGCTGGAGAAAACATTGCATTGGCTTTGATGCACAGGAATTTTATGGGTTTACCTGAGAACCTTTCCTTTGAATAACTTGTTTCTTTTAATCAAGATAAAGATAAGAGTATAAATACACCAATAGAGGTTTTCTGTGTGATAACTAAAAAGAATCTTACCAGAATATTTTTAATATTTGATTTTATTTAAAAAAAAACCTAAATATTGGGATATTTGTACAGAGCATAAAATTAGGAAAGGAGTCCATGTATCTGTTTATAATTATGAGTCATATAATAAGTTTTATTGCTATATTGAGAACAGTGTTACTGGGCTGTATGAAACATTATTTAAACCCCAGGTAATTTTGATATATGTTGTCTAGATGAGATTCTGGAATATGCATAGAACCAGGGATGGGATTCTGCTGAATTTATAGAACTGGTTCTATCGAACTGATTGTTACGATTCTGCACAGTTCGGAGAACTGAACCCACCCCACTCCTCCTTATCTCGGCCATGCACCATCGCTGCCTGCAATCTGCCTTCGCCCACTCGCTAGCCATTGCTACCTGCCTTCCGCCGCCACCCTGCCTGATCTGAATCTGATCTGTGATCTCACTAGGTGAGGGGGGCTCTGCAAGTCCTCATCGCCCACATGCCACTGCTGCCTCCAGTTCTAGTTGAGTCCTGACTCCTGGGCCAGCCTGGACCATGTCACCACTGCCGCCCTCACCCTTGCCATCACCAGCCCCGGTCCACTCCTGATTCCAGTCCCGGGCTGGCCTATGCCGCCCTTGCCGCCACCACTGCCACAAGCCCTGGTTGAGTCCTGACTCCCAGGCCGGCCTAATCCGCCACCACCCTCAGTGCTCATGGCCTAGTTAGTTAGTTGCCCCACCATCCCTGCCTGGCTTGCTTTGCCGCCAGCACTGTGGTCCCATCCCACATGGCACTCACAGCCTAGCTATCTGCCCCATCCCCGTCCTCCAGCTTGTCTGGATTAATGGTAGCAGAGCCTTGCCTGATGGCCTTTCCGGGCAATGCGGGATCAGGCACAATCATCCATTCGTGCCCGGTCTCTGGGACTCTGGGAGACTGGCCAGGAAGAACCCTTGTCATGAGTGATGCTGCCAGGCACTTGAAAGGTACTTCATTGGAAGTGTGTGTGTATGTGTGTGTGCGTGTGTGTGTTTCTCTTAGAGGTGAGAGGTGAGTCTCTTAGTTTTAGAAAGAGAGAAGGAAGGAGGAAGGGAAGCGATAGAGATAGGGGAAGGGAAAGAGAGGAGAGAGAGAAAGAGGGAAAGAGAAAGAGAAAGGCAAAGAGAGAAGGAAGAGACAAGAAAGAAAAGAAAGAGAAGGGAAAGAAAGAAAAAGGGAGAGAGAAAGGAAGAAAGGGGATAGATAAAGGGGGGGATGGAAGGAAGGGCAGAAAAAATTAAGAAAGAAAGAAAGAAAGAAAGAAAGAAAGAAAGAAAGAAAGAAAGAAAGAAAGAAAGAAAGAAAGAAAAAGAAAGAAGGAAAGAAAGGAAGGAAGGAAGGAAGGAAGGAAGGAAAAAAGGAAAGAGAGGGAGGGAGGAGAAAGTGAGATATATGGATGGATAGATTCATGGAGTGAGGGAGGGAGGGAGGGAGGGAGAGAAAAAAGAGGAAGGAAGGACACAAGAAGACTCTTTGAAACAGCACAGCAATCTAGGGCTGGCCTGAAGGGATCTTGGAAGTCATCTTCTAATCCAACCCCTTGCAGGAGATCCTTACATAATCATAGAATAGCAGGGTTAGAAGGGAGGGAGGGAGAGTGTGTGTGTGTGTGCGTGCGTGTGTGCGTGCATGGTTGTTAAAACTCCAAAAACAGGCCAAGTAGCTGTGGGGAGATCAGTCATAAATTAGAACACTTGTAAAGCAACCGGCCATTAAGCGAGGACCACTTGTATTTGGTTTGCCATTCACATGGCCCCCTGGGCATGCCCACCCAGTCACATGACCACCAGGCCCAGCCATTCACATGACCATCAAGCCACGCCCACAAATTAAGCCTCGCCCACAGAACTGGTTGTTTAAAAATGTGAATCCCACCCTGCATAGAACACTGCCAGTACAGAATGAATACAAGGACAGAGGGTAGATACAGAAGCATTGAGGGGAAGGGATTTTGGCTGTTTTTAAACCAGGAGCTTTTTAATCTCTGATGAGAGTCATATGTAGTTTACTGCCACAAGAACATTTTGCTCCGATAGAGAGCTTCCAATGAGTTTCCAGAGCTAGGGTACCAACAATGCCTTCTGCAATGTTCGTGTTCAGGAAATCAGTTGTTCTTTTTCTGCCCTGGAGACGGAGATGGGAAAAAGGAAAAGGCAGCTTCCTCTGAAATCAGAGCTGCTGTAAGTTGGATTCCATCACTTTGACAACCAGCCTATTTTTGTACCTTATAATTATCTGAAGGGAAGTTAGAATTATTGGCTGCAGTGCTGATTGAAGGAAATGCATAGTACATGTCTCTTTGGGTTATTCCTTAGTAATGCTTCTAATTGTGCCGTTGCAAGTAGTGAGGATAAAATTGCCTTTCGAGTTTTGCAGTTATCCTGAAGGTGAGGGGAAAAAAAAAAGAAAATTAAGTTTCCAAAAGAAAAATTCAGGGACCGGTTTTCATTTTCATTGAAAGGCAATGAAGATGGATCCAACAATGAAACTTTTACAACCATTAATGATTGGATAGACGTTGGTTTCTGCAGATCTAAGAACTTCTCTCAGATGCTTAATACAGGAGAAACACATGAAAACAAGATGAAGCTCTTGTGTGTCTTCAACAGTATTGCATTTCAAGGTTTTATCTTTTGTATGAAATTTAAAAAATAGAACATAGCAATCTTTTCTGACCTGAAGAGTCTTCACATGCAAATCCTGGGTTTCTCAATAGTGGCCATACTAATTGAAAACAATGGGAGTTAACCTACAGATATGGTTAGCATATAGGTTAAAGGAGGCTAAGATATATCTGTCCTCATGTCTTCAAAGCAAGATGGTATTGTAAGATGTAGGGAGCTCTGGTTCAGCTCTCTGCCATAAAACTCTTAAGCGGCCTTCAATAAATTAAACTCTCAGCCAAATCTGCAAGCTTATTATCTGGCTTTGAAAACAGGACAAGAATAAAAATGAAATAAATCAAAACACCTGGACTTTTCTTTTTTTGCCCTGTAGTTTCTATGTTTTGAATTAGCTTTGTTTGTCATTTGTTGACACAAATTAAGACTCTTTGCAAGAGAAATAAGAGCTGTGAGAAATCAATAGTAGTTAAAAAAAAAAAAAGACCCCAAAAGAAGTTTTCTTTCTCAACACCAGAAGATGCCAAATGCCATCTGACTCTAGTAGTGATCTGTGAACTGAACTGAAGTTTAAAGGTATGGTTCATCAATGATCAAATGAAACTGGAGTTAACTCTGCAGACTTGCAAAAAGATAAAAAAGGGAAATTCTAGTAATTCCTGCTTGTTGTAAAATGTGTTTGGTTACATGGGGTGGAGAACAGTTGAGGAGGGAGGTGTGGAGTGCTTTAATGACACCTGAAACATTTTTTTTTAATGACTGTTTTAAAAATCTTCTAATTGATGCATTATGCTTCCCAAAAACAATATGATTAAATTGATGAATTGAGAACTGCTTTCTGTGTTCAGAGTTGATTAGCAGGTTTCTCTCTGTGTTGTGATGTATTTCAGTCTAAAACCCCACATTTAGATTTTTTTAGTAGAATTATATTGGCATTTATATTGCCTGCGATTTAATATTGCTTGTACCTTCTTCTGAGTCTGAAAAGTACCACTTCCTACAAGTATAAATATAGCTTAGTTTCCTTCTGAACTAGCATCCAATCTATGTAAGTGTTAACTGTCAGGAAACACCTATCCACATCTCTATTGTATTATATGTTGCTAATGATAGTCCATATTGACAAGGAGAAAACAATATGAAATTCAGAAAGCACCAAGGAATTCACAATATGATGTTTATAACTAGTGCAGCATATGTATTCACATGAGGCATGACCTATGAATCATTTGGGCATCTTACTCACTTGAATAATACTCATGTTCTAGACTGGATAACTCTGGGAAGCAGAGCGTGTGCATGATGGTATATTTTTTTTTAAATGAAATTGTATATCAAGCTAAATTCTACAGAATTCATCAATGTAATATCTTAATTCATCTATTTTGTGTAATTTTCAAAGATCAGGGACTATATGGATTGCTATGTTATTCTATGCTTATATTTTTTGTGAAACCTCTCGACCTCATTGATAGAAGTTTTAAGCTTGTGAATCTAAGAGGCCTAAATTTTTTTTTCAAGATTAATGCACCAAAACCACAACTTTTTAAAATGAATTTGTAGTGGTTTGTCCTTGCTAGTGACAGTATATACAGAGATCATGTTGGAGGAGAAAGGTGGGAAAAAGGGAAACGTTTGTGAGGTGCCTGAAATGACCTTTATTTGTGGACATGCAAAAATAAAAAGGGACTTTTTAATCTTTAAAAGCAGATTCTAGGATGAGCTTTGATGCTGTTTAGTCTTGGATGGAGACAAAGAATGTAGAACCTGCTATAGTTAGAATATTTATTGAGCAGAACTATGGGTAAGACCTTGGACTTGTTGGCAGTTTGAGACCCAATCTCTGTGTGATGGGGTGAGCTCCCATTCTTGCCCCAGGTCTTGCCAAGACATGGCTTCAAAATCATGCCAATGCAAGTAGATAAATAGGTACCACTTCATTGGGAAGGTAGCAACATTCCATGAGCCTCAATGTGTTGTCTATCAGCTACATGGCCAGGGGAATGTCTTTGCACAAAGCTGGCTCCCTCAGCTAGAAAACAGAGATGAACAGACATGACTGGACAGGGGAAACCTTTACTTTTTTATGGGTGGAAGTGCTAAATTTCCTAATAAAGTAGATATTCAAGTTTCTGTGACACACATACGGCACATATATAATGTGAAAGATAAATGTTTAAAAACTTTGTATTCTGAGAATCCTGCATTTGGAACAGGAATTTAATAAGTGTTTGTAGCTGGGACAGAAATAAAAATATTGGGCAAAACAACCTATAAGGGGGTGCAGAGGGTGACATATTATACACAATTCAATTGTGCAGTAATCATGTTTACAAAGTGTTATAGATATATGCAAGAGAAAGTGTGAAAGTTGTGATTTATGTTATCCAGAGAAGTAATCAAGCTGTTTGTGAATTAGGACACAATATCAAACAAAACATTTGCCAGCCAGAATATTATTTGACACATTAAAAATGCAAAAGTGTGTTTGTGGGTGCATACAATTGGGGATTGTTATGCTGAATTTTTCACATGGTAACATATTTTCTGCAGAATATAAAGATTGCTCAGCATGCCCTTGCTGGGAAAGTTGAGCCAAAAGAAATCATTAGCAGCAGGTATAATCTTAGAGGAGAAATACCATGTATATGGGCTTCCTTTTTTAACTCACTGTGTCTCATGTACAGGAGCACAGCTTCTAGGGAGAGTTCTATATTTAGCATTCAGCTATCCTTTTTTTGGAGCTCCAATTTCTTTTTCTGTCTGTGTTCCCAGGTGACTGTGCGAGCTATTACTAAACTCTAATTTATGCTTCTTCACATGGGCTGTAAATCGGGAGCTCTGCCCTTCCTAAAGGTTGCTGCTATGAATGTGATCAGATCAGCGTTGGGTGAAAGTCGTTGCCACAAACGGCCATCATGCATGCTTTATCTGCCCTGTTGCTCAACTAAAAGTTGATGGTCTGGGTCTTTGATGATCTTGCCTTGTCTATTATGCGTGAATGGCCATTTATTTCATGAAAGCCTATACCACTTCTTCTGTGTTCCAGCAAGCAAAGCCAATGATTACATGAACTGTAGTTAGAAACAAAATAGTGGTCCCAATACTGTTATCTTTAGCTACTATTTGGGGGGATTTAGGAAATCTGATAATGATTTGGAAACAGGACAAAACCACTTCTGTCATTTGACACTCAGAATTCAAGGAATGAACAACAACCTTTTCCGTAGTTAAAAAATTGCTTTGTAGAAGGTACCTTTTCTTGAACCACAATTAATCCTACAGTATCCTTCAGATTGCATAATTTTACAGATAATCCCCGACTTCCTTTAGCAACTGTTTGCAGCTACAACAGCACAGAAAAAAGTGTCATTAAAAATTGATTCTCACTGATCACTGCAGTGTCCCCAGTGGTCACCTGATCACAATTCAGGCACTTGGCAGAAAGCAGGTATTTGTGATGGTTACAACATCTCAGTCACGTTATTGCTGCTTGCAACCTTCCCAGCTGTCTTTCAACAAGCCAGTAGGAGATTGCAAGTCAAGTCACACAATGTCTCCCTTAATGGCCATGGCAAAAAAAAAAAAAAAAGTTGTAAAATTAAGTGCGGTCATGATATCTCCCTTAATAATCGCACTGCTTAACAATGAATTTTCAAGTCCTGATTATGGTTGTAAGTTGAGAACTTCGTATATTTATCAAGAAGCACCCAGGAAGAACCTCAGCAGACATCATTCCAACTGGCCTATTATGTTGTTCTTTTAGAGGTAATACATTACCTCCCAGATGTAATATATACTTACTAATTATCATTTGTAACCATTATGATACATATTCCTTGAGAGCTTTACTGTACATTCATAAATTTATGTAAGCTCTTTTAAAGCCAAGTAAGATGATACTCATCACTATATTCATTAATAGCAATTTTATTTTTTGATTATGTGCTCTGTGAAGTTACTTCTATGTATCTATACTAAATGTTCCACTAAATGACCCCTGATTCTAGTATTGTATCTCTTTTTGTACTTGATGCTTGCTAGCATTCTTTCATCATAACAAAGTTAATCTAGGTTCTTGATCGCTTTGGCTGCCTATTTTTGTCCATTTTGTTATAGGAAAAAATAGAAGGCATAATAGATCTTTTTATATTTGCTTATACTGAATTTTATTTGCTTTGTATTATAAAAACTCTTTTGGGGCTTTTTGCCATCTCTTTGTTTTAATCTCATTAAATTATCATATCCAATCGTATCCACCTTAATGCTCAACCCTAAAACCATATTATTTGTAAATAAAGTAATAATGCAGTCCTTATTTCAGTTCCTTGGATACTTATTTTTTATAACCTTCAAGAATATACCATTTGCATTTGTGTTTTTTTAATCTGTTATCAATTCATAACAGATTTCTGAACTAGTTCCAGAATCTTTGGCAGCACTGAGAGGTATTGTCAAAAATCTTTTGAAAGACTATATAAAATTATTATTGGATTGTTCTTATACGCAGGCTTACTGACCTTTTCAGGAAAAAAATATTATTTAATCCTCGTAAAAGCTATGTGGATTTTTCTTCTACAGAATTTGTCCATTTTGCATGATGATTATATTTTATCTAATTATATCTAATTATATATTTAATTTTGTTGGTAGTGATAGTCTTCAATGCATCTTTTATTTTGTATATTTTTTTATTTCTTCAATTTTGTGCTCCTTTTTGTTGTTTTCTTTATTTGAACAAGTTATCTTGGTTTTTTTTAAGGAAATACTTTCTGTGTTAACAATTTCCTGAACTATTGTTAAGTCTGCTAGTCATCTCCTGGACTTCTCATATAACTCCTGACCTGTGGTATATTTTCTGGCTGAACTTACATTGTAATGATCTATTTGATCTATTATTAAATGTATTGGAGAAAATTGTTATTTTCCACATCAGATCCTTTTCTACAAATATTTTTGTATTTGGTATTAAGTTCGCTGTTGCCTTCCCTTTAGTCAGTTCTGAGTTCAGTATATTTAAGGCACAATTGTTTAGACTATCTGGGAATCTTATATTTATTTTAACTGGAACTTCCACGTATCCAATCTATAAGTGAAGCTGTTGTTCATTTCAAGATCATCCTGAACCTTTTGACTGCTAGAGTCTGGCATTTGTGAAGGAATTAGTACCTATAAAGAAAAATAGTTTAACATGTAGTATTAATGATGTTACCTAGTTTGGATAATGAAACATCTGCAAGAAAACAACCAAAGAGCACTAAGGACCCCTCAGGAATTGGTACATTTTGATATTCATTGGATATTAAACCATTGTTGACACAGAGAAGCATTAATAGATTCTTGTTTATGCTGTCTATGTATGAGTGTGTATGAGATGTTTTTAACTAACACTGAGTATAAATCCTATTAGTTCTCTCAATTCTCTCTCAACTGTTGTTATCTCTGCTATGTTTATTTACTAAGTGGATTTATATGGCCACCCATCCCACATAGGTGACTCCTGGCTGCTCCTAATATAAAAATAATAATAAAAACATATAGCAAATAAAAGTATAAAATCCATGGCACCTGGAAAAAGTTACAAATCCACAACCCAGCATTCAACATAACTAAGCCATGGGCTCCATGCCACACCCCTAGAGCCCTACCTTCAAGCACAGCGCTACGTCTTCAGGGGTGCTCAACAGGAATATGGCCAGTTTGATCTCTAGGGGAATGATATTCCAGGGGTGGGGGATGCCATGACAGAAAAGGCTCTTCCTATATTTATAGGAAAATAAATACCATATAGCGAGGGCGATAAATAAATCCTTGTAGTTCTGTGATCTTTTTGTCTTTTTTTTTACACACCAAACTGCTTTCAAACAGGGTTACAATTGCTTATAAATTCTGGATGGGTGCTGTAAATCTAACCATGGTTCTTTGGAATAGAAGTGCAGTTTAGTTTACTTACTCAAAGAATTTTTTTCCATTTCTGGATTATTATTTTTTTGTGTTAATGAAGGATTAGGTTTTGAAGTGCATTTTTTGAGGAGGTTTCATTGATAAGTATCTCTCACTGTAGAGTGCTTGTCTGAATACACCTGTTATGCAAAAATCATAATTATCCTATCAAAACATGTACAGACATATCACGGGTGCATCTGGTATACGTTTTTAAGTCACTTAAAATAACTCCATTGTAAACTATTAGTTGAAGTGCAAGTATTTTTGTGTTAAAGCAAATAGAGGCAGAATAAAATAATGGCTTTACCTAATGGTATAGGACAATATAAAGTGTATTTTATAGTAAAGGCCCAGTCCCATTGCACTTACGGATGCAAAGAGGATGTAAAATGTTAAAAAAAGCTTGCCATCCGTTGGAAAACGCTATGCATCCGTTGTGTACTCACTGCATACGTGTTTCATACGCTCTATCCGTTGAGCATCCGTCCACTGCAATTTCATCTGCGCAAGAAGTTTTGAGCTGCACAAAACTTTGTGAACGGATGAACTTTCCGCCGTGTACGATGTACATCCACGACATATACGGGCAACAAATGTTCTATGTCCATTATTATCCGTTATACGTCCGCTGTATCCACTCTGCATCCTCTGGCCATCCCCTCAACTCACATCCGCTGCAGCTGAAAACAGAAAGAGGGAGGAAACAAAAGGTACACGGAACGTCTACACAGCGTTAGTAGCACGGAAATAGAAAGGATGTAAGCATATGCATCTTGTATATAAAGTATTAAAAATGGACAAAACGTTTGTATCTGGGATGTATCTCATATATTTAGGATGTCTGCAGTATGTCTAGAGTATGTAGAAGGACACCTAGCGGACAACCGATATTTTCTTTAAAAAGGGGGAGAAAATCATCTGGATCGCTGGGATGGTGGACCATACAGCCCCACTATGGTTGCACTGGAGGCTTATCTATCCCAAAACTATCCTTATCTATCAAACAAGCATGCAAAGGCTTAATCATTTTTTCAAAGTTTTCACCAACACTTTATTAAGTAAAAAAAATGAACCAAGTAAACTTAAGTGTCTTAAGCAAAGATAACCTTTATTAACTGTCTTAGGTAACCTTTATGACTTTATTAAATAAGCAAAATGAACCAAGTAAACTGTATTAAGTGTCTTAAGCAAAGATACACTTTCTTAGGAAAACTTTATGACTATTAAATAAGTAAAATGAACCAAGTAAAGTGTCTTAAGCAAAGATAAACTTAACAAGTAAACAACTCAGTCTCTGACACTATTTTCAGTCACTCTGAGTCATGTCCCTGGTCTCAGCTGTTAAGCGGGCAGGGACTGTGGAGGTGGCTATGGCTTGAGTGCTGGTCTGAGGCACCATTGGGGTGCTTGGCCCCGAGGGTACAACAGGTGGTGGTGTGTTCAGGAAGCTATCCAAGAGCTGACTCAGTCCTGTGAGATTGAGAGGCCCTTCATCAAGGACTTGAGATGTCAGGCCCTATACTGATGACAGATTGTCCGTTGACGGGCTTGGCTGTGGGATGGAGGAAGGATTGGGAGGAGTGTAGTGGGGCTGTCTGGTCTGCAGCTGGGTGAGGACTGGCGTCTGTGGTGTCCAATGTACCTGGGCCTGGACTGGGAAGTTCTGCTTCTGCTGTGGGAAGTCCTGGTAGTCGTAGTCTTGGTAGGTGAGGGGCTGTTGAAAGCTGTGGAAGGGCTGTGACATCGCCTGGGGTGGAGGAGCAGACCTGGACTGGGTAGAAGCAGCTGGGCCTTGAGGGTTGTGCAGAAGTGCTGTGCTCTTCTGCTTCATCACCTGGTACTGGGCCTCGGGCAGGTCCCTCAGGGTCTGGCTCCCGTAGGTGATGAAGGTGTTCCAGCCCGTGGATGCTCTGTCCAAGTGGACCTGCTGAGAGAGAAGTTCTGTGCTGGTCTTCTTTGTGTCCCTGATCTCCAACAGCACACTGTGGTCCTGGCTCTCCAGTCTGCCTCTCTGCCTGCATCCTCTGGAGCTAGGGGTGGGGGTGGGGGTGGGTTGGCCTCTGGTGGCTGCTGCTTCTTCCTCTATTTGTGATAGCAGGGTGTCATCCTCCACGGGATCCTCCAAGTCTGCCGGCATGGGGAATGGAGCTGTCGGGTGGGTCTCTGCTGTGGGGCCCTCTGAAGACACCTGCCTGGACAGGGTAGTTGGCTCCTGGCTGGAAGAGGACTGGCTGTCTGTGGGCTGTCTGAGGGAGAGGGGTCTCAGAGGGGCTGCTCCTCGGGGGTGGATCTCACCCTCCAGGAAACTGCACTTGGCCATGATGTACATCTCCTGGTCAGTGAGCAGCAGGGCTTTCAGGGGCTTGAGTAGCAGGGCCTTCAGCAGCAGGGCTTTGAGGGCCTTGGGGCTGGTCCACCACAGCAGCAGCAGCAGCAGCTTCAGAGTCAGTGCCAGGGGGTGGGATGCTGGTTCTGGCCTTCTCCACCTTGCCAGGGTTTGAATGAGTAGGCTTCCTCTTCTTGCCTGACTGACGAACCATGGCGTTCCTGCAAGATGTATGCGGCAGCACGTCTTTCCCCTATATGCTGACTGCGTGCGTGCTTCATCCTTTTATATCCGCGGAGCTGACGCAATTCATACTCCCCGCATGCACAGTGAACTTTGCATCCGATATACATCCGCGCGGCATCCCCTTTGTTTCCTATAAGCGTCCATGATGCATCCGCTTCATCCGCTATGCATCCGCCCCTTCCGCTTTGCGTCTGCCTCGCAATTCTCCCCCGGAACCCCTTCGGAGGTGTCATCTGCTTCCACCCACTTTCATCCGCTAGGCTTCCTATGAATATCCGTTTAACATCTCCGCTACATACTACCCACGTCCGTTCTTTTCCGTTCTATTCCGTTCTGTTTATGCAAATTTTCACCACTTTTTGGAGCGGATGACAACGGATGGAGCCACCCCTGAAATTATGCTTGTCCGCTGTGTCCTTTATGCATATGTTTTGTGTCCGTCAGCCAGTGGGACCGGGCCTTTAAGTAGGTTGATATCCTAGGGTGGTGCTTCTTCCTTCTCTACGTTATATTGGATTAAAACATTGTTTTCATTATAGAATAAAATGTTCCCTTCTGAAAGGTTATTAATAAATATTAACTCATTCTAGTTCTCATTCTACTTCCTGTGATATTTTCAATCTGGCCAGTGACATGTTCTTATCTCATTACTTGCATTGTGAGACAAAAACTTTTCCTAGGCTTAGGAGCGGTGGAAAATGTTAAATGTAGAGAAATGGACGTCCTGCATGGACATCCTGGGCAGAACTCTGTCAATGTGTTCCAACAAGCCCTTATCTCTTATGGTGGGTAAAAGTAATAAAATACTGTGCTAATTTTGGTTGCATTGCCTAAGCATGCAGTACAAGCAAAGAAAGATCCCTTGCTGACTGGAGAATTCTGGGAGTTGAAGTCCACACATCTTAAAGTTGCCAAAATTGAAAAGCCCTGTTATAAATATATACCCAGCACAACTTTTTACATCTTTCTACATTTTTCTCAGATGTATGTGTGTGTATTTGAAATCAGAACCGTAATGCAATCCTTATTTGCAGTCGCAGTAAAATTGCTGCACTCTCGTTCTCTCATAAAGAATTGAGTGGAAAAGTTTTTGAAGGACATCCACATGTTCCTTCCAAACTTCAGCTAGCGGTGCCCCATAATGCATTTTTAAGGAAATGTCTGCATGTTGCTGCTTGTGACTGGGCTAAATAGAATGGGAAGGACTGGAATCAGCCCATTGCAGCACTGATTGGTTGTTTTAAATTACAGGCATCTCCCCTGCCCTATCCCTCCAGTTCACTGCTATGATTTCCCTTCATTTTCAATTTGGTTTGTGTTGTTAGACTGACATGGCATCAGAAGAGAAGCAGCAATAGCAAGATTGCTGCAGAAAGTGGTACATCAAGTCTCAAAATAAATTATACTTTCAAAGGTGACTTGCCTTCCCTTTCTCTGACAATATTGGTGCTACTCTGAATAGCTCCTGCTTGAGATTCAAGGGATCTCCACCCCTTTGGCCTCTCAAAAAGCCATTAAAACCTGGCTCTTCCCACAAGTGCTGGGCTAGGATGGGGTTGAGTCAGGAGGCTAATAGTCTGGTTGATCTGGTGCCTAATGGGAAGGGTGGTTCTGTTCTAATTTTTAGCAGTTCTTGTGAACTGCCTAGGATCATTATATGGCCTGGGTGGCCATAATTATAACAATCATCATCGGATGATGATTTCATTGCAACCTGCTTCTTAAACCCTCATATCAACAAATGTGCTAGCTGTGAGATCACTTTAAAGAGTGCCTTGATCTACCTGCTGTGACACAAGTGGTGTCATGATGATCACTAGAGAAGGTAGTAGAAGCTTTTTGTGTCATTGGGTATTTTCCTGCATGATTCTGACAAGAAGGTTGTGCCAATATTGCTGGAGCAATTTAAAGATTTAAAGCAGTTTAAAGGTTCTGACTTGCTATGTTAAAGCTCTGTCAAAACTTGCCTCCAGAACAATTTTATGAAATTTCCCTGAAATTTCAGGGAAATCCACTAATTGCTGCTGCTTAATATGTCTCTCATTAATCTGTTAGGACAGTACTAAGACTTTCTGTAAAAGGCAGACTGGTTATGTAGTCTGTTAGTACCACCTGTTGTTAATATAGTTTGGTGAGTCTTTTTAGTGTGCCTATAATTACTCAGCATGTAATTTTTTGTTTTCCCTATTTATCATCTCTGTTTTCTGGCTGATATGGGAAATATCACCTTGCAGAACATGCTATTTCAAGTGATTTGACTATCAAGTTTGCTCTGGAACAGATCCTTATTTTCAGGCATGGAATATCTTTTTAAAAACCACATTCTGCATCTATTTTGAGGGATCCTTCCTGTTTATTGAATAGCTTTCGTTGCCATATCCTTTAGGAGCTGTCTTCCTAAACAGTAGAGGCAAATTTCTGCTTCATCCAAAATAACTAGAGCAATCATCGGGATCAAAGACCATTGCTAAAGCAGACGTGTATTAAATTCACATATAATTGGGCATTCCAGTTTTAAAATTGTGTTTGTATTCATATCTGCACTCTCTTGCTGCAGACTTTTTAAAATCCTTTCTATATGCCCTATGGACAATGCTGCCATTGCTAATGGTCACTGATGAGCTGTAAATGCACTTCTTTTAAAGCTATTCCTGGCAGTGCCAGCTAATGGCATACTGTAGTCATAATATAAATATATTTATATAATTATATTTCTTCCAGTGAGATTGTTCAGAGGTTCAAATGGTACGTGTCTGCATCTTCTGCCTGCCTGTCATTAGGAAGCATTTTAGCCAAAGAGGATAACCAGACATCTGACTTCCATTTTCTGTGCTATTGCAGGTAGTCCTCAACTTATGACAACTGTGCCCAACATTTCTGTCGCTAGGTGAGACATTTGTTAAGTGAGTTTTGACACATTTTACCACCTTTCTTGCCACAGTTGTTATGTGAATCACTGTAGGTGTTAAATTAGTAACATTGTTGCTAAGTAATTTGGCTTCCATATTGACTTTGCTTGCCAGAAGATCATAAAAGATCATATGACCTCAGGACATGGCAACTGTCATAAATATGAGTCAGTAGCTGGGCATCTGAATTTTGATAATGTGGGAATGCATGGGAATGCTGTAATCATGGAAAGTATGAAAAACTGTCATGTCATTATTTTCAGTGTTGTAACTTCGAACAGTCATTAAATATACTGTTGTAAGTTGAGGAATACTTGTACTTACAGAAAGGTAAAACATGCAATTTGAATGTATTTTTATTTTGGTGTGGGTTATTTTGCATTTCTTTTGCATCTTTTGACTGATTGTACAAGTTTTGTTTATGTAATTGCTTTCCATAGTTTTATTTAAAGCAAGTAAGAGCTATTTCCTTTTTTCAACGTGCATTTTTTTTTCTTATACAGTTTTTTTTTCTTTAAGAACATGCTATCAAGAAACATATGCTCAAGTTTTTCCTATTTAATTTCACGTTGTGATGAATATTTGAGGCTCAATTTGCATAGGTGTATGATATATAAATCAAAGTCTGACTTATTTTACTTTATTTTCTTCAGCAAATAACTTACTTGGGGATTTCTAGTTGTAAAATGTTCTGTAGTGCAGTTAAGCTAAGGAAGATGAAAGCATTCATGTTAGGTACAGTTTAATTTTAATGTTGTTGGATTAATTTCCAAGACAGGAGATTCATAAGCAGGCTTTTTGTATATATGTGTACAAAAATGGAGTTGTCTACCTGCAAAATGATTCAGAATGAATGTATCTGCTGAAGATGTCCGTTTTCATTTTATGGTAATGGTTCTGGTCATATGCTGCAAAATAGAACAGACAGTATCAGTGAATCATCAAATATCAGAGGTAGCATGAAATAGATTTAAAAGTATAGTACTGCAGTTTAGTACTCTGAACAGCTCAATTCCATACTCTTATCTCCTTCACCTTGTTCATGTTTTGTCTCAAGATTCTAAATTATTTGGAAGTAAGATGAAATACGAAGAAGAAACATCTGTTTATTTAATGTACATCGCTGTGAATAAACAGATTTTTTAGTACAGTGTGACTATTTGGGCTATTGATCTACCTAGTGTCATTAAACTTTTACTGCTGACATAGTCTTCTACCTATTAGGTGTTTTCCAATCCAAAATCTATTGTGGACCTACATTATTCACAATTGTTCTGGAAAAAACAGGTGGAATATAATTGAGTCTTTCCCAAAGAAAAGCTGCTGCCACCAGTTGTGTGTATTATCCCAGCTGTTGCGAATCAGCTCCATACAATCCCATTCCAGAAAGAGGTGATCGTTGAAAGAAGCTATAAAACTTTCAGAATTGGTTTTTGTTTTTTTTCGCAGAAAATCAACTGTCCTTGATGACTCTTGGGGATGAAATGCTGCTTTTCTCCCCACTAGAGCAGAGGTGGGGAACCATGGCCCCTTTTTGACTTGTGGACAGCAACTTAATAGCTGGCTCAGGAATTCTGGGAGTTGAAGTCCATAAGTCATAAAAGAAGTGTGGTTCCCCATCCCTGCATTAGAGGAAGTATAATTTCACATGCCCTTCTCCCCCCTGAAAAATTTGTCAAGCATATATAGCCTGCATACACTTCTTTAAAACAAATTGGTCTTATGTAAGTTTGCAGAAGAATTCTTATGAAAAATACTTGTAAGAATTATAGGAGTGTATATTTCAAAATATTTAAGTATTTTTCAAAATATTTCAAAATATTTTATGTATATTAATGTAACCTCATTGCTTGTATCCTAATGGTTTATATTGACTGTTTCCTAGTATGATTTGATTGCTTATTACCCTATAACTATTATTAAGTGTTGTATCCAATGACTCTTGACAAATGTATCTTTTCTTTTATGTATACTGAGAGCATTTGCACCAACACAAATTCCTTGTGTGTCCAATCAACAAAGAATTCTATCTATCTGTCTATCTAAAAAACCTTTTTGGGGGTGGAGCCTATTCCTTTGTGCAAAGGATTATGCAAAATATTGTTTGAAGTTGGAGTGCAGCAACTGGAGGTACTAAACATAATACAAGGAGCCTTTTAAAGAAGACAATATGACAATATGCTAGCCAGAATAAATGAATGGATAGTTTAATGCAGGGGTCTTCAAACTTGACAGCTTTAAGATTTGTGGATTTCCACTCCCAGAATTCCTCCTCCAGTCATGTTAGCTCAGGAAGTCTGGGACTTGAAGTCCACAAGTCTTAAACTTGCCAAGTTTGAAGGCCCTTGGTATAATGGATCAATGTTTATATTAAAAATTATAGCATTTCTGATTTTATATAAATTCAGATTTTAATAATATGTCTTGTAAATGATCTGTTTAATTGAAAGCTATAAAATTGCACAATTGTCTCTAAGGGTTTTTTTTTTAATTAGATGTGTATCCCAGCTTTGTTCAGTAATTCAAAGTACAGGTAGACCTTGACTTATGACTTTAATTTAGCCCAGAATTACAGTTGTAAATCATTCCAGTCATTTAGTGGGTCAGCACACAACTAGCCTGATTTTACAATCTATTGATTGTTTAGCAAATGCCTCAGTTATTGTTTGTAATAGCCATTTTTTAAATGAAAACAGGAAGTAAATGCTGTTTTCTGGCAATAAAAGTTGTAAATTGTGAAGTAATAGTTGTAAATTGTGAAGTAATATAATTGCAGGACCCTACAAATGGCCATGAATGTGAAATAACAGAGTTAGAAGGGAGCTTGGAGATCTTCTTGTCTACCCTGTGCTCAAGCAAGAGACCTTACATCATTACAGATAAACAGCTGTTCAGTCTCTTGTTAAAAACCTCCATGATGAAACACCCACAGCTTCTGTAGGCAAGCCATTTGCTTCTTCTTGTTCTTTCCTCAGGTGCTTTGGAGTATAGGTTGACACACACACCCATGATGGCACCTCAAATATTGGAAGACTTCTTTCATATCATCCTTAGTCATTCATCAGACTAGACATACCCAGTTCCTGCCACCATTCTTCATATGCTGCAGCCTCCAACCGCCGAATCATCTTTTTTGGTCTACTCTGTACTCTTTCTATAAAATAATATACTTAAGCTCTCCTCTGCATAATCAACATGAGTGTGTCAGGATATTGAATTTACTCTTCAGCCCTTGTATCAAATAGTATCTTTTCAATGCACATAACAACAACAGTTTGTGTAGATCTATGTGAACCTTAAGAATACTTACTTAAAAGTATTCAGACTTTAGAAGATTTATTTAAAAAGAAAGTGTGGTGCGGGTGGGATCCCTCACTCCATACCAGTATTGTGTCTCATCTTTGATAGCTGTGTTTTCCACTCCAAATAATTACTTTCTCATATATTGAGGTTGATAGATTATTGTAGTTTAAAGTACTGGAAACCATTATGATAGTCCTGTTTCATAGTTACTTTAATAGAGTATAGAATAGAATACTTTATTGGCCAAGTGTGATTGGACACACAAGGAATTTGTCTTGGTGTAAATACTCTCAGTATATATAAAGAAAAGATACATTCGTAAAGAATCAAGAATCATAACATACCACACTTAATGATAGTCATAGGGTGCAATCAACATTCAAAGAAATAGATTAAAGAAAGATATCTAAATTATTTTCTTCCTCACAAAATGAGAAAAGTAAATAAATCCATAGGGACTGTGTTCATATAACAATCTTGTTCTGGATTCTGAATTAACTGATTTCCCCAGTTTCTGCAGTACGTTGAAATATTAACTATAAGCTAAACCACACACACAAAGAAAACTGTACATGTTAAAAAAAAAACTCAGCCTAAGGTTTGGTTAATGCAACCATAGAGCATAATTGGCTATTATTGAGACCATTGCCCCATTACCTTATTTTAAAATTATATATGAAACTATTTGACAGCCTTAGAGTTTATTATCTTTCTTGTTCCATTCTGTTGATTTTGTTTCCTGAGAGTTCAAATAGCTCAGTTCTGCTCCAGAGTTAGAGGAGACTACAGACACTCAAATCCTTTTTATATCTCTTGATTTTTCATCTCATTGAAGAGTGTCTTATCTTGGAATATTTCCTTTGCTAAAGTTTGTTTTTTCTTTTCTTTTTGATTTAATAGAACTTGGTAGTTGACAGTGTGATATATGCTTTAGCTCAATGAGAGAAATACGTTGAAGCTCCAGCTGTTTACTTTCAGTGCAGATGGCACCTCCATGGAGAAATTCTCAACCCAGGACTTGTTTTTTAGGGGAATAGAATATATATTCAATTCACCTTCATTTGTGAAATTGAGTATCTTTGAAATTGGTTAATTGGATTTTGAGATGATTCTTTGCAGAGGTAATGAGCAAATGACAGTAAACATGAGTCTTCCCTTGGTAAGCAATCTTTTTGACCTGGAGGTTACACTTAAAATCACCTCTTACCACAGGGAGACCGGGCAGCGCTAGCATAATATCACAGAAGTGAGTAAAGCACATATTTGACCATCACTGTATTGTTGCTTTAAGTAGTATAGATTGCATGCAAAGTTCTTATGGATCTTATAACAATGATAATAATCATAGTTAATTAACAAAAATGTACGATTACAGCCTAATAATGTTCCTTTAATTCATATCGATTTCATGCATTCATAATCATGTTTATACTTACATACAGGTGAAGCTCGAAAAATTAGAATTTCGTGCAAAAGTTCATTTATTTCAGTAATGCAACAAAATGTGAACCTAATATATGGGATAGAACTCATTACATGCAAAGCAGGATAGTTCAAGCCGTGATGTGTCATAACTGACATGATTATGGTTTACTGCTCATAAAAATCCCAAATCCACAATCTCAGAAAATTAGAATATTGTGAAAAGGTTCAAGATTCTAGGCTCAAAGTGTCCCACTCTAATCAGCTAATGAAGCCATAACACCCGCAAAGGTTCCTGAGCCTTTAAATGGTCTCTCAGTCTGGTTCAGTAGGAAGCACAATCATGGGAAAGACTGCTGACCTGACAGTTGTGCAGAAAACCATCACTGACACCCTCCATAAAGAGGGAAAGCCTCAAAAGATAATTGCAAAGAAGTTGAATGTTCCCAAAGTGCTGTATCAAAGCGCATTAATAGAAAGTTATGTGGAAGGGAAAAGTGTGGAAGAAAAAGGTGCACAAGCAGCAGGGATGACCGCAGCCTGGAGAGGCTTGTCAGGAAAAGGCCATTCAAAAGTGTTGGGGACTTTCCCAAGGAGTAGACTGAGGCTGGAGTCAGTGCATCAAGAGCCACCACACACAGACGGTTCCTGGACATGGGCTTCAAATGTCATATTCCTCTTGTCAAGCAGCTCCTGAACAACAAACGTCAGAAGCATCTTACCTGGGCTAAAGAAAAACAGACTTGGTCTGTTGCTCAGTGGTCCAAAGTCCTCTTTTCTGATGAGAGCAACCTTTGCATCTCATTTGGAAACCAGGGACCCAGAGTGGAGGAAGAATGGAGAGACACACAGTGCAAGATGCTTGAAGTCCAGTGTGAACTTTCCACAGTCTGTGTTGATTTGGGGAGCCATGTCATCTGCTGGTGTTGGTCCACTGTGCTTCATTAAGTCCAGGGTCAATGCAGCCGTCTACCAGGAGATTCTGGAGCACTTCATGCTTCCTTCTGCAGACGAGTTTTATGGGGATGTTGACTTCATTTTCCAGCAGGACTTGGCACCTGCCCACACTGCCAAAAGCACCAAAACCTGGTTCAATGACCGTGGGATTACTGTGCTTGATTGGCCAGCAAACTTGCCTGACCTGAACCCCATAGAGAATCTACGGGGCATTGCCAAGAGAAAGATGAGAGACATGAAATTGAACAATGCAGAAGAGCTGAAGGCCGCTATTGAAGCATCCTGGTCTTCTATAACACCTCAGCAGTGCCACAGGCTGATAGCTTCCATGCCATGCCGCATTGAGGCAGTAATTGCTGCAAAAGGGGCCCAAACCAAGTACTGAGTACATATGCATGCTTCTACTTTTCAGAGGTCTAATATTGTTCTATGTACAATCCTTCTTTTATTGATTGCAAGTAATATTCTAATTTTCTGAGATTGTGGATTTGGGGTTTTCATGAGCTGTAAGCCATAATCATCTCAATTATGACAAATCACGGCTTGAACTATCTTGCTTTGTATGTAATGAGTCTATTTTAAGTTGCATTACTGAAATAAATGAACTTTTACACAATATTCTAATTTTTCCAGTTTCACCTGTATGTTATCTAATGCATGCTTGACAAAATAAATAGATAGATAGATAGATAGATAGATAGATAGATAGATAGATAGATA
>BLBF01000005.1:55982580-56019888 GCA_015471245.1 Laticauda colubrina | reverse complement strand
TTGCAAGAAAATAAGCAAGCTCAGAGAGCACCAAGGAGTCCCTCATTATGTTCATTAATAGTCTTTATATTGACTTTACTGAAATACACTGAGTGTTATTATTTGGAACTTTTTTCTTAAATCGAAGTGGATGTTTCTTGGAGTAACATAGAGGAGGACAGAGTAGGTTCAGTATGTTGTGGTGATCAGATTTTTCATCCTGCTCTGCTAAGGATCCAGGAAAATGGATATGGTTTGATTTGAAGCAGAATGATCAAGATTCAGGATGTCAAAGAAATGTATTGACTAGATTGCATCATTCCCTCCATCTCAACCTTCTGTTGCCTTGGACTGTCAGTGGAATGGCATCCAAGGAGTGCCACAGGGAGACTCTGGGAGTCTAGACAGAGAACAACAGGCTTCAACTGAACCTGTTGTTTTCCATCTCGATAAGACAAAGTAGCTTTGGGTAGGAGAGTCCTCCCTATCTGGGGTTTACCATATTTGGTCCTAGATGATGATGCACTCCCTGAGACAGATCTGCTGCATCATCTGGGGGTCCTTCTAGATTCACAATTCCTGCTGAGAGAGCAGGTGGCAATTGTTGCAAGGAGGGTCTTTCCTCACCTTCACCTTTTACTGTAGTTATGCTATTTCCTGGATCATGAGACTCTTCTTTCAGTCACTCATACCCTGGTTATCCCCCATATGGACTGCTGCAATGTACTCTAGACATCTATTGGCTAAACTTGAAGAATATCAAAATGCTGCAACTGGTTCCAGAATGTAGTGGCTTGAGCAGTTTTAGGTGCCCCTAGGGTTGCACATATGAGATCTCTGCTATTCAAGCTGCAATGGGGGCCAGTTTGCTTCCAGGTCAAGGCGATGAATTTAAAGCCCTGCATTGCATGGGATCAGATAGACTGTATCATCCCAATTATATCAACCCATTCCACCATGCCGGGCAGGGAGGGTATGTTATGGATCCCCCATCAGTTATAGAATTTTGACTGGCAGAGTCCAGGAAGAGAGCATTCTCTGGCCATTGCAAGATGTGTCCTTTGGAAGAACTGTTGAGGTAATTCCCCGTTAGGAGAATGAGTGCATACAGGGAGACGTATAGAGAGTAGTGTTTGAATAATACACACACAGTACACAGATACACTGTACAGTAAATGTAGGTATTTACTTTCAGAAAGTTTAAGCAAAGTTCAAAATAGGCAGTCCAAAGTCATTCACAAGTTAAATCAGTCAGTTTTCAATCCAGGGATAATCCAAATTTCAAAGTCCAGTGTCAAAAAACAGTTCAGTATCAGACTTACATTAAATCCAGTAATATCAGTCAATTAGGAAAGATGGAGCAATGGCAATACTTTCCAACAGAAGGAAACAAAGATACACTCACAGCCTCTTCTGAGACTCAGACTAAAACAATCCAGGTTTCTGGCTCCATCTCATGGCCGTTTGAGAAGCCACACCCAATTGCAGTTTTTTGCAATCTCTTAAAGATATAGTACTAAAATGTTTATCCTGGTTTATATATTTCTAACCCAAATAGCTGTTAGGTGACTCATATTCCTAACAAGAACTTACTCCCAGAAGTGAAGCAGCCTCCCACCCTTCACCCCCCAGTCTCCAGAAAGAGTTTGAAGAGCTGGTTCTGCCAATTAGCATGCGGGCTCTATAGAACCCTGGTGATGTTTGGTGTGATGGGGGTGTTTTCTCTGCCTTTTAAAGATTTACACTCTTTAAGTTTTAATACTGTTTAATAGATATTAACAGATACAATACCTTTATTGTCATCTTTTTCATTCTGTTTTAACTTTGTTCTTATTTATGTTTTTTATTATGAGAAATTTGTTGTCACAGAGTCACTTAGGTCAGAGATGTGATGAATAAAATAAATAAATCTAAACATTTTTCAACCCTTTATGGAATCACATACATTCCCTAGTATTTCTGAGAGGTGTGACAGTAAAACAGCTGGGTCAATTTCTAGGGTATGAATGGTAGAAATATTGTGATAAGCGGAACCAAACAGTGTTATACAATTATTAAAATACTTTTTTTGTGTGGATAGGACAGTAGTATCCTTTTTTGCTATCCTAGTATCAGCAGAATGCGAATAACCAAGGCTAGCAATTAAGATCTTTTCATAGATGCTCAGGAAATATATTGACTAAATCTTAGAAAGTCCCCTATAACCAGTGTATGCTGTAGTTTGTAGATAAAATCACATCCATTTGGATATGCCATTGTACAATCAAGCCAAAGAAAGGATGCAGATTAGACATGATGTGGATGTATTGCTTTAGATACCTTTCAGTTTGTGTAAAATATGCAAGGTATATTTGTCAAAACTTGCTTGGCTCATAAAGCTGTTTTAAAATCCAATAGTAAAATCTTTACCGGAAAAAAAGATATCTATGGTGAAGATACCGACTGCCAATGTCAAACATTCATTTCTTGAGCATGATGATGGAAAAAGAATTAGTATCTCAGCTGCTGGCAGCCTCGAAGGAAACCAGTGCTTTAGATCTGTTCCAGTCTGCTTTCCAGACAAGATTCAGGATGAAACAGCTCTATTTTTCTGCCAGGAACGGGCACAGGGGAGTATTATTTCTTCTGCATCTCATTGGATTTTTTTTTTAAATTCTGTAAATCATAAATCCCTCTAGATCACCTTTTCTCTGACAACATAATTCTGTGCTTTCTGACAGTTAGCAACTCAAAAGCCCTCTTCTAATGATCTTTGGATTATATGATGATGCTTGTTGTAGTTTCATGCCCTGCCCTTCCTTTTTCTCTCTACCTGAGAACACATGTACCAAGACAAATCCCTTGTGTGTCCTATCACATTTGGCCAATAAAGAATTCTATATAAGTTTATTGTGTTACATAGCTGCTAGGGGAAAGTCATAGGAAAGCTTGAGTTGCAATTACATCAGCGTGTAGAACAGAAAATAAAATCAATACTACAGAGCTCTAAATGAGATGTTGAGATTTGCAGCCCCAATATATCGGGGGGGGGGGGGATATCAGGTTGTGAAAGACTTAAAGAGTTATCAATTGTTATTTGGGCCTTGAGAAATAGTGTTGGGAGATGTTATGCTGAATTTTAAACACTAGAGGGAGAATGATCCTTTTCAGCTACCGATATGGACTTTTTGGAGAGGTTAGGTTTTATTTTAACATCAAAAGCCTTGTTTGTTGTTGTCTTCAACAATATATTGTTATAATAAGTACTATTTTTACCTCACCAGTTTGGCTATGAGATAGAAGAGAGAGGGAGTTCATATGCATCACATTGCACAATTTCACTTCATTAATCATTGTTTCCTAGCAAGTATTCATAGCTAATCACACCTTTCTTTGTTCCTTCTTCATTGAATAGTCAGGTCATTATCAGAATGATTCCTATGGGGAAAATTCCTGCAGATGCCTCCCTGGGAAGAGAGGAGGAGGATACTGTTGAATTCCTTTGTAGAGCATAGCACCTTCTATAGCATTTATTCATTAGTCTCTACCCTGACACTCAGCCTTGCTTGCTCTCAGGGGAAGTTCATTTAAAAAGGGAAGCCATTAATGAGAACTTGCGTGCTTCCCTCCTGGGAGCTCCCTGTTATTCGGGTCAATGCAATTCACCCTGTAGCACCTGCACTAGTGGCAGCTGTTTGCTACAGTCAGGATTTTGCTGAAGCCTAGAAAGACATTATATTCCAAGTTTGGTTTGGGGAAGGGGAAAATTCTTTTCAAGCAGTGGGAGAGAGTCTACACCAGGGGTATCAAACTCGCAGCCCACGGGTCAGATGCATCACACACTGGCCATGCCCACTCCTGGTTTAGCAAAAGGGGAGAAAGTTGCGATATGTGATGCACAATGTGCCATCACAAGTTTGACACCCCTGGTCTGTACTGTCCTTCTGTTGCTGGAGTATACTTCATCATCCCTCAGAGAATTCTTGCTCAGTAGGATTTTTTTTTTTTTTTAACAAAATGCACATATGTGTGATTTGGTCCTATTACTTTGCTCAGTTCCTCTTCATTGCAGTACTGGCAGCAGCATCCTGGACAGAAAATGAGCTTATATAGAGGATCACAAAGGCTGCCTTTGATGTGTAAGAATGAAAAGCATTGTTCGAGCTCAGTGGTGGTGGCTAACCTTTTTGGGCTCCTGTGCCAAAAATTGTGCGTGTGCTTGAACGCTTGCACTCGCGTGGTAGCACCCAGAAGGCAATGCATGCCCTCCACGCTCCCTATGCATGTG
Source organism: Laticauda colubrina (assembly GCA_015471245.1). NCBI lineage: Eukaryota > Metazoa > Chordata > Lepidosauria > Squamata > Elapidae > Laticauda > Laticauda colubrina. The sequence continues at coordinate 56,015,642 of BLBF01000005.1, read as the reverse complement.
TGAGTAATCCGCATCCACCCACCCCCACCTCCTCCTTACCTGCACTGCGCCTCACCGCTGATTTTCAGCCAGTTTGAGGCTTTTTCAGCCCTCCCAAAGGCTTGAGGAAGGCTTCTGCAGGCTTTGCAGGCCAAAAACCAGCCCCATTTCATCACTTACGGTATTTTCGGAAAAACAGGAAATGATGAAATGGGCATGTTTTCGGCCTGCAAAGCCTTCAGAAGCCTTCCTCAAGCCTTTGGGAAGTCGAAAAAGGCCTCAAACCGGCCGAAAATTAGTTGTGAGGCACACTCATGCCCAGTGAGGTAAGTTTGCCTGCAGCCTGCATGCCGGCACAAATGGCTTTGCTGTGGCATGCGTGCCGTAGGTTCGCCATCACGGTTCTAGCTTAATAGTTCAGAGACCAGCACATGATCCAGTTGTGCTGTTGAGCCAAGCCAGGCTTGTCTTCGAAGGAAAAGTTTCTCACTTGTCTTAAATATATATTTATGGGTTGCTAAGGTGGAATGGACTTTCTCAAGATAGCTGAAAGCAATACGTTTCATCCAATACATCTAGAAGGATCATTTGAGCAAGAGTGAGCAAAAACTGTTTTATTTTTATTCAAAAATGTATGTAATAGGCTGGGTTTTATAAAAACCAAATGAATTTGTAAGCCTAGAATTACCACTTCATACATTTTTTAAATAAATGATGAAACTGATTACCGGGTAGTTGAATGAGTGTTCATCTGTTGATTAAAGTTGCACATGAATAACAATAGTAATTCTAAAGCAAGAAACTTCATTGATTTTTAGAGAATGTATATATGGGGCCCTATTTCCTCCCTACTCCCACAGAAGATGATTCTTGAGGTGTTTAAAATATTTAACCATTGCAAATTTTCCAAGTATGTATATTATACAAAACTTGTTCAAATACTCTTAATGTTTATTTGGTTGTTAATCAGGCTGGGAGTCTTGAATTTAAGAAGTGATTAAATCATTTAAATGTATTATATTTGATCTATACTTAGGTTTACTGTTTGAAACTCTTTTTTTTCTTGCTGCTCAGAACCAAAGGAAAGAACAGATTTGTTTATGAATGGAACATTCAAAGGAGTTGGTAACAACCAGGTTTCTTTATATTTGTACACTGAGCATCATCACTTGACTTGGATGTACTAAGTATGCAGTATTAAAGTCTAATTTTAATAATGTTCAGAGAATTAAAAAATGGAATAAGAACCAGTCTTAACTCTCAAATCAGCATGCATGGAACTGGTGTCTTAGATTTTTGTTTGCTTATTTGCATTATCACTTATAATGATTTTCAAAACAGAAAATTTTCAATAGAACAGATAATATGTTGCACAGTGTAACTTGAATACTTAAAAGTGTGTTTGAACATATCCCAAATGTTCGGAATAAATTCATTTTGTAGGGCAGCTTTTAAAAACTAAAGAGATAGGATTTAAAAGAGACAGTCTGTGACTGGCTATGCCATATCCTGTATGCTAATAAAAATAGCACAGAACAATCCTCTCCATCTGCTACAGATAATTAAAATTTATTTGCTGAATGTGCATATTAAATCTTTTTTTAAAAAGCTATATTATATAAAAAGTACAATTCCTTTGAGCCAACCTTGTTGAAAGCTATTGTCTTGCACTTATTTGTGTTCTCAAATAAGGCCAGTTTTTTTCATGAAATTAGTAGTGTAGTTATTTGCATGTGGACTGTGGCAAAAACAACTGCAGCCCCTTTGACTGTAGGAGATCAGATGCAAATGAATATGTGACAGTTTTACCTTTGTCAAAAGAGTGTAGTTTCTGTATTCTATCTATCTGGTTGTCCTGAGTGGGACCCATGCGTTTTTTGAGAATGGCATCTTGACCTTGATATCTGGGAAGCTGTTTCTGATTTGCATTTATTTATGGAATCATTTATTCAGTCCTGTGGATTTTTTCTCCAACATGCACAACTGATTTGGGCTGTAAGAGATGAAAATATAATTTATATCCAACCTATGAATGTTTTTTTAAGGAAAAGGAGTAACCTTAAGTTTACCTCCAGACTAAATAAGATTAAGGAGCAATTGAAGAATTAATGGATTTTTAAGGAAAAGTATTCAGTTGAGAAACAAACAATCACTTGTTTTAATATCAAGTTTATAATCTCCCAGGTTTGGAGCTATGCTGCTATACTTGCCTCCTGGAGCTGAATGAATACACTCTATGAGCATCAAGTAAAAAGATCTCCAATATACTGTTTTCTTTTCACAAAAACTGTAATTTGGGGGTTCTTATTTTGTGGAACTGTTACTCTTCCTACCTTTTTCTCCTTCCTTTCCTTTCATTGCATGAACAATAGTAATCCTGGGAAGTAAATCTTGGGGAGAAACTTTTCTTTTAGTGGAAAGAAATTGAGAAGGAGGTATTATGTATGTCACCATGAGCTTTTTGGAGAAAGATGGGATAAAAATATAACAAATGAATTCTTTCTGAAAGGAAAGTGATTTCATACATCAACCTTTGCATTTTTTTTCTGTTTTGTCCTTGTCTAATAGTGGGAGTATTCATTACAGGGCTAAATTAAAAGTACAATAATATATGAATGAATGAACTGTGTTTCCTTAATTTGTGGTAAATTGAATATTAATAATAGCACATTCGTAAGACCATAATAAATTCTTGAAGTCTAGTGTATACATGGGAAATCAAGAAATACTGAATTTATTGCTGGAATATAATTATTGTTATTATAATTCAACTATTGTGCAAACAAAAGTCCATATGATCCTAGTCAGATCAATTTACAAATAAATGTAATTGTCAATAATTACTGCAGATTTCATCTTTTTGTATGAATTACATATGAATTAACTTAAAATCTGGGACTAATTGAATAAAACATGTGATCTAATAAAAATGTTGACAATAAAAATGTTGGTTAATAAATTGATAAACTTATAAAGAAAAAAATTCAATCCTTTTCTGTATGCATTTTATATATATATATATTGATTTCTTGCTTCTGTTTGTTAACAAGGATTTAAATATAATTATTTCTCAAAAATGTTAATTATAAACTCATGAATTAATTTTGTGGTAATCTATCTGTTCCTTCTTTAAGGTGCATAGCTTAAGACCTCAGAGTCACACGGAGCCCAGAGAAGTCTCAGAAAGACTCCCAAGGACTCCAAAACTCATTACAGTAATTTGTAATATGACATAAGAAAATGATTAAATGCCACATATGAGGGCAATTCCACTAACTGTTTAATTATAATGAAATCAAATTAAATTATAGTTTTGTTTTAATTCTTCCAAGTCTTGGAGCGTGCTCCTTTAAGCACACAACTAAAAGGCCAAGGACACCTCTTGTTACTGAAAAAGTTGCATATTCCACTGCTTTAGGACATTCATGTAAAGGCCTATCTTATTTTATTGCACTTTGCTTTATTGCTCTTTGCAAGTATTGTGGGTTTTTATTTTATACAAGACTACCACCAACAAAAAGATTACAACTCACTGAAGGTTCAGATGATGATTTGCAGTTTTTAGCAATAAAGTATATTAAGATATGTAGATTGCTTTTTAGAATAATGCTAGTGCACATTTGTTAGACTACAGTATAGAGCAGAGGTGTCAAACTCAAGGCCTGTAGGCCAAATCCGGCCCACGGGGTACTTAGATTTGGCTCATGGGGCCAACCTGGAAACAGCAAAGGACCGGCCCGAGGTGCCTCTGCTACCAAAAATGGAGCTTGGGAAGGTTGCGTGTGGTCCTCCTGAGCACTATTTTCACTAGCAGGCTTGCAGGATGCTGTCGTAGCCAAAAACAGAGCTTGGGAGCCCATTTTTGCTGGCAGAGTTCTTGGGTCACAGATGCCCCCGACACGAGTGATGTCAAGCTGGCCATGATATCATAAATCCAATTACTGTTTTATGGGTTAAAAATTTGATGGCTGAGATGCACATTCTCTTCTCTATTGAAAAAAAAAAAATCTAGTATGACTTTTTGAATTTTATAAGACCTTTAAAAAAAATCCTGTTCTTTTATTTTACTCAGGAAACCTCTTTCTGAAATTTGCATGTTGATGAGTCAACCACAGATCTGTTTACCCAGCATAATCATCTTTCCTTTGGGGAAAAGAGGGTGGAGGCTCTGAAAAGGTCAAATGAAAGCTTGCTCATGCCACGTTGTTCGCCAGGTCCACAACCCTTTTCTTTTTCCCAGATGCTCAGGGAAATCTGCATGGAAACCATCCATTTTATAGCTTGGTGAGTTGTTAGGGTTTGCTGTAGAATTTTCCAGATGTTTTGAGCTGCAGCTCCCAGAACTCCCAGCTGGCACAGCCTGCAGATCATGAGGACACTGAGATGAAGAAAGATGAGTTGAGATATAGCAATTTTCTTTTACCTATCTGATTCTTTTTTTTTTTCTCCTGTGTTCCTCAAGACCTTAAGCAAAAGTAGTGTGAGTTACAGAATCACCTTAGAAAAATTTAAGAAAATATATTTGTTTGATATATTTAAATGTCTTTTAAAACATTCCATAGCAGGTTGTCTAATAATAAAAGACAGGCACTTCCTGTTCTCAGGCTTCCAGGCTAAAAAGACATGCTACAGATGGAAAAGGAGACAGAAAGAAAATAAAAATAACTTCCCATTTTTAATATATCCTTATTCCTGTTATTTCAATTGTGATTGAAGTAGGATACATAGGGAAGCTTTATTGTGACCGATGCCCCAGGATAAGAGTCTGCTGCAAGCATTTCTAGCTGCATTTTTTTTTCTCACAAGACAACTGTCCCTGTAACAATAAAAAGTCTGCTTAGAATATCTTCTATTTTATTTCTTTATCTCAGAATTTGAAAACAGAATCTGAAAAATGGCTTTGTCTGAATAGGGAGTGACATAATTACACTAGTCCAATTTTTTAAGAACATCAAGGAAGGCCCTGTATCCAACATTTCAACATCCAACTAACATTTCACTTGGTGTATTTTCTTTTCACTAAATTGATTCATGTTGATCATTTTAGATTTGCTATCTTAATTAAATCTTTCCCCATATTCACCTGCTGTATTACATTGAGAAGTCCTTTTTTTTTTTCTTGAAGTCTGTCTAAGGTGAGATGGATTGGCTAAAAGGAAAGGGCATTGTTACTGTAGTATTGCCATTTGAAAAACTCTATAAATGCCATCTAACAAATGATACTAGCTGACAATATGTTTACTTACAAGAGATTTTAATTCTTATTTTGAGTGCATGCTTTTTTGTTTAATTTTGCCAAGGATAGTTCTGTTGATGTTATCAGCAATTTTTACTGTTTTTAAAGTCTAAGAATTGTTTATTGTTTTTAAGACTCATTGTGAACTGACCTGTAAAAGGCAGAATAAAATGATTTAAATAAATTAATAGGCCATTTCCGTCTGCTGTTTCTCTGGGTTGTAGCATACTTCCTTTTTTAAATATAACTTTACTAAATTTCTGAAACTAATAAAATACAAACTAATGGAAAAAAGAAAAAGTTTTTTTTAAAGAGAAAGAAAAATTAAAGGTGTGGAAAAGAAATATAAGAAAAAGTATATAATTTTTAAAATGTAGAATAGAGGAATTTTAAAATCTGTAGAGTATATTTTTTTACATTTCCTTTTTTTAAATAAGCAAAACTATTCTGTTCCTGAAACTGTGTTTGCTGGAATATGAAAGATAGTTTGCATCCTGCACTAGCAGCCTTCATTAAGGATTTGAAAATGGCTTTGGGATTTTTACTAGCACCATATATCATATATTGTTTATTCTTGTGTAGTGATAACTGCTCTAGACCTAGATCCACCTCTCTACTTAGATGAATGATTCTCTTTACCAAGCTTACTAGTAAACATGATCATGATAATTACTTGAGTGACTAACATTTTCTCCCTCTTGTATTTGGTAGGGCAGAAAGAGAATGAGAGCTTATACGTTGCCCAGTCTGTGATAGGTTTAGGTATTATTATTATTATCTGTGGTAGCTAACTAACCTAGCTAACATTGCATGATGGCCTTTTTACACATAGCTAATTTATACCCCCTCTTTTTCTTTCTTAAATAGTAAGGTATATTAGTATAAATTATCCTGTGCTCAATCTGTTAAAATGAATAGCAAAATTGAACAATCCTTTGCTACTTTATAGCAGTCTTTTTTCCCCAAATGAATGTCTCTGGTAATATGAAATGTTTAAAATCTGAGTAATAATTTGTCTCCAACCACTCAGCTTCTGTTTACTAGGTTGTTCTGCAGAAGGGCAGTTGAATGTTTCTTGGAACAAACATGATCGCAGCACATAATTCAGGGCTACTCAGAATTTAGCACCATATAACTATGATAACATCCAGTGCTTCACGCCCACATTATGTAAAGATACATTCACATGCATGCAACCACTGTCTTCAATAGTAAGTTCAGTGCATTGGATTTGAAAATGGGAACCGAAATAGTAAGATGATATAATGTTGCTATGTGACACCCCAGATTTACACTTAATACTTAAGAGCAGATGCAAAATAGTATCTTTCTGAAAGCAGTATGAGGAGAGGGAACATACTAAGAAACTTTGGGGGAGGAGATGCACTTTAGCATTTTCTTGCAAATCCCTCTTGTACTTCATCCATATGTTAACAGGATATATTACTGTAGTGCTGCAACAAGAATAGCAATTAACATTTGCAGCATGAAGAATGTTTCCAATTGTTGTCTCTTCAAAGGTTGAAAAAATTATATGGGGTAATCAGTAGGACAGTTTAATATTTAGATACCGCATGACAGATTATTCATCTGATTTTGAAAAATACAGGATTGTTCAGCACTGTAGATAAAAGGTAATACATGTGTGAAGAGGCCCATGTGGGTTTTTTTTCCTTATCAAAGAATACAAAAGTTTTGATATTTATTTAATAAACAGGGAAGCTTTTGAGAAGAACACTGATAAAATATACATATTGATGAAGAAGAAAAAAGCAAAAGGTTGGAAAAAAGGCTGAAATAAAGCTTATTTAAGAACACTTTTGTGCCCATTTTACTAAATAAAACTCATATAAGATTAATTTGTGAGTTTTTGATATGTTTAAAGATATGTATGTATTCATATATTTAAAAATCCAACTATATAAATATTTTAATGATGAAGTGGATGATAATTCAATAAATCTTTTGTGATAATATGTCAGACTTTAACAACAACGTGGCCATTGTCAAATAAGATAAGTTATCACTAGAGAAATCTGTTACAAATTTTCTTTCTTCCACCTAGAATATGCTTGGCACACACTGAAATCCATGTTTTCATTGTTGAGAGAAGTGAACCAGTCTGCCCTAAATCACCTGCAAAATGAGCTGAAACATCAGAAGAGAGAAGAAAGGGGGAAATACCCCAGACCTAGTGCTCTTCCATAGCATTTTGGAGTTGGAGGGGTTGCTGCTGCAAAGGTTTAGACTTAGTTCATCTCTATCGCTTGTTCTGATAACAGAAAATAAAATACTAGCGCAGTATATTTAGAATCAAAATATAATGCATTAGGGTGTGCTGCTATTTGGGCTTGTTTTCCCTAAATAGAATAATTTATCAGCCTGCTCATTTTCAAGATAAAGAGGCATCACTGATAAGCTTTCCAGTTCCCATCCCTTCTAGCAGTAACCTTGATTGCTAGTAGCTGCTGTCATTGAGAGCAGGGTCTCTTTAAATGGAAGAATTGCTCACAGAGGAGTGGAAATGAAGTAGGAGGATGACCTTTTACTGAAGCAAAATCAGGTCAAGACAAGGAGGAAAAGCAAGATATTCACACAAGACAAATTAGCTAAGGAGGACTTAGTCTTTTCAGTTTTTGATAGTTTTTTTCCACTTTTTTCCAGGTATCTTGTATGCACTTTTCCTTTGATTTTCCACTGTAGTCTTTTAAAACCAGGAAGATGAAAAAGCATGAGAGCAAAATCTTACACTATGTAGCCCTGGGAATTAAGGTTTTTCCTTTGTAACGTGCAGTGTCTGCAAAGTTTATCACGACATGTTTCTAGGGGTGTGTGACATTATTCTCTTTCCCTTCTTCTATGTTTACGTTTCTGTATGAAGCAGGAACACACAAAATACAACTAATCTGATCGTATATTAGCATAGCTCTTGCATTTAGTCTTTATTCAGAGCAAAGACAGTTTGCCCCAGCTTAGGCAAGATCAGTAAGCCTACACGTCTCTCTCTGGCTTTCCATTCCCGCCCCTTCTAGCGGTAGCCTCCCTCACTAGTAGCTGTTGTAAGAGGAAGTGCTCTCAGTTGTTTTAAAAAAGAGCTGTCATGATTTGCAGCGTGGGGAGGAGGCAGCTGGATAAACAGAGACCTCTCTTTCCAAACTAGGACTGAATCTCCACAGGCTGGCAGCCTGTCCTCTTCCAAGTGGCCCATACTCTTCACCTGCAGGATTTCTCCTTCAGCTTCAGATCAGGTCAAAAAGGCTCTGCCGGTCCTTCCTTCTTACTCCTTCCCTGCTTCAAATTATTTGCTAGGTTTGCCATTCAGGGTGAGGAAGTTTATCAGTAGCTTCATTTCCTTCCCTGCAGGGGAACCTGGGGCAAAGGAATTTAGTCGTGATCTGAGCTCAAGGAAGAGATTATCCTTGGCGGTAAACAATGCTGGCTTAACAAAGTTTCAGGAAAGGGTGTGTTAACTACTGAAAAGAGTAGTACTGTGCTTGTGCCCATTGGTTAGAGGTATCTGTTGTTTGTTGCTTGTGGCAAGGAAAGAGTATTCTGTATTTTGTTTGTCTGGTTCTTTACCTGGCCTTCCGAAAAGGCTTTCCAGTGCTGATGAAGCATGACAGTGAAATGGTGTGCAGCTGGTGTCTCTCTTGTTGTATATATCAAACCTGTTAAGCGTGTCACAATGTTCCAAGATGTTGAGAGACTAAAGTTAATAACCGATTACTGTGTTTGCTTTTCAAGTTATATACACTGTAAAGGGATTTGTTTGTACCTATAGTCACATTGGAAGACCTTAGTTTATCACCAGCCAGTTCACTTTGGCTTTTTAAAATGCTTGCTGCATTTTTAGCATGCTGCACCAAACCAAAAAATTACTTGTGAGACAAAACCTAGTATGCTGACAACAGATAGGGCTCGTTATGTGTGCTGATTAGGTTTTAAATCTTTGCATAATATCAGTAAGGAAGAGAATGTTTTAATGTCCTATTTGGCTCAGGAGCAGTTTTTCAGGATATAGTCTAATTTAGCTTTGGTAACCCATGTTAGCAAAACTTGTTTTGTATCTTTTTCTTAATTTCTACTGTTAACTTGCTGACCTAGGATTGCAACTGGCATTTCTTTCCTGCAAGCTCTTTAGATTCTGTGATGGGAATCCTAAAAACCTCAAAAATATATTTTCCTCTGTCATATCAAATTCCACACATCACTTGTAAAATCTTTCTGGCAGAGAATATCTAATTTTTACTGCGAGATGAGGTGTATATTCCTAAGGTAGAAACCAGAAGTACAGAAATGTGTTTCATATTTAAACGTCAGGTTAAATTCTTTGTGCGCCTGCTTGAGATTTTGGTGCGATTTCTAGACAGCCTGCCTCCTCTTTTTAAACTGTCTTAAATTTTAGATACAGTTTAGATACAGTATCTGAAAAATATTCCAGTCTTTCCAAAGTTACACTAAGGCGACGTTGGCTTTGTGGTAAAACCTGGATACTTTCTGCTAGTAATAGGAGGATATTGTCTTGGACAGCTTGATACACATGTTTAAATCATAGGCTCTGGCAAGCTACATGTCATTATTCTTTGTATCGTGAAGTTTTCTCCATGCCGTGGATCAAGCAACTTTTTTCCATAACCCAGCAAACTCAAAATTACAGTGATTTTCATGATGATTATAGCTTACCCACATGGGTGTGGCACTTCAGCATGTAGAATCACTTAAATGGCCTCTATAACCATAATCATGTGCCCAGTCTCTAGAATACCTATGTTTGGTCTATATTTTGTCCCAACAAGACCATTCACTTTTTAAATTTAAAGGTTTCCTAAAGAAAAAATGAAGAGTCCCCGTGATAGACCAACATTTGATTTAACCTAAATATCTGGTAGTTTTAATCCTTTGGTGATACATGGGTACCTGAATCTGACAACTTACTCAAGCCCCAAAATAATTTGTGTTAGTGCTAACAGTGATAAAATTTCATAATTAAGCTAAGGTTTCATTATTAGAACACCTAGATATAAAATGAAATTATATTTGTTATTTTTTGTGATCTAGTTAAATAGACTTCCTCTCAAATTGAAAAATACAGTACAAGCAGCATTTTTGTAATAACTCAGGAAAAAATGCTTTATGGATCAGATGAAAGGCTGGCTTAATATTAACACGATGATCAAGATCTGTAGGATATTATGCTGCCCACCTTTTAAAAGACTTTTTAAAATTCCATTAAGATGTAGGGTGTACAATGCTCTTCTGAGAGCAGAAGTTGCAACAGAAAATGCATAGATATTTGTACTAGTCAGGGATGGAAAACAGCATACCAGATAATGGATTGCAAAAACTTAGGTGACTACTTAATGGCAAAAAGAGTATTGCCATCTAGTCGTGATAATGATATAAATTTTTTGAAGCCCAGATCTGGTAACTGTAGATAGGGTAATGTTACTGTTGGGCAGTAGGAAAGCTGATAGGGAATTTTGGTTCTGTTTCTCAAAGGAACACAATTCCTCTCAAAATCAAATCATTCCCAACCTTCTGACTTTTGAGAAGAGTTTGAAAACCTGGGTCCATGCCTAAGCCCAGGAGCTGGGTGTGTAACAGAGCCCACCTCCTAGTTGTGCTAATGGCTGTCTTTATAGATCTGCTCCCCTGTTCATAGGAATTTTCCTTTATTATTGCTATATGTTCCATGCTGCTATTGAACACTATGTCAGAGATTGGTGTTTTTAGTTATGCATCTTCCACTCCATGCAATATAGCTCAACTGAGCAGTTCTTGCAGTACTGTGGGCTTTTTTGGTGGAGGGACAGTATAAACAGCATTGTTTAAAATATGACACTGGATACATTTAAAACATGTTTTGCCAACAGTAAATAGTTACCAATGAGATATTTAATGTTCATGAATGTGAAGAATGTTTCTCTTCTGCCAAATGATATGTATCAAAGTTAAGATCTTGTGCTAGTTTAATATAATATTCATGGTATATCAGTAAAGAATGAAATTGCAGAACTGGCAGTTATTCCATATTTTCCATTTTGTTTTGACAGTTGAACCTGATCATCAGTGAGCCCCACAATGCTCTAGCTATGGCAGAACCAAAGTATATTAATATTCTGTGATTGTAGATCAGTGCAGGGGTGGGATTCAAATTTTTAACAACCGGTTCTTATGGGCATGGCTTAGGTTGTGGGTGTGGCTTGGTGCTCATGTGACTGGGTGGGCATGGCTTGGTGGTCATGTTATTGGCTGGATGTGGCCAATTCAATATCACTCACATCGAGGCACACATCTCCTCGCCTGGCCTCTCATGACTGTGTGGATGCTGCAACAGACATAAGTGTGAAAAATGGTCATAAGTCACTTTTTTCAGTGCCATTGTAACTTTGAATGGTCACTCCACACAAGCAAAGTACCAGCAAAGGAGGGGGAAAAAACTCCAGAGACGTTCCTGAGACAGGAAGTCTAGTCCTGCCAAGAAGTAATAAGGATTAACGAGAGGCAGTTTCTGTGTAAGCAACACCAGAATGTTTCCTTCCTACCTTTCTTACAGGATTAGGCCAGTAATTTCTTCTAACAACCGGTTCTCCAAACTGCTTAGAATGTTAACCGGTTCTAGTGAATAGGTGCGAACTGGTAGAATGCCACCCCTGGATCAGTGTCAGTAAAATATTTAGACTGAAGAAATCCATGATTATTGAGCAAGAAGCAAACAATTATATTAAGAACTGTTTGCAAGACTTTAAGAGACGATTATTTGATGGCTTCAGAGAGCACATAGGGATTGTATATGAACATGTATAAAAAGCATGTATTATGGAGACAGGGATTTTTCACCAGCAGTCAAATTATTCACCAGCAGTGGCTTTGTAGCTAGAGAAGTAAAGCTGTCAACAAACTAGAATATACTGACCTTCCATGAGTGCTCAATATATACCTTACCAAGAATTGCACTGAAGTTGTTGCAGAAGGTACTCATGAATGACTTGTCAGTGAATTAAACGAACATGGTCCTTTAACACGGGGGGGGGGGGAGAGAAAAAAACCCTTTCAATCAGTGTTAATGGACTTGTTCCTGCTGTTTTCTTCACAAGGTCTGTTTGTTTCTGTCCCACCTTTATTATTTTTACAAATAACTCAAGGTAGCAAGCATATACAACACATCTTCCTCTTCTTATTTTCCCCACAAAAACAATCCTGTGAGGTTGGTTGGCCTGAGCAAATGAGTAGCCCACATCACTCAGCTATTTTTCAGAAATAGTTTGCCATCGCATTCTTCCTAGAGCCAAGAGACAGTCAATGGTTCAAGATCATCTAGCTGGGTTTATGCCTAAACTGGGACTAGAATTCAGAGTCTTCCAGTTTTTAGTGTGGTGCCTTAACCAGTACACCAAAGCAGTTCTCATACAAATATTAAGCAAATGTCAGACTGGCACCAGCTTTGCTCCTAGGAAAGAATGACCCTTGACTCCATAGATGTCAGAGAAAAAGGTATTTTTACTCGGGAACTGGGTGCAGCACAAGCAAGGCAAGCTCTGAGGAAAATCTGCGCAAAAATCATATTGAAAGCAATCCCCAATGTCCAAATCCCTCCCCTCTTTGGGAGCAGTCCAATCATGTCCCGTTCCAATAATCTGGGAACCAGCGGCCCCTGGTGCAGTTGTAAACTCCTTTCCTAGGATCTATGTCCTTAAATGCAAGAAGATGGCTCAGTTTGGCTCCTGTTGGCATCCATACTGCCTCAATTCCCACATATGCCTTCACGCCTCCAGCTCTATTCCCCTCCCAAATGCCCTCTCCCCAGTTGCTAGCAAGCTTCAAAAAGAAGGTGAACATAAGTATCTGACAGGAAATATATATCCATGGAACATTGTTTCTCCACTTTGGCAACTCTTAAGATGTGTGGACTTCAACTCCCAGAACTGCTTGTTAGGGAATTCTGGGAGTTGAGATCCATTCATCTTAAAATTGCTAAGATTGAGAAACACTGGCATAAACATGATCAGATGGGTGGATGGATGGATGGATGGATGGATGGATGGATGGATGGATGAATGGATGGATGATAGACATTCAGGCAGGCAGGCATAAAACCAAGTTTGTTTAAATTGTGTCAAGTGCAAGCTACCGGAGCCACACTTATGGAGTTCAAGCTGACTATTATATTAAATTCTGCCATAATACAGGAATACGCTTGCCTTTCCTTGGGAACAGATAGATAAGGTTCCGTGGAGCCTAGGATAGGTCAATCCTGGATATCTTTTTAGCCGCACTTGCCAGTGATCTCAAAGCTTAGCAGTGATCTTGAATTCTCAGTGAATTCCTGTTCAAGAGGGAAACTTCTTGTGATAGCCTGTCTCCAGCTGCTCTTAAGCTTTTGCAGTTGTCTGTTGCTTGTCTGCATTTTTACAGACCAGATCAGGTTATGTGCCTTTAAAAGGTAGTTTTACAATCCGGCTTTTCAAGATTTTCTGTGACAGGTAGTGCTGAACTGATGACCAGGAGTGAGCCCAAAATTTATGTTGCTAAGTGAAACATTGGAGCTTTGCCCCAGTTTACTTGCCATAGTTGTTAGGGGAATCATTGCATTTGTTAAGTTAGTAACATGGTTGTTAAGTGAATCTGGATTTACCATTGACGTTGCTTGCCAGAAGACCGCAAAAGGGGATCAGACACTGCGACTGCTGTAAGTATGAGTCACTTGTCAAGAGTCTGAATTTTGATCATGTAACCATGAAATGCTCCAACAGTTGTAAGTGAAAAACGGTCATAGGTCACTTTTTTTCTGTGCCGTTGTAACTTAATGAACTGTTTGTAAGTTGAGAACTACCTGTATGTATATCTGTGGAACTTTCTGTTATTTCTGTCAACCTGTACCAGGTTGTACCATTTCCACCCCATGATATACTGCCCAATGTGTCTAGCTACCTGTACTAGCCTCATTCAAATTCACAAATTTCAGTACTGATTGAATGTAAGTCTGTATTGTTTTAAATTATGGTTTTATACATTGTAAGCCGCTTTGAGTCGCCATGGAAAATAGGCGACAATCCAAATCTAATAAATAAATAAAATAAATAAATAAATAAATAAATAAACATAGACTTTGAAGAGTAACATTGGTTTGCCTCTTCTGGCAGCATCTAATCTAATACTTAATTGCAGGGATTGGGGCTAGATAGTTTCTTCTGTTTTAAAGGGTAATTAAGTGATCTTCTGAATATCTACTTTTCAGATGAATAGATTCTTTGCCCTGTTGTCAATAAATCTATTTTCCCCCTCATCCATTCAAATACTTAGATTACAGTTGCCACCTTAGTTTTACTAACTCTTTTGAACTTTGGGCGAGAGATATAGTTAGAAGTGGTATCTTGGGTGCTCCCTGAGTGTGGTTGTTGGCTTACAAATGTTTCATTATTCAATTAGGTAACATTGTCAGTATGAGTAAGTGTAAGGCTTGCTCCTGTCTTATATAGAGTAGCTTGATCTGCCAGTGTTGTGATGTATGTGTGTGTCTGTTTCTCTTTGTGGGCACACTACCAAACAAACCAATTGAAAATAGCTGTCATTCTTTTTATTTTTTAAGAAAGTTTATGGAGCACATTTAGGTTGCAGGAACATTATTAGAAATCAAGATTATGCTGTAGCCAGTGCTTTGTTTGGTAAAATAAGAGTTGCTCATCTTTAAAAAAAAAAATTTTTATCAGAAAAAACCAAGTGGAGCAGACCATCAGTAAATCACCAGTGGAGATGTTTACTGGCACTGCTTAGTTTTCCATCCCATAGTATAGAATTTTTTCTTAGGCTTTTTCATAGTTGCTCTATTGGGATCAATTTCTCTTAGCTGAAAGGTAGAAACACAGTATATCATCCAGGAAGAGTGGATATAAATAATTAACCGTGTATCTGCAAACCACATTAAAATTAATTAAAGGCCCAGTCCCACTGGTTGGCGGACGCAAAATGTATGCATAAAGGACACAGTGGACGAGCAAAATTTCGGGGGTGGCTCCATCCGTTGTCATCCGCTCCAAAAAGTGGTGAACATTTACATAAACAGAACGGAAAAGAACAGAAAAGAACGGACGTGGGTAGTATGCAGAGGGGATGTTAAATGGATGTTCATAGGAAGCCAAGCGGATGACAGTGGATGGAAGCAGATGACACATCCGAAAGGGTTCCGGGGGAGAATTTCGAAGCGGATGAATAGCGGAAGGGGCGGATGCATAGCGGATGAAGCAGATGCATCACAGACGCCTCTAGGAAACAAAGGGGATGCCGCACGGATGTATATCGGATGGAAAGCATTCACTGCGCATGCGGGGAGTACGAATTGCGTCAACTCCGCGAATATAAAAGGATGCAGCACGCACGCAGTCAGCATACAGGGGAAAGATGTGCTGGCACATACATCTAGCAGGAACACCATGGTTCATCAGTCAGGCAAGAAGAGGAAGACGGTGCCTACTCGTTCAAGCCCTGGCAAGAAGGACAGAACCAGCATCCCACCCCCTGGCACTGACTCTGAAGCTGCTGCTGCTGCGGTGGTGGACCAGCCCCAAGGCCCTCAGAGCCCTGCTGCTCAAGCCCCTGAAGGCCTTGCGGCTCAAGCCCCTAAAGGCCCTGTTGCTCAAGCCCCTGAAGGCCCTGCTGCTCAAGCCCCTGAAGGCCCTCCTGAAGCCCCTGCCAGAGGGAGGAAGAGGCAAGAGAAGGAGAAGGGAGAGAGGAAACAGTACACCATTTCCAGGGAGCATGAGGATGAGGTGCTGGAATGGCTGAGGGAGAACGAGTACCTCTGGAGAAAGGGCCACAGACTGTATCGCGACACCAAAAAAAATCAGACAGCTTGGAGAGACAAGGCAGACAGCCTGGTGTACATTGCAGAAGTACTCCTTGGATGGTGGAAGCACATGCACACCTGGTATGGCAAGCTACACCTCAAGAAATCTGGGCAGGCCACTGTCAAGCTCACTGACCGGGAGATGTACGTCATGGCCAAGTGCGGTTTCCTGGAGGGTGAGATCCGACACCGAGGAGCAGCCCCTCTGACACACCTCTCCCTCAGACAGCCAGTCCTCTTCCAGCCAGGAGCCAACTACCCTGTCCAGGCAGGTGTCTTCAGAGGGCCCCACAGCAGAGACCCCCCCGACAGCTGCACTCCCCATGCCGGCAGACTTGGAGGATCCCGTGGAGGATGACACCCTGCTGTCACAAATGGAGGAAGAAGCAGCAGCCACCAGAGGCCAGCCCACCCCCACCCCCACCCCTAGCTCCAGAGGATGCAGGCAGAGAGGCAGACTGGAGGGCCAGGACCACAGTGTGCTGTTGGAGATCAGGGACACAAAGAAGACCAGCACAGAACTCCTCTCTCAGCTGGTCCACTGCGACATACCATCCTCGGTCTGGAAAACCTTCATCACCTATGTGAGCCAGACCCTGAGGGACCTGCCCGAGGCCCAGTACCAGGTGATGAAGCAGAAGATCACAGCACTTCTGCACAACCCTCAAGGCCCAGCTGAAGCTGCTCCTACCCAGTCCAGGTCTGCTCCTCCACCCGAGGCGATGTCACAGCCCCTCCACGGCTTTCAACAGCCCCTCACCGACCAAGGCTACGACTACCAGGACTTCCCACAGCAGAAGCAGAACTTCCCAGTCCAGGCCCAGGTACATCGGATGCCACAGATGCCAGTCCTCACCCAGCTGCAGACCAGACAGCCCCACTACACTCCTCCCAATCCTTCCTCCACCCCACAGCCAAGCCCGTCAACGGACAATCTGTCATCAGTATAAGGCCTGACATCTCAAGTCCTTGATGAAGGGCCTCTCAACCTCACAGGACTGAGTCAGCTCTCGGATAGCTTCCTGAACACACCACCACCTGTTGTACCCTCGGGGCCAAGCACCCCAATGGTGCCTCAGACCAGCACTTAAGCCACAGCCACCTCCACAGTCCCTGCCCGCTTAACAGCTGAGACCAGGGACATGACTCAGAGTGACTGAGAATAGTGACAGAGACTGAGTTGTTTACTTGCTAAGTTTATCTTTGCTTAAGACACTTTACTTGGTTCATTTTGCTTATTTAATAAAGACATACAGTTTAATTAAGAAAGTTAATTAAGGTTATCTTTGCTTAACACACTTAATTCAGTTTACTTGGTTCATTTTGCTTATTTAATAAAGTCATAACGGTTACCTAAGAAAGTTAATAAAGGTTATCTTTGCTTCACACACTTGGTTCATTTTTTTACCTTTGTGAAGTGTTGGTGAAAACTTTTAACAAATGGCTAAGCCTTTGCATGCTTGTGGGATAGATAAGGATAGTTGTGGGATAGATAAACCTCCAGTGCAAGCATAGTGGGACTGTATGGTCCACCATCCCAGCTGCCACACATATGGACCTTTTTTATCAATAACAATTTATTCATTGATCAACACATTTCAAAATAAACAAAGCTCTTTGTTAATGCCCCATTCATTGTAGGGCCACTCAACATACATGGCACAATCTCATCAGTGTTATGCGACAGCCTCAAGGAAGCATCCATTCAGCATCTATCATCCTGTCTTGCCACTCCACTGCTCCAGCTGGGGAGTTGCACCAGTGTCTCAGGAGATTGCGCTGCTTCTTCCCTTGACGTGAAGCTCTGTTGGGGCCTTGTACATCCACAGTGTCTATCAGATTTCATCCTTGCCTCCATTCACCAGGCTCCATGTCCCCATTCCCTTGTTGACGGTCCACAAACCTGTTCTGCAACAATGGGTAGCGGGTGCGCATGAGATTGTGCAGGATGCAGCAAGCTTCCACATGCTCCTCACAGTCTCTGGGTCATGCTGCGTGGTGGTGAGAAGTATCTGGAACCTGTTGGCCAGGATGCCAAAGGCGTTCTCCACCACCCGTCTTGCCCTGGACAGCCTGTAGTTGAAGATTCTCTCTTCACGGGTGACATATCTTGAAGTTTACGGCTCCATGAGGTAGGTTCTCTGAGGGAGAACGCGTCATCACCAACGATGAAGTAGGGCACATCTTGTGTTTCATTGGGTAGGGGATCTGGATCTGGAAAACCCATGATGAGGTTGCATTCCATCCCATCCTTGAGGTCACTTGCGTTGTATACCTGGGCATCTGAAGCTGACCCGTTGCATGAAGCATCGATGTATAGGAAATATCGGTTGTCCGCTAGGTGTCCTTCTACATACTCTAGACATACTCGAGACATCCTAAATATAGGAGATACATCCCAGATACAAAAGTTTTGTTCGTTTTGAATCCTTTATATATGAGATGCATATGCTTACATCCTTTCTATTTCTGTGCTACTAACGCTGTGTAGATGTTCCGTGTACCTTTTGTTTCCTCCCTCTTTCCGTTTTCAGCTGCAGTGGATGTGAGTTGAGGGGATGGCCAGAGGATGCAGAGATGATACAGCGGATGTTTAACGGATGATAAACGGACATAGAACGTTTGTTGCCCGTATATATCACGGATGTACATCACACGCGGCAGAAAGTTCATCCGTTCACAAAGTTTTGTGCATCTCAAAACTTCTTGCGCGGATGAAATCTCAGTGGACGGATGCTCGACAGATAGAGCGTATGAAACACGTATGCAATGAGTACACAACGGATGCATAGTGTTTTCCAACGGATGGCAAGCTTTTTTAAACGTTTTACATCCTCTTTGCATCCATAAGTGCAGTGGGACCGGGCCTTAAATGTATATGCTGCCTAAAAATTCAAAAGAAGCAGTCCAAGAAGAGAAGATGTGGAAAGACCTGGCAGTCATCGAGAGTTGAATACAACTGAATGGATTACATTATCATCATCATCATCAAACACTTTCTGGCTCCACTTTCTAGGAGTTACTTGGAAAAAATTTTTTTGCATCCGAGTCAGAAGCACCAACGCTTCAGTGTTGAAAGGATTAGTCAGTGACATCACCATTTCCCTGAGGACGCCCAGTTGGGGGCTACTTTCATGTCCCCAACAGGAGCTGGTGTGAAGGACCGAGAACTCAACCCTCCCTCATGGCAGCTCTTTGGTCTTAAATGCAGGTTTGCTAACCTCCTGCCCAGCAGTCCAACCATTCGGACCATCCTGCTTCTTGATCACTAGTGCAGTAAATTTGAATGTGAACATATATACCTGAATTTTACCACTGGCTTTCATGTTCATGCATTTTCAGTTCAGCAGCACCTAAAAACGTTGTGGCTGCTACTGCACAGTTTGTTTATCACTTCCAATAAAGCAGTTACATGCATGTTGATTGTTCACACACTCAAACTGTGGAGGCTTTTTGGTTAGTTACTTAAAGAATTCCAAATCTGAATGATGGTCAAATGCCCCTATCAATTCAGGAGTCTTTATGTTGTATTATGTATGGCTTCATGTTTTCATGCCAGGTAGATGCATGTGGTTTATGACTCATCGACCAAATAATAAAGGAAGTAGGTGACAAATTATTTTAAGAGTAAGGGAAATTCCCTGTGAATAATGTGTATATACTTCTTCCCAAGCCACCATGTCTCAGTGATACAGGATTACCTACCCGTAATCATGTAAGCAGCCTATTTAATCTATTGTGCTGCATTTAATCAAGACCTAGCAGTTGTAGCAAGGGAGCCCTTCAGTTTTCCCAGTGCTTTTGATTAATGGAACATTGTTAAATATAGTATACTTTAATGGCTTAATAAGATCAAAAGCTGCAATAAACATTAAAATGAGCTCAGTTAAAATAAAAAGAAGATATTTATGGAGAAGTGGGAGAGATGAAGCAGCTGCATCTATAAGAAAAGATATATTAAGATGTCAGAAGGGTATGGGAGTGAATACTTCTGTGAAAACATGAACTAATGAAAAAGTTCTCACACATTTCTGTGTGAAATGTGTACAATTTGGAGTGAAATCCCTGGATGAAATACGCTTCCTTAAAGCTCTGAGTTGACGTCTTTAACATTCTGATGGCAGTGAATAGTGAAGGAAACCTGTAAATACCTTTGTGTCAACAGTAGCAATTTGTAATAGTTCTGTACTTTTAGCCCTTTCTGGATCTCTGGAATATTCTAAAATATTAGAATATTTTACAGTAAAATAAACTTCAGGCTCCTCCTATAAACCTCTGTGCTATGAAGCCCCATTTCAGAGAAATAAATGTGCAAGAGCAAGAAATGGACTCTCCTTCAGCCTCTTTTAATCTAAGCTAAAAATAGAAGTGTTTTACTGTAGATTAAACAATAAAGAGGAGCTACCACAGTAGGTACAATATTCTCCCTGATTCCCCCCTGGCACCAAAGCAGGCATCTCTGGGTGCAGCCTTTGCAAAAATTGCTTGGATGACTTGTATACAGTTCCAGAGTTGGAGTTACTAGACCCCAGTGTTTATTCAATACAGGAAAGTATTGGATAGATCAGGGCTTTAACTATCACTGTGATATGTGGGACATTCTTGTTTGCAGGACTTTATATGCTTTAGAACTATAGTGAACTTTCTCAGTTGGGACAGGCCTCATTCAGCCTTTCATAAATAAGGAACAGATACTGGAATCTGAAGAAGTCTATAGTTGCAGAAACATTTCCTGTTAGAGCCCTAAAAGGAAGGAACGTTTTTTTTTTGTAATGAACTGACCAGTGCTAGATCTTTCTGTCAAGATAAGATGTCCAACTAATAAAGTTATCACCATACCATTAGCAAAAGAAAGGCACATTGGTTTCAAATGCAACACTAGAAAACAGAAACGAGCCTTTAGAGGCTTCTGTGACTGGAAGTATTTTTTACATATGATTCATTCAGGTGTTCCAAAATGAATGAGATAAAATATTCTTACTTCTGCTGAAAAACTTGCCCTACGGATTAGCTTTATTATCGGTAAATGTGAGAGGAGGCTATTTTTGGCAAGATGAAATGACAGCTGCCACATAATGGCTTCTTTTCATGCAAACTAATATTCATGATAACTGCAGTTTCAGATATACGAAGGTTATCATTCTGTCACATTAATTGTGTAGATAGGCAAATCATAACAAGAACTCTTTTTCATATGGAAAGTTAATTATAAATAAACTTGGGTTTTGCTGTTTTTTAAAAAACATTTTTTTGCCAACCAGTTGTAGCAAAATTTGGTAAGAATTCTAACTTGTTTATGGGAAACTAACATGAAAGGTTTGTTTTTTTTGTAAGGCATTCACTCATTAATTCCATTACCCACACTGAAAACCTTTCGTTTGTTTATTCATTGTGTAAATAAGGCCATATACAGTATTTGCCATTGACATATGAATGTGGATTTGTATGCATTATAAATATTTCAGAGTAGATAGAGAATACAGTTTTATCTTTGAACTACTATTTTTAGGTGACATTCCAACTTTGCTTTTTGTTGTCTACATAAAAAGTTAGCTATCCAGAACTTAGTTTTCATTTTATTAAAATAACACTTATTTTAAGAGACATGGGTATACAGTTTATAAATGAGAAGCTCATCCATAATGTGTTGTGTGTGTGTTGTGTGTATAGATGTAGTATAATGCATAAACGTTATCTCTTAGTTTTCTTGCAATCTGGAATGTTGCTATTAAGACTAGCAGGCAGATTAAGACTAGCAGGCAGATCCTTCAAGTCATGCCCATTGTTTTATGGACATATTCATGTAATTTTTTTCCACTTTTCTGTGACGTGTTGGTCTGGTATGTTTAAGAGTATTGCAAATATTTAGTAATTTGTGTTTACCATTGTAAGCACCTTGCCTCCTATGTACTTAAAGGAAAATCTTACAAAGATTTTGGAGTGACCTTCACAGTCTTTCGGCAATAATGCCGATGCTGAAATCTCAAAATATCCTGCAAATGCAGAGACGTACTCTAAGAATGTGTCTGTGCTAGAAATTGTCTGCAAAGAAGACGTGTGTGTGTGTGTGTGTGTGTGTGTGTGTGAGAGAGAGAGAGAGAGAGAGAGAGAGAGTGAGAGTGAGAGTGAGAGTGAGAGTGAGAGAGAGAGAGAGAGAGAGAGAGAGAGAGAGAGAGAGAGAGAGAGAGAGAGAGAGAGAGAGAGAGAGAGAGAGAGAGAGAGAGAGAGAGAGAGAGAGAGAGAGAGAGAGAATGAATATTGCAAGAGGGGGACTAGAAAGACCAAGCTTTTAAAGAAATATTTGGAAGTTAATTCTATCCAAGATGGATTACAAAACAGTGACTGAAAGGCTATCCAAACTTTTGCACCTGCTATATTCACAGTTTTACAGTGCAAATGAAACAAGAATTTGGTGCATAATAGTGCATGGGTTTGTACAGGTGGCAGCACACCTGTGTGTACTAATGGCAAGAGTGGTTCATTTGTGTTGTTTTGTTCTTCTGCTCTTTAGAACTGATAGCTGGCCAGCAAAGTGTTTCACAGCCCTACATTATGCTGATTTGCCTTTTAAAACTGAAGATAAAAATGGCCGATTTTCTTCTCAGGCATAGGTAGTCCTCTACTTACAGCTGCAGTTGAAGCCAGAATTTCCACTCATAAGCAAGGCAGTTGTTAAGTGAATTGTACCCAATTTTAAGACTCTGGTTGCCAGGATTGTTAATTGAATCTACTTCCCCCATTGACTTTGCTTGTTAAAACACAAATGGGGAACACGTGATCCCATCATAAATATGATGCAATCATAATAAATATATGCTGGTCTTCAAATGCCAAATTTGGATCACATAGCTGTGGGGATGCTAATTAAACTTCATAGTTTTGCCCATTCTTCGTTTACTGGTTTGTTTTTTTTAATGTATACCAAACACTCAAAACCATGAGCAGACAATGTTGCCCAGAATATAAGGTACTAAGTTGCCCTTACATAATTCCATGAAACCACAAAAATTTGGCTTTACCGACAGTGCTTAGCAGCGATATACCACGGTAGTTGTTACAGTCACTTCTTTCTCCTTTGTTTTTGTACAGCGTGATAATCTTGGTAAATAGTTTAAGGTAAATAGATAACAGTTTTTCCATTAAAATTGCTTATTTTTAAACTGAGTTTTGATTATCAGTTTTTTACAGTTTACAGTCAGCTGGACAGTTGCACAAAATCAGTTGGACAATTACACAAAATCAACAAGGAAATTTTTACTTCCAAGTTTATATTTTTTTTAATGCTAGTTTTAATCACCAGTTTTGTCAACAAGGAAAACAGCTGTGTTGCCATAAAACCAATTAATAGTTTTGTACTTTCTGAAAGACTGAATGTTTATTATGGTTTAAACTTTTGTGGATTATCGTCTGTTTTGAAGCAGGATAGATAGATTGTGTTCTAGTATTATTATTCCATAATACATGTATTCATCATTAAGAATGTGCAAGAATAGGAAAATATAGATGTCATTTTGTACATATTAGGAGTTTGTTTTGTACACATCATAATTTAGATAAAAGCAGGTGCTCCCAAATGCAGTAATTCTAAATTTAGATAGTCCATGTTGAGCAACCACAAGATAGTGGTTAAATACCATTATTAATGAAACTACAGCTATGCTTATGATCTTATTTCATAAGCTGAAATAAGGGTCATAAATGTGAAGACTGGTCACAAAGTTAGAATTGAGTGAAATGCCATTGGCTCTGTAACCACTATCATAACTGAAAGGTTACTCTACAAGGCAGTCACTAAACAAGGACTACTAGTAAGCATACTCAACTAGATTTAAACTAGAGAACAGCAGAAATAGGAATTGTACTGCCACTAAAATAGCTGCAGATAGAAGAACACTTTCTATATACTGTAATTATTCCACATTTTTCAGTTCAAAGTGTGTAACTGGCAGTTTTAATGCACATAAAAGGTAGATAAACTACTTTTTATATTTGGAATATAAAGTATGGAGTATGGAAAGTAATTGCCTTTTCCATACTGGTACTCCTCTGAAAATAGAATCTTATACACATGGAGAATTCTCCAATTGCCACTTGTACTGTTTTTCAAATTTAGAAATGCATGAAATCTGAAGGAACTGTTGATACAATCTCCATTTTGACCACAATGTGATTTTTTAATACATAGTGGAATTGTTATTTATAAAGTTGAACATGTCTGAATGTTTGGAATTCTTGTTATTCCTTTCCTTACTGTCAAGGGATCTTGGCTATTGCTTCTTGGATTTCCCATACTACAGCTTTGCCTCATTTCCAGTTTGTCTCGGATTACTTTAGTTTATACCAACATTGTAAAATGAGCTTTATTTTTCATTAAACAGGAAACACTTGGGTTTTCCTTGGACAGCTGAAAGGCATCAAACTGATTCAGCTGATACATTTCTCACCGTTTCGCCCAAGCTATTAAAAAATAAAAAAGAGAAGGAGGGATGGGGTTTGGAAAAAACCTACACAAATGCAATGGGTGTCAGTTTGCTTTTGGGTCCAATTCAAAATATTGGTTATCACCTTTAAAGCCCTTTGTGGCATGGGACCAGGTTACCTGAGGAACCATCTCATCCTAAATATGTCGACCCATCCCACTCAGTCAGATCGTCCCAAAGGTGCTTTTTCAAGAGGCAACTGGATTTTCTTGTTTTTCTTAGAAGACGTTTTGCTTCTCATCCAAGAAGTTTCTTCAGCTCTTCTCCACCATCCAGTCAGAGCTGAAGAAGCTTCTTGGATGAGAAGCAAAACATCTTCTAAGAAAAACAAGAAAGTCCAGTTGTCTCTTGAAAATGAACCTTTGGGACAACCATGACCTGGATGAGTGAGAATCTACATAGATACCCAGTGAGATGGTTTGATTGACGGGATCTAGGAAGAAAACCTCTCTGCCATTGCTCCTGCCCTTTGGATCATCTTATTCCCAGGGGTGAGGTGAACTCCTACTCTCCTGGCCTTCCAGAAAAGTATGAAAGCCTTGTTCTGCCAATTAGCGTCCGTGTGTGTGTGTGTGTGTGTGTCTGTCTGTCTGTCTGTCTGTCTGTCTGTCTAAGAGTGTCATACAATCTTGAGGATGGCTGGTAGCTTGAAGGTGCTGCCTCTGCCTGGTTAACTTTTTAGCCTTATTAACTTTGATTTTTATTTTTTTTAACTCTGCTCGGTCATATTTTTATATTATTTTATGATGTTGTTTATAAAGCAATTAGAGTCACTAAGGTGAGATGGGTAATGTAGAAATTAGAGAAATTAGGGTTAGTAATTTGCTGTTGTAATCCAATCAGCTTTCCTGTTGATAAGGTTAGCTTTGCTGCTTTCGTTGTATGTTTATATGCAGTCAGAGGACTGTATTTTACATGGATCTGTTTTACTTTTTATGTGTAAAGTGGACAGCCAAATTTGTGCTATGTGAGCATATCTGTTCATTATGAGAATTACCACCACCTCAATCTCCTGCTTATCTACTCACTAAATTCTAAAAAAAAACCACATATCGATGATCTGAATGTTATTAGCATGCATGGCACAGTTTTCTCATTTTCAATATCCACTAAGTTTCCTTTTCTCAGAACTGTTTCGGTAATCAGCTTCTTTCATCCATAGTGTTTATGGTGAACTGGATGGTTTACTTGCCTCAGTGTCTTGGTATTACACGGTTCAGAGAGCTTTAGAACTCCAGGTGGCTGGCTCTTTGATGCAGAGCTGTATATGGCTTCAAAAATTTGATTAGTGCTTGTAACCATTAAGGAGCTGGAGCCGAAGGTCTGGAAGTGTCTATAATTAAACATTCAGGAGTACTTTAGGTAGTTAGGTGGAAAAATTGAGCCCCACATTGAAAATATATACTTTTTTGTTAACAGCCCCTAATCTCCATGGAATCCTTTTTCAAAAAGCACTTCAGGAGGAAGATTGAATCATCAGGGCCCCAACGCTCCAGTGTGGTGGCCTTGCCTGCGAGCAGAGCAAGGCGGCGTTCTGTGGTAGGTCAGCCCTCTACCATACTTGTGGAACGCCGGCGCAGATCCAGTGCTCAGCTGCAGATGTCTTGCTTGGGCTCCTCACGCAAGCGTAGGTTGTGTTCCCGGAGGCGATCTAGTACCACCACCCCTTGCATGAGCCCTAGATTCTCTGTCCAGAAGAAGCATGGGGGCCATGCGCATACCATAGATACTCATCTCATAGGGCCCTCTTTGCTGCTAGCCAGTCTCATCCAAGTGTACAAAGAAGAAGAAAGGAGGCAGTCACATTGTACTGAAAGCTCCAGCTCAGGGTCCCCTAAAGATGAGATGGTGGACAGTGACTGGAGTGAGGAAACACTCTCCTCAGGATCTGAAGGAGCAGAGTTTGAAAAGAAGGAACTGCAGACTGAGCGCCCACTATATCCCATTCCCCCAATCCAACATGTTCCCGATTTAAGACCTTTCCTACGAGACCCTTATTACCTGCGCCGCAGATCCTCCCACCTCCTTCCTGCAGAATTTGTGCACAGCAGAGCAGCCTACGGGCTTCAAGGCCGCTACAGATACTTCAACCAGCGGCGGTGGTCAGGCGAAACCTCCAAGCCAAGTGCTTTGCTTCAGCCATGCAGTTTTGAAAGGGCTGCCAGGAGGTGGAAGGTGCCTGTTGGAACCAGTTGGCTGCCACTGAGTACTCATAAATGCTTGGGAGTGGATCCTGCCCTCAGCAGCTGTGGCAGTGACTCCTCTGAAGGCTACCATGCCCTTTTGACGTATGTATGGCTTACGGGTGGTTTTAAAATCATTTGGCTGGAGCTATGAGGGTGGAGGGGAGGTGATGAGTAGGGAGGAGAAACTATGGCAGCAGGAATGCTCATTCAGATTCATTACTTTTGGAGGCTGAATTCTATTTCCAAAGAAATGCACTGAGTGCGTTAATGAGAGACTAAACCGCCCAATCACAATAAAATAAATATCTGAATCTGACATTCCTGAGATTAGCATTTTACTAGCTGTCTTTATCCTTGCTTTATGTAGTATTTTTTCGTTCTGGTAAATAGTTTCAAGTTGTTGTGGGACTGCAATTCCCAGAGTTGCATGAGTATTGACTGCTAGCTGGGCATTATAGTGTAGACATCTGGAAACTACAAGGGTAGAAAACTAGAAACTAAAAGTCAAATGTAATGTTAACTGGTTTTTTTAGCTTTTAAACTACGTTAATCTCCCCCCGCCCCCCCCCAAAAAAACCCCACCAACTTTAAATAATTATGCTTGAAAAACAATAGAAAATTGGACTCTGGTTCATCTTCTCAGTGATCTTACAGCCTGTGTAATTGCATATATTAGGATTTTTTCCGCTCTAGCTTTTCAGAAAAACGATTCTCTATCCCTGGAGTAATTTTTCTTCAGGTTGGGCTTACAGAACACACTTATTATAATTGGATAAGGACAAAGTAAGTGTATGGTGCAAACCCCATAGCTCAGTCAGCAGTTGAGAAATAGAATTAGCTTTAACCCCAGACAACCCCTTCTTGTACAAATACTGTAACTCAGACAAATGTGGAACAGTTTTTAAACCCTGCCTAGTCAGTCATTGAAGAAAAAGGAGCTGATAAAACAAGGTTCTCTAGCCATGGATGTTCCTAGCACCCAAAGAACAAGCCTTGTACGGATAGGCTGTAGCACCCTATGAAACCTTTCTAATACTAATTGGTTGTAGGACCAATGAAGCCAAAAGGTGCTTGCCTGGCAGTGAGAATGGGGCTAGTAAAGCCGGGCTGTTACTCTCCTGACACAAGAATGCATGACATTGCTAGGCATTTATTAGAGGAAGCGGGGAGCTCTCTGTTCCCCCAAATGCTGGCTTTTGAACCAGTAGCAAAGTATGTTGACTGAATTATACAGGTTGGGTATACATGACTGTAGAGTACTCTTCTTTTTTTAAAAAAAATGCCCTTATTCAGCAATAAGGTTTGAAATATAATACATATATGGTCTATTTTGTGTGAACTAAATGCCCTCACAGCCACTCTTCTTCTTGTCTTTCAGAAAAGCCATTGCCAAGTCAGGTCTCCAGCACATGGTAACCCAACCAACCCCCACATTCGCCTTAAGAAGTGACTCAGAGAGGGAGATTCGTAATTCTGTTGACTGGAGTGTAAGTTCCTGTCTTGAGTGAACGAAAGAAGAATGGATTGTTTCTCTGTCATTAGCTTGGCTGCAACTATCAAGTCCCCACATGGTTGGTTTTTAAGGGTAGAAGCAGAGAGCATCTTTGACCACAGAGTGTGTCACAGTCAGATTGCTTGAGATAGCAATAGCAATAGTGCTTAGACTTATATACTGCTTCATAGTGCTTTACAGCCCTCTCTCTAAGTGGTTTACAGGGTCAGCCTATTACACCCAACACTCTGGGTTCTCATTTTACTGACCTCGGAAGGATGGAAAGCTGAGTCATCCTTGAGCCCATCAGGATCGAACTTCAGACTGTGGGCAGAGTTAGCCTGCAATACTGCATTCTAACCACTGTGCCAGGGCTCCTGATGGAAGTGGAAACAACATAGAGAAGTGGAAGCATGATGATGTCCCATCATGTGGTTCATGTGTATTCCCATTTCTCTGTGCTGCAATAACGTATCATCAGAAGGATGCATCCCTGGTATAATTAAGATAATATGCCTCTTTCCAGTTCATTATCAGGCTGAATTTAAGAAATAAGTCCTTGAAACAGAGTAGACAATGATGGAAAACTGGGCAGGTTCTAAACTAAGTATAATTTTTCCTGGAGTTCTAAATTGCCTCTGTCTTTCAGGAGACTGCAGTTTATGGGGAGCACATCTGGTTTGAAACCAATGCCTCTGGGGACTTCTGCTATGTGGGGGAACAAAACTGTGTGTCAAAAATGCTGGTAAGTTTTGTAAGAAACTTCCACTGTCTGGTAAACTTCAAGACTATATGAGATTATATCACCATCTAGTGGAGAAATCAGACACATGAAAGTGTTAAAACAGTATAGAAATATGTTTGATATGTTCAGACTGATGCATGAAAAAAAGGAAATATGCTCATTTTACGGAATTGATTTATGCTTTATATGTCGTACACACCTCTCATGATTTAGAAAGATTTATAACAATTCAAAAAACATTATTTTAACAGTTATTAAAGTACCATATGAATAAAAATTTGAAAATTATGACAACAATATTAAATACTCTGGATGAATAAGTAATTTTAAGCTGCTTCCTATGTGCCAGCAAAGTGGAGCCTCCTTCTGCCCTAGTAGCACTTTGTTCTACAGTGCGAGCCCCATTCCTCTCTTCCCCCCCCCCCCAAAAAAAAAAAAAGCCAAATTTTCTGACTGAAAATAAAAAGGCAAATTCCTGAAATTCCTGTCAAATGTTCTTGTGGCAAGACTTGCCAAATGGGTGGCCAAGTGCACAGAGGTCAGTACAGAAATATTTGTTTCTGTAGGAAACAAATTCTTGGACTTCAGTCATGTAAGGTAAGATGCATCCGTCTGATATGCAGCCATTCAGGATTGATCCTGGAACCAAGAAGCCTTTCATTTTGCAAGCCTGCTTCTTAAGGTTGCGTGCATCCTCCTGAATCTTGAAGTAAGTCCATGGAATGAGCTATCTT
Source organism: Laticauda colubrina (assembly GCA_015471245.1). Taxonomy (NCBI): domain Eukaryota; kingdom Metazoa; phylum Chordata; class Lepidosauria; order Squamata; family Elapidae; genus Laticauda; species Laticauda colubrina. The sequence continues at coordinate 55,985,947 of BLBF01000005.1, read as the reverse complement.
TTCAGAACTTTGCTGCAACCTATTTTTACAGTCTTTATAATAAGTAGAGAAGGAGACATAAAACTGAAAATTGACAGCATCTTTCCAGCAACTGGAAAGGATTGTTCCAGTGACACCTGTATTAATACTTCTTTATAAAAGCAGAACAGGTTTGGTAAAATCTTCAGTTTCAATTTTCTTTTTCTATATGAATTGTGAATTTATATTATTTTGAACAGTCTTAGTTGCATCAGAAGTTTCATATCCTTTTCTGCAAAACTCTCAAAGGAAGAGGACTTCTACCTCAATAGGAAATGGACATGAAGAGAATTTTGCCAAAATCTAGGAGTACTAGATCTGCTAAACTATTGTCTGATTATGGATTCATGGGGAATGTTGTCCTTTCCCCAAAGTAGTAATCTCCCCCACCCCCCACCCCAAATTGACATCCCAGTTATATTTTTAGCAATCTTTTTTTCCCTTTAATTTGACAAGATAACTCTCAAAACAAGAATATCTTGTAGGCTTAGGTAATGTAAAAGCTGGCATATGCAGGCCAGTCTAAGATTCCAGACCACAGTCACAGATGCTTTAGTGAGCTTTTTCAGCATATCATCAGGGAGATGGAAGATGAGTATGCTTGCTAGGAGCCAAGATAATGGCGAATTATGTCTAGGCAATGCCAAAGAGAACTCAGTCTCCAGAATAGCATCTGATCTGATCTGATCTGAATTTATTTCAAGTCTATCTTCAGCTCTCCTTCACAGCAGGCCAGAAATTTCAGATCTGCCTATGTAAAAATCTGCAAAATCCCTGTAGCCCTTGAAAAACTATTGTTCTTTTTTAATGATGGTGATTGTAATAATGACATCTAGTTTCAAATAACAACAGAAAAACCTACTCCAGGATAAAATTAATTGCTTATATATGGAAGAAGTAGTCCTCAAGGAAGGACAGCACCTTTTCTCCTAGGGTCACAAAAAGCTGTTAAAATCTGGCTTTGGTCCCAGACCTGGAGTTAATGTATTATTGTATTTTCTGGAGCCTGTTTTGTTTGATTTGTATTGCTTGTGAGATGCTTTCGATCTGGGCTGTTTTGTTATGTTTTATCTGTTTTTATAGATTGTTTTTGTTTTTTATGCTATCCAGAGTTTATTGGACTTGAGTGGCTAAATAAGCTTGAATAAATAAGATTAAAAGGTGGAACTGCTGCCCATTAAAGATTAGATAAGCTACTACAGTATATACCAGCCCACCTGTCTGAATCAATATAAATGTGTACAGTAAAACCTCAATTTTATAAATCATTTGCAAGAAATAGTGTCTGTTGTAGACAAATGCCCATTAAATATGAATCTAAACAATTGATCTGCTTTGCATTATCTGCCTAATTACATCAGTTGTCCCAGCTGCTTCAAAACAACAATCTGTCTATTATTAGAAATGAAGACCAAACTAAAATTTTGTTTGTGGCATTCAACATTTGCTGAATGAGTCTGTAAAATTGTTGATAACTGTATAGAGTCGCTAATTGTTGATGTTGTTGATAATTCTGAGTGTTTATTTCCCTCCCAAAATCTCACTGTGCTTTCTGCTGAATATTTGATGGCATTTTTTCTTTCCCAGAATTTTTCTTTAAAAGCAGAAGCAATTTTTTAGAATTCCCTACTATTGTACAATCTTGACCTTAATCTCTCTCAATCAAATAATTTATTCTAAACATTGTATTCATATACAAAGCAAAATAAATATGTAGTATACATTTGTAATTTTTACAAAATAAGCATTCATGAAAAGAAAGATTTCCTAATAAAGAAAAAGATGAGTAGTGAGATGTCTGATGTTGGACTGACAGTTTTCATTTGATGCATTTAAATGTTTTAATTAGTTTGCAATTTATTCATTCTGTGTTGCTTGAAAAGTGACACCCAAGTTAACAGAATTAGGAATGTATTCATTTATCAAAAAGACTTTTATGGCCACCTAACTTAAAACACATCTCTGGACAACTCACAGCAGAAATACATAAAAATATATTTTAAGACATCTCTTTATTAAACCTCTGTTTGGGGGATTACACTCTAATTCAGATTTATTAGCTTCTTCCTGAATTCTATTTGATTCACTATGATCAAGAAATGGGGAAGACATTGCACGCCATATCTGAAGTCATTGCCTTCCTTGCCTAGCATTTGTATAAGGATGGAAACTTGCAGACTAAAAAAATGGCTTTTATCTGCAAGGTTTTTTTATATGTTAGAATTTATTCCATCGAATCATTTTTTTTGATAATTTGCAGTCTTCTCAAGCACTGGTTGATGGTATAAATATTATGTTTCCTTTGTTGCAGCAAAAACCTATGTCGAAGCGCAAATGTGCAGCCTGCAAAATTGTAGTCCACACACCCTGCATAGAACAATTAGAAAAAGTGAGTAAACCATCATGAAAAATGCTCTGCTGTATTTGATTCCATCTTGCCACAACCAAAATCTGAAACCTAATAAAATAAAATCATAGAACTTCATTTCTTTTCTATTAATTCTTTGATCCTAGCTTAGTATTCTGAAGGCCGTAGATTCAGTTAATCTAAATTAATTTCAATCTAGACATTGCCAGTTAAATAATCCTGGTTGGAAGTACCTTGTATTACTGCTATTTAGAGAAGAATGTACTGAGCTAGACTAATTCAAATTGCATGTCCTGCAGTTTCACATATTCTTCTGCTTATTTTTTCATCGAAGCTATTTAGAGGGAGGGATGACAGAAAAAAACATAAAAATAGACTGTTATTCATAGGATTAAATCCTCCTTCTGTTAAATCCTCCAGATTAATTTCCGATGCAAGCCTTCCTTTAGAGAATCTGGATCAAGGAATATCCGGGAGGTAAGAATTGTATGAACTAGTTAGGATATGTAGCATTGTTGAAAGTGGGGGATTTTAAAAATTTGCAGCTTCATCCCAATGCATTTAAAATGTTTGGCCTAAGTTTGAAGCAGGGAATTGTAGCCAAGTCTAAAGGTATTTATTTATTTCCATGGAAATAAAATATGAATGCTTTGGGAATAGAAAAGATACTATGATGCATGCCTCCTAATGAGAGAGAGAGAGAGAGAGAGAGGGAGAGGGAGAGGGAGTGTGTATATGCTGTTCAGCTTCCTTCGGGTATTATCCCACGTCATTGTAGTTGTGCTTTTAAAGTTGTAGCAATGTTTCCACAGAATCTCATCTGCCATCATCAGGCTTCTGTATTGAATTCGTCTGACGAACTCAATACAGACGAACTCAGCACAGACTAACACAATACAGAAGCCTGATGATGGCAGATGAGATTCTGCCGAAATGCTACAACTTTAAAAGCACAACTACAATGACGTGGGATAATACCCG
>BLBF01000005.1:55937204-55972580 GCA_015471245.1 Laticauda colubrina | reverse complement strand
GTGAATTGCCCTATCTTTTAGCGTTCTCAAAATTTGGCTTATTTGATCTTCTCAGTGTATTGAGGCATTAAGTACTTTTATTCAATCTATTAAATAGATAATATATACAAACAATAACAACAAGAGGAACAACAATAATAATATAAACACCTCAATTCTAGACATTGCATATCAAAAAAAAAAGGGAGGAGTGAGTATCAGTTGGGTTCCCTGTCCCGGCTGTGGTACAGGAGCCCGGAGGTGCCAACTATCCGGACGTGCCAACCGTGTATGTATGTATGTATGTATGGTATTTAAGTTTCTTCGGGTATTTTCCCACATATTAATATTTGTACTTTTATTATCATGACATTTCAGCAGAATCTCATCTGCCATCCTCAGCCTGAGGATGGCAGATGAGATTCTGCTGAAATGTTGCTTTAATAAAAACACAAAAATTAAGACGTGGGAAAATATCTAAAGAAACCTAAATACCATACATATAAATACCCGCGAAAACATAAGAAAACATACACACACACACACACACACACAGAGTCATATTTATATCTATATTTATAAAGTCACCTCATATCTCTGAGGTACTTTTGAGGATTGCAATGGCAAGCAGAGGTGGAGCCAAGGCACGGACCCAAGACAAATCTAAAGGTGCTAAGGGTCTTTCAAAGGCCACAAAGAAGGATGCCACCCGACACCAAAAAGCATTGTAAAAGCAAATTGAAAGGCACACAAGGGAGGCTGAGAGGATTTCCCAGCCACCCACTCCAACTCCACAACCTCAGATTCAATGTATCCCTATGCCCTTAGACTTGTCCTTGCCATCTCGACCATCTGGTACCATAACATCAACTGCACAGACTTCGAGATGAGCCCCTGAAGCCCCAACGGTGGCCAGTTTATGACAGGAGGAGTTCCTTCCAGATGAGGTCCCAGAAACAATGAAGGCATGGATGGAGTTGGCAATCCGCAGAGGAATCGCAGCAGGGGTGCAACAATCCCTCATGGCCAAACAGATCCCAGTGTCAGAATGCAACTCAGAGTCAGTAAGATCTCTGTGCAGAACTGACCTGCATTATCCTCAGGTACCTCCCAAGGGGAGCTTTCCTTTATTTCCCATATACATTCAAAAGATGTTCAGGAGGAGGGAGAAGGAGAGGATCAAATGGACCAAATAGACACAGTCTCACTTCAAGATAGTGAAGCCCTCCTGGAGGTAGAGCCCCCAGAAAGAGACATGTCAGATGATGAGGACGTCATGCCTGACCAACCTACTTTTACAGGTCTATTTCACCCACAACTTTTCAAATCACTCCTATTTAAGGCAAAAACCATAGCTAGTCTTGATAAGTCTCCCTCTGCCCATCCACAAGAATCTCAAGAGCAATCAGAAGATCTAATTTTCTCTCAACCCATTAACGAGGTCGAGGTTATTCCAGTTCCACAAATGTTTTCAGATCTGATCCAGAAACAGTGGACCTCAGCAGCAATGTACCCACTCCCCACAAGCTTCGATAAAAAAATTCTTGAATTTAGCTTCAGACTTTTCCAATTCCTTGAGTACCCCTGAAGTAGATGAGCCTGTAATGGCTTTGGCATCCTCCTCCCACTATTCCCACTGAGGCGGAGAATGTTCTTAAACCGGAGGAGAAGAAAGCCAAGATTGCTCTCAGGAAGGCACATCAATCTGATGCATGGGCCATAAGGGCAGCAATAGCTGCGTCCTTCTTTACTAGGACCTCCCCCAGATGGCTCCGTCACCTGAAGGACACCATACCAAATTCTAACATTAGGGTGCATCAGGAAATCGCCAAAATAATTGCAGCTGCAGAGTTCTCTGCAGATGCTACATTTAATTCAAACAGATTTTCGGCTCGAGCCACGGCATCGCGGATTACAGCCCGACAATTACTTTGGCTTAGACATTGACAAGCCGACTCCAAAAACAAATGGAAGCGTGCTTCGTCCCCAATTTCAGGTGATAAATTGTTTGGCATTGCCTTAGATCTGTTGCTAATTGAGACCAGAAGCAAGAAGAAGATTCTTCCCTCCCTCCTCTGTCGTTCAGACACCAAGATTTATCAGCCCTTTTGGAGAGGCTCCTTTCATCCCTATTCTCAAGGTCCATTCTCCACTAGATTCCAGAGGGTACCAGGGTATGGGGCACCCAACAGTCTGATAGACCAGAATTCACCAACAGATCTTGTAGGGGAGGACAGGAGAAGAGACCTTTTAGATAAAAGGAAACAGAGGTTTCCGTTGTCCAAGATAATTCCAGGGAACTTGCTCCCATTAGGGAACGATTAAGATTCTTTGCAGACCGTTGGGACTCCTCCACTTCAGATTCCTGGGTTTGCGACACCATCAGATTTGGCTTGGCTCTAGAATTTCACTCTACATCCCCGAACTTTTTTATGCAATGTCCTCTCTCCAGGGACCAAATTAAAAGGAGCCTGATGGAGACAGCAATCAATCACTTACTGGAAATTAAGGCCATCCAACTGGTAGCCCGGAATCAGCAAGGCCAGGGATTCTATTCTCTTCTTTTTGTAGTCCCTAAGAGTTCGGGGGGATGGAGGGCAATACTAGATTTAAAATGACTCAAACGTACTCTAGTCTATCACAAATTTAAAATGAGTACGTTGCAATCCATCCTGCTTGGCATAAGGGAGGGTGATTTTTTTATCTTCCATCAATCTGACAGAGGCCTACTTACACATACCAATTAGACCTTCTCACTCCAAATTTCTTAGATTCTGGTATAACAATCAACATTTTGAATACGTCGCCCTGCCCTTTTGGTTGTCATCTGCCCCAAGGACCTTTACAAAAGTTCTGGCGGCCCTAGGTGCCCACCCTGTCAGACTCCAATGCTACTTGGATGACATTTTGATATTATCTTCCTCACCCAGACAGGCAGAATTGGATACGCAAATTACATTGCAAACCCTTCAACAACACGGTTTCTCCATTAATTAGGCAAATAGCTATTTGTCCCCCTCAACTCGCTTATTTCACCTGGGTTCGATAATAGACAATGTTCAGGGATGAGTGTTTCTATCCCGAGAGGCAGGAGAGCATCAAGAACTTCGCTCAAAGTATCAAAACCCTAAAATGGGTTCCTCTGGCCGATTTGTCAAAATTATTGGGAAAGATGATTTCCTGTATTTCTATTATTCCTTGGGCCCGGTTCCATGCTAGATCACTCCAATGGTTTTTGCTTCCCTACCAAAGATCAGGGCAAAGCAACTCCAAGATCCGAGCATTTGTTCCAACAAAAGTCCTACTCTCTCTAGGACCATTCAGACCATCAACAAAGGTTGTCCGCTGAAGAAGCCCCACAGACTCACCATCACCACAGATGCCAGCCTGTTTGGATGGGGAGCACACTTCCAGCCCCTCTTGGCGCAAGGACATTGGTCAGCAGCAGAACGATTGAACAGCATAAATTGGTTGGAGCTCAGGGCAGTCCATCTGACCCTTCGCAGTTTCCTTCCTGATATTCAAATGAGAAACATCCTCATACTTAACAGACAATGTCACAACAAAAGCACACATGAACAGACAAGGGAGTACACACTCAAAACAACTCATGGGAGAAGCAGAGAGACTGTGCCGTTGGGCGGAAAGGAACTTGGGCTCCATCACAGCGGAACACATTTCAGGACTGACAAACACACAGGCAGACTGACTGAGCAGGACCACAGTCATTCAATCAGAGTGGCGTCTGCACCAGATGTTTCAGGAGACAATTCAGAGGTTCGGTCTGCCAGTTATAGATCTGTTCGCTTCTCCCCTAAACTCGCAACTCCCCAAATTCATTTCAAAATACCCATCTCAAGGGGCAGAGAACATCAACGCCCTCCATTGCCAGTGGCCCCAGGGACTCCCTTATGCCTTCCCACCTCTCCCACTGATACCCAAGACGATCCAGAAGCTGCTAAATGAGAAAGCAGAACTGAACTTGGTGGCACCACACTGGCCCAGGAAGCCATTGTTCATGGATCTCAGAGGCCTGTCCATAGAAGAACCATGGAAGATTCCACCGCATAAAATTCGGTTCACCCAGCGACCAATCCAACATCCAGACCCTCAATGTTTACAATTAGCCATTTGGAGGTTGAACTGAGACATCTAAGGAGAATTTCTCGACCAGGGTGATCAACACCATTCAAGCAGCTCAGTGTCCTTCTACAAGCTGTATATATAATGCCACACAGACTATCTTTTATAAATGATGCACCAAATCCAAGGTGGGCCCATTTTCACCAACAATGGCACAAGTTTTAGAATTTCTTCAAGATGGTCTAGAGAGGGGACTCTCTCCAAATACTTTAAGACAGGTGGCGGCTATTGCCTCGGTGGTGATCTGGAAAGGTCTAACATCCATCTCCATCACCCACGGATAAAGAGTTTTCTTAGAGGTGCCACAAATTTATGTCCACCAATGATACATCGTTACCCCACCTGGGACCTTAATAAGGTACTCACAGCACTCACTAAGAGTCCATTTGAACGTCTGAAAACTGCTAGTCTCTATTTTTTTACATACTAGGTAGTGTTCCTCATAGCTATAACATCAGCACAACATATCTCTGAAATAGCAGCTTTATCAGCCCAGAAGGACCTCTGTATCTTCTATTCTGACAGAGTGGTTCTTCAACCAGACCCCACATTCACACCAAAAGTCAATTCGACCTTCCACAGGGCACAAGAACTGATCCTCCCAAATTTTTGCCTCAGACCTTCTCAGGGTGTAGAGCATCAATGGCACTGATTGGGTGTCCGCAGAGCTCTCCATACGTACTGACACTGAATGACTCCTTTCAGGAAGACAGAAGTCCTTTTTGTATCTTTTCAGCCAACTACTTAGGGACAAGAAGGTATCTTCTTCAACTATAGGCAGATGGCTGAAGGCCACAATAGCCAAGGCATACGAGACTCAATCATTACCTGTTCCGAGAGGCATCACGGTGCATTCAACAAGGAGCGTGGCAACTTCAGTGGCCTGGGCCACACAAGTTCCTATAACAGAAATCTGTAGAGCAGCAACATGGGTCTCCCCATCACCTTTCATTAGACATTACAAAATTGATGTATTTGCTTCTGCTGAGACCTCCTTTGGTAGGAGGCTGTTACAACGAATCGACTTGGACAGCAAGGGGGCTCCAACTCAGACAGAGAGCTTCCTGTACGGCAAGCCAAGCTTTGGTATGTCCCACTCTCTAGATGCTCGGAGCAGCTCAATGGAGAAAGGGCATTGGTACTTGTCTGATATGCCTGTTCTCAGTGATCTGCGACGAGCATCCAGCCCCACGCAATATCTGTCTGGTGGGGTCCTGTTCCGGCCAACAATAAATCTGGATATACACAAAAAACAAAAACATGACAATATAGAGAATGGGTGTTGCATCACCTCATCTTTACTAAAACTGGGGGACGTTAGAGAGGAGCCAGGGAGGAGCAATAGCATCCTACTTATTAAGCCCAGCCAATCTGAGCAGAGACGAAGCACCTCCCACTCTGGATACTTGTCGCAGCTCACTGAGAATGGCCATATCGGGTAAGTACCAATGCCCTTATTCAACCACTGACATTCATGCTATCTCCTTGCTACTGAATAGTGCCCAATAAAAGGGGAAATTCTGATAGAAAGGGGAGAAGAAGAAATAAACAATCCTGTGAATTGAGTCAAGCTAAAAGAGTTTCAGTTTTCCCAGGAGAACAAACAAGCAATTGTGGCTGAATTTCCAATTGTCCAGGTTTTCCATTCTACAATGTTGTAGGAATGAATTTGATCTCTTCAAGAGAGTTTGGGGTTGTATAGGCTTCGTCCAGTGAATAAGGAGGAAAATCAGATCCTTGAAGCCCTCCTTGGACCAAGCCTGTATTTCCCTGCTATCATGCTTTACATAGAAAAGGGGATCAGATAAATGCTCTCTTTTCCTTTAGGTAAAGAGGAAGAGCTGCCTTTTTATATAAAGGAGAAAGCATAGAATTATTGCTCACTGCTTTCTGCTCCAATGAGAAAGACAGTCTGCGAAGGAACAGATAAAGAATAAATCCTTCCTTAGGATTTATTAAATCCTTCCTTTAAGGCCCAGTCCCACTGCGCTTACAGATGCAAAGAGGATGTAAAACATTAAAAAAAGCTTGTCATCCGTTGGAAAACGCTATGCATCCTTTGTGTACTCATTGCATACGTGTTTCATACGCTTTATCCATTGAGCATCCATCCACTGCGATTTCATCTGCGCAAGAAGTTTTGAGCTGCACAAAACTTTGAATGGATGAACTTTCCGCCGTGTACGATGTAAATCCGCGACATACGAGCAAAAAAACGTTCTGTGTCCGTTTATCATCCGTTAAATGTCCACTGTATCCTCTCTGCATCCTCTGGGCATCCTCGCAACTCACATCCACTGCAGCTGAAAACAGAAAGAGGGAGGAAACAAAAGGTACATGGAATGTCTACACAGCGTTAGTAGCACGGAAATAGAAAGGATGTACAGTGAACGGTTTGCATCCAATATACATCTGCGCGGCATCTTTCTTTCCTCTAGGCGTACATGATGCATCAGCTTCATCCGCTATGCGTTCGCTTCAAAATTATCCCCCGGAACCCATTCGGAGGTATCATCCCCTTCCATCCGCTTTCCTCCGCTAGGCTTCCTATGAACATCCATTTAACATCCCCGCTACATACTACCCACGTCCGTTCTTTTCCGTTCTGTTTATGCAAATTTTCGCCACTTTTTGGAGCGGATGACAATGGATGGAGCCACCCCCGAAATTTTGCTCATCTGCTATGTCCTTTATGCATACGCTTTGTGTCTGTCGGCCAGTGGGACCTGGCCTTTACCATTGCTGCTGCCAATAAATCTGTTATGTACAAGAAGAGACAAGGAACAATTGTTTCCTGTCACATCTTGCATGCACATGCCCTTGTGAAGGGAGGAGCAGAGTTGGTAAAATAAAAAAAAGGTAGAATTTTACCAGGGTCCCTGAAGATTGAATCAGCTGTTCTATAAATTACATCTGGCTTTTGCACTGGAGCTTCCCCACTGCTCTACATCAGCAGTCACCCACCAGCTGTTCTGCTGTGCTGGGAGATTTAGATAAGCTAAGAAGCAGGAAATGTTTGAATTTCTTGCTTTATAGCTAGTCTTTAGATCTTATTTTAAGAAGAGCTGAACCTCCTTTAGGACTGAGGGTTACAGGAACTGAACTATTATTCAGTGCAGACTCACAGCAAGCAAATTTTATGTGACAGACTGAGCTAGCCGATGGCTGATAGATAGATCACTAAATGATTCTGTGAGCAACTCAATCTCCCTGCCTGCTTTGCCTGATTTTGGGTAAAAGTTGCTCTTTGTTTTTATAAAAAAATCATTATTTACATACATGGTGTGATGCGAGTTAATTTTATGAGTTTGGTTGCTAGCAAATTTTATGAGTTTGCTTGCAAGCAAATTTTATGTGACAGACTGAGCTAACCGATGGCAGATAGATAGATCTCTGAATGAATCTGTGATTCTGTGAGCAACTCAATCTGCCTGCCTGCTTTGCCTGATTTTGGGTAAAAGTTGCTCTTTTTTAATAAAAAAATTCAATATTTATATAAATATTTATAATATTTACATACAAGCCATGCCCAGTCAGTCACATGACCACCAAGCCACACCCACAAATTAGGCCACACCCACAGATTCCCTGGGATTTAAAATTATGAGTTGGGTCCCTGAGATCCAAAAGGTTGACGATCCCTTCTCTAGATGGTGCTCTGAAGTGGTATGAAATAAGCTACTAAGCACGGTATGAAATAAGCTACTTCAATATATTTTCTAGCTGGACACCTTTCTGCTCCTTGGAAGAAGAAAAATCTTATTCCATTAAGCTAACAGCCAGAGAGAACATACACAGTTCAAACTACAAACCTTTACTCCCTATCACTCATTTTTCATTACTTGGGTATATGTCGCTTCTTTAAGATATGGAGACAATGCTGAAGAATTATTCTAAAGATATGTTTTTAAAATTTATTTTTTACTTGAACTAAATACAATTTGTAAAAATACCCTATGGAAATGTGTATATCCCACAGATTTTTTTTTAGGGTGGGGGGAGGAAGTATGAAGTTCAATAGATAAAAATAAATGATGCTTATTCTGGGTTTTGTGCAGATTGGAGTTGTATCGTAAAGTGCACAACTTACGGATTCTGGCATGTGGAGGAGATGGTACAGTAAGTGGCTATGTCCCCTTTCCTGTGTGATAAGCTGTCATAAGGTAGATCTGCATCAGTAGCAGATCCTGGATCAGTATCCAGATAGTTCTGTTGCACTGAGTTATGTATGAAGAATTGTCCATCAAATTACTTAATACAACCATACGCATTCAGGGCTACCTGTTCAAGGATACAGAGCTGTTTACATTTTATCTAAAGCTAATTCAGCAATGTATTAGAAATTGACATTTCTATGAGCACTGTCTATGTAACTAGTTGATTTATATTAGTTCTTGGCCTATGACTTTTTTAACTTCTAGAGGATATAATATTTTGTTATGCTGTGGCCCTGCAGTCCTATCTAAATTGTAGTCCTGTCTAAATTGTAAACCAACAGTTGTAATAAATATTCCTTTGAATTTATTTTGGTTGGTTGTTGGGTTAATTGAATAAATAGCATAGCCCCTGAGAAAGCCTGCCATTTTTTGTAACTCTTTTTACGTTTTTTGGGCTGGCTCTAGTGGATGTGTGTATATATAAAAAAAATGCAATAAATAGCTGAAGCAACTGAGCAGATATCGGAAATTGCAGCAAAAATTCTGTCTGAATCTGTTATGTTTTTCCTGGCTGAGTAGGTGGGATGGATCCTGTCAATTTTGGACCAGTTACGCCTGAACCCTCCACCTCCTGTGGCCATTCTTCCTTTGGGGACAGGAAATGACCTAGCAAGAACACTGAACTGGGGTGGGGTAAGAATTTGCCAACTCATTACAAGTTTTGTATAAGACTATGTTCCAAGTCAGCACTGCAAACGACACTAAGTAGATAGGAGGGAAGTTATTTGTTTCCATTACCTTGTCTCAATTCTCACAGACAACATGTCAACCCACAGGGATATACTGATGAACCGTTGTCAAAAATCCTGTCTCATGTAGAAGAGGGGGAAATTGTGCAACTTGATCGCTGGAATCTACAGGTAGACCCCAAACCTGAGGGAAATCTAGAAGAGAAGGATGAAACAGCCACAGATAAGGTGAGCCTCAGAGCTATCATCGCTAAGTTAATACCAATGTCATATCCAGATAAATCAGTTGGTCGCTCTCACACATGACATGTTGTACTTCATAATTTATTCCATAATGGTCAGGTATAATTTGATATGAGTTAAATATAATGAGAAATATTCTGCGACATCACAGAAAATATCAGTTGCTCTCTATCTAACTTTAACAATTCGGAGCCCGTATGACAGGCAACAGGAAGAAATAAATTCTGAAAATGAAGATGGAAAAAAATGGTTGCAAAAAGGGTCAGTAAACATAATCTAAATCTAGTAAAATAGATAATATTCTCTAGAATCTGCCATTGGTCCTTTTAATGTGCAGTGATTATACTTAAGCATAGAGCAGCTTACTGTCATAATTCATCATAAGTACAGTTCTGTATTCAGCTATAAGAAGCCTCGCTGTGATGTCCTAGTTAGATCAGGTGTAAGCAATCAAAAGTTTTATTTGAAGCTGACTGTTTATCAAACTTGTTTGCCGCCCATTTCACCCTAGGCAGCTTACAGGGAGTTACTGATGATGCCCAAATCTTTTTCTGTGAAACAGTGTCAGGTAATAATATATCTCCACTGAATAGAATAGATAAGGGATAATAAATTGAAACTGTCCTCAGAAAAAGTATAGAAGATATTACGATGCAATCTGATGCACTTCTGGAACCAAATGTCTCTGATTTTCAAGGTTGGGATAATAAATCGTAGCATTTTTTTATCAAGAAGATAATTAAGTTTCCCCTTACTCTCTCTGACTAAGTTGAAAAGTCAGAAAGACCACCTACTAGAATGCTTTTGTTAAAATAAAGCTCTTTATGTGATATAGAGAGCCTTAATAAAGTAGATTTCCAGATTTCACAGTTAGCAGCTCTACTTGCATCCAGGTATACAAAAAGACAACTTTCCTTCTGCTCCTGGGCTGAAAGTTTGATGTGAGAGAGAAGGGGCTGGAGTCATTGTGAATGTCCTCTCCCCAGTTGTAACCCTCCACCCATCCATCTGAATGCTATTATGAATGGAAAAACCGTACGTGTGTGAGAGAGGAGGAAATGCTCTAAGCTATTGCCAGTTCTTCATAATTTTACTCCAATTTACTCTTGCAAAGAACTTCCCATTTTCTGGAGTTTCAGATTCCAAACGCACCCTTGGAATTCGGAAAGGTGGTAGGTTGGAGTAGAAAAACGAAACAGCTTTCCTGTTGAAGCATGATTTAAACATGAACATGTGAGATGCCTAGTTTGGCTCTAAGAATTTTTCTCATTGTTTAGAATCCCAGTGACTTAACAGTCTCAGCTAAAACAGTTTTTGTGAGAATCTCAGGAACACATGATTTGGTATTACAAGTAGTCCTTGACTTACGACCACAATTGAGTCCAGAATTGACTTTGCTTGTCAGAAGATCGCAAAAAATGATCTCATGACTCCAGGACACTCCAACCGTCATAAATATGAACCAATTGTCAAGCATCTGAATGTAAATCACATGACTAGGGGGATGCTGCACCAGTCGTAAGTGTGACAAATGGTCATAAGTCACTTTTTTCCAGTACCATTGTAACTTTGAATGGCCACGAAACAAACTGTTGTAAGTCAAGGACTACCTGTATATGGTATTCTCATAGAGAAGTTTCTGCATTCAGAATTTCATTTTCATTCAATAAATATCAGAAGAGACTTTAACAAATGATGGAGATGAGGTTTATATTCACAGTTCTAAACTGCCTTTTTTAAATTCCATACATATATCTGTATACCAAAAATCTCATTCTGTCTTTCAGTCCTAAGTTAAATGTTCTGTTTGTCTGTATCAGCTCCCTCTTGATGTCTTCAACAATTACTTCAGCCTTGGTTTTGATGCTCGAGTGACACTGGAATTCCATGAATCTCGAGGTAAATGTCAATGTGTCTAATACCGTCAAAGTTTATACTTTGGAGATTATGCTAGGGCTATGCTGATTGCTTGAGAAATGTTTACAACTTTGACTATGGAGGAGCTAAAGTCAGAAAGGTTGTAATTGAATTTATAAGACCAGGGAGGGAGGGAAAAGAAAGTGACTAGGAATTAGAAACAATTGGCTCAGAAAAATAATTAATGCCTTTCCAGGAGTAAAGATACATATTGTTTCTAATGCTAGTGGGAGGGACTCAGCTTCCTGAGAACTAGTGACTCATAATAACGGATAATTAACTTTTTTTTCCAGAGGCCAATCCAGAGAAATTTAACAGTCGATTTCGGAATAAAATGTTCTATGCTGGGGTGAGTTCCTCAGGATGCATGCCCCAGTCTGCACTTTCTACCTTTCTCTTGATATGCCCCCCCAAGCTATTTATTATACATAGCAACCTTTCCCAAGTTGGCATCTTCCAGATGTGCTGGAATCTCATTTTCCTAGAAATACCAGGAGTTCCACTCTTCATACACATGGAGGCATTCTGAGCTGGGAAAAGGTGCTATTGGTTTCCTTTGGAATGTATGTAAGAAAAAAATACTTTATCTGTATTGAAAAATCTGTATTGGTACAACTTGATCAACATTTCCAAAATTTGTGAATTAAGTGAGAGAGAGAATTTGACTTATGTATATGAGAAAGTAGTTTTCCTGCTTTGACTGGAAAAGAAGTTTGAATAATTCTGTCGCAATTAGTATTGAGTCAAAGCTTTGTACAAAATGTTTTTTATGTAAAACGGTGGTGAAGATTGTCAGCATAGCAAAAGAAGAATATCCAGAAATATTCAAGTGCAATCAACTTACAGGAAAAAGTGGTAGCAGCTTTTCCCTTTCTAAATGTAGCTTTGCTATCTCCAGTAAAATGGCAAGACTTTTTTATGCCCTGAGAGGGGACTATGAAAGTGGGAGAGATTGTGCAATGTAGCTCAGCACTAGATTCAGCCAGGGAGCAAGGATAGTGGGATGGGACTTGATTATGCCCTTAGAAATTAACCTAGGCCATGTATAATAGAGACTAGGTACCATCTATGAAGTAGAGAACAAAATGAAAGATGGTAATGTTTGATAATTGCATGTGCAACATTCCCACTTAAACAGATATCATACCCTGTCATTTACACTGAGATTTAAAATGTGGTAATTTTCTGAACTTTTGCTCTCAATCTTCCCTTTCTGTTGAGAACTAGGTAGGCAACTCTGAACTGTTTCAATTTTTCTTCTATTTGTAGACAGCATTCTCTGATTTTCTCATGGGGAGCTCTAAAGACCTAGCAAAACACATCAAAGTGGTGGTGAGTATATTACAGTACAGATGGGTTCTTTCAGTTTATTGGAGAAACAAGGTTATTGGCTTGGATAATTAGTTTGATCTGCTGATGAAGTTGGTTATTATGGAAAATATTGACAGGATAAATTATTCCCAGGCCAAGTCTGAGGGAAGAAAAAAATTGGCTGACCCATAGAGAGGATAGGATTTTGCTTGTTGCTTCTTGCCTTTGATACTGACTGCTTGTTCTCTTTTAAAAAACAACAACAATACAGTGTGATGGAACAGATCTGACTCCCAAGATCCAAGATCTTAAGCCTCAATGCCTCGTCTTCCTAAACATTCCAAGGTGGGCTGTTAAATTCACTGCCAAAAAAAATAAGTCATTGCTTTTATGCTGCATTCTCAATTTTCTAAACCCCTCCCTGTGTTTTCAGTAGTAGTTCATTTTTCTCCCTTCCTTCTTGTGCATAGGTACTGTGCAGGCACTATGCCTTGGGGCAACCCTGGAGAGCATCATGACTTTGAACCCCAACGCCATGATGATGGCTGCCTTGAAGTCATTGGCTTCACTATGACCTCTCTGGTGAGTAAGCCCAGCTGTTCTGACTTTTCACTCCAGTCTGCCTAAGTAGCCATATTGTTAAAGTGCATTCATTCATAAATTTCCTTTTATACTTTGGAAGCATCAAAGTATTACTTGCAGGCACAATAGAAATTTCTTTCACTGTACATCTCAGATTACACCCTGATAGCTGAGATGAACTAAGTAATCACAGAATATAATTAATAGGTAAGAGAAGTACCAACCTTTTATTTGTTGAGCAGATAACATCCTGCTTAAGAGTAAACAATGGAACATTTGGTTTGCTGTATTCCAGACTGGACCTTCACCACTTTCATTTGAATGGCTAAATTAGGTTCCATTCATTTCAGTTGTACTTCATTTTGCAATGGAAATTGTCAGGACTGGAAACCCCGGCTAGATTAGATTCACATGTTTGGAAACCACTGAGATTAAAGCCCAATCAGTATTAACCCCCTGTGCTAGCAATTTATGTTGTATGAAGAGGTGCCATTGCATTAGTGCCAAATATGATTGCTAGGACTGAATTAATATAAAGATTCAACAGGGATTTACTATTATGTAAAAAAGTTGAGGTTTGTTAATGCCTTTTTCTACTGCACCAAAGGGAGTTGGAAGTTAGTGTCTTTTTTTCTTTTTCCCCCTTGCTTTCCCCCACTTTCTCTTCCCTTTTCCCTTCCCTAACTTCCCTACTATTTACTTTTGTATTTTCTTTGTATGCTATATTATAAACTAACAAGAAAATGGTTGAAAAAGAGATTCAGCAGGGACCAAAGGGTTAAAAGCCTAATAAAGCAACTGAAGAACACCTTGATAGTTTGATCCTAAGTGCATGAGTTTGCAAATGGTATGTCTGGGGATATAAGGCTGAGAAACGTTCTTAAGATTTTTGAACATCATTGTTATAGTGCAACTCCATATACCATTGGGAATCAGCTGCAGTACTTTGAGTCAATGGAGTGGAAACTGCAGGCAAACCAAGCTCTCTGACACATTCAGAGCAACTTTCTGATGGAATGAGCTAAGCCCAATAATTTATTGTCTCCAAGCAGGTGATTTATTTTGTCCAAAAGAGCAAGGGAATTAGGCTACATGTCCTTTTACATTCCTTTCCAATTGTATAATTCTGTGACAAATTTCATGACTCCTGAGTATTTCAGGCCATGTTGGACCATGCTACTCTCTGCATGCATGTGTAAGGGTTCTTCAGAATAGATCAAACTGAAACCCATTTTGAGACCCAGCTGTAGTTTATATGATTTCTATTAGAGTGAAATATATTTAATCCATTTACTTCATCCTCTTTTTTGTTCTCTAGGCAGCACTGCAAGTGGGTGGCCATGGAGAGCGGCTTCACCAATGCCGGGAGGTGGTACTTACCACATCCAAAGCCATCCCCATGCAAGTGGATGGGGAACCTTGTAAGCTGGGAGCTTCCTGTATACGCATTTCACTGCGCAACCAAGCAAACATGGTTCAGAAGACCAAGAGAAGAAACTCCATGCCTGTATTGAATGAGTATGTACTATAGGGAGGAATTCCCAGCTTTGGTACAAGCAAGAAAGGAGGTGTCACCAGTTCACAGTATTCAGCTTTGCTACAATTTCTCTTGGATTTCAATCATATCCCAAACTCTAAGGCTCAATGTCAGGGAAGGTTCTTAGGCTATAAGACAGTTTTGTAGCTCTCTGAAATTTTAGCCAATATTTTTAATTTAATTTTGAGTGACCATTACTTTATTTTAAATAGGTTCTTATGACAAGTTGGAAAGCATTATCCGGTGAAGGCTATATAAGACATTATGAAATCAAAGAGAATTACATTCTCTGCCAGTAGTGTAAAAGATTCAGCAACTCTTCTCTACTTAACCCGTTAAATCCCAAAAAAATTGTAGGCAAACACAATGTTCTCTTCAGATGCCTTTATTTGGATGATTCAAGTTGTTCCAGATTCCTAGTAATCAAACAAATGAAAAATTGAGGAAGGGATGTTACATGTTTGTTACAAATAGGTTTCTGATGATTGCCCTATTATCAGAAGAAGGTGGGGAATGGAGAGTAATTTTATTAATTCACTTACAGTGATAATTACATATTTTGGGAAATGTTAGCACGGGGTCCCCAATGTTCGGTCCATGGACCAGCACCAGGCCACAGCATGCCAGAAATTGGGCCACGCAAACAAGCAAAACCCTATCCACGGAATGCAGCAGCACATGAAACCATGCCCCCTCCAGTCTGAAGAAAAACCACCCTCCACTGATCCCTAGTGTCCAAAAAGCACGTTAGCAGCTTCTTTCTTGGGATGGATGGGCCTACAAATGATACCTACAAAATTGCAGGTCGGGGGAAAATAAATATATCTCTTTAAGCAATACTTTCTATTGTCTGGAGGGCAGATATACTGTAGCTTGCATTCATTCCCCTGTTCCCCATTTGAAATGACACTGATCGATTGTCAATATCTCTCTTCCTATTTAGCCTTATCCCAGTAGATAAAAATGTTCATACTGTAGTTCTATTGCCTATCTGCATTGTCCAAGTGAGTTTTTCTTCATAGCTATCAAACATTTCTCTCAAGGTGAAACTAGATGTGCAACATGCAGCTGTTGAGCTTGCTTTTTCACAACTAAGAGAAGTTTGTTAGAAATGTGACACATTAAGGTTATTGTTGCTGTTAGAAAATATTGTTAGAAAATATTGCCTGTCAACTTCTCAATCAGTAGCATCTCCTCTTCTTTTTTGTACACAATAGTGTTATCCTCTCTACCTTTTCAAACATATGCTTCATTTTTTTCAGTCAACAACCAATTCCAGAACGGTTAAGAATCCGTGTAAGCCGAATTGGCATGCATGACTATGAAGCACTTCATTATGACAAGGAAAAACTCAAAGAAGCTTGTAAGTAATTTGTTTAAATAGAAAGGCCAAGCACCCTACAGGAACATCTGGCATTTGCAGCTGTTTTATTATTGTACCCACTTTCTCTCAATATCTGGCATGTTAAGATAAGATGTTAAAATAAGACCTCTTTTAGCCTTTGTGATACATTGTAATACTGAATAAGATAAATATTAAAAGGGCCTTGCATCAGAATGTGAGGAATGGCACACTTTTAGAAAAAAAGGGTTTAGTCCTCAGTGTAAATCCCTAAAAAATTTCCCACATAGAGTAGTTTTTTCCATCAGAAGTGCTGATGAGCGAGCAGTTTCTCTTGGGTTGATGAACCAAAGTAAAATACTTGTCAAATTGAGCAATCATAACAAATGTGATTAGCAGGCAAAAGTAACTGCATATTCTTTTTACAGCCGTGCCTTTAGGAATTATCGTGGTTCCAGGAGACAGTGATTTGGAATTATGCCGGACCCACATTGAAAGGCTTCAAGAGGTGAGTTGCCAGATAAACTATTGTAAGGAAAAAGTGCAATTTTGCTGCATTTATGACTCATAAATGCATACCTCAGTCATATCCTTACTTCATTGGTTATCTGTACTTCCATAATAATAATGATTTTCTTGTTTTGAAGTTAAAAGCAAAGAATAGATAGATAACAGATAATCAGAGTTGGAAGGGATCTTGTAGGTCATCTAGACCAACCCCCTGTCCAAGCAGGAGACCCTACACCATTTCTGACAGATGGGAGTCCAATCTCTTCTTGAAAGTCTCAAGTAATGACACTCCCACCTTTTGAGGTGTTCCATGAGATATTCTTGTTGCCAGTTCACTGCACATAAAAAAGGAAGAAGCTTATTTTTATTTAAATTCAGGAATTCTTCCTCACATGCTCTGGCAAAGAATTCAGGCTGAGCTGAATTTGTATAAATTTGTATGACCATTTGTATACAGGAAATATGTGGACAAAACAAGGAGTAACAAATCCAGATGGGGTCACTGATTTCTGGGGGAGGCCTGGCAAACTGAAAATACTTTTGGAATAACAGGGCTGAATATCATGAACCATTGATAAGATATTTCAATGGTTCTTTGATACAAATCAAAGAACCATTGAAAGGCTTCAAGAGTGGAGTAGACCAGTTTTTCAGAACCTCCCCAGACAAGGAGAGGATAAGAGATCACTCACATGCGTTCCAGGTGGCATCTCCTTACAAGGAGACCACAACAGCAATCTTCCCCAGGTTACAGTGCTGGGAGACAAAAGGATTAGCTATCTTGCTTGCAGCCACAGTGGAACCTTTTAAACACAAAGTTCACAAGCTTCACTTTCTAATTTTTTTAAATTGCCCTATTAATCATCTTAAAACTGTTTGAAAGATAAAAATTAATTACCATCTTAAGAACTAACAGAATTTGAAATAAACAGTAAAAACTAAACAAGATTTTGATATGAGAAAGTTATAAATTGAGTTAGGATAAATATATTTGGAATATTTGGACCTTAACTATAAAATTTTGGAATAAGCTATAAAAATATAGAGAGCTTCTGATGGTAACTACTGTAGAATTATTTTGACTATCTTGATTCATAAGACAAGTAACTTTATGATTTTAGAAATTGAACTCCAGAGGATTCTACTTAGAAAGATTTTAAGTAGAAGAGGAAAAAATACAAGCCAACTTAACTTACAAAATGACACAAAACATCATACCCTCATGGAGTCTGTTTCTGACAGTTTGATCAGCCACATGAACATTTGTGGCCCGCTGGAGGTCATTTTGCAGGGCTCTGGCAGTGCTCTCCTGTCCATCCTTGCACAAAGGCGGAGGTAGCTGTCCTGATGCTGGGTTGTTGCCCTCCTACATCTCCTGATGTACTGGCCTGTCTTCTGGTAGTGCCTCCATACTCTGGACACTACATTGACAGGCACAGCAAACCTTCTTGCCACAGCTCACATTGATGTGCCATCCTGGATGAGCTACACTATCTGAGCCACTTGTGTGGGTTGTAGATTCCATCTCATGTTACCACTAGAGTGAAAGCACCACCAGCATTCAGAAGTGACCAAATCATCAGACAGAAAGCATAGGACCTGGGAAGTGGTCTGTGGTCACCATCTGCAGAACTACTCCTTTCTTGGGGATGTCTTGCTAACTGCCTCTGCTTTCCACCTGTTGTCTATTCCATTTGCACAACAGTAGTGAAATTGATTGTCAATCAGTGTTGCTACCTAAGTGGATGGTTTGATTTCACAGAAGTGTGACTGACTTGGAGTTACATTGTGTTGTTTAAGTATTCCCTTTATTTTTTTGAGCAGTGTAATTTAATCCATCTGAATTTCCCAAAGGATTTAATTGATAAGAGATGTGTAAATATCCATAATCAATAAAGATATAATCTAGAGATAATGTAGATTATAATCCTGTTTTAATCTAGAGAGCTAACTACTCAAGAGGATGGATAAGGGAAAATAAGTACATAATTATTCTCATATCATTTAATATCCTCAAAGAAACATTCCAAATGAAGTTTTAATCCTACTTGATTTGTAAGACGGACACAAATGCTTTCCACAATGACTCAGTCTCAGATCCAGAAAGAACTTCATTTGGGAGAGATTTCTGAATGTTATTTTTTTTGTTGTTTATTCTGCCTTAATCTAAAAAACCCATAATAGACCTGTCTTTATAATTCTTGGTAAAGAATTATCAAATTCAAGATAATTGAATTTGAATTTAAAATCAGAAAATATTTATAACCAATGTTCCAAATTCTCTTTCAACAGAATCATCCTGCTTTTTTCTTCCTTTAGCTTACAGTTTGAGAGTATGGTATGCTTTTTTTAGAAAGGGCATACCCCTTTCTAGAAAGAGCAGCTTTCTCTAATTTGGTGGCTTCAAGTAATATTCCTATCCAGCTCAACTAATTGCCGTTCATCTGGGACACTAAGTTTGGGAAAGTTGCCCTTGAAACTAGATTTACAGAAAAGTACAAAATAAAATGGGTATTTGTTTAGTTCTAATCCCTCTCCTTCCTGCTCTCTCTCTCTTACATTCTGGATTCATTCTTTGTCTAGTATTTGAGTATCAACCAGGTAATGAAAAATGCAGAAGTTCATGCTAGAAGGGTCCCAAAACTTTACATCTCTCAGTTTCTTCAGATAGTTGGGACTATTATGGAAAGGAAGAGTTCTGAAACTGGTTCATTTAGTGGCAACATATGATAGAGGCAGTGATAGTGTAGTCGTTGAATTATCAGGATGGTATTTTTGAGCACTTAGGTTCTACTACCTACAGTTCCTGTCTTCAAAGTCTCCTTATGACTTGAGACAGTTGGCCCACAGAGGCTCATCAGTGGTATGGCATGCACCTGCAAATTTCAGTGAGAGCTTATTGAGGAGAGGGTGCCATCAACATTTCAGAAGTGTTTTGCCATTGTCTCCTTCCTAGGGCTGAGAGGGTGTGGCTGGTTCAAAGTGACTCAGCTGGTTTTGTGCCTAAGGTGGGACTAGAACTCAAAGTCTCCCAATTTCTAATTTGGTACCTTAACCACTACACAAAACTGGATCTCTAATGAAGTTCTTCATTACCGTCATGGTAACCCAGCTCCTTCCCTTTCCACAGGACTTCCCTTCTTGCACTTCCACTATTCAGAATCTATTTCCTCGGGTGTGTATCTTTTTCTCTCTTCTTACCAATGAGTCCTATTTTTCCTTCTGTTGCTTCCATAATTAGCTTGCATCAGTAACTGTTCAGTGATATTTGGGCATGTTTGTTGAGCTGTACAACTTTATGCTCTAGTATGCATGCTAGTATGCACTGAGTCTACCTGGGTTATATAGTCAAGACAAAGAAAACAGAAGAGATGGGTAAGCCTAGGTGAAATAGGAACACAGGGCAATTGATTGTTTTATCATTCATTTATTTTGATCCAGGAGGGAGATGGAGCCAAACCAAAGACATTGTCATGCCAGAAGCTCTCCCCCAAATGGTGCTTCCTAGACTGTGAGTATATTTGACTGTGGTTATTTCAATATCTGCAAACTTTAGAATCAGTATGTGGGAACATACTTGCATCAAAGATTTCCCATGTTACCATCTTGGGAAAGTCTTGCCACTAACACTGGCACTGCAATGGAAAATGTTTCTATAACAGGATTTTTTTTTTTTCTTTCACATGGAAAGAATGGCTGCACCTTTGGAAATTTATTTTGTTCTTCATTGCCTTCCCTGTCCATTTTTTTGGCTATTCTTGAATACACATGAAATAAAAGAACCTCTTTAGAATTTCATGCAGGAATCACTAAAACATTTGAGTTGGAGGGAGCCATGTTAATTATAGAGTGCAATATTTCTACAAGAATCAAAAATTAAATCATCCCAGACAAATAGCTCACCGTCCTCTGCTGGAACTGAATTTTTAAAGGGAAGCCTTTCTGGTTATTTTTTTAACCTGATACTCAATCTTTCTTTCTATAATTTAAATTCCTCATTCCATGTCCTAAACTCTGGAATGAGAGAAGGCTGGTTTTGACTTCCATGTGATGTCCTATCATATATCCCTCCATTGTCTGGTCTTAAGTTTAAATCTAAACACATTTTCTATCTGTTTCTTGTCCTCTGATTATTGTTATCATCCTCTATGAATCTGATCTGATCCAGTTTCTCTGAAAGGTCCTTAATGAACTAAACTCAGTACTTGAAGTGAAGTAAAACCAAAACAGAATAATTATGTGCCGTGAATTGGGAATTAATTTCTGTTTGATCAGCCTAAAACTGCCTTGGTTATTTTTTGCAGAAACATCACCATGCTGACTCTTCTTTGGTTTGCAGCATAAATTATTCCAAGTTCTTATGAAATGAGTAGAAAACAAAAGTACAAGCACAGAGTACACTTACTATATAGCCATAGTGCTTGTACGCATTTTATATGTTTAAGCAAGTAATGTTTCATTTTTCTCTTCTAAATTCAATTTAGCCTCTTTCTCCAGCAAGAGATTATAGATTTTAGTTATGTCTTTTTGTGGTATTAGGTATCCTGTCTAATTTTGTCTCTCCTTCTAAGCCTTTCCCATGCAAATATGAGTTTACAGTCCATCATCTACTTTAGCTGAAAAGTTAGTTGGTGGAGGAATAAGTGTAGTTGAATTTAACATTTGTTGTTAGCGATAACAGAGCTGCTACATTTGGACTACAATGATCAATAGTGGTAACAAGAATATACAGAAAACTTTATTTCTGAAACGATCAAGTGCTCTTGATTTTTGCAGTTCAGATATGGTAGCCCTGAATTTGGTTTAATTGATTAGAGAGAAATGTAAAACACGAACAAGTGCTTAATAGTTATTCTAGATCTATATGCACAAATTAGGGGGCAAAAATACTGTTTTAGAAAGTAGATGTATGAAAAAAATGTTTACTCAGTGGATGGAGAATATTTTTGCCTGAGGTCAGCACTAGTTTCAAGAAAGGATATCTCGATCTATATGCCCACAGTAGCAAAATTGGAAATGGACAGGACAATCCACTCACCCTTTCCCCACCTCTCTTTTCCTTCAATGGACAGTAAAGTAGCACCATCAGATTCAAAATTTCTTTTTATGTATTGTATAAAATACTGAGATATCTAGAAACATAAAATAATCTACTATTATGCTTGGTCCCATAAGCATTCTAACTCATTGCTATAATTAGACAGAAGCCATAATTCATTTTGCTCTGTCATTGTAATTCACTTAAATCATTTGCGTTTTAGATCACTAGGCTGGAATAAAGCCATTCATTTAAACTCCAGGTTAGGGAAGGGCTGTTTCTGAGCAATAGAATCTGTGCTTTATAGAAAGTCCTTGGTTCTGTTCTTGACATCTCTAGATTAAAGAGAACACACTTATGCCTGAATTAAAGAACTAAGAGTAGTCATTATGCAACAGTGTTGTTTTACAATATAAATATCAGGATCTACTTAGATCAGGGTTGTCAAACTCATGGCATCATGTTGTAGCATGACATATCGCGACTTTTTTCCCCTTCATTAAACCGGGGTAGGCATGGCCAGCACATGATGCATCTGGCCCACAGGCCGCAAGTTTGACATCCCTGATTTAGATGGATTAACGGCATATATAATAAGGTATTTTGTGTTTCAGAAAAATAGAACCTTGGCTTCAAGGAAATGTCTTGAAGAAGCTTCACTTTCATCCAATTGCAGAACCTTTTGTCTATCCAAAATTTTAATGAGGAATTTATGCTGTTGGCATCTGTTGCCATTTCTCCATATTGGACTATTAACTCTTGGAACAATTTTGGATAGATAAGATTTTTTTATAAATTGATTATAGTAATAATTTCTTAAGAGAGGGTTTTGAAACTTTAATTTTATCTTTTTTATTATTGTTGTTCTTGTTAACTATTTTGTCATTAGTATAGTAGATACTGTAGATGACAGGTTAAAAATTTGCAACTATATTTAGTATAAAATTTGGGGGGGAACAGTTCTGCAAAGGGTGGGAAGCTAATATTGTAGTAATGTACTAAGCAGTATTTAACCAGGGGGATAATATGTACATATATGTTATGGTTTTTTTCTTGTTTTAATGCACTTTTTAATGCCTTGTTTTTGTGTTTTTTCTCCCTTTTCTAAGTTTTGGAGTTTTGTGTTTTAAGTTTTTTTGAATAAAAATAAAAAGGGGGGAAAACTAATGACAGTCATTATACAACAGTAAATAACAGTGTTATTTTACAGTATAAATATCGGGGTCCATTTACAAGGGTTGTCAAATTGGCGGCCCATGGACTGGATGCATCATGCACAGGTCACACCCAACCCAGCTCTGTGAATGGGAAAACCGTTGTGAAATGTCACGTGATACCAACATGACGTGGCGAGTTTGACACTCATGATTTAGATGGATTAACAGCACATAATAAGAAAGCTTTTTGTGTTTCAGAAAAGTAGAACGTTGGTTTCAAGGAAATATCTTGAACAAGCTTCACTTTCATCCAATTACAGAACCTTTTTTACTTATCCAACATTTTAGGGAGTTTATACTCTTGGCATCCATTGCCATTTGTCCATGTTGGACAGAATGATAATGCCTGAATTAGATTTGCTTCTTGGCCAGCAGGTGGCTGTATAGGAAAAGACTGAAGAAAATAAAGCAGTTTCACCACAATTTAGCTAAGGATTCCCAGAAACAGTGAATACCAATGAATATGTTGCATTGAAATTTACTTTTTGTGCATCAAATTCAATAATAGCTTTTTTTGGGGGGGGGAGAGAAGGCAAAGTAATAATTGATTTCATTATTTCTTTTCCCCCTTGCTGGGCCTGTGACCCAACCAGCTGGGTTTTGCAAAAATTCCCAAGTGCTCGGCAGGGCAGCAGAAACTTGTTTACAAACACAGTTTTGTTCCAACTTCTTTCCCAGCTGCAATTTGCCCCCTACCTGAAGGCCTTCCTAAAGCTTTCAGCTGCACTTTTCACTGTTAGTAGCACGCTTCAGCTCTTTTTAAGATTTTAGTTTAAGCAAGACTCTGAGACTCTCCCACAGCTTAGACAATAGGAGCTTTTGTCCTCCTGTAGCAAAGCCAGAATAAGTTCCCAAACACACAGGGAGCAGCTTGCATGGTCTTTGGAGTCTGTTGATGCAGCACATCCCTCTGGGTCTCCCTTCAGGAAGGTTATAGCAGGCAACTGGAAAAAAAGCTCTTAGAAATCTAATGGATGGGAATAACATGAGATACAGTGGAATTTAACCAGGATAGAAAGTGGAGAGTCCAGAAAGTCAAAACAGACAGGCCACAATCAAGACTGAGGAGGACATTGGGAGAGATTCATGTCACTGCAGTTTCTTTTTATATAATACTGGTAGATTGAACTTTATTCCATATTCTTCCTTCTAATCAAGGTGTGTAAGAGAGAAAGAAAGAGTAATTCATTTCACTGACTTCATCTGCTTTCCCGATTCCATTTATTTGTTTGTGTGTTTTTCATACTTCTTAACTGCCCATCTCCCTCCATCCCTTTTCTCTGGGTTTTTTAAACTCTTTTCTCTATCCCTGCTCTCTCAAGGAACTGTAGGATACTAATGTCCTATCTGTGTCAGTAGGTCAGTTATTAGTCTCTTGTCCACTCCAATCCATCCCTTATTTACAAGGAATAGAGAAAGCAGTTCTTCCAAATGTACATCATTGTGTAATCTTGTTCCCAAATGAAGAGATGAAATCACCAACCCTGATGCTCAACATACACGCACATGGGCATGATTATGGGATCCCAATGAGAAAAGGCCATTTTTTTGTGCCCCTATATGAGGATCCTGTTCCCAGATATTGTTGCTGCAGATTGTTTTCTCTTTTTCTGCCAGTTTCCCAGCAGCATGTTCCAAATTGAGGAAAATGTGTCAATGGAAAAAAAGCTGGAGTGGTATTCAGGGGTAACACAGGCTCATTAAAATGGTTGAATTTCTGGCCTTCATCAAGAGCTCTGTGACTGTAAATCTCTCCCCGGGACAGGATAAACTAGGCTCTTTCACTCTTCTAATCTGCTCTGGCTTGTGTCATGAGCTCCCCTCCCTTCCCCATCACTTCTGCTCTATTCCCAAAGAGAATTCCCCAGTTTTTCTAGGGTCCAGCCATAGCAATCTCCCCATGCCCACAGCATTCTGAAAAATCCAAAAGAGGTAAAGAAAGTTCTGTAAGTCAACACAATGTAGTCACCTGAGCTGTGGCTCCCTACCTGAACTAAGAGGATTAGTGATTCTGGATGTGAGCACTTTCCTTCCACTTCCATAGAGCTCAGCCACTTGCTCCCAGCTGTTTGATGCATTGGAAATTCAGTGTATCAGAAGCGGTCTGAAACTGGGAAAATGGGTACCTCTCTATTTTCTCTATGTAAACTGTCAAAGATGGGAGTAACGCCTGCTAACATGAATCCCTGGCACTCCATGGATTTTATTTAATTTTAAATGTTCTTTCATTGATTAGCAGATAGTGATGATAATAACTATCAGTTTAAATGTCAAGATATGAAAGTGAGTTTTAACAATATATCCAGTGTGACATGCATATATGCCAGTATACCGAGTATACTTTTAAATGATTGAGATTTTATCAAAATTCACTATATTTAGCATATGCAAACGTGAAACAAGGGGAAAAAAGCACATTTTAATGAAGCTGATTTCTCTATTTGTACTCAAGCATGACTAAAAATAAGAGAATAATTTAATTAAACATAATATAATCATGTTTTATAAAAGTAGCTAACATTACCAAGGCTTATTCTATTCAGCATTCAGTTATGGAATACAGCCTTGAGCTCAGAATTCAACATCTTCCAATTGTCTCTTTGGAAAGGCAAATTCCAGGGTTTGCGGCTAGATGGATATATTGGGAAATAGTTGGACAATGTCAGTTAAATTATTGAGAAAGTGAATGAAAGCATTTAATAACTTCTTGGGATTCTGTAGAAATACCAAGTAACTTATGTATTTCTTTTACAGCAACCACAGCAGATCGTTTTTATAGAATAGACCGTGCCCAGGTGAGCTTTATTTTATTGTCCAAAGACAGTGGAGAATGAGTTTCTCCAATAAATAAAAAATAAAAAGTATATTTTCATGCTTTTTATGGAATAACATGATTTTTGGCATACATCTTGGTTTTTATTTGTTTTTAAATATTCAGTACCACAAGACTAATTGAATGAATTCTTTTCAGAAGTAGTTATTTCCAGCTAGATTTTTTTCTGCTTGTTTTTGATGTATTATATTGACTGTTTCCTAGTATGATTGATTGCTTATTGTACCCTATGATTATTAAGTGTTGTATCTTATGATTCTTGACTCTTGATGAATGTATCTTTTCTTTTATGTATACTGAGAGCATTTGGACCAAGACAAATTCCTTGTGTGTCCAATCAAACTTGGCCAATAAAGAATTCTAAATGTATTTATATAAGAAGAAAAACCAATTGCAATGATTTTTTGCATATTATCAGATAATATTGAGGTTTTGACCAGTTAATAATTGTAGAAAAAATAATTCTATCCCCAAAATTATTTATCTGTATATTTCTAGGAACATCTTAATTATGTAACAGAGATCTCCCAAGATGAGTTGTTTGTGTTAGACCCAGAACTGGTGCGCACTCAAACGGTGGGCATATCTGCCATGCCTGACCTTGTTGATGTTCCCTCAACACCTACAAAGCAACATCTTCCTCTCCCAATTTCACCACCATCTACACCAGTCTCCAGGTGAGGCTGTCTGCTTGGGGACTAGAGGTAAGAAAGACCAGGCTAGATTAAGAGAAGGACCCCAAGGAAAAATAGCTTAAGGTTTTATACAAAATGGGGAATGAATCTTTGAATTGGGATAGGAGGGCTTATTTGTCAGCTCCATTAAAAATACCAGGCCATGAAATCAGCTCCAACAACTTCTATTGAGACGGACTATACCAACAGCATTTTACAAGTCTGATTGTGCTGTACCTCCTCCTCCTTGTTCTTGTAGTTCAGTGAATAACAGAAGTGTCAGTCTAAGCCACTTCCAGAGATTATCTGAATGTTCTGGATTTTAAAAAAGTATCTTAGTCCCTTTTGCCTGGGCAACAATACCTGTGTCAAGGTCATATTCCTTACTCTCTATACCCATAGCTTCAATAATTGGTATATTAGATAGTCTATTTTAATTTTAACAGAATCGCATAGTGGTTCAAACTGGGTGAACAAGCCAGGATGAGAGGATGTGAATTCCTAAAAACTTCTTGGATCAGCTACTTACTTCAAATGACTTAAATAATTCCTTAAGTAGCACAAGTCAGAATTACCAATCTGTAGGAGCACCAAGATCTTCCCATTCTGTCTCTTTGATTCTAGGCAAATAGAATAGGAATTCTTACGGAAGGGAGGGGTTTGAATAGGAAGGACTTTTTTTTAGCTTTGAATCTTTCGTTTTGTTCTTCCAGCTCAGCAGCGGACAGCAGCCAGGCCCTTAAAGGTGAGACCTTTTGTTCACTATATGGACTATATAATTTGTTTCTAACTGTTCTTTAACATAACTGAAACAAATTTCAGAATTGAGAAGTGGGAAGCATCAGTGCTGTGTCCAGTTATATTTATTTGAACATTCATATCTGGGAAAGAAATTTGATCACCAATGTGCTTGCTCGTGAAGGTGAAATCTCACATTGAAACATATTCAGATTTGAAAAGCGTTTTAGTGTTTTAGTACAGCTTGCAGTGGAGTTAGCATCTGTAGGTGATGTTTAGATATAAAAGCATTACAGAACTCCAAAGATACAAGCAGGAGCCAGGCTAGAGCACTATGCAATGTGTTCTAATGCAGGAAAATTAAAGTTTTATTCATCCCTGCTACAACAGGAATTTAAAGTTGCTGGAGCCCTACTTGGGGAATTCTGGATGATTGTTGGATGATTGTTTTCAAGGCAAGAAGCATTGGCTTTGCATATACTGCCTTCCTCAACTCACAACATTTGGGAGAAAATGTCACAGCAATACAAAGTTAATCTTCCACCTGTAGCAGCATGGGATGCAAGGAAAAGCAGCAGGATTAAAGTCTCTACATCCGAATGGTGCATTGGGTGTGAGATTTGGAGTTGCAGGAAAAAGAAAACAGAACACCAGCAACCTGTGAAGATCAAGGAATTTCATAATTCTTATGCACCATCCTGTATATTCTATCTATGCCTATAAAAATGAGTAGCTAAGAGCAGTGAATATATAAACAGTGCAGCCCTTGGTGCTACCTGAGCTTGGTTGTTTTGTTTACAGACATTCCATTACCTGACTAGATGACATCATCCGTGCTTGTGAATGTGGGGTTTGTTCCCTATTTATATACAGTAACTTGCCCTGCCATGTTGGGCGGTGGGGGGGGGGGAATGCTGTTTCCTCCCCACTATTTCAAGTAGATAACAGTACCCTAGTCAAGGAACTATCATTACCACTGTAGCTGTTTAATAAACAAGATCTGCAAGCGAACACCCAAGTTCAGAGAGCACCAAGGACTTCAGAGTTCAAGCCATCATCTTCTATTGAAATGTAAACAATAGAACATTTTCTCAGGAAATGATGAATTTGAATAAATTATCTTGCCTCCACAGCAAGACACACACACACACACACACACACACACACACACACACACACACACCCCACACACTAAAAATAGTAAGGGATCCAATTCAGAATCTCCACAAGAAGAAAAAAGCTGTGCTTTTTCTCTCCCTTTTCACACTAGGATTACTCTGTTCTTACTTCTGAATAAGAATAACAATTGCAGGCTCCTGATTAAAACTTCTAGAGGTTTTGGGTTGCAACTTGTCCAAGATTGATGGAAGTAAGAGTTATCCTAATGAACATAGCAGTACACGAAAGTCACAAGCAATTTTATGAGGTTCTCTGGGTAATTATATCTGTGTTCATTAGCCAGCTTCTGTCCCTAAGCAGAATTATTGTCAGCCCCAACCCCTCCAGTTGCTGTTTCTTTGGCATTTGTCTTCTTCACATGTCTTGCCATCTTTTTGTCAACTACTTCATTTTGCACTCTGCTGTCTCTTTTTTACAGATGATGCATTGATAGATGCTGCCAAAAATAATGATTTTTCCAAGGTAACAGCTCTGTTGTACTAAAATCAAGCTGCAATGTTGAGAAGAATATAGTATCTATGCCACAACAAGGTCATCCGTAGTAGTTTTATTTAGGGTTGTATGTAACAATGCTGCATGCATTACTTCTCAATCTCTTCCCAGTCTCATAGTGGTGCCACTTGACTTGTTGATTTCAGCTTGCTTGTTATCCTTCACCAACAGTGCAGATTTTCTTTAAACCAGGTTGCCCTTTCATCCAGTGAAATCCTAATAGGCTCACTGAGGGCCACCTGTTTCTATCAAAGCTGTATTGTGACACCTAGAAGGTATGAAAAGAATTGCAATTAATTTTTCAAGAAAGGTATTTAGACAAGTTACAACTTAAAACCTTTTAGTTTGGATGACAGACTTCTAAGGACTTGAATAAATTCCGGTTGTATAGATCTAGCATACCCATCCAGTATTTATTTACAGTACAATTAAGAGTGTCATAACACAGCATTTTCTACTTCATACATGGATGTGGATGCATTCGTGTCAACTTTATGGACAAGTCCATACAATCAATGTTCTTGGCAAGATTTTGGAACTGGTTTGCCATTTCCTGCTTCCTAGATTTTGGAAATGGTTTGCCATTTCCTGCTTCCTAAATGTTAAGGAACATTTCTTGTTCCTTAAACAAGAACTGGTTGAAGGTCATTCAGCTAGTTTCATGTCTAGAAGTCACAGTTTCCCGATTTCTATCCTGCTGACTTAACCACTAGACCAAACTACTTCAGCTGTACTAACGAATCCTGCTGAATTCAGGTGAAAATCTTAAATCCAGCTAATTGTCCATGATTATCTCTGATGTCCTCTTTGTATCTATTCTTTGAGAATTCAGAACAATTTGGCACAATGTTTTATATTCAGTGTCGGAAATAGCTATAACACAATCTTTATTACATTGTATTACAAGGAGATTTAGGATGTGTTCCTTGAGCCAACTGTAACTTAAGACAGTGCTTGTTGCAACAAAGAGAAATAAAAAGCCCATCAGGTTACTCCATTAATGTCTCTTAATAGTGTTCTTATCCTCTTAAGAAGATAGAGGATAAGAAGACAGGAAGAATTGTGATAAAACTGAGTAATTACTATTTATAAAGTATTAACTCTTTGGACCCTTGTAATTTGTGAGTAGGCTGTTCAGTTCAGCACTTGTGTGAGCTTCTGTGCTTTTTATGCTCTGCAACAATTTTTTTCACATTCCATTTTGGAAATATTCTTTTTATTGATCAGAATTTGCAGTTCTGGTGCATCAGGATCAATCCTGTTACGATTGGGCTTGCATATCACCTTATTTCAGGCCGAAGTGGATTAGATAATGTATGTTACAAGATGGCAGCCATTATCTTAGCATGTAATGGCATGTGTAACTAAGGCATTACACCATACTATTGTTCATTTGTTTGGTCCTCGTATATTATATGAAAGAAAATTGTTTTTAGTTAACCCAGATTTAGCAAGCAATGAATGGAGCAGAAGAGACCTGGCCATTTGACTTTCTTGGATGATAAAGCAATGCCTTTGATATGGATGATGTAACACCTGGTTAAGTCCACCTGCCAGATGTCCCTCACTGTTACCAGCACAGAAATAGGATTTGACTGCAAATTTACTCCATTATGTGAAACAGTGAATGCAGAGAAGAACACTATCTCACAGATTCTCTAAATATATCAGATCAGCTGCTTCTGATTACATCCAATAATACTCCCTTTTGAATTGAAGACTGAAACATCCTTTTGCTGGAAAGGCCTTTTTAATTGCTTCTGGCTCATACCACAGTGCAAGTGATTAACTGTTAACTTCTTTTTTCCAGTAATCTCCTTTTGTTGCTGCTTGCTTTAAACTTTTGTGTAAATTGCTTCGATTGAGGCTTACCTCAATAATGTCTGTATTGTGGCTCATTTCAAGTGATTCTGTGTCGCTCTAGTTCAAAGAATTGCACCAAGCTGGCAAAGACTTGATGATGCGTGATCCCACAGGCCAAACTGTCCTTCACCATGCAGTCAAATCAGGGAGTAAGGAGATTGTGAAATACATAATTGAAAATGGTAAGTCAGGTCAGCAAAATGGATGAGTTTCTTAGCTGTGATTGTTTTAATCAGTTATCAGTGTAAGAAACTAATCAACAAGAACAGTAGATTTCATCATACTGTTTTTATTTTGGATTCTTATTGTGTTGTATGGTTGTGTATAACGCTATTCTGACTTCAGCCTTGAGAGCATGCTACAGATATTCTTCTAACATTAACTGAGGATTGCCACTTAGCAACTTGCCTGGCTAGTTACTAAACACTTGTCTATCAGAAAGCCAACTAGTAATGTCACTGCCCAGTTAACCCTGGCTTTATCCAGTGCTCTTCACTATTCCAGTTTATTGTTATCTTTTCTCTGGGCAGATAGGCAAACAGAGCAGTTTTCTGGTATTCTTATTTTCTGAGAGAATCAGTGAAAATGTGTGAATCAATATGGCAACCATAGATTTTGTGAAAAGAGCCAGTCTAATGATTAAATCACCTGGCTAGAAACCAGGAAATGGTGAGTTCTACTCCTACCTTAGGCACAAAAGCTAGATGGGTGACTTTGGGGCAGTCACTCTCTTTCAGCACAAGTCGTCTGATTTGGTTGTTCTTGTGGGTAAAATAGAAAGAAAAAGGAGTATTAGGTACACCGAGTTACTTATAAAAGCAGTAAAGGTGGAATATAATTAAATAAATAGATAAAATATATAAAGCAGATTTAGAATACTAAGTATTAGAAAATGAATACAGTGCACTTCACAGAATGTGTATTTTAGTATTTATGAGAAATGCATATTCCATTTTCTCTATAGTGGGAAGAAAGTAGATTCTCTATCTATAGTAGAAGGGGAAAATAGTGGCATGGATCATATCATGCAGATTGATCTCTCTTTCTCTATTCCAGCTCCTGCAGAGATTTTGGATGTGGCAGAAGAGAAGTAAGTCCATTCTAAGTTATGGTGGCAAAAAATCACAAGGGAACTTATATATTGTGTTTGTTTTTCAGTTGACCCAGTTCTTTATATATGGGTCCATGTGTATTTATGTATCCATGTGTTTGTTCATTTATTCATTCAAATTTGTATGGCCACCCATCCCAACAATTGACTCTAGACAGGGAACAGTCTTGTATGTGGGGAAGGATAGTTCATCCTTGCAGTCTGTCCTTTGGGATCATGGCTTTGAAAGCTGTCATACTGCACAGGTTGTGTTGTTAGCATAAATTCTTATGTCTTAAAAAAAAAGTAGAAGGTTACTCTTTTTCCTCATCCCTGTCCCTTAGAGTTCCAGCTTTCTCTGCTGCTTAGTACCGACTTTGAAAGAGGATTTGTGTCTGTGGATCTAATTTGCAGAGGCAGTGGAAGCTTTATTTTCCTGCCAGCAGCTCCGCTTGCAGAAAAGGTGGGCAGCCTGCAGATCATAAGAGAATCCTGGTGCAAGGGAATTACATAAGAACTTCAGTAGATTAGAAATCTCCAGAATCAGTTGTTTCTGCTTAATGTTTTTCTTCTTGATGCCACATTCACCCTCAAATTGCTGTTTTTCAAAAAATGCTAAGTCTGGCTTATTAGGGAGGACTTTCCCCCTTTGTTGTCTGTCCCTCAGCTTTTCTTCCTAGCTGGTGTAAGAACTGATCCCCATGCCTTACTAAGGCCATGCAAACATTAACATACAAGAACCCGGTTCCAGCCAGGGCTGTGTTGGACCTTAATGTATTATTTGCCTTTTGGAACATAGCAGAAGAGAATATGTACTTTTGATTCTAGTTCTCCACTTTAATCTTCCCGTTAGTGGCGAGACCAGTTTGCATCAGGCTGCAGCACTTCGTCAACGGACCATCTGCCATTACATAGTGGAGGCTGGAGCTTCACTGATGAAAACAGATTTGCATGTAAGAATTTCTTCTTCTCAATGGAGCATTGGGAATACGAGAAGGGGAATGAAATTTCTGTATTCTGTTCTGAGTTCAGAATCAATAACAAACCTTTTTGTGTAGCACAGTAGTGTATCCACAAGAAAGGATGACTCTGTGTGACTTCCTATCCCACTAGCTAATTAATTTTGCAGGCTAGGGAATTGTAAACGTGCTGCTAATACACTGATACCTACACTTGAGTATTGTGTTAAATATATAAACCAGACTTCCCCCAGAGTCAGAGCTGGAATTCATGTCAGATGAGAATTCTGGAAGCTAAATCTCATCACCACTTGGGGGTTATACCAAATTGTGTATATCAAATGGATCTTGAAAAGATGCTGGCCAGGAAGGGAAATGAATTATACTCAGTAGGAAAAGTAGACTGTGTATTTTACGAAGATAGATCTGATAGTGGTCTGCTGCATTTAAGATAACAGCTTGGCAAATAGTTTTGTCTGATCTCTTTAACTGCCAGTGTTTCTTTCTCTAACTGTAAATCCAGAACACCCCTTTCCCCCTTTTCCTTTTCCTAACTTTGTTGCAAAATTGGCTCACTGTAACTTTTTCTGACTCTTAACAACATTGTCAAGCTGTTGCTAAAAAGTTTAATCATTTTTAACGCCATAGAGCTGCAGAATCTTGAAATATGGTCATAGCTCTATTTTAATACCTAAGCGGAGAGACTTAAAGAAGGTATTAAGGTATTCTTTGGCACAAAGACTCCTAGTGGCTGGCCTGTCGTTTGTATTTTCTGGTGAATTAGATTTATCCAACAGTAGATGTGATTAGAAGCTGAATAGTAGTCCTACCCAATGAAAACGTATTGTGTCTAGTGTTGGCAAAATTTCTCGGGACCCATGAGTTCATTGAGCAAGAGTAGATCCTAATGGGCTATAAAAACATCAGAGCATTTCAAACAAGCAATAAAATCCTTTGCCAACCACAGGAAGATTTTTGTAGCCAGTTCTGTTCAGCTCCTTGAACCTCTGTCCTTTAGTCGGTCACATGGATATTGTAACGTGACCAAACAACAGTTGCCGGAGTTGGAGTTGGAATGGCCAACCATTTTAAACGGAAAAGGGTCCATGTGAGATTGTGCTGAGAAAAATAGTCTGCAAAGTAAGATTGTGCCTTTTCTTCCTCACAGTTGTAAATACCTGCCTTGGTGCCTGCATTGAAGGGTGTTCCTGACAGGAGACACTACTGAATCTGTTATTTTCCTAATTTAACTTTCTGCATTTTGGAACAAGAACCTGAGGACAACAAAGCTAGAGCCAATGTTCCATACATTCCCATGTGTCTTCCTAACTTCCTGCCAACTATTGAGTGTTCATGCTATAACATGGTTTAATGTTTCCCTTGCAGGGAGAGACTAAATTGTGTTATGAGGGTATACAAAGCATTTTTTCTGAATAAATGCCAGCATGAGTCAAATACAATTTGTTCTCTGTTCCCTGAACAAATAGTGAACTGGCTGAAACATCCTGTATCACAAATCTCCAGCAGCCAGCAGGAGAAGGATGCTTTGGAAACCTGATTTTAGCTTCAGTTTCCGTGCATTTAAGGGGGGGATCTCTCTGCCGCTATTCCTGTTGCAAGAGAAAATAAGCAGTTGAATGGAATAAAATGATTAAAAAATGATTTAGTGATTAAAGATGCTTAACAGTGAGATTGTGAAGGAGTAGCCTCTGGCTTGTACCTGTGTGTGGAAACTGCATATGACTTCATGCGTGTGTTTTGTTTCTAGCTTTCTCCTTCACTTGGAGAACGACTTTGATAGCAATTTGCAGGAACTGGGTATGTCTATTTCTTATGAAAAGAAGGACTAGGGATGATATGATAGCAATGTTCCAATATCTCAGAGGCTGCCACCAAGAAGAGGAGGTCAAGCTATTCTCCAAAGCACCTGAGGGTAGGACAAGAAGCAATGAGTGGAAACTGATCAAGGAGAGATCCAACCTAGAAATAGGGAATAATTTCCTGACAGTCAGAACAACCAATCAGTGGGTGACTTACCTGGTGCTCTGGAGATTTGTAAGAAGAGATTGGATGAACATTTATCTGAAATGGAATAGTGTCTCCTGCTTGAGCTGGGTGATGGAGTACAGGTAGTCCTCAACTTATGACCATCATCGAGCCCAAAATGTTAAGTGAGACATTTGTGAAGTGAGTTTTGCCCAATTTTACGACCTTTCTTGCCATAGCTGTTAAGTGAATCAGTGCAGTTAGTAAGTTAGTAACCCGGTTGTTAATTAAATCTGGCTTTCCCATTGACTTTGCTTGTCAAATGGACACAAAAGGTGATCATAAGATCCAGCCAAGGTCATAAATATGAACCAGTTGCCAAGCGGCTGAATTTTGATCACATGATTATGGGGAGGTCGTAACTATGCAAAACTGCACTAGTCACATTTTTCAGTGCCATTGTAACTTTGAACAGTCACTAAACGAAGTGTTGTAAATCGAGGACTACCTATAGAAGATGTCCAAGGTGCCTTCCAACTCCTACTCTATAAATTTGTAAATAAGGGGAGGAAAGTGAAGCTAAGAAGTTATCTCTCTATCTCTGTCTCATCTACAATATATCTATATCTATATCTAGCTCTATCTATCTGTGGCTGCTTATAAAGGAGGCCCTGCATGTCTGTAGCCTTGTATATTCCATTGAGATATAACCAGTCTCTGAAAATCATTTTGATTAATTGGATTCCTTCCTTCCTTCCTTCCTTCCTTCCTTCCTTCCTTCCTTCCTTCCTTCCTTCCTTCCTTCCTTCCTTCCTTCCTTCCTTCCTTCCTTCCTTC
>BLBF01000005.1:55915404-55937194 GCA_015471245.1 Laticauda colubrina | reverse complement strand
TTCCTTCCTTCCTTCCTTCCTTCCTTCCTTCCTTCCTTCCTTCCTTCTTTGCTTGCTTTCTGCTAGGAGTTGAGGGCCACAGTAGGAGACTTGTTCTCTCCCACTTTCAGTACAGGCGGCAGCTAGCCAGTTTTTCTTGGCCTCCCTCAGCAACGTGTTTGTTCAGTGCTGGTGAAGTGTGGGGGTTGTGAGTGAGAGGGAGGGAGAGTATGTGCTATGGGGGAAGGAAGGGGAGTCATGGCTGAAAACTGTTAACAGATTTAGTTTTTATGGAGTGCAGGAGTTCATTAGCGGACACAGTCCAGATGGCTGCAGTACGTTCATGAAATATGAGCTTCCTTGGGGATTCAGGAGAACTAGTAAGGCTGTGAGGATGATATTTCAGGGACCTTCCCAGGCATATACCTCACCCAGCCAGCACCCCCACACTCCTCCTTACTTTCTCAGAATGAGTAGACGAGCTACAAAGTCAAGAAACACAAGCTTATGTTAAAATTGCTCACTTTTCCTGTTTACACTCTTGCAGTGTGAAGATATGGAAACAGTGGCACCCACTCCTCATATCCAGTAAAGGGAACAGAGTGGGCATACAAACAGGCCCTTGAGGACTTATTTAGCTGTTAGTTGCTAATCTTCCAGAAACTCCAAAACTTTCCATCTAGGCAGGCTCTTCCAATCTTACAGCTTTTCTCCACATCTCTTGAGGCAAGACTGGAATCTGTGTATGTAGCTACAGCCCTACACTTGGGGCCCTTTTCTTTCAGGGCTAAATGTGAATACAGATTTCTTAGGATAACTAGTAGGTGCATCTAATATAGATATCCTTATTTATGGGAAGTAGTATGCACAGTTCACAGAGTTCAAAGTTGATGTGGAAGGCATTATTACTTTTTATCATTGTACATGTACATCTGTAATACAAAAAGGGAAGAGACATATGCATTTTTTGCATTCATTTGTCTCTTGCCCCAGTGTACAAATATGTGTGTGTATGCCTGCACTTACTGTATCTACTTATTTGTTTATGAGACAAAGCAAGTCATAGCAGCAGCCAAATGATCTGATGTTTCTTTCTGTGGGAGTTGTATGGAGCCAGTAATTAAAATTAAATTATAAATTTCTTGGACAATTTTATAAATGATGTAATGCCTATAGCTATGTAAATATGATTTACAAATCTATGGGTTTTTTTAAGAATATATTTTCCATATTCGTACCCAAATTTTATTGTTTTAAAATCCTAGATGAGACTGTTAACCCCTCGAATTGCCAATTATTAGATGTGTCAAGCGTCTAATGCAGGCAGGGGTGTCAAACTCGATTTCATTGAGGGCTGCATCAGGGTTGTGTTTGACCTCAGGGGGCCGGGGAGTTGATGAGCTCAACGTCACTTGTCGAGGCTCCATTTTAAGCTGCGACAGCCTCCTACAGTCCTCTGTTAGCGAAAACAGAGCTCTCAGAACAACATTTTTGCTAGGAGAAGGCTACAGGAGGCCATCACAGCTGAAAACTAAGCCCCCGAGCCGCACATGGCCCTCCCAAGCTCCATTTTTACTGGGAGAGGCACCACGGGCTGGTCCTTCACTGTTTTCAGGGCGGCCCCACGGGCCAGATCTAAGCATCCCACAGGCCAAATCTGGCCCGCAGGCCTTGAGTTTGACATCCCTGATCTAATGGATCACAACAGAGTTGAATTCAAAATGAAGAGGAGAGTGAAATTCTGTGGTATCGAAGAGTTTTGTGTTCCAGTCTCCCCTTTTGTTTCCTTCCTCCCTCCTCACAGGGAGACACAGCCAAGCACAGAGCTGAGAAGGCAAACGATCCCGACCTGGCTGCCTACCTCGAAAATCGACAGCACTATCAGATGATCCAGCGGGAGGATCAGGAAACAGCCGTGTAGCACTCAGCATGCCTTCATCGTTTCCTGGGAGGCAGAGAAGCCAAGTAGCGTGGGAACCTGGCTAGCCTTTTCTTGAATGTCCATCACACAGAGGATCCAGAGTTTTCTGTTTGGGCTTGGCCACGGTGCTGTTATTTATTCATGTAATGGGTATTGAACAATGCTGACTTCCACATGCCTCACCGCCATCACATTCCATGGATGGATACCTCCGCCTGATATTTCATTCCTATCTGCTTCCAAGTTTTCTTGACCCTCGCAGCTGTTGCTCTCAAAGCAGGAAAAACCCTTGTCAACCTTGTGTTATCTCCCTAAAGGCAACATCTGCAACCCCTTTTAGATCTTCTAAATCAATTCTGCTGATTTCCCAGCAGTGGGTATTGTCTTTCTCAATAGTTTCAACAATAGCAATGCCCGTCGTCTTGGTATATTCTATACTGGAAATTTGCTAGTCCAATTTTTGAGAAGGCATACAGAGGAGACCTGTGTTTATTTACTATAGCCCTCTCTTGTTATTCAGGCCACTGTAGTATTCAATTACTTGTGTAAACTGGGTGACAGTCACATTGGCAAGCAATCCAAGTATCCAAAGCAAGCTATGGGCTTGGTTTGCATCCTCTCAGCACAATATATCCCTCTTCCTCCCTTTCTTTTATTCCTTTTACTATGTTGACCCTGTATTGCAAGCCCCATGCTGTAAAGGGTGTTTATATATCTTGTAAAAACAGGGAATACCAGGTCAAACCCCACTCTCCAATTTAAGCTGCTGCAAGCTGAGTTTTGAGACTGCCACACTAAATGTTTTGAGCAAAGTGCCTCCTCTCCAGATTTCTTTCCCCCTCTCCTTTCTCTCTCTTTCTGTTCCCATATATTACCTTTTTCTGCTTTTTACATTCACCAATTTAGGAAATAGCAGCCAGTTATAAGCATATTCAAAATACGTTTTGGAA
This sequence comes from Laticauda colubrina, assembly GCA_015471245.1. NCBI lineage: Eukaryota > Metazoa > Chordata > Lepidosauria > Squamata > Elapidae > Laticauda > Laticauda colubrina. The sequence goes on along the minus strand of BLBF01000005.1, from coordinate 55,934,344 downwards.
AGCTTGAAGTTTGCTGAGAAGGGGAGAGAAATCTCATCAAAAAAAGGCCATTGATGCTTGTCATACTTAAGGACAAAGCATTATCAGTATGGAAATTACCTTTTTGTTTTAAGGAGATAGGAGTAACTATGAAATGCATCAATATAAAGGGAACTATTCCTATCAGCGAGCATTAAGGGCACATTTTTATCCAGGGATTTGTACTGACAGTAGTAGTAATGAATGGAAAAGTTTCTGTACAGCCATCTGATTTCTGGCCTAAATAAGAATGGTCCCTGGAGTTGGTTCCTAGACTCATGCATAAGCACAGGATACCCACATCAATTTATAATGTTTTGGTGCACAGACTTAACAATGTGCAAGCCTATGGGTACAATTGCAGGTAGATCCTAATTATCATTCTGAGATGTTTTGTTCATCCAAATCTCCCATCACTTCTTGTCCCTTTTTTTTGTGGAGGGGGGGGGGTTTCCTAAAGCAAAGCAACCCAAAACTTCCCAACAATTAATGACCAGAGAATGTGATATATTATCAACCTGTGTATAGATTGAATTGATACCCAACTGATTCGCTAAAACAGGGACTATATGAATTTCAGCTGTCATGCAATTCAGTTTGTAGTATAACATGCTATTCTACCGATACAGTTCAAATGAAATAATTGGAATGTTCTGCTTGGTCAAGAAGAATGGACTTAAACTGAACCAAAGGTGGAGGGTTTTTTTTAAATAATTTACATCTCCAGGATGGGTAAGAATTAAATCACATTAAGATTATGGGTTCTGTTCTGAAAGTGTTGAAAAATAGGTGGCTTTCTAAGGACACTGGATCACAAATTTAAGAACCCATAGAAGAAAGTTTTGTGCACAAAATATATTTAAATTGGGCTATCTTAAAAGAGCAGGAGAAACAAGCTGCTGGCGAAATCAGCATGCAAAACTTATCAGGGATTATCTTCCATAGATGCAAGAGTTTGAATTTAGAAAGAATGGGCTTTAAAGTCATGATTCTCCTAATTTTAGGAGGCTCAATGAGATTAAGAGTGACAAATTTCTTACATATCGCTATATCTGACTGGAAGTTTGTTCTCCTTCAAGGCTGAGCTTGCCTGCTTTCTATATATAATGCTTTTAAGACTGAGATGCTAAATATCTCTGATAGCGCCTGAGACTTGAAAAGATGGCCAAGTGTCCATTTGAACCCACTCTGGGAACTGACTTTCCATCTGGTTGTGTCCTAGTCCTTTAAATGTGGCATTAAGCAAAGGATAATAACCTAAAGCAGACAGCACTCAGAGCACAGGTCCCAGGCAAGAGGTGAATGGTTCTAAATCCAAAACATTGCCATCTCTTTGACATCAACCCCTCCTTTCCTCTCCAGAGGTGTGGTAGAACAGCCAAAACATGTGAGCATCTGAGAGTGGTGCTGACTCACACTGCACCATATCAAGCCTAACTGGTTGGGTCAGCTAGGTCTCTAGCTTTGTACAACCCATTATCGTGCCAATAATGGCGACTTCCCATCCTGCATGACATGGCTATATTGTAGGTCAACTGAAGAGAATGCCTCATTGCTTTTGCTCTAAACTAGGAGGACTCATGCTCTGGATTTTTAAAATTGTAAACATTCTTCTATATACAAACTGGCTCCCTAAATGTGTTTTATAGCCCCATAGGCCTGCTATCTTCTCTTCCTCCCTTTTATAGGTCTTCTTAAACTTTGTACAGGTAGTTCAAAAGCACACTGTTTCCTCATCTCTAAATGTTTGTTTGTGCATGTGTGTGTCCTAAGCTGAGTTGCTGTGCAATTCAAACCTTGGCTTGTTCTACTCCAAGGGGGAAGGAGTGTGTTTGAGAGTGTTTTTCCCCCTGTGCAATACCTGATTCCCATTTCCCAGTAGGACAGTTTTGGTTTGACTGTTTTGGTTTGGTTTGTTTGTTTTTTTAATGTAACTACATTGGAAGCTTGTGCTTCTGACTTTCTCTTTGACAGTTTAAATGTTTTGTTGAGTTTTGCCATTAAAATAGAAGTATGAACATTTTACTTCCCCTCTCTTATTTCTTTTCAAAACACATCTCTTTCTCATACATGGTGTTTATAATAAAAAAATTCATTTATTCCCTTAAAAAGGAATAGCTAACCCCCATTTTGCAATTCCTATATGTTGGAAATGACTTTTAAGCAAAAGTGAAAACCACAGAGTAAATTTAGCTGCCTCTCTACTCAATTTTTGTCTACACAAAAGGTATTTTACCTTTTTTTTTTTCAAATAGCATAAAAAAAAAAAAACAAGTGACATGACAATGACTTCTTTTTTTTTGCTTCCATTCTAGCACCAATGCTGAATCATAGATGGGGGTAGCTATTCCAACAAATAGCCCAAATGTAATGCTTGCTTGGTCATTTAACATACTGAATAGTAGAACCTCAAGAAGACTTCCTGGGGGGAAAAAAGTCATCTTCAGGTGTTTCCAGGAAATGCAACGGCGTTGATAGGTCTTTGAAAACTAATACAATATATTGTGACATGGAGTTTTGTACTAACTCAAACAGGCAGGGGTCTTTCCTTACCTTCGGGTAGACCTGAAGTTCTGAAGAACAGTCATATAAACACTGAACTGGATTTCAAGAACTGGGAATGGAAAACCTTTTCAGTTAAAGTAGCTCCACTAAATCATAAAGGGAGATTTATACACACATCTCTCTATCTCTCAGCTGACCCAGCAATCTGTTTGGATTCCTTCTGAAGTAATGCAAAAATACTCTTGCTGTTAGGAACAGACCAGCAGTCTGAAAGCATTCCCTTTTCAGTGTTGCCATCCTCACCGATAGGTGTTGGTTAGGGTCAGACAGATACCATTCCACCCCACCCCTTTTTTTAATTAGTGAAATACATTATTTTTCTTATTATTTTGTTCTCTAAAGGTTACAGCGGTTGGTTTGAGTAACGTGGTATATTCGGCAGGAGAAGTGGAATTTCTTTAGCCTCTTTTCCAATTTTGTGGATAATTAATAGAAGCTGCTGTAAAATGAACAAAATAAATGATGCTGCCCCCCAAATTATCCTGCCAATTACTTTTTTGCTTCCTGATTTGGGTTGCGAGCATGGCTTCTGAAATGCCCTCCCTTTGTTAGATGTTGTATGAGACTCAAGCTGATGAAAGAGAAGGGACGAATGTTTAAAATGGGTATGTCTTCAGCGGGGTGGAATTCCACCAAGATTTATTTTTCTATGATCAAGAATGCGTTTTTTAAATACCTTTAAAAGCTTCAATCTTGTTGACATCTTGGAATATCTCTGCTTGTATCCAATACTTGGCATCCTATAAGTCCTAACCATATTTTTTTTCTTGAATAAATCATGTGTGGTTCAGTCGGACTTATTTCCGTATAAATTTACTTCAGATTACAATTGCAATTCAACACTCAAAACGGGGGTGGTGGTGGTGTCGGTCTCTGTTTAACTGAGGTGATTAGTTCTGTGCCTAGAGTAGAAACTCCCTGAAGGCTATAACATCAATTTTATTCTGGCAGGGGTGCAGGCCTCAAGGAGAACCTTGCATTCATAAACCAGACTTTCCTTTTCATTCATCACAGGCTTAATACTTTGTTAATAATATCTCTTGGAGTTTTTAATCAGCAATATTTCACTTGGAAACCCAAAAGCAACCCCTTTTGGCATTTGTTCTACAGTGTCCAAAAACCATCTGTTCCTACCTACTGAAGAATTGGTGGTTTCAAAGTTGAGGTCTGCTTTTAATTCTACAGTATTGCGTTTTGACTTGCTGACTCATAATAAGGAGGGGAGTGATACATCTTTTCCTCTTTGTAGGCAGATAAAAATCCTGAAATCCATATGCAAATGAATATTCTGAGAAAAACTCCTGATATTTATTTGAGGTGTCCCTTTAAACCTGGACATGGCTATCTCATCGAAAGACTTGCTATTCCGTAGCTGCACATTCCATCTTAAAAATTTGATCAAATACAGATGCTGTGGCTTCAAAGATCTGCCACTCTGACCCCACCCCCTTTCCCCTTCTCCAGTCTTGTACTGGGTTTAGCATTATGCCTGGGGGGAGATTCTGCAGTTGCAAGAAAGTTTGCACACCCTGCTGACCTTACATATGCCTAATAGACAGTTTTAGAATGTGCCATTGCATCAATTCACGTTCAGCAATCTGGAGAAGCTGAAAGACAGCACATATTTTTCATTGATATTTTGTTCAATCTTTCGCATTTGATACTATGATGTGTGCAACATTGTAGGGGTCAAGAAACATATTTTTGAGAAAGGAACATTGGCTCCTAAAAAACGGGTGGCAGTTGGTGCTCATTCATTGACTAACTAGTAAGGGCTGGTAGAAAAGTCCATGTAACTTGTTCCTTGTACACATAAGAACAAGACTAGATTTGTTCTTCCCCTAAGCCCTGGAAATGCATGTGCTAGGAATTCCTTGGATGTCTTTTACAACCTCAGTACTTCAGGTAATGTCACTGGGTGTCCAAAGTAACTACAGGATTGTGTGATTACTGTACCTCTGTCTTCTCCAGTTTCTGAAGCATTCTTGTGCCCCCAAATCATACAGTTGTAAACTGTCTCGCCTGTCATGGGGAGAGAGGGGTTCTGGGAACCAGCAATATTATTACTTTTTCCTGTGTTCTTTGCTTGCTTTGACAGTGACTGACTCCTAATCAGCTCCATCAAACTTCCAGGGACTTCTGATGAGCAGATTTATCGTAGTAGAGTGAAGGAAGCCATTATGAAAGAATTTGAAATGCAAGCCTATTTAAACAGAAGTCAAGCTTCGGATTCTTGTGCCTTCTCCTCCCGTGTAACAGCTCGAACCCATTTTGGTTGGGTTAGAGCAAAAATCAATTGTTTCTGTTCGTTTCTAGTTAGGATAACAGGCCCATTTGGTATTTGCCTGTGACTGTGAGAACTTGCTTTCCAGGCTGTGTCCCAGCATTCTTTCCTGTTGGGAAGGGTCTTCTTTCACATTGCCAGAGAACCCCAGCAGTTGGCACTGGGTGCCTAGTCTATTGAGGAGTGAGGGTTTCTGAATGGACTTCCAACTCGGCTACATTAAAGCCAGTGCCCTCACTCACTTCTTCCAACCTCTACCACCTCTGCAGGTCTCACTGAATTCTTTCTCCATTGATTAGGTTACTCTCAAAACCTCTTAAGCTCCTGCCTCCTGCTGATATGCTAATCAGATTATGCACAGGATTCAGGGGACTCATCTTTCCTGGTTCTCAAAATGAACCCAGTGGGAAATTATTTACTTTTGACTAGAATGAATAAACAGGTATACTCCAAGGAACAGGAAGAAGCCTTGAGCCCTGCTATCTAGCTAGAAGAGGTCCCTTTTTGCTCCATTTCTGGTAACCAAATAGACAACAGCCCATGATTTATTGCAAGCAACATCATAAAGGAATCTAAACATCATAAAGGAATCTAAACATCATAAAGGAATCTGAACCAGCAGGTAAAGAAAGGAAGAGGGCATTGTGTGGCAGAAACCATTTTAGTTTAGCGACGATGTCCAAATTGCCATTAGGTTTTCTATTTTCTCCGTGGTCAATTTACTGGGAGGATGGAATTTTGTTCTCATAGGATGATAGCAAGCATTCTCTAGGGAAAATGACTCAATCAGTCTTCAAAAATGACATTGCGTCTCTAAGGCTTACCGCAGGGTTTGTGAAATTGTGCCAGGGAGACATTTGAGGTTTCGGGCAAGGGCGGGGTGGATGGTGAATAAATTAGTATTGAAGGGAGAGAGATGGAATCACCCAAGCCAAGCTAATCAACACAGAAGGAAGGGCAGCTTGCCAGGGGCTTTATTAAGGCTGGAAAAGTTACCGTAAACGAATGGCACAATAGGCTTGAGTGAGATCAGAGCTCTCCTTTTTTCATATCCAGGATACAGAAACCAAAGCTCACTATAATTACTGCACTGAACGAATAGCCACATCTGTACAGATGTTATTTAAAGTAAGACCTATTGTTAATATGTATCCTATTTTCTTTAACCTTTGCAGGGTTTAACTCCAGACTGGGGAAAAAAAAAAAAAAGCACCATCTCCTTAGGTCTATTCTAACAGAGCCAAAAAGTATCCTATTTCAACATTCTTGTCATCAGTCCTGAATGCCTCTTCTTTCACACAATGAAGCTATAAAGGTGGTTTTCTCAAGTCTTGAAACACTTTCCAGTGTTTCTTTTCCATAATGGTAAAATTACCTTTTATCATCCTGGATATCTTTAAAGGATATATCTTTCACTTTTCTAGTTTGGGTGGGGGTGGGGGTGGGGTGGGGGTGGGGGTGGATAGACTATCCTTCAGCTTCTAAAGATACACAGTAGGCTTACTAAAAAGGCCAATCCAATTATATCAGCTGCTGTAGTAGAAACATAGTTTCTGAATCAGGAGAATAGTTCCACTCTGTCGTGCGTGGTTCAGACTCCACTTGGTTTATTATGTCCAATTCTGGACACATTTATGAAAAGGTTAACTAGAAGAACAGCTGCAAAACAGAGGAACAATAATACTTAAGGGACAAGAAATAAAAACTTATCAAGAATGATGCAACTGGGTATGTTTACCCTCCAGAAAGACAACTGAGGGAAGACAGAGCAGTTTTCAAGTCCAGTGCATACAAGATTAAAGAGCTGGTTTAATGCAGCAGCTGGGAATGGTGCTGGGTTGGAAATCAGAAAATTGCAAGTTCTAGTCCTTCCTTCCTTTAGGCATGAAAGGCAAGAGAGTGACTTTGAGCCAGTCACTCTCTCTCAGCCCAAACTACCTTGCTGGTTGTTGTTGGGAAATTAGAAGGTGGAGCCATTATGTATACTGTCTTAAGTTGCATAAAATAATCAGGATACGTTTAAAAAAATAAATCCACACATGAAGAACAGACTTCATCTGTATTCTTTAAGGCTAGGTCCCACTGGCCGACGGATGCAAAACGTATGCAAAAAGGACACAGCGGACGAGCAAAATTTCGTGGGTGGCTCCATCCGTTGTAATCCGCTCTCAAAAGTGCCCCAAATTTGCATAAACAGAACGGAAAACAACGGAAAGGAACGGAAGGGGGTAGTACGTAGCGAGGATGTTAAACGGATGTTTGTCGGAAGCCTAGCGGATGGAAGCGGATGGCACATCCGAAGGGCTTCCGGGGGAGAATTGTGAAGTGTATGCATAGCGGAAGGAGCGGATGTGTAGCGGAAGACGCGGATGCATCACGGACGCCTATAGGATGCATAGCAGATGCGTAGCGGATGCATAGCGGATGCAAAGCATTCACTGCGCATGCGGGGAGGATGAATTGCGTCAGCTCCGTGGATACAAAAGGATGCAGCTCGCAAGCAGTCAGCATTCAGAGGAAAGACGTGCTGCCACAGACATCTTCGAATAACACCATTGTTCGTCAGTCAGGGAAGAAGAGGAAGCCTGTGCCTACTCCTGCCAGCCCTGGCAAGAAGGACAGAACCACCATCCCACCCCCTGGCACTGACTCTGAAGCTGCTGGTGCTTCTGCTGGTGCTGCTGGTGCTGCTGGTGATTCTCCTGCTGTTGCTGCTGCTGCTGCTGCTGCTTCTCCTGCTGCTGCTGCTGCTGCTGCTGGTGCTTCTCCTGCTGGTGCTGCTGGTGCTGCTGGTGCTGCTGGTGATTCTCCTGCTGGTGCTGCTACTGGTGCTGCTGGTGCTTCTTCTGCTGGTGCTGCTGGTGCTTCTCCTGCTGGTGCTGCTGCTGCTGCTGTAGTAGACCAGCCCCAAGGCCCTCAAAGCCCTGCTGCTCAAGCCCCTGAAGGCCCTGCTGCTCAAGCCTCTGCCAGAGGGAGGAAGAGGCAAGGGAAGGAGAAGGGAGAGAGGAAACACTACACCCTTTCCAAGGAGCATGAGGAGGAGGTGCTGGAATGGCTGAGGGAGAACGAGTACCTGTGGAGAAAGGGCCACAGACTCTATCGCGACACCAAGAAAAAACAGCTTGGAGAGACAAGGCAGAGAGCCTGGGCTACATTATTCAAACCTACTCCTTGGATTGTGGAAGCACATGCACACCTGGTATGGCAAGCTATACCTCAATAAATCTGGGCAGGCCGCTGTCAAGCTCACTGACCGGGAGATGTACATCATGGCCAAGTGCAGCTTCCTGGAGGGTGAGGTCCGCCACCAAGGAGCAGCCCCTCTGACAACCCTCTCCCTCAGACAGCCAACAGACAGCCAGTCCTCTTCCAGCCAGGAGCTAGCTGCCCTGTTTTTGGAGGCCCCCATGGCAGAGACCCCCCCGACAGCTGCACTCCCCATGCCAGAGGACAGGGAGGATCCCCTGTCACAAATGGAGGAAGAAGCGGCAGCCACCAGAGACCAACCCACACCCACACCCAGCTCCACCTCCACAGAAAGCAGGCAGAGAGGCAGAGGCAGACTGGAGGGCCAGAGCCACACTGTCCTGCTGGAGATCAGGGACACAATCAAAACCAGCACAGATCTTCTCTCTCAGCTGGTCCACAGCGACATACCATCCTCGAACCGCAAGCCCTTCATCACGTACGTGAGCCAGACCCTCATGGACATGCCCGAGGCTCAGTACCAGGTGATGAAGCAGAAGATCACAGCACTTCTGCACGACCCTCCAGGCCCAGCTGAACCTGCTCCGACCCAGTCCAGGTCTGCTCCTCCACCCCAGGCGATGTCACAGCCCTTCCACGGCTTTCAACAGCTCCTCACCTACCAAGGCTACGAGTACCAGGACTTCCCACAGCAGAGGCAGCCCTTCCCAGTCCAGGCCCAGGTTCATCGCACGCCACAGACGCCTCACCTTGCCCAGCTGCAGACCAGACAGCCCCACTACACTCTTCCTTCCTCCACCCCACAGCCAAGCCCATCAACAGACAATCTGTCTTCAGTCTTGGGCCTCACATCCCAGGTCCTTGATGAAGGGTCCCTCAACCTCACGGGACTGAGTCAGTTCTCTGAGAGCTTCCTGAACACACCATGCCCTGTTATACTCTCGGGGCCAAGCACTCCAATGGCGCCTCAGACCAGCACTCCAGCCACAGCCACCTCCATAATCCCTGGCCCCTTGACAGCTGAGACCATGGACATGCCTCAGAGTGACTGAGAACAGTGCCAGAGACTGAGTTGTTACCTGTTCACTTTATCTTTGCTTAAAGACACTTTACTTGGTTCATTTTGCTTTTTTAATAAAGTCATACAGTTTACTTAAGACAGTTATTAATAAAGGTTATCTTTGCTTCACACACTTGGTTCATTTTTTTTACTTAATAAAGTGTTGGTGAAAACTTTGAAAAAATGGTTAAGCCTTTGCATGCTTGTGGGATGAGTAAGGATAGTTGTGGGATGGGTAAGGATAGTTGTGGGAAAGGTAAGGATAGCTGTGGAATAGATAAACCTCCAGTGCAAGCATAGTGGGACTGTATGGTCCACCCTCCCAGCTGCCACACGTATGGACCTTTTTTATCAATAACAATTTATTCATTGATCAATACATTTCAAAATAAATAAAGCTCTTTATTAATGCCCTATTCATTGTAGGGCCATTCAACATACATGGCACAATCTCATCAGTGTTATGCGACAGGCTCAAGGAAGCACCCATTAATCATCTATCATCCTGTCTTGCCACTCCACTGCTCCAGCTGGGGAGTTGCACCAGTGTTTCAGGAGGTTGCGCTGCTTCTTCCCTTCACGTGAAGCTCTTTTGGGGCCTTGTACATCCACAGTGTCTATCAGGTTTAGTCCTTGCCTCCATTCACCAAGCTCCATGTCCCCATTCCCTTGTTGAGGGTCCACAAGCCTATTCTGCAACATTGGGTAGTGGGTGCGCATGAGATTGTGCAGGATGCAGCAAGCTTCCACGATGCTCCTCACAGTCCCTGGGTGATGCTGCATGGTGGTGAGAAGTACCTGGAACCTGTTGGCCAGGATGCCAAAGGCGTTCTCCACCACCCGTCTTGCCCTGGACAGCCTGTAGTTGAAGATCCTCTCTTCACGTGTGAGGTTTCTTGAAGTGTAGGGCTTCATGAGGTAGGTTCTGAGGGAGAAGGCGTCATCCCCCACGATGAAGAAGGGCACATCTTGTGTGTCATTGGGTAGGGGGTCTGGATCTGGAAAACCCACGATGAGGTTGCGTTCCAGCCAATCCTTGAGGTCACTGGCATTGTATACCTGGCTATCTGAAGCTGACCCGTTGCCTGAAGCATCAATGTACATGAACTTGTAGTCAGTATCAACCATGGCAAAGAGGATGATACTGAAGAAGCCCTTGTAGTTGTGATAAGAGGACCCTGAGTTGGCTGGAGCTTTGCAGGCCACGTGCTTCCCATCTATGGCTCCAATGATGTGGGGGAAGTTCCACCTCTGATACCACTGTTCTGCAACTTTCCTCCAGCCTTCTTCAGTGGTTGGACACTGGAGGAGCTCCTCCATGTATTCTTTGATGATGGCCTGCACCACTTCTCTGACCACTTTGCTGATGCTGTTGTGTGGCACCCTCCAGGCATACTGCATGTTTCTATATGTGGTTCCAGAGGCCAGGTGGCGCAGAGTCAGTGCCATCTTCAGTCCACGGTTCAGGTTGGGATGGAAGTTGGTACTTGGCTTGGTCCACCTGGGTCTCAGACGCTCTACAGTTTCGTCAAACATGGCTGGTGGCATCCTCATGAAGTGCTGGAATGCACGTGGGTCTTCATTCCTCAGCTCCACCATCAGCTTGTCATACAGTCCAAACTCCACTCTTCTCCCGATCCATTGTCGGACCCACACAGCTCTTGGACGTCTCCTTCTTCTCCTTGCATAGAAAAGGTGAAACAGTCTGAACAGGGCTTGGTTCTGGTGTTGAATGATCGCAGCTTACCATAAGGAGTGTGTGATGATCCATGGTGGAGATCAATGGATGATGTGGAAAAGCAAGAGCAAGGGTGAAGAGGTCTGTACACCACGGCTGCTGAACTGATAGTGAGATCCAGGTGATTTCCTCCCCCTTTTTATAGGAAATATCGGTTTTCTGCTCGGTGTCCTTCCACATACTCTAGGCATACTCCAGACATCCTAAATATCCGAGATATATCCCATGTACAAACATTTTGTCCGTTTTAATGCTTTATATACGAGATTCATCCGCTTACATCCTTTCTATTTCCGTGCTACTAACGCTGTGTGGATGTTCCGTGTACCTTTCACTTCCTCCCTCTTTCCATTTTCAGCTGCAGCGGATGTTAGTTGCGAGGATGTCCAGAGGATGCCGAGAGAATACAGCGGACGTTTAACAGATGACAACGGACGTAAAACGTTTGTTGTCCGTATGTGTCGCGAATGTACATTGTACGCGGTGGAAAGTTCATCCGCTCAAAAAGTTTTGTGCAGCTCAAAACTTCTTGTGCGGATGAAATCTCAGTGGATGGATGCTCGACGGATAGAGCGTATGAAACACGTATGCAGTGAGCACACAACGGATGCATCGCGTTTTCCAATGGATGGCAAGCTTTTTTGTTCGTTTTACATCCTCTTTGCATCCGTTGGTGCAGTGGGACGTGGGCTTTAGGAGCTTAAAAATAATTGAAACGTTAGGAAGGCAGATTCATGCTGAATGTTAAGCAATTTGGAAACAGAACCAAGTACTATAAGAAGTAAACATATCCACTTCACTGGACGTATTCAGATTGAGTTAGCTGTTTGGGGTACTTTACTTTGGAGTCCGATACATAGTAGGGAGTTGGACTTGATTATCCTACATGCTCTTTTCCAAATATACAATTGAAAAGTTCAAAAGTTAAATTTTCAACATTTGTGGAAGCCCTGAAAATGGGGGGGGGGGTGTTTCATACATAAATCAGAATTTTTACATATTTCATTTAGAAGTAAACAGTCTCAATGCTAAAATACCCCCTTCTATGGTGACGGTTCTTTGGTCTAATCTAACAAAAGTTCTGCCAACAGAATTGTACACGGTTCAGATCAATCCTTTTCAAGATTTTTTTTTAAGCTGGAGGAACCTTTATAATTATTTTCAGATCAAGGAAACTTCTGCATAGTAATGGAAAAAAATTTCACAATGCAATGTACTTCTAACCTACTGTATAATCCATACTTGACAATGTTTATAAGAATGGTAAAACTGCAAGTGCTAGTATTATATGGTGTGCAAAGATAAAAACATAATGTTTTATTCATGTCAACATCTTACAGGATCCAGGGGCTCCATAGAAACCTTGTTAAAACTAGCTTAGCTATACTGTTCAGTGATAAAGAATCCCTCCCTCCTTCCAACATTAGATTATTCACCCACAGTACATTGATTCAATTAGTGTATCTCAACCTTGTGAACTTTTAAGTTGTGTGGAGAGTTCAACTTCCAGAATTGCCCAGGAGAAACACTGGATTTGATAAATTTGTGCTAAAACTTTATGATGTTTGATTTTCATTGCAAGAGTAATGATGTGAAAATGCTCCCTCCACCTCCCTCCCTCCCTCCCTCCCTCCCTCCCTCTCTCTCTCTCTCTCTCTCTCTCTCTCTCTGTCTCACACACACACACACACACATCATCCATTCTCTCATTTTGTCATACAATTGTTTTCCCTTGGTCTTATGCTGAGCTTGGAAGTTATCCATTCCCACATGATCATACTGCTTTGACATTCTCCTTGTCAAAGTGTGCCATATAAAAACTTTCTTAGTCATTTATTATGTCCTATTCTAAAGCTATTTCTTGTTTTGGTGATGCCCATCTTACAAGCATAGAGAGAGGAAAATTAAAAAAAATCATTCTCAACTTCTTCTCTTGGTAATATTGTTTATGGTCCAAAGAGCCAAAGCTAGGTAATAATTTTCATCAGTGACCTAAATTCCTGTTGTCAAAATCCAGCCTTTTAAATAGTTCCCATTTTAAATCTCTGAAAACAAATAGTTTCTAAACCGTGGTTGGTCTTTATAATTGAATGTTTATGTTCTAAGCTGAATTAGCACAAAATATAGTTGAATGGGATATTTGAATTGCCAGCATTTTATACCAATTCTATGGGGACTTAATTATTGAAGAACATTTACCAATTCCCACTTATACTGAATGGTAGAATTGAAAAAAAAGCAATGAAATTATTAAAGCTGAGGATGAGCTGAAGCTTTATATACAACTAAATTGAAGGACTTTTGATGTGTGTATGGACGTACTTAATGAACACACATGCACAGACACAACCCAATCACTAAGCTGAAGGGATGGAAAATTAGCACCATGAGAATTAAAAACAGATATGGCTTGACCAAACATTTCCAATGTGAAGCATCTCACATACTTCTTAATCTTTTTAGCCTTTTCTACACAACCTTCCAGACTAGATGGTGGGGAAAATGGTCTCATTTCTCACCATGAAGCCATTTCTGTGGTATGACATGATTCCAGCACTTTCCTGAAAGCTCAGCAGAATTGTTCCCTCAGGGCCAGAGGAAAACAAATGGATCATTCCTCCAAATCTACTCAGGTCAGTGAAATGAAAAAGATGGAAAGAAGCAAGACAGTAATCATGATTTCTATCATATCAAATGTACAAAAGAAATAACAAAGCATCAATCTTCCTGACTTCCACTCAATTTTCCTTAGTTTTATGATGAAAAGAAAGCAAAGGTGTTTGTAGAGTGAGTAGATTATCATTATAGGATTGGGAAAATATAAATTCAGATCACTAAATATTAAGTTATTTTTACATAATTTCTGTCCACTTAATTTATACAGAATGTGTTACATTCTGTAGAGAGAAGAGCTCCAGAACAAGCTGAAAGTTTGAAAGACTAAATCTCTGAGACTTGTTTGAAGTGTTACAGAACTCTTATGTTGTTTTTACTTTAGCAGAATAACATAGTTACCCATCTGCAAAAACAAATCTGTTTTTTTAAAAAACCATTCATGCCGGCAAGCCAAGTAACACCTGGAAAGGAACTGTCTTAACTACTCTCTAGTCTAAAGGAAGGACTAGAATTTGCAATTTTCTGATTTTTTTTGAAAACTCAAGAAACAGGGAGTCCAATGAAACCATTTTATTCCAGAGTTGGATGGCTGTCATAAAAAGGCATCTTCCTCCATCTTAGTCTTTTTACCACTGCTGAAGATGCCACATGAATCTATCACAGATCTTATACAACACGGTGTAAATTTCACAAAGATGTGTCTAGTACTGCTCTTTAGAGCTCTCCTGCCCAATCTATGGAATACTTCGAAGGTAATCCTAACATATTGTCTTCATTGTTCGATTTTTGTCACTAGTCAAAATGAAGTAGTATCATAGAAACAAAGGGCTGGAAGAGATGTTGGAGATCATCTGGTCTAACCCCCAGCCCAAGGCGTGAGTCCTTATCTCATCCCGGACTAATGCCTGTCTAATCTTTTCTTGAAATCCTTCAGCAATAACTCACCTATTAAAAGACACAGCAAACTGAGATACAAATAGATCTCAAAGCTTTCTTTTTGTAAAGGCAGATGGAAATAATAAAATCTACTCCATCCTTATCCATTGTAACTTTGATCACAAAATGAAAAGTTGTATGTTCTCTCCAATGTCATTCCTCTGGAGATAAGACTGGTACCACCTTGATACTTTCCTGGAACACCCTGAAGATGTGGTTCTGCTGGTGATCCTGGGGATCCCATACTGATTTGGAGCCAATCAAAGTGACTGGTTTATGCTTATTTGTAGGAGGGGAGGATTAGGGGTTGGGACGACATATGGTCAAACTGTAATTTTACTGGCAGTTTCTCCATTCGAGCCAGCTGTGAAACTTGCCAATGGTGATCTGGGGATGCTGCAATGATCATAAATCACGTAAGTTGTGAAGCACCCAAATATCGATTGCGTGATCACAGGGAAGCTTTGATGCTCATGTGGTCTAGTTCAAGTCATAAAGCGACTTTTTTAGAACTTTGAACAGTCGCTGAACAGGGAAGTCATTAACTGAGGATCACACATACAGGGCATCAGATCCCAAGGCTCTGTTTTCAACTTTTTCCAAAAGGGAGATAACAATTTCATCTGTTTCAGATAAAATTGGAGACAAATGACCTTTCAATGGGAAGACATTCCAGTAGGCTGGTCCCATTACAGAAAAATAACATTTTCCAGTTTTGACCCTTCCAACCTACCCAAACAAAAAGAAAATGAATAGCTTCTCTCAGCATGATTGAAATGGTTCAAACAACTCTGGAGCTGGGAATGCAATTCTGCAGGAAACCTGGTGCAAGCCATAGAGAGAAAGTAGAAGGAACTATTTAAACTAAACAAGTGATGCACACAAAACACATAGTCATGGGATTGTAAATTGTTGTATAGTTTTATGATCTCAAGAATATTCCATATAGGAACAGTATAATGGAGAAATGTAGTTCACATCAGTCTCAAGGTTTTGCTTACAACACCATATACACTGCTCAAAAAAATAAAGGGAACACTTAAACAACACAATGTAACTCCAAGTCAATCACACTTCTGTGAAATCAAACTGTCCACTTAGGTAGCAACACTGATTGACAAATCAATTTCACATGCTGTTGTGCAACTGGAATAGACAACAGGTGGAAAGCAGAGGCAGTTAGCAAGACATCCCCAATAATGAAGTGGTTCTGCAGGTGGTGACCACAGACCACTTCTCAGTTCCTATGCTTTCTGGCTGATGGTTTGGTCACTTTTGAATGCTGGCGGTGCTTTCACTCTAGTGGTAGCATGAGACGGAGTCTACAACCCACACAAGTGACTCAGGTAGTGCAGCTCATCCAGGATGGCACATCAATGCGAGCTGTGGCAAGGTAGTGTCCACAGCATGGAGGCGCAACTAGGAGACAGGCCAGTACATCAGGAGACGTGGAGGAGGCTGTAGGAGGGCAACAACCCAGCATCAGGACCGCTACCTCCGCCTTTGTGCAAGGAGGGACAGGAGGAGCCCTGCCAGAGCCCCGCAAAAAGACCTCCAGTAGGCCACAAATGTGCATGTGGCTGCTCAAACGGTCATAAACAGACTCCATGAGGGTGGTATGAGGGCCCAACGTCCACAGGTGGGGGTTGTGTTTACAGCCCAACACCGTGCAGGACACCGTGCTGGCATTTGCCAGAGAACACCAAGATTGGCAAATTCACCACTGGCGCCCTGTGCTCTTCACAGATGAAAGCAGGTTCACACTGAGCACATGTGACAGACATGACAGGGTCTGGAGACACAAGTGGAGAACGTTCTGCTGCCTGCAACATCCTCCAATATGACCAGTTTGGCAGTGGGCCAGTAATGATGTGGTGTGGTATTTCTTTAGGGGGCCTCACAGCCCCCCATGTGCTCGCCATAGGTAGCCAGACTGCCATTAGGTACCAAGATGAGATCCTCAGACCCCTTGTGAGACCATATGCTGATGCAGTTGGCCCTGGGTTTTTCTCCTCATGGAAGACAATGCTAGACCTCATGTGGCTGGAGTGTGTCAGCAGTTCTTGCAAGACGAAGGCATTGATGCTATGGACTGGCCCGCCCGTTCCCCAGACCTGAATCCAACTGAGCACATCTGGGATGTCATGTCTCGCTCCATCCACCAACTCCACATTGCACCACAGTCCAGGAATTGGGGGATGCTTTAGTCTAGGTGTGGGAGGAGATCCCTCAGGAGACCATCCGCCACCTCATCAGGAGCAGGCCCAGGCATTGTAGGAAGATCATACAGGCATGTGGAGGCCACACACACTACTGAGCCTCATTTTGACTTGATTTAAGGACATTACATCAAAGCTGGATCAGCCTGTCATGTTTTTTTCCACTTTAATTTTGAGTGTAACTCCAAATCCAGACCTCCATGGGTTGCTAAATTTGATTTCCACTGATAATTTTTGTGTGATTTTGTTGTCAGCACATTCAACTATGTAATGAACAAAGAAAGTATTTAATAAAAATATTTCATTCATTCAGATCTAGGATGTCTTGTTTTTGTGTTCCCTTTATTTTTTTGAGCAGTGTATATACAATTCTCATACATTTGGAGATTTTCCATGAACTGTCAAAGTGAAGTGTCTTCCTAACTAAAACTGAGGGCTAGTAAATCAGATGTGAAGATGCTTTTCTGCCATTTGTTCCTAAGCTTCTCTAGGTTGCTTTGTTAGAATTACCAGATTTGGACTGCAAAAATGCAGGCATTTATTAGATAGCAGCCAAAAGATGTTGAAAATCCTTAGCTGCCGACAGAGCAGTTTCCCACATTTGATTTCTACTTTTCTGCCAGAGAAAATCGGTGAAGAGGCATTTTAAATCAAACATATCTTAAGGTTTTATGCAGAAAGCACGTTTGGTACAGGATCAACTAAAGCAAATTAATTGACGAGAGAGAGAGAGAGAGAGAGTTCAAACTTTTGGGGTCTGCCGGAAGAAGCCCCGGGGCCAATTTTCCAGACTCTTGGGAATTGTCACGCTTGCGTTACCACACGAGGAAAAGAAAGAGAAGGCAGGGCGGGAATTGAGGTCAGGTCATGGCTTGAGGGAGAGACTCTTCAGCGTCCGGACCCGGTTTCGGCTCGCCCTCCAGCCGCTTCGCCCCTTTTGTCTCTGGAGCGTCTCCACGAGGGAGGCGGAGCCTCGGCGGGAACTTTGGGCTTTCCCCCTCCCCCCCCCAAAAAAAACCCACCTTTTGTTGTCAGCTGGGCGTGACGTCAGAGGCCGCCTCCGCGCCCAGCAAGGTTGGTGTCCACATGTGACCAGCTGAAACTAGTTTGGGAAGACACAAAGGGAAAGGAAAGGCAAATAAGGGAGCAAGATAAGCCGGGCCGGCGGTGGAGCGGAGCCAGACCTTCCGGGGAGAGAGAGAGAGAGAGAGAGAGAGAGAGACCGACCTAGGACCGCGCGGCACTTCAGCCCTCAAGCATCCCAGCCAGCCAGCCAGGCAAGTCCGGCGGGCGAATTTGCGCGCGCGAAACTTCGGGTTGGCCGAAGAGGGAAAGAAAGGGAGGGAGGGAGGGAGGGGGGGGGGCAAAAAAATAAATAAAAAGGAGGCAGGAGGCGCAACCGCTCCCCGCCGTCGCGTCCCCGGACCCTCCCGAGGGGCTGCGTTGCAAGGGTTCCCCAAAGTGCAGCCGCCGGACGAAGCTCCGTCCAACCTTCGGGACTCCTCTTTTCCAGCTCGGCTTCAATTGCAGGCTCTCCAAAGAGGACTGGGGGGAGGGGGGACGGGACGGGCACGAAGTCGTGGGGTTTTTTTTCCCCCCCCCCTCCCTCCCTCCCTAAGTTTCTCTGCGCCCGTCAAGAGTCTCTGAGGCGGATGATGCTCCGTTCGCCTGGGAGTGCCTTCCTCGGAGCGAAAGTGGCGGGCGGCGGCGCCTGACTGAGCGAAGGGCGGGTGGTGGAAGGAAGGGGAGCGACCCGTGGAGTTTCGACGCCGAATCCCTCTCGATTCTCTCCCCCTCACCCCCGTCCTGACCTCCTGGGGGTTTGGTTTGGTTTGGTTTTTGTTCCCCTCGGCCTTCCCTGAGCGCTTGTGGTGTGAGGTGAGGTGGCGCGCGGCTGTGCAACTTTTTTTTGCGGGCCAAAACTTGTTTCCAGCCAGAGCTTTGCTTTCTTTGCGGAGGGGATTTGAAGACTCTTCTCAGAAGCCACCTGGACGGGAGCTGCGGGATGCCCCGAATCGGCCTCACGAATAAAGCACCCCCAGCGGGAGACGGAGAATCCTAACTAATTCTGAAAAAGAAAAAGAAAAAAACAACCGCTGTGCGGGGAGGGTGCTGAGAAAAGGGTTGGAATAAAACATCCATTTTGCTGGGTCCATTTTTGAGTCATTTTTCACCCAGCCTCAAGGGTCTTGATGTTGTTTTCCTGCTTGTCGCTTTTCTCCTCTGCACCAACTTGGCTTGAGCCACCAGGAACATCCTTTCCTTGGGCTTCACACAAGCTAATCAGAAAGACCTGT
>BLBF01000005.1:55812918-55910404 GCA_015471245.1 Laticauda colubrina | reverse complement strand
TGCTGAAGATTTCACTGGTTACAAAAAATTCAGAAACCAACCCACAAGCTCGGAGAACAAACCCTCCTCACCCTCATCCTACACCACGAACTACACCACTGTCACAAAGGTGGTAAAGTCTACTGTGTAAGAACACAAGAACCATCTTGAAGCTTTGAGCATGGCCTTAGCCTAGCATTTTGTTTCTTACAGCTCCTCAACAAGAAATGAATATGTATCGGATTTGCCAACATTGTCCCCCTACAATTGGTACTTGTTAGCCCCAGCTCAGAGATAAAAGTGAGCCTTCAAGATGAATAGCTCTTGACAGACCTGGTCCTTAAGAGCTATGACTCTGAATGGGTTTTAAAGCTTTATGTTAAATCTGTGTTAAGCGCCTTTTACATCCACTTCTGAAGTACTACATCTGAATTCTTCTGCTTTTGTTCCTGCTAATTATTTGGGCTAATGCTGAAAGTGGTACTTAAGAGTGGAGAGTGGGAGGGAGGGGGGTGCTTCTGATAATTTTTAGTATAATTTTGATTATTTTTTTTAAAAGGAAGGTAAAAACTAATATAACATAAAATAAAAAGAAATCAAAGAGAAAGCCAAATGTGCAAGGAAGAAGAAAAAGTAAAAATAAAAAAAAGCTTTTAATCTTCTTTACAGCAGTTTATAAGCACAATCTTATTTTATGGTTGTGCCTATTTTATTTTTATAATCTCTCCTATTCATTATCAAAACCATAAATCACAAAGCCAGCAATAAGCATAGATATTGGGGTGTGAGCATTTGGAAGAAATGGGATGCTCACAGATGACAAGGGGAGACAAGTGACAACATGTATTTTGTGATATCAGGGTATAAATCTCATTCATGTATCTTGCATCAAACATAAAGCAATTGGGTAACAAGGGATTTGCCTCTTAACATTACTATGAATGCGTTGTCCTTTTGGTGTAATTTTGGGTTGCTTTGAACATTTGTATTTCAGACTCCTTCCAGGTTTAGCAGTTCTTAGTCAATTTAAGTTATGAACTTTTGCTTAGACCAACCCAAAATATTTTATTCAGCAAGGAGAAATTTCAATGATTGCTGGCGTTTATCCAGGAAATCTTGTTGCTCCTAAAATGTTGCTGCTTAACTGAAAAGAAAAAGAGTCGACTCACCACGGGACTGCTAGAACTTGAGAATGAGAGCACTTTGGAAGAAAGTCTTTCGTTTTTAACTGGGCTGCACCTCTATTCACAAATTCTTGTATTTTCAATGTAGAGAAGAGTGTGAGTTCCTGGCAGGTTCCAGGAAGGAAGTACCCTCAACCTTGTCCCACAAACATACCCAAATGGAGAGTTCTTATTATGGAAAAGAAAGGACGTATCATCCTGTATCACGTACTAGACCTGATCACAATTTGCTTAACTTCAGGTTCTTAGGATTAATTAACATGGGCAAGGGAAGGTTTGCCATTTCTTTACAAACCATGATAGTATTGAGATTTGGTTGTTTATCTTTTGCCTCGCCTATCTTTGAAATCATATCTTAATAATATGCTTTCATGTACTTCCCCAGACTGTTCTTTGATAATGCACAGTTTCAGGGTTCCATTTGCCTCTGATTATATGTGTGGAGGAAATGAAAAGTAGAAAATTAGATTAGCCTCCATCCCTTTTAACCTTCTGGAAAGCCCTCAAGACTTGGTTATGTTACCATGCCTGGGGCTCCCACAGGAAACTGGAGATGTACTTAGATGGCTCCATTGTGATGGCCACTTTTATTTCTCTTTGCCTGGGGTTTTGTACCATTGCTTTTTATATTGTTAATTTCATAACATAGATTTTTATATTTTTATACCAGTGGTTGTTGTATCTGTGGTTTTATCTGATTGTTGTTTGCTGCCCAGAGTAATTTTTGACTCCCCCCCCCCCATATTGGTTAATAAATAGATACATCAGAAAATATTCCATCATATTATTTTCCTGGGTAACGTGTCTCGGCAATATTCTCACTAATCAAAAGAATGGGTCTGAGCAATCATAATACCCTATCAAGGCCTTCTCTAATCCTGTATACCCCAAATAGGTTGGCTTGGTACTGCAGTTCCCAGTATCCTCAGCCAAGTTGAAGAGGCCTGCTAACAAACCCACTTAACTTCGAAGGCTCATTCTGCAGTAATAATTATTTTTTTCTTCAGATATGTGTATCAGAAATAGAGCATAACCTATTTTATTTTCATTGAATAATCCATACATTTTCTCTCCTTGTATGCTGTCGGGAATTTTGATTTTTTTGTGGGGTGTTTTGAAATGGCAATGGCTAATTTACTGAACTCATGTGAAGAGTGTTGGTTCAGCTTATCAGAGACCCATGCAAAAGCTGTTGGATGCCATCTTTTATGTTCTACGTGGTGGGCATGATAATTGGGAGGGAATGAGCAAATATGGTGGAAAGTTTAGTTTTGGAAACTAGATGCAGAAAAGTTTGGTGCTTTTTCTCAGAAAAATGTAATGTCTCATTGACTTCAACTGGATGCATTTCCAAAATTTCCAGTTCTCTCCTTTTTTCAGGCTCATGGAAATTAATTTGATGGTAGTAAAATAATTTTAGAGGATTTAGCCTTGTGAGATCCCTGCAACCCAGCGATTATATAAAAAGGAGAAACTCTCAAGTGGACCTTAATTTCTGGTGACTGCACAGACTGGAGGAGATTTGAGGTAGCCGACAGAGCCTTATTTTGAATGTTTATATATCTTTGAAAGAACAGAGGTAAAGAAAAGGAAAGGGGCTGAGAAGGAAGGAGAAGGTAGGAGAAAGTGGCAGGAAAGGCAGATTCTGAAGCATCTCAAGAGACCTTCAAGGGTGGGGAGATCAGGAGTGGGGAAATGGAAGAACTCTGCATATTATTGAGTTGTTCTGGGCTCCAGAAATTTGAGAAGTCTGCAAGCAAAGAATGGGGGAAATGGGCAATTTTGCATGTGTTTCACTAAAGAGAAGGAGGAGGTAATGATTGGGAGGGGGGGCAGGATGGGGGAGAGATACACAGAGAGAAACAGGTAAGACAGGGCTGGGGAAAAAGATGCATTTGTTCTCAAAAAGGAGTAGGAGAAAAAATATTCCAAAGAAGCCTGAACAATTAAGAAAAACAATTATCCTTTAGATTCCCCCTAGCTGCCAAGCATGCACCCATATATTTTAAGAAAATTGTCCTGGAGTTTGCCTGTTTTTATTCCAAATTGTTAAAAGATTCTCAACAAATATGATACGATATGATTTATGATATTTAGAAAAGTCTCCATAGTATTTGTTGATTCTAAAATATTTTCTCAATATATCTGAATACAAGATAAGGTAAAGTGAGTTATATATAGTTGCAAAAATGAATTGTTCTTTTTCCCCAGCCTGGATCAACAAAATCTGGATTTTTTTTCTTTTCCTACCATTTTTGCTATATGTTCATCGTGTCAAATTGGATTATTTGGGGGAAAGGGTAAATGTTGCACTTACAAGTTTCCTTTAAAAAAAAAACACCTAGAAATATAAGATCAATCAAATCGAAAACACAAACTCTTTAAGAACAAGTTGTATTAAATACATATCATCAAACTGTCTTTATAGTTTTACTCTACTGTTAAACACAACAATTTCATGGAGATGTTAGTGAGCTAGGAAAGAACAATAGCATAAATAAGTAATCAAATGATAGCTGCATAATACAAAATAACATTGGCTCTAGTTCTAACTAGATATGTTGATTCCTCAGTCGTAGAGCGGAAAAACATCTGGAGCTTCAGTAATAAACTATATATATTTAATAAACAGGATAGTTTACATTTTTTTAGCATGTTGTGTCGCATAAGGTTTCAGCATTCTCTTTATTCCTAACGATGTATGTGGTATGTGACTTCAGCCCAAAGTTCATCTGGACCGAACCTGTCCAAAAAGTGCTAAATTAGACAGGCTCTACAGAATATCCAAGAACTATTACAGGGTTCTTATTCTAATAAAGCAGCATTGATTACCTTGCTGTATATGACCCTGATGGTAGAAACTCCTAAAAGAAATGAATTTGCTCACCGGCCATTTTGTTGGAACTTCACATCATGTTTCCAAAATTCAAATGTGCGCACCAGTCTCAAAAGCAGGTTTAATGTGTTAGTTTGGGACGTTAAAGATTTCACTTCATATTCATACCAGTCCTTAAAAGCCACCATGTTTAATCTAGGCTGATGATAAATAAAGCAAACGTAAAAACATGTCCAAACTTAACAGCTTACTTTTCAGGTTTATATTCTTACATGCTTGTAGATAAACCTTTTGCAATCTAGCACCATCAGAATATGTTGGGACTCCCCAAATTCTTACCTGTTTTGGACAAACTATTAGAATTCTTGGAACAGAAATGCAGGTAGCCTAAAGCAATAATTCCCAAACTGTGGTCCATGGTCTCCAGCAACCTGCCTGCATTTTCTGCCAGCCAGCTGCTGAGATAAAAAATTTGCTTGTGTCTCAGCCTCTGCTTCTTCACATATACCACCAGTCAGCAAAAATTGATCAGTGGCTGAAAAACGGTTCACCCTACAATAGCAATAGCACTTAGACTTATATACCACTTCACAGTGCTTTTACATCCCTCTCTAAGCAGTTTACAGAGTCAGCATATTGCCCCCAACAATCTGGGTCCTTGTTTTACCAACGTTGGAAGAATGGAAGGCTGAGTCAATGCACATTGCTCCAGGTTCAGTCGGAAACAAGTGTACTGAGTAAATAAATACCAAAATTCAGAACATTTGATTTATTGAAACTTGATTGAAAAAAAAATTCTCCATTTTGGGAAAACTTAGACAGATTCAACTTTCTGCAAATTTCTCTTTGAGATCAGCAATGGGTGCCCCATTAAGAAGGTTGCTGTCTTTTCTTCCAAATGATTTCTGAATCTAATACTGATTTCTTCAGTATGCAGTTGTATGATGTTTGCAAGCAGTGAAGAACCTATGTTCTCCAAGAAAGCATTGCTGATGCCTTCTTCATATATTGGGAGAAACTCCATATGTTGGGAGAAATTAATCGTTAAATCAGTTGTCAAGAAGACAAGTCTGTTGGCTCAAAGGATTTTAAAAGGTGTTAACTTTACTCTAGATTTGCAGCCCAGATCTGTGATGGTTTAGTCAGAAGTGAATTTATTAAATGTAACACAAGAGTTGCAGCCAAAGTGTATCAAGCCCAAATGAAGGAATTCATTGAATGCCTAAGAATTCATCTGATTAAGAAGACATGTGGAACAACGATAGTTGTGTTTGAAGTAGCACCTGGAGCAGATTTTGCTTGCCAAACTTGACTGGGCAGAGAAAGTCCAAGCTGAGCTCTTTGTTATTATGTTTGGCACCTGCAACCCCCATTCCAACATCACTCAAAGATTTTCTGTGGACGTAGTCCAGGGTTATTCACATCTTTAGCAATCCTAGATGTTGCCAAAGTATGTCTCAACTTTCAGCTTCATCTCGGCAAGTAAAGCTGAAAAAGCTAGTAGGAATTAAATATGCTCGAAGATGTAATTATACCAAAAGTTTGGTGAAGGAAAATATTGAGTCATTTGGAAAAGGGTAGTCCCAAGGACACTTTTTATTTAAAAAATAGTTAGCTTTGAAGGAAAAGAAAACTTGGGGTGATAGCCAATACATTAGATTTTTTATTAATATTAATCTTCTCAAATGATCTTATTTGGCTGCATTGATCTGTATATAGTTTTATATTTCAGAATGCATCAGAATAACTGCCAATATTTTAATTTTCCTGGTTTGCAAATAGATGATTTTATTGTAATAATTAAAGAAATGAAGAAAAAAAAACTTGCCTCTGAAAGTGAAAATATAAAGGAGGATAGAGATTATTGTAGAGTATCTGTACTCTATTTTCTTTCACTGGACACAAGGTGAAATTTGTAAATGTAAATTCAGTAATATTTCTTATGTTTCCTATTTATTAATGT
This sequence comes from Laticauda colubrina, assembly GCA_015471245.1. Taxonomy (NCBI): domain Eukaryota; kingdom Metazoa; phylum Chordata; class Lepidosauria; order Squamata; family Elapidae; genus Laticauda; species Laticauda colubrina. The sequence goes on along the minus strand of BLBF01000005.1, from coordinate 55,904,442 downwards.
TTCATTGTTAGTTTTCTCTTCATTTCTGATGAATTCTTAGTCCCTTGAGTCCACTCTTTATTTAAAGTTATTGAAATATAATGCTATCTTGAATTTATTTCAAAAGAATTGTTGCCAGTTTGATCAATTACAACAATAAAGGTAATGTGAACCTGATATCACATCCCCCAAAAGTTTCAGAAGACATTAACCTTGATCTGATATCCTGCATTTGGAGGATGCATGATGAATTTCAAAATTCTGGCATGAAAACAGTGCTTTTAAAGATTGCCTAGGTAATCATTCCTCTATACAAAATAACTGCGTTCCTGTCCTCTGCCCATAATATGCTTATCTTTTGCATACCTTTTACTGATAAATAGCTTAGTTCAAATAAGTTGGTCTTGCCTCAAGTCTGGTTTCAGGCAGTAGACAAATCCCATAAATAAATAAAATAAAATTTATTTTCCTTTCATGGTTTCACCTACCACCTGGTATATACATTTTACAAGATTGAAGGGGTTTTTTTTGCAGACGGAAGTAAAAGAAATAAAAGTCATGTAAGACCAAGTATGCTCATGTAAGCAAGTGTAGTGGTTCTTTTCTAGATTTTGACATAGTCAGAGAAAAGTTGAGGTATTTCTCCAGAAAAAGGAGTTCAGGAAAGCACAGTTCCCTAAGCCACCAAAGGACCATTGAAACATTTAATAAGCAAGAGTCAGGTGGTAATTGGAAGATGATAAAATCAAAATGACGCTATAAAACTGGTTGTTGTCATGATGGTGCTGGCCTTATCATTTAAAATACAAGTTCAGACTTTCATCAAAATCTTCATAAACCGTGATACTATGAACATATAACATTAATCACATGTTCCCCTATGCTCCTTAATCAGTTTTCAATACACTAAGCATGACTTGTATTCAGACATAGTTCCTTCTTATATCCATTTATATATTCTTATATCCATACCAAATAATTTGAGTAGAATGACCATTAAATTGGCAAAATAAGCCAAGATTTATCCTGATCCAAGGCTACATATTTGGCATTCTAATGGACATTAAACCATTTTCCTCAATTTGGTTTTATGGTAAAAAAAAATTGCCTTCATGTAAGATGGTGTTGTGATGCCAAAATGGATGTGTCAGAAATGGAAGCCAAAATTCCATTTTTTGTTCCTTACTAGCAAAAAGTTTGGTATGGGGAAATCTGAGTGAGGAAAGATTAACTGAAAATAAACAGTTAATGTTTCCCTGCTCATTGCAAATTAAGTTGTCATCACAGTCAGAATAAGGTTTTATGCAGGAGGAAAAGCATATATCAAGTGCCCAAGGTTTTTAACAAGCTAAAGAAAATTGGATGGCATCTCATTAATTTTCTTGTTTGACCTTGGGACAACTAGTTAAAACATTCAATTCAAGAACAGAGATACAGTTGCCTTTTTAGATGATTATTTGCCTCCTTCCTTGTCTTAGTTACCATCATTCATCCTCCTTCCCCCTCCCTCTACCCCCCCAAGAATTGGGCATCAAACGGCATTCTCTTTATCTGGAGAACCTAGAAAAGCAGTTTTCCTTAGTGAAAATTATTTAAACAAAAAGAACTATGTAAAGATTAATATCTTCTTGTGGGGGAAAACATGGTGCTGCCATTTTAAAGGGAAAAAACCCTTAGGTTTTGCCACATGTTTGATCAAATTGCTCCAGGAGCTCCTGAAAAATGAGAGAATGTGGAATTATTTCACTGCCACTATGGATGCAATAGAAAAGAAAATCTGCCTATTAATCCCCAGTATCAAACCAGAATGTGCAGACCTGGTGCACAAAACCAGGGCATCTTCAGGGAGTGTTGAAACATTAAGATGGTGGTTGCGGCTCTAAGGGCCATCTTGTTTAAAAAAACAAAAACAAAACCCAAACACCCTCCCTCCTCCCCTGTACTGAAGCACTGTCATACCTGCAAAACTAATGTGAGAATTAGTCAAAAGGGAGTGTTCCTATGATTAAACAATCCGGATAATACATTCATTGAGACCTATTTTGTTTGTCAGTTGTTGTTGTTGTTGTTGTTGTTTGCAGGATTTCAACATTTCTTCCGAAGGAAATATATACCAGAAGACAAACTCTGTGTAGGACATGTGGTGTTTGGGGAGACAAAGCATTGGTGGCAAAATTCATAGAGCGAGATCAAATCCAGGCCAATAACAAAATGGGGTTTTTGTGGATTGAATTATTCCCTGTGGTATTTAGGAATAGGAGTCACAATTTGAAAACAACCTTTGGAAAGGCCATGGGCATTCCAAGCCTTTGTTTGGCTGGAGGTGGCCCTGGGGCTAAGAGATTACCCCTGGTATCCAGGAGAAACAAGGAGGCCAGCTTGTTCAGTGCCTTGTCAACTCCCAGACCGCAGCCTTTCATGGCTTGTTGCATCTCTCTTGGCGGGTCTATTGTTGGACGATTTCATCAGAGCCGAGTTCAGATTCTGGCTGATCTGCTGCCCTTGCTGGAAGGGGGCTTTGAAGAGAGTTTGCCTGGGCTGTGTCCTTAACAGGCCACTTTGCTCTCCCTCAGGAGATGTTTCTTGGGCTGAAAGCTGAATGGGAGGGGGGGGTGTCTGCCTTCAGCCTAGGTAATTCTCTGTGACAGGTCAATTCAGAGGGAATCTGACAACTTCTCCGCATCAGGTGCAGCCAGTGGAGCCTCCGGGACCTGCTCTCTGCAGGGTCTGCCTGGGAGGCAGGAGGATTGTTGAGGAGGGAGCAAAAGTGCTGATTGTGTCGAGCTCTTTCCTTTTTAGCCACCCTTCTTTCCCCTCCACTGAGCACAGCAGGCTTCAGTCCGGTCTCACCAATGGTGGAAAAGTGGGCCGAAGGCTCTCTTCAGCAGGGATGTGAACACACTTCCAACCTACTTTGTCTGAAATGCCATTTAGGTTCCACAACCTCCTAGTTTCTCTACCCTTCCCCACCCTCTCCACTTCATTGCTTGGGATGGGGAGGAACACCGATGAAATGTCCTGTGAGGGCATATCATGAAAGACATGTGCTGGTTAGATTCTTCAGCTTAGTGGATACCTCTAGAGTAGTTGGAAGCCTCAAAAGGAAATATCTGATGCAAAAAAAAAAAAAAAGCCAAAAAGCCCTCATCCTTCTCAACACCTTACCAGAAGTTTAGATAGAGTTTCAAGCAAAGCTACCAAACCTCTTTGCCAGGCCCACCACCCTTGCCTGAAGTCAGCTTCATAATTAGCGTCCATTCAGAACTCTGGATTTAGCAGTTGCATATGGCAAGTACATAAGCGGATCGGGTATTTTATTTTAAAAAGAAAACACAATTCACCCCTCTTGCTCCTGTGGGCAGTTGGGCTAGAGTGGCCGCCCCCATCTGGTACTCTTCAGATGTTCCTGGGTTGCCCTCTTCAGTTCCCAGGTGTCTTGCTCGAGGACACAAGCCCAAGGAAAGCGGAGCTCAGAAAGCATTCACTCAGTTTGTCATAACGGCCTTTTTTCTAATAGCACATAAAGCGAAGAAGGAAAAAGATGCAGTTGTGCATGTTATTCATTATTTTATTAAATTTCTATCTTGCTTTTTATAATTTTATAAAATTATATAGTATTTTATAATTAAAATACTAAACTTGAAAACTTTATTTGACAGGGTATTGCCCTCTTTTTTCAGTGGGTTATTTCTTACCACATTGGAGCCTCTGGATCTGGAAGTAGCCATTTTGTAGCAAATGACTGCAGTTACTGTAATTGGCTTAATCAAGCAAAACCTTAATGGACATGTTTCTGCATTCAGGAAACAAATTAAAAGGCTTCGTGTCATATATTGGTCATTTTCATGCCCCTGCCGTATCACTGAAAAGCCTTGGGAAAGAATGCCTTGGCTGTTCAACTTCTGTGCAATGAAACAAAGCGTTTTGTTTCCTGATTTATCCTCACATTTTCTGTTTGTGTGGGAGACCCAACCGAAACATTTTATTGTTCCTTTTATATTTTATTCTTCGATCTACTGTTGGATGCTATTGGATGTCCTGGGTAAATAAGAATTATGTCTGCACCCATAAGTAGAATCACCATTGTGGATTTCCACGTATGTGGGAAGTTTATAAACCTGTTAAAAGAAGAATGACTAATGCCTATTTGCTGAAATAAGTAATGGAGGAGTTGGAAGAAAAATGCAAAGTAACAGCGATGGCGCAATAGCAGCCTTTGCACCATAGCTTTGTGCGTGTGTGCCATTCCTCTTCTTCGTGGGGTGTGTGTGCACATACACAATTTGGTGCGACACTTGTTTCCATAGATTCTTTGTTGGGATATGGTAATAGGCTGACATGAACCAGCAGGGGGAGCAGCTTGCCTTCGAAAGCTCCCCACGAGGTCTGATTGTGATGAGCTTTTATTTTTAATCTTCTGTTTTAATTCTCAAAACTGCCTGTCAGGGTTTCTTTCCCCCCAATGGATTCTTTTTGAGATACATAAAGGCTCCATGGCAGCAGAAATCTCCCTAGCCTCAGGAGCTTTGGCAGAGACGAGGAAGCCTGCTGAGCGCGAGATAAAAGAGACACTGGGGGAAATCAGGGGACAGTAGCAGCCATGGAGAGGGGTGGGGAGTAGGGCCTCGCTATTGCCAGCCACCAGACCCCACCCAGCTTTCCAAAAGTAGGGGCGGCATAAATCCGCTTTGGCAGGTTTGTTTTTCCCAGTTTTCCACTTGGTTGCGCCACATTTAAAGTCTAGGAGGGGCGGAGAGGGGGTGCTATTTGGAAGTTGGGGTTTCTGTCCTCTGCTTGGGAAGCTGCATTGGAAAGGGCCCTTGGCTGGATCTTAAGACACAACTTGTAATAGAGAAAGGTGCTTCTATTGATGGGTGTCCCCCTAAGAATGGTGTGTGAAGGTCTAAAGCAAGGGTCTTCAAATTTGACAGCTTTAAGACTTGTGGACTTCAACTCCCAGAATTCCTCCTCCAGTCATGTTAGCTCAGGAAGTCTGGGAGTTGGAGACCACAAGTCTCAAACTTGCCAAGTTTGAAGACCTTTGGTGTAGAGTCTTGTGAGGCTTCCCTCGGACAACATACCAAAAAGGAAGCTGAGCAAAACAGAGAGCAAGGGCAGGAGATGTAGAAACTGTTCTATATAGGCAGCAACTTATAATAAGAACTAGTTTGATTACATACTGGGATAATAGGATTAGTGAGAATAAATTTAATTTCTGTGCTTAATGGATTTCTGCTTTGTCTACTAAAGTCAGAGGCACATATTAGAAATAGGTAAATGATTCTATAGGATTTTGAGGAAATTATGGAAACCAATATCTACAGAAGATGGCAGCATCTAATTGACCTTGGCTGATCTTGAAAAAGTTATGCCAGTAGTTGGATTTTAGGTGACTACTTTGAAATCCAGGTTGTAGGCTGGACTGGGAAGACAAAAATATTCCAGAGAAGAGAATGGCAAATACTGCTAAGAAAACTCTATAGATAAAATCACCAGGATCAAGCTCAATTGGAGGACATCTTTACCTTTTTAGGGTAGATTAAACAATAAACAAATATAAAGGAGTGTAATTAAAAAATACATATTGTTGCAAAAAAAACCCTAAAGAAATATATACAGTCACCCAACAGCTAATATTTATATTTGATAGAAATTAAAATTCCCCAGTAATATCATCAAATTAGTCATTTGCCTAATTTGGTTTTTAGAATTATGCAAATTTATGCAAAAAGTTATGTTTCATCGGAGGTATTTTCTTTGTTTATTTTGAGAAGGAAATTTCTCTCACCTTAAGCATCCGCTTCTGTTCCCTTAAATGAAAAAAAGCTAAATAGATGGTCCCAGTGCAAGGTTTAAAATGCTAAGAAATCACCTGCAAATCAGAGCCCTAAAGAAATTGGATGAACTTGAAATAGCAGGTTTTTTGTTTTTAAAAATGTCCTTTTTCTCTGAATTTAATTACAGCTTGAATTATTTATTTTGTAGCATTTGATGTGTTTCCTGCTGTGGCAATGAAGTGATGAAGGGAGCATAACCTGTTGCATGTTTACATTCCAGGCTGTGCAAGGCTCGGGAACCATGTCAGCAGAAAATTGTATCCCTCTCCTTTATCACGTTCCTCCATCTTACTCACTCTTTTTCTTGGGATTAGAATATATATTTATGTCAACAGTGACTTCAGTGTTTTTCCTCTTACAGAATGCAGGCCCGGAGACTCTTCCTCCTCCTGGTTTTTATCCTTCTGGCTGTATCTTCAGAAGCAGGCAAGAATAAGAAAGGTGAGTGAGTGTCAGATTTCTGATTGGTAAGTCCTTATTTACGGTTGTTTATTTTCAGAAGAAATCTTCTCAGTGAGGCTTTCAGGAAAAAAACTAAAAAGTACAGAAGGCAACATATTTCTTCTGGGTACTAGGCTAAAGACCAGGAAATGGTGAGTTCTAGTTCTGCCATAGGCATGAAGCCGGCTGGGTGCCTTTGGGCTCATTTGCTCTCAGTCCTAGCAAGAAGGCAACTACAAAGGATTCCTCAAAAATGTTGCTAACAAAACTGCTGCTGTGCAGTCAGTGGAGTTGGTACCAATGGTGGTGTGCTACCGGTTTGGACCAGTTCTCCTGAACCAGTAGTTTTTTAAAAAGCCTCCAAGGATCAGCTGAGAGGAGAAAGAAAAGTGCAAAGCTCAGGATCGGCTCTCCTACCCACCTCTGCGCTTTTCTCTTCTTTCTCCTCTCAGTTGACTGGTGCTGCAGGCCTCAGCTGGTGTGGGGAAAGCTGTGCACACACATTAGGTGCGCATGTATTAGGTGCGCGTGTGATCACCGAACCAGTAGTGGAACAGGTAGGATCCCACTGCTGGTGGGTACTAACTTGAAGGCCCAAAAGTGCCCTCCATCCTCCTTTAGGTGAGGAAAGGCAGATTGCTTTTAATGGTTCTGGATAGGTGATAAGAAAAGGGAAGGCTAATTCTTGTGAGTCTGAAATGATTGTCTGTTTTTTGTGCAGACAAGGTCAAGAAAAATGGTTCCGATTGTGAGGAATGGCGCTGGGGCCCTTGTATCCCCAACAGCAAGGACTGTGGTGTGGGCTTCCGTGAGGGAACTTGTCAGGAAGAGACCAAGAAGCTCAAATGCAAGATTCCATGCAACTGGAAGAAGGAGTTTGGAGGTGAGCGTTCATCTTGTTTAGAAGAAGACTTCGGGGAATGATGCAACAAACTTAAGATAAACCCAAACTAGGAATTTTATGGCGGCCCATGAATTGTATGTTGGTCCACTCCTTACCTCTATGCAGTATCCATTTGCCTTGGTTGGCTCTGAAAATTGGCTTCTTCCATCGCTTCTTGTTGTGCTTTCATATTAAAAGCATTTTAATCATGTTCTCTGGCTTCTGAGGCCAACTGGTCTTTTCAGAAAAGAATTATTTGTAACTTCTGGCAGCTGCAGTTCTTTTACCATTTAAGAATATAAGAAGCTTCCCTTTGTCACATTAGCCAACAGTCCTGATAGCTCTGCGGTGGATGGCAGTGGTTCATGAGTTTGTGAAGTGTCTGCTCATTTCCTGGGCATCTGGGTTGTTTCTTACTTTCAAAAAACGGATAGTGGGGGGAAGTCCAGCTGGTGTGGATCCTGCATGTATCTAACTATTTTTACTTCTCGCCTCCCCCCCCAGCTGATTGCAAGTACAAGTTTGAGAACTGGGGTGGCTGTGACCCTGCAACAGGTCTGAAGGGCCGTTCTGGTACTCTGAAGAAAGCTCTTTACAATGCCGAGTGCCAGGAAACTATTCAAGTGACTAAACCCTGCTCTCCCAAGGCCAAGTCAAAATCCAAAGGTCAGTCTATTTGTAGAAGACAAATAGCGGAGTGCTTTATTTTGCATGCCGCGAGGTGATACCAGAATGGAAATGGAGCGTTTAGAAGGCTAGGAATTCGTGGGTGGCTGACTGCCAGTCATCGTTCTTATTATAATTTCTTAGGGTTCCTTTTGCTTAAAGAGGTAATGATCAGTTTCCCACTCTCCTTCGTATCCATAAAGGTCCCTGGCCAAGTTTGTTGATAACATACTTTGAAGAGCTACAAAATACAAAGTAGCTCTTCAAAGTACATTATAAACGAAATTGGCCAGGGATCTTTATGGATACGAAGGAGAGCTGCCCATGGCAGAGAGTGCACAACAGGAGTGGGCAAACTACTACAACCATTGTTGCTAAGAAAACAATATGGATGTGCCCATATTGTGCGCAAAACGCTTGAGGATACCCACAATCCTCATTTCTTCTCTCTGTAGGGCCTCCTGGAGGCATAGTGAGAGCTGGAAAAGATAAGGTCAATCAGCATCACTAGTCCTGTTTCAAAATGCCTAGAATTCCCAAGTGGCATTTTGGTAATTGTAGGTTCTCCATGTGAGGTGGAAGCAGATAAAAAAAACCACCAAAAGATTCGTTGATCCAAGGAAAACAAGGTTTTATTCACGTGTCTGCAGAGACGGGTTCCCTCAGGCATTGAAGGAACCCAGAGCAAAATTCAGGCAGCATTTTTATACCCTAACTGTCCGCCCCCTCGTACGAGGGATTGGCTCACATTCTTTCTGTTTTCAAATTGACACATATATTTCGAAGGTTTATGCTGGCTCCCTATCTAGCAAAAGCACTCACACGGTTTCTGACACCTCAGCACTTTATTACAATTCCTCATTGTTCTAGCCTCATCTTGTTTTTTTTCTCTTGTGCACAAACTGGAACACTTTCTTATTTAGCAAAGCTACTGAGTTCGAGACACACTTCCTTATTCAATTCAATGGGCCATCCAACATGACTTCAGTTCTGCTCACATCCATATCTAGTGGGCATCAATGGAGGGAAATGTAAAGGAGTCCAAACTTCTTAAGTTTCTCCCACAGAGATTGAGAGCGCAGGAGGCCCAAAATAAGTGTGGCCTTGTTTGTGTGCCAGGATAGCCAGAATGGGTCAGGTGATCTGTAATCAGTTGGCAACTTTGGAAAAGCAGATGTTGCAGTAATATTAAACCTGCCAACACAAATAAATTATGGTTTCTTTGGAGATTATGTGAACCCTGTTAGGATAGCGTGAAATTATTACTTATGGTTTCTTGTGTTGGACAGATCCAGCAAAGTGTGTTTTATTCAATATCTGATTTTTATGCAAATCATGGGTTGGTGTGTTGCGGGAATATAGTCTTCATGTAATATCTTGTGCTAATTTTATTCCTCCTTAATTGTTTCATACAGCCAGGAAAGGAAAGGGGAAAGACTAGTATGATGGATACAGCTCCACCGTCTTCAGGGCATGGTGCCTGAACCCACTTGGACACACACCACTTGAAGCTGCAGCTTGGCCCCTCCCAGCTTGGCAATACTTTGCCAAACCCCATTATTCTTCAGCCTGCACAGACTTATCTTTAACTGCAATACCATTTCTAATCATTAGTTTTATAGAAAGCAAGCCCACCCTTTCCTAAAGAAGGTGTTGCTTGCCTTTCCCTTAATTTCTTCTCTTCTGCCTCTTGTCCTCTCTTCTCTCTGTGTGTCCCAGTATCGTTTGCTCTGGTTTGCTTCCCTGAAATGCAGCACAATGTTTGGAAATGGGCTCATCTGCAACAATGTCTTACAGTTCTCCACCTCTAGGATTCTTTGTCCAAGCCAAATGGCTTTTTGGCAGCCTCTCGCAATCTTAGCAGTGCCCATGGTTGGTCCACATAACTTCCTCCGGTCATAAACCAAACTTTTCTTTTTAAGGCACCCAAGGAAACCCTTTCAAGGAATGAGAGAGGATGCGAGAGAAATTACAGTAGAAATGGGATGAGGAATCATATCTGTCTTACCTCCCGAAAAGAAGCACTGTGTATAAATAGGAAAATGCAGGCCTCTTTGGTATCGCTTTGCACTCCCTTTCCCATGGAAGAAGTGCCTACTTCCTGGCATGCAAACACCCTTCCCTTCTCCATCTCTAATGCACATATGTTTCTTGATAGGCAGCCTTCCCATCTTAGGAGCAGCAGGGCTGATTAACCTCACTGAACTGTGCTTGCTTGCTCTCTCTGCCCACAAGACACTCCTTGCCTTCCCTTTCAGCCTGAGGAAAGGATCCCTCAGAGCCAATGAAGCTGGTTCACTTTCAGACCTCCTTTGTCCATATTCCTGCTGGGACGCTGTGGCGTTTCCTTCCTCTACTGGTGCTGGGTAAGCCCTCTCTACTTTTCACAGTTCCCCCCCCCCTTTTTTTTTTTTTCCCAATAAAGATCTTTTTACAAAAACAGTCTGTTTCTCCTTTTGGTCTTGTTTGTCCAGTTACTGCTTTGAACAAGGCTGTATACAAAAGTAGCAGCAAAAGTAGAAAACAGTGGATGTAATTGATGTGGATGCATATAGAGGCATTGTTCAGTAGCACTGAAGGAATGTCCATCCAAACCTGATAGCACTTTTAACAGCCCAGAAACTGCCTGACAGGCCAAGGCTGGAGGGACAGAAGGGCCTTGCTGTCTATGCAGATTTCCTTGGGGTGTTTCTTAAGCAGATAGATAACTATAGAGGTATACTTATCAATATAGGGAGTCCTTGGTTTATGATGGCAATTGGGATGGGATTTTTGTCGTTAAGTCATGCAGTCATAAAGTGTGTTGTTTCGTGATCACATCACTTAGCAATAACAATTTCAGTAGTCCCTGTTGTCAGTTATCAAGGACGATGTGGATCATTAAGTAAGGACCTCGTGACGGTAAAGGGGGAAGAGGTGTTGAAACCACATACCAGACAAGCAGGCTAGCAAGTAGATGCTGTGCACTTACACAATGGAGTGTGGGGAGTCACCACAGAGAACAGGCGGATATGTAGGTGTTGGTGGGTACCACTGGGTCACCATGGAGTATGGGCGGTGGGAATGATAAGAGTAGAGATCTCTGTGCCTAGAGGCTCCTTGAGAGAAAAAGCCATGGGAGTTGGAGGATTTTATGGAAGCAGTTTGCAACCTCCTGTTGGCTTCCCTATTGAGTTTGCTTCCGAGAAGTTGGCAGTGACATGATCCAAGGATGCTGCAGTAATTACAATTGCAAACTGGTTACCAATCACCTGAATTGTGATCACACAATAACCAGATGGATACTGTGATGGGTCAAGGACTGATCTAAGGACTAATGGGTGCAACTTTCTCTTATTCAGCATTCTTATAACTTTGAACAGTTGTTAAATCAGTGGTCATAACCCAAGGATATCAAAAACAATCATTCAGGTAGGTTAAGGATAAATTCAAGGTTTGTATGTCATGAGCATCTAGAGTAAGATGATGTTGGGATCCACGTAGTTGCTACTTTTCCAGAGCAACTAGTCTGTCAGGGAACAGGTGGCTGCAGAGGTGTCACACCACTTTATAACTCCCTCAAAGACTTGTCCTTGGAGTAGGGATAGCATGTAACAAGGAATTGAGAGAGGAGGATCCTGGCTCTAAACAGGGCTGGAGTTGTGCCACGTTTTTGCTTCCCCTGTGTTCCTCTGTTTGGAAACCAGTCTAGTCTAAGAGTAAAACAAATGGCAGTTTGGAAAAATATTTCACATTTGTACAATATGATGCACACTATATCATATCTCCCTTTAATGCGGTTGTGGATAGCCATATCTGGCGCTTTCCTCATCTAGAATCACCTTCATTTGTTAATAGTTTATTCTCTACCTGGCCAGATCAGGTATTTCTTCTTAATTAAACTATATGAATACAATGAAGTGAGAATGTATAGTATATTCATAGCTCTAAATATGCCTCACAGTTCTGGGAATTGAAATCCTAATACATCTATAAAGAACTGGGCTGGGGCGGGAAAAGCTGTTCCAGGCCACCGCTGATGATATCTGATTGGATCCTGATGATCCACTATAGAAAAGCAGGGATCTTTGGACAGATCAGTGATTATGACTTTTTTGGACTTTTAGAGACTGGAAGCTTGTGCACATATCTAGCGTGCCCCACATCTCGCAGCAGAATCACCTTTCAACGAATCGAATCAACTGTGTTAATTATCCAGGATGTTGAATTCTGTTTTACTTGGACGAGAAAAATACAATGCTTCCTCACTAGTAAATAAGTAACAATTCACCAGGCCAGCATTTTAATCTCTGCCATTGTGTTCAACAGTACAACACCCTTCTCTATTCATGCAGTATGCCTCAGTTTTGGGTTGTGAGCCTGTTATGTATATGTGACCCATTTACAGGGGGCATCCTGGGGGGTGGAAGAGGGATCAAAAGATGAAGATGTTAAAGCATTTCACTTTTTCAACAGCCTCCCATCACCATCTTGTATTATCCTGCCTATTTATCTGTTGCCTTGTTCCTGGTAGAACAAAGTTCTATGATTCAGCAGAGATGGAGAGGTTGAAATGCATCTTCCAAAATCCTTGTCCATTTGTCACATTGGGGACATCATTGGACAAACCCAGCTCCTCTCCCCATTCCAATAAGATCCATTGCTGCTGATGAATTTGGGGCTAATTATGCCCACAGATGGAATTGCATAGCTTAATCTCTATCACTGGACCAAAACAATAAAAAAAAAAAACATGGTGAAAATACCACTAATATTCTACCAGCTGCTCCTTGGATTCCTTCAGCCCATTCCTGACCAAGGACATTTTCTTGTTCTGTCAGTCAGAAGGAGAGGAGAAAGTTGGCAAACACAATGAGATTTTTGCTGCCTTTCTTCTAAAAATATTTTCATATGTGGGTTTCTGCACACGTATGCACATAGATTCATTGGTAGCCTTTATAGTATTCTGTTCCATTTTGTAGAGAAGCCAAAAAGTAAACCTTGAGTGAGGTGAAATATTTCACTCTAGTTCTGCATTGTTCTATATACGAGAGAGGAGAGGAAGACAAATTCCTTCATGTTGCTTCCACAGAGGTTCACTTTTCATTGTGGGGAACTTAGTGCTTAAATACAGTATGAAGCAGCTATCCTCAGGATCACTGATGTGAATGGAACAAAGGGGTAGCAAAGTTATTTGAATAATTTATGGTATTTTTGCTGAGGGTTGCTGGAACAGGCATTTTCCCCTCAAGCGCCAAAACATTGAATCCTGTGCCCTTTTGGAGGGTAGGGGCTGTTTTTTGCTCCCACTGAGTCAAATCCCTGGCAAACACTGGGGTCTCTGTACATAGGACTATCTATCCTACCAAGAGCCCTCTCTTACCTCCAGAAATGTTGAGATGGCAATTTCAAGATTTGCGGATCTAAATTTTAGAGGCCCTATCTATTTGGAGGGCAGCAGTTTCAAAGAAATTCTGTTGGATAACAAGATAACGTATATCATTGAGAGACTTGTTATAATGGTTTTGGCCTTTGGAACTGGCCTAGTTTTCTCTTAGGCAACTTCTGCTTTGGCCCATTTTCTATTTTTTATTTACTAAAAAAGAAAAGACTATAACTCAGTAGTTGAGCAACCCTTTCTTGTTTTGATCCAGTTTCAGATCCCAGCATTTGCTCTTAAGAAGGGGTATACCCTTCCTTGAAGCCCCAGAGCCGGGGTTCGTGCATTCCCTTCCTTCTTGCAATTATCTTCCTTCTAGAGAAGATGGGGGAGTTGTTGCCACAGCCTACTTTGACAAAGCTGGTGAGCTGAAGGATCCTGATTGAGCTGGATCAATGGGCCAAGCTGAAATCTCTTACTGTTCTTTGCCTATCTAAGTCTGACTGGGCTGTCATTTTCTGTGACCAAAGCAGGACTAGAAGTATCACAGGGTGATTGGAAGCAGGCTCAAAGGCAGGGGACATTTTCTAATGGGACAATACTTAATTATCTAGGTTCCCTCTGCCCCCCCAAAAAAGAACCTTCCTTCAGGAACTATGTCACAGGCCAAGTGTCAAAGAAAATCTGGTTTTGCATCCAAAGTAGATTAGAATATCCTACCAGATTCTTCAGTATGCCAAACGAGACACGCAGCCCTCTTAATTCCAGGAAATGATCATGTGCAGGCGGGTCTTCCCCTTTTATCTTCTATAAAGTTTTTCTTTCCTTGGTTCTACATAGTTTCATATCTTTAATTGAATAGCATTGTTTTTTTTAAAAAAAACATGAAGATAAGACTGCTTGTGATAGCAAGTCTATTTCAAAAGCCTAAGCATCCCTCATTTTGTTCATAGATTGTAAAAGATGACATTCTTGCTCAGGGTATACACTTAAAAATTAATGTTTTCTTTGCATTGTGTATTCAGATACCTTTTCTAACTCTTTTATATTTCTTAAAAGTCCGATCTCTTCTTCAGCCCAAAAATGTGGATAATCTCCAGGTTATATTGAACCTTTAATACAATAATAATCATAGTCTTGAAATTCTAGGAACTTCTTTATTAAATATGCTTAATATCCATTCAAACTATACTTTGTACTAAATAAGATTCTAGAATCCCCAAATTTTTGTCCTCTGATTTTTTTTTACATTTGTTTCATTTCATTTATCTTAATAATATACATGATTTGATTTATCTTAATATCAATTATTAAAAGGAAGAACCAGTGTGTGAGAAACATGGTACACACACAAGTCTGTCCGTGTTTATTTTACAAAACAATTTGATGTTAACCTCCCATCTGCAGACCTGAAATACTGAAAATTTGCAACAGTCGCCGTAAGCTAGACAATGTTCTTGTCATTCATTAACAGAATATTGGTCAGTAAATGCACCACTTTTTGTGATCCCTTGGATCCCAGTTTAACAAGAAGAAAGAATCCTCTTATTTCTGCTCTTTGCAAAAAGGAAATTAAAAATGGTTACCCTTCTTCCTCCCAAAGAGTTATAATGGAATTCTATGTGAGAGAATTGTGGAATCATAGGGCTGGAAAGGGGCCTCACATGTCTTCTAATCCAATCTTCTTTCATGGCAGGAGTCTTATACCGCCTTCGTCAGTCTATTCTTGAAAACCTCCAAGGACCCACAACCCCAAGAGACAAGCTATTCCATTGATTCATTGCACTGTCAGAAAAGTTTTCCTTCGAGGTTGGATTCTAAGTTTGACAAGCTTCCATCCATTACTTCTTGACTTGGCCTCTGGTGGTCTGAAGAATGTCAATTCCTTCTTCTTTGTGACAGCCCCTCAAGTACTAAACCTTCTCTTCTATAGGCTAGACATACTTGGCTCTTGCCACCACCCTTCTGCTTCACTTAAAAGCCTCAAAAGGCCATTTAAAGTATATTTAATGTTTAGCAAATCATAGTCAGGAAAGGATGACTGATAAGTTCTGAATAATACGGACAATCTCCAGGATACTGAGCTTGTATAGCTTTGAGGTGCAAATAGTGCAGAAGCAAAATCTTGGAATGCTCAACAGATCCCACTACTAAAAAAGTGACCTAAGCGTCACAGAATTGCAGCATGTCTGAAAAAGCTGCCGTGCTTTGGTTTCAAATCAACCATAAGAACCAGGAAAACAAATTAACTTCGCAATGAAAACCAGTAAATATCATGCAATCAGATAATTCCAAGGTAAATCAGAAAATGGCACAGATCTTTTACTTGCCCTAAAACTTATTCAAGATTCCATCTGTGTTTTAAACATATTCTAGAATTACCCAGTCATCATTAAAGCGATGTATATTCTACCTTCTGAACTCTTATTTCAAGACAGCAATATTTGGGAATATATTACTGAATGCTAAGGATCCTGTGTTAGTCTACAAAGGAAATATTGTTGGTTGGCAGCTCCTCAAGCAAGGAAAATAGTTCCATTTTACCTTGGTTGGAGTACAATGCCATTGAAATATGGGTTTTATTTATTGTGCCAACAATTTCCTTAGCATGTTAATGGTTAGTCCTGCTTACCTCACAATGTGGTGGTTGTCAGGAAAATAAGAGAATATTGTGTATGTTCGCTGCCTTGAGTTATTTATAAAAATAAAAAGATGGGAAATAAATCTTTTAATAGTTTGGCTGATTGGTTCTTACCCAAATATAAACAGCTTGATCATATTTGCATGCTCTAGTAACATGTCCTGTGACAATGAATTGTGGATACAATTCCCTTTGTATTCAGTTCTGTTCATCCAAAACAGGTCACAATGACACTGAGAACTGGACGTTTAAACCTTATTATACTTGTGCTTCCCCAGCTGCTTTGGTCCTGATCTGCTTCTGGGTCTTGTTTAATAAGTTGGTTTGAATTTCCTTAAAGCTACAATTAGCTTTGAACCAGGTTACTAAAAATATCATTTTCTTCCTTATGTATTTCTCAGAATATTAGAATCTTGAAGAGTCCCATTCCAATTTCCTCATCCAATAAATAGGGACCCTTTTTAATTGTTAATCAACTTGATAACTTTGTTATATAGCATATGAATGTTGGGAGGGGGAAATCACCTCTGTGACTAATGTGAAAAACAGGAATGTGGCTTTCGATTAAGTTCTATTGATGCAAGGCTGACATTTTGCATTTAAACTTGCAGGAAACATTTTAATGAACCTTTGAATGCTTGATGTTAATTAGGCTAATAATTAATGCCAACGTAAGTACATGGCTGGCATCAAATTTTATTTTTGTAATAATTCCAACTTGAATAAAAGAAAGGAACCATTTTAAATGCCATGGAGTCACACACCTTTCTTAACTTACCTGGTACTTCAATCTATCCTCACATTAAGGGCAAGGTATATATACTGAGGTCTCTTTGTCTGAAGCAGCTTTCTTGCTTCAGGGCGCTATGTTTTTACCTCTATGCTTAGCATTCAGCCCTAGAATTTCAGAGCTTGATTGCAGGGCACTGCAAAAGCTTGCTGCTGCTCTGTTCTTTATTGCTTCATCCATCAGGACTCCCTGTTCGTCCAGGAAAGAAAACTCATTCATTGGCTTTGTAGTTATCACTGCTTGGCAATGCTTGAAGCCCTTCTTGATTAAAACTACCCTTCAATTGTTCCTTCAGGGACTTTCCAGGATGCCACAATTTGACCTCCCAGACCTGGTATAAGAATAATAAAAGTCTGCAGGGCTATAGCTTTGCCTTACTTTTAAATAACAGGAAAACAGCCTCAAGGGATGCATCTATTTAAGCCCATTGCTTCTTGTTAAGAAAGCCACAAGGGGGTCAAGAGGAGAATTTTTTTCCAGATGGCAAAGCAATTAATCATATGATTATACTGTATTATGTCCTTATTCATTTACAATTCATCCCATATAACTGATTGTTTAATTATCTGAATGATAACCTTCTTTTCCTTTAAAGAATGATATCTTAGCAAATTAAAAAAGGTTTTAAATCAAACAAAAACCCAATTCTTGTAAAAATGCTTGTTAAATTGTATTTTAGTGAAAATATTATTCCAATTTTTTTTTTCAAGACATTATTCAAACCTTCAAAACTCAACTCAGCAGAGTCTCCAACCCACCATCAAAGGTTTTTCTGAGTATTTTTTTTAAAGAATATGGGTTTTTTTCCTACCATCAGATAGATTTTTTTAAAAAAGGAGCTGATCTGATCTCCCTTGGCAGGGAGTTCCAAAGATTGAGGACAGCTATCACACTTACCAATTTCCTGCTTCAAAATATGAATATCAGCAACTCATCACATTTGTAGTTGTCCTGTGGAATTACAGTAGAATGAGGATTTTTTCTCATCTACATTGCAAAAAAAAAAAAAAAAGTGATAATATCCAAACTGAAATAAGCTTTTCCTCCTGGTTTTCCACTATGTAAGTTTCAGCTTTTGTGTCCTATTGAATGCACAATTTTATATAATTCCACCTACTTATTCCAGTAATTATACTTTCAAGGGCTTTGGGGACATTCCTATAGCATATGACAGCAGGTATCAAGGAATAGAAGTGGTTTTCAAAAAAAACAAAAAACACCTGCATTGCCAAAAGTGCTAAAAGATCTGAAGGCTAAATTATATGATGAATGGCTAAGGGAAATAGATATGTTTAGTCTAATGAAGAAAAGGCTTAGGGGAGATATCATAGCAGTCTTCCAAGACTTGAAGGGCTGTCACAGGGAAAAGGGCATCAATTTAACTGGTTCTGTTACTGCTGTATCCTCTATCTACCATTCCAAATGGCCACCTCATTTTGCCTCATTAAAGAACTATTTTTGGTCTCTAGAACAAATAAATGGGAAGAAGCTGGTATGATAGGATTGATGGTGAGTTAGTGGAGGAATTTTTCATACTTAACCACAGCAGAGACACAAACATTTTCACACAACATGATAAGCATTGTCTAGGGGTCAATATGGACCACTCCTGCTTTGCTAGTTAGCAGGCATTTTGGAGGAATTAAAACAGTGTAAATAGACAGGGTATCTGCCCACTGACAGGATTCAATCCTGACCAGCTCAAGGTTGACTTCATCCTTCCAAGGTCGGTAAAATGAGGACCCAGATTGTTGTGGGCAATATGCTGACTCTGTAAATTGCTTAGAGAGTGCTATGAAGAAGTATGAAGCAATACATAAGCCTATGTGCTATTGCTATAAAAGATATCACAACTACCTGGACAATGTCTAACCAGCTGAAATGTTTGCTTTAACAATTTTGTTAAAATATGTGGATACAACTTATGCAGTTCCATTTTACAATCATTCTAGTCATCTCTTAGTTGGAGTCCAGAACCAAAATTTACAAGCAATTAATCTTGATGTCTAAGTCCAGAAAACACAAGAAAAGAAAGTTAACAAAATATTGTTAAAATTGTGGTTAATGTACTCCTTAACCACAAATTAACTTATAGCCCAGATTCCAATGAGGTGCTAAGCCTGTCAAATTGTCTTAGTTTATTGCAAGAATACAGCTATGTGACAGTGCCCTCTTAATTTCCTATTAGGTCATTCTAGTTCCAAAGTGGTATTTTAGGATAAGTTAATTCTGAGCAAGTAATTTTTAACCTTCTTAATCAATAACTATTTCTTATTCTAGATTACTGTAACTTTATTTTACATGTTAAATAGCTTTACAACTTGACTAAATTTACAAAAGATCTATTACATCATCCTAACAGTTATTTAAAATATTCTAAATTGGAAGATTTCCAATTTGGTCCCCTTGGAATACATTGAATTGGCTGGGAATTCTGGCTAATAGATCCAGAGATCACTAGATTAGAGAATGCTCCCTAGTTCATCTTGAGGTTTTTCACAAGACCTTTTAAGTCACAAAATCTTGAGTTTCAAGTTTAATCCCTAATATCTTGAACAATTCTCTGTGGAGGAGAAGAATGTTTGCAACTCGTTGAAAAAAAGATTGACTCAAAGGTGTGCTATATATAGTTCAATTATTTTATTTGTTTAAGTGTTTCCCACTGTAGTTGTAACAAATAAATTAATAAATTAACTTTTAAAAAACACTGCAAGGCATTTTGGAAAACATTATGCAAATTATGTGAAAGGCAGTGGCAGCCTAGCTGCCTCTATAGCCACATGAAGCAGGAGCCTTTGGCCAAATGTGAGGGCATTTCTTAAACTGAGAGCCCTTAGCCATGAAATAGAGAGGTCTATAACCATGGTCACTCCAACCCAGGAAACATTGGATCACTGATTATATTCTGCTCTAATATGTTCCTGAGGGTGCCAGAGACATTGAGCAAAATGTGGAATTAATTGGTCTACACGGAATATGAGTATTCTGGGATTTAGGCTGCATATGTACACTGGAACCCACATGCTGAGGGATCCATGACAACACTGACTAGAAGGAAGGCAATGCTCATTTACAAAGCTCATGAGTATCTTCTTAGTATGCCCTAAAATTCATAATGCAGAAACAAGTGGGGCAGCCATTCATTGTTTTTCTCCACCACAGCCTGCTTCAAAACCTACTATCAAAATGTTTAAAAAATTAAGTACATAAAAAGAAGTGATACTTAAACATATATGTGTGGAGCAAGGGGGACCTGGTATGCATGGTGACATAATTTTAAAAGGAACTAAAATGAAGGGCTTCAAAGACTCTCTTAAAAAGACTTGCCAGTGTAGATATCTTCTTCCACCATCACGGTTGCTTTATTTGCTGTTCTCCTTGGAGCTGCTGTCGAGCATTCACTGCTTCAAGGACACCATGCTTACCTTTGAGATTAATAACTTTAGACAACTTTGGCACATGATCCAAAATGTTGTAGAACCGACTTTGAGTATCCATGCGATATCCTTGTTTTTTTCAAAACGATATGAGGTGGCATTCAACCCATCCTGAAAGAAGTCTGTTTGGCCCAACAGCCTGCCATGGAGAAATGGAGTTGAGGCAGATTTGGTAAGGTCCTTGAGAAGCCTATGAAGTGGACACGTCTATTCAGCAGCTGCTATATTCCCTGAGAGGAACAAGTCCCTTGTACCTGGGACACTGGAAATTCAACTAGACAAAATCCTAGAGCCTACAAATAGAAATTGATACAGCTTGATGACTGGTGCTGAAACAATATATATTTGTTTTCATTTCACTGTTTAATTAATTAACCCTGTTGTCCCTTGCTGTTCTTTCTGTCTCATAGTTGCACACAAGTTTAAAGCCAACAATGCATCCAAGGAAACAAGGATCCTTTTTGTTGCATTTCTTTCTAATGTACCACTGAACCACCAATAGAGGCAACCTAGTTTTGTCAGACAGAAATTAGAAGATCATGAAAGTTTACAGTATTTCAAGAACAGCAAGGAAAAAGAGCAGTCTGTTACGTCTGTCTGGTGATACTGTGAGGCTTCACCACATCTTAAATCCCTAGCTTCCTTCTTCTTCTTTGTGTTCTGAAGAAGCACAGTCAAGAGGATCATCTGGGTGGAAGATCTGCCTATTTCTTGGTGAATATTCAAGAGCCAAGCATGTTGAAATTGTATGTTTTCACTAATTCTGATTCTGCATTTGGTGAAAGGCTCCATCTAGTAATGAATGGTGTGACTAAGAATAGATTTATCTGGTTGGAGAAGAACACATCTCCACATACAACCTCATTGCTGAGCACTTCCCCAAATCCAGCTTATCTTGCAGTACCAATGTTCCTGTACTGACACATAAGAAGATGCTTAAAAGTTTTCTTGAAGGTAGCATTACAAAGGGCATAACAAGCTGGGTTGATGGTGCTGTTGACATAGCACAACCAGTACCCAATGGACCAGACTGTTTCAGGAACACAATAATTGCAGAAAGTATTAATGAGGACCATCACATTGTAAGGTGTCCATGTCAAAATGAAAGCCAACAAGATGGCAAAAATGGTTCTAGTGACTTTCTTCTCTCGAGCTGCCATTTGTCGCTTCTTCCTGACCTGACTCCTGGCAATGCTGGCAAATTTCCTGGCAACGTTAGCTGGACGGCTGTTTGATAAGGTGATTGGGGTGGAATGGGTTTCTTTGTCTGCGACAATCTCAATGGCAGTGACACATTCAGTCCCAGTTTGTTTAGTGACTATCTTAATTTTGGACCACTTAGAGGCAGGGTTGATCCGTGGATGGGCAGGGCTCTCGCCTGTATCAGCTGGTACAATCTCCAGCCCCTGTTTCTCTTTATTCATCTGTGTGATGCTTATCGTGCTGGATTCATTAGAGGTTTCTTTCTCCTCTTGGTGGCCAGTAGTTTCAGATGGTTGCAGGGGCTGCTCTTCTACTTTCCCGTTTTTTGCTTCCTCATTCACCTCCACTACTTTTTTGGGAGAATTGTTGTTATTCTGCTTGACCAGAGGGCTTTTCAGAAAGCTGAGGGGCTTAGTCCGCTTCTCTTTCTTGCTTTCTGGTTTGTGCCTTCTCACACGGCTCCGGCTGGCCAATGAGATGTGGATGTACAACACAGTCATGATAACCACTGGGAGGTAGAAAGCAGCAATGGCTGTGCCAAAGGTTACAGCTGGGTTGGAGAGGAACTGAATGTAGCATTGTCCTTCTGGTACTGTCCTCTCTCCAACAATGAACTGCCAAAACAATATGGCAGGTGCCCAGAGGATAAAGGATAATATCCAAGCAACTGCAATCATCAGTCCTGCCATTTTGGTTGTCCGCCTAGCTGGGTAGGTCAGTGGTTTGGTAACGCAGAAATAGCGGTCAAAACTGATGATGAGTAAGTTCATGACAGAGGCATTACTCACTACATAGTCCAGCGCCAGCCAGAGGTCACATACTACAGCCCCAAGTGGCCAATAGCCCTTGACTATATACACGGTGTACAGATTCATTGAGAAGATGCCAATTATCAAGTCAGCACAGGCCAAGCTAAAGAGGAAATAGTTGTTGACAGTCTGAAGTTGGCGGTTCACTTTGATGGACAGCATGACCAAGATATTTCCAACCACAGTGACAAGACTAAGTGACCCAGTTACGGTAACTATGAAAATCATTTCCACGATTTTATACTTAGTGTTTTCCTCGGTGAAATTAGCTTTCGTGAAGTTGGCCATTCTTAACAGTTGAGGCTGAGAAGACAAATTATATGTGAAGTCTGCAGAAAGGGAGGGAAAGAAGGAAAAAGACATTGGAGATATATTATACATCTGCAACACTCAAACAATAGAGCAAGCTTTGACAACTCAGTTGGGACTTCTCACTGAGCTGTGATGCTCAAGGGGTACCAAATTTAGTTCCTTTATGTCAACTATTTGAAAATTTAGTTTGCAAATGGGATAAATTTAGTCTGTATGTTTTTACTTCCTGAGATCTACAGGCTCTAAAACTTTCAATTAAGACTGCAAACATCACTTCTGTCACTTTTTTGGATTCTGTCCACCCAACTTTCTATTCAGAATTAATATGAGTTATTTTAACCATAAAATGTTTGGCCAGACAATTAGAACTTATATAAATAGAGTTTGCCAGCAAGAAGGGATTGAAACATACTAATGAGTACATCAAGCTAACTATCTACAAATACAGTGAGGACTGAAAAGTATTCCCACAGAGCCACCTTTACCACCATAAATTTAAAAAGTTCTAATTTAAGCTCTATACATTATTCCAGTTATTTCTCATGTACCTATTCACTCCCTTCATCTCCCAAAGCGCCTCAAAGAATAAGGGAATAGTCTGACATTGATAAGCAACGAGAACCTGCTCAATCTATCTAGTACCCTAGTCATTTTCATATTCCAGACAAGCCATTTAATAGACCTACCCTCCTGATATCTAAATACCCCAAATGCTGTCTGGACTTTCTCCAAATCCATCAAAATCTGGGGTTGGCCTTTGTAATTGGCACTTCCTATCTGCAAGGCTTAGTGTCTCCAGTTAACCTTCCAGAGAGGATGAAATGTCCACAACAAGTAAGTAATGGAAAAGTCTCCTCAACTGCTCTAAAATAAAAGTCAGGTAGATGGTCAGCTACCTGGGCAAATCCGTGGTTATTATTATGGACCTGAACTCCGAAGCCATGTCATAACTGCCCAACACTAACACTCTGGGTAAATCTTCTGCAATGTGATCAAACAACTAATATCTGGCCTCCTGAAGAAAAACGATCTTGCAAAGACCAGAGTCTCACGATAAACAATTTTCAGGCTGTCTTCCTTACTCTGAAAACAGGACTGATGACTGTATGAAATCTGACTGGATAGACATCTTATTCAACCAGGTCTCAATAACGCACACCGGATCTGATCCCTTATCTCCAATAAGATTAAATTTATTACAAATATACCTAGCATTCAGCACTGTTAACCAGAAACAAGGATACTCAGTGATCTGGATGCCTTGTTCATAAGTTGAGATAGGGGGCTGGAATTAGAGAATGGTACCACCAATCTCTAGTTGCCATCAAAACCTGTCATCCTCCTTCACAGAAGGTACTTAGAGCAAGAGCCTCTTAAAGTAGCTCCTCCTTTTCTTCAAGTTCAAAAAAAGTAAGACTGTTCAGCTCATTAGGCTTTGAGCTCATACATACTTGGAGAAATGTCTTGTGGAAGCCTTCCCTCTGCGGGTTCATTCTGGTATTAACCACTATAGTTAGATAATAGGGATCTCTGTCAAGATTTTATTTTCTTCAGTTGAGTTTTATTTATTTTTAAGTCTAGAAAGAAAATGGCACAGTACATTCCCCAAGTTACTCACTATTTGCCAATGATGTATTGCTCAGTTAACCTATTAAACAGTGTTTCTACAGATAACAGAAAATTTACAAATGTATTAAACTATGGAACAAGATGGAGCTGTAGACCAAATAGGTACAAAGTCACTGCAGGTTTTAATATTTCCATCAATGTAATTTGCTTTGCAGCAGAAGGCTCTCTTTAAGCCCCGGATGGCTTAAGAAGGTAACCACTTATCTTACATGTGTGAGTGTGCGTGCACACGCACAAGCATATACAGACACCAACATCTATAATTGGTCTGAAGCAACTGCCTAGTTCCATGCCTAAGAATAGCTGCTATTTCTAGGTCATCTTAGCAGACTGAGACCCCCAATTATCTTATCTAGCCCCAGCCAAGTTCTTCAGTTTTTAACAGGATGATAAATTCCTTGCCTGCTAAAGAATCAATGCTTCATTTTCATAATAGCCAGGATATTTCCAGAGGAGACTTTATGGTGCAATCATCTTGCCTCACACAACTTTAAGAGAAGCTCGGATAATAATGTTTACATTCCTATTGTCTTTTTTCCACTTGCTACCATTGGGTTTCCTCCCAAAGAAGATGTATTACGGAGATGTTTTTTAAAGTATATTTTAATTGCTAGAGCTAGGTCTGTCAGAAAGAACATAGTTTTCATCACCCTAACATTCTTGGAGTGTCCTCTGAGCTTCAGAGGTGGAGAGGGGACTTACAGTCCAGCAGATTTCCCAGCCTCTTAAAAAAATAGCTTTGAAGGTTAATGGAGAGATAATCAGATATTACATTCCTTTCTCCAAGTTAATATCTCTCCCTGTTGCTTTGCAAAAAGGAATCCAATGCATCCTATAATTCCAGGGACCATAGATATATTCCTATGAGACAATAAAAGGAGAGAACAATATATGCAACTTGGACAAAAAAAGCAAAACAAAAGTATGACTAAAGGAACTTGGCTCATTAATATATATTTAGCTTTAGAGTTAAACTGAGTTCACATGGAAGTAATTTCTTTTCTTCAAAGGGCATGGAGTAAATAAAAATATTAGGATAAAATAAATCAAGAAAAATAGACACAAAATTTGTTATTCAGTCAATTCATATAGAAACTTTCTCTTTTTCCTTGTTTCTATCATATGAAAGTGATCTGATGTACATTGAATTCCTGTTAAGACTCCATTCAGTGACATAATTTTGTATAGTAATGTATCAGGAAAAAAAAAGTTTAGAAATACTGAACTTTTCATAATTTTTCCCCATGGTGTTCCATAATCATTCCAAGTTTCTGTGAATTAGAGCAGGGGTCTCCAAGCTCTGGACTGACATTGAGCCACCGGTTACCAGCAACTGGGCCATGCACTCAAGCGAAGCCCCATCTGTGGATGCAGGCCTCATGCAAAACCACAGCCCCTCCAGTCCATAGAAAAACCTTTCTCAACTAAACCGGTTCCTGGTGCCCATAAAGTTGGGGGTTGCTGAATTAGAACATTTCAGAGGAATTTTTTTCCCTCATGAACAAAAGGCTCATGCAGAAGAATGCACTTTCTCAACATTTCTTATAACTGAATGAATAACCTAGAGTACTGCCTCCAATTTTGGTCACCAGACTATAAAAAAGATGTTGAGACTCTAGATAAAGTACAGAGAAGAGCAACCAGGATGATTCAGGGACTGGAGGCTAAAACATATGAAGAACGGTTACAGGAACTGGCATAGCTAGTCTAGTGAAGAGAAGGACCAGGGGAGACATGATAGCAGTCTTCCAATATTTGAGAGGCTGCCATAGAGAGGAAGGGGTCAAGCTATTTTCTAAAGCACCCAAAGACCAGACAAGGAATAATGGATGGAAACTGAACAAGGGGAGATTCAACCTGGAAATAAGGAGAAACTTTCTGACAGAACAATCAACCAATGGAACAGTTTTTTCCCTCAGAAGTTGTGGGAGCGCCATCACTTGAGACTTTCAAGAAGAGATTGGACTGCCATTTGTCAGAAATGGTGTAGGGGGGCCAGGGGGGTTGGATTAGATGACCTATAAGGTCCCTTCCAACTCTGATTATCTGTTATCTGTTTTGATTCAGAAGTTTTGTCTGTAATGAAGAATCCAAGATTTGTATCATCACTCCCATCAAAAATAAACATAAATCAACTCTTGATGAAGATTGAAAGTAAGTTGGTCCTTTTGATTTAGTACATTTCACATCCTTTGAGTAGATCTCAAATCTTGATGACTTCATCAACGTATCCATGCATTTTTCTCGACATCATCATGTTTGCTGTTAACGTTCCCTTCTACAAGCTATACTGAAGTAAAAACAAATAACTAAATTTAGCCCAAACACCAAATAATAAGCTTGTTGCAACGAGAGAAAATCACAAATAAAGGCACTAAGGCTTCAAACCTTTGTGAAAGAGGAAATCCTATTGAATCCAATGTAACTTCTACAAAGTAAGCATTACTAGGTTTGTACTGTACAAATAAGAATTCTAATGAGCAAGTTAAGTAATTTCCATTTTCTCCACTCCTCTTTCACCTGCATTTCTTTCACTGATACTTTTTACTCAGATGGTGAAGATGATTTTTTCCCCTAGCAATCTTATTCATCTTTGTAATAATCCTGTGGCAAAACCAGGTTTATTTGGACAGCAGTAGCATACATTTGTTTTAAGTTTATTTCGGGGAATACATAAATAAATTTTAAAATATTGCTCTTCCCTCTCCTAAAATCCTGAACTATACTTTCTTCTCAATTCTTTTCTTGAGATACAAATATGTGCAGTTGGCAGGGAGCATTTATGCCTCTATTTGTCAAATGTATTTATCAATGTATCAATCAATATTTTGTTATATTTTGTGTCTTAATTATTTACAGGACCAGTAGATTGGAAAAATGATTATTTGTTTAAACAAAAGCAGTGTATACATAGATTTGTGTGTGTGTGTGTGTGTGTTTCTGTTTAGAAATGTATCCTAAGTGGTTAATTATATTTGACTGTGACAAATATTACCAGCATTTCCTTCTCCCCTTCCCTCTCCTCTCCTTTCTTCTTCCTCTTCTTTATTTCTTTGTCTGCAAATGGTCAATGGCCTTATTTCTCTTCAATTTCTTCTATGTTTTGCTTAATTTCTTATAAAGAAGTGGTCAGTTAACCATTTTTTTGCTTCAATTGAAGACAAACAAGCAACCCTTTGATTATAACTCCCCCCCTCCCATTTACTGCAATC
Source organism: Laticauda colubrina (assembly GCA_015471245.1). NCBI lineage: Eukaryota > Metazoa > Chordata > Lepidosauria > Squamata > Elapidae > Laticauda > Laticauda colubrina. Next base: position 55,877,244 of record BLBF01000005.1, on the reverse strand, counting down.
CAATTTCATTGTCTTTAGCTCCAGGACTGTAGAGAAATTGCAGATCCAATGTTATAATGTCTGGACAAGGGGTCATGGGCATGGCAACCAATGGGAGCAATAATAAACAAAAATGGCATTTAGATTTGCTCCTGTCCTGTCTGCCAAAAATGTGTCTGTGAATGCTCTTAGAGACATATTTTGATTAGCAGGCTGGAACAAGTGTAATTTCTGTCTTTGTCCACCCACCTTATCACTGCCTGTTAATCTAAAGAGATATTTTGCTCTCAGCCTCAGAATAATAATACCAACCTCTATATTTCTGGAAGATAAGAGCCAATTATTTTTCTCTCTCTTTCACTTGAGGCCCTTTCTGTCCACCAAGTGTTTGTAGTCCAACCAAAACAAACTCAATAGATCAACATCCCCAAAAGAGGAATTGAGTTAAAGTATCTAAAAAGGAAGGGATCCAAGGGGCTCCTTGAAGTCCTGTCCTCTTCTTTTAATCCTGTTCTTCCTGTCATTCCCAGGGAGAGCAATGCTTGCAGGCCTCCCAGCCAGAGCTTTGTTTGCACTCTGCCCTATAGTCATGTTGCTGGTGTCCCATCTCCATCTCAGCCATCTGATACCTGTACAAAAGGGAAAGATGGTAAAAGATCCACCTGGATTTCAACAGGAACTTCTGTGCTTCACTGTACCTACATATTCTCTCCTCCACCTTCCTTATACAAATCTTACTACTGTAGTTTAGGCAGCAGGCACCTACTGCTTGCCAGTAAGATGTACTTTTCCAAAAGTTCATTTTGAACTTCATGGACTGTACTGGGCAAGTCTAATAATCCCATTAGTAACTGAAACTTTTTTGGCACATTTTGGGAATATCTAATATTGTAAGGATATAAAAGGAGAAGGGGAGTGGGGGAGATGGAGAGAAAGAGGGAGGGGGAGAGAGTGTGTTCTCCTATTACTTGGCAGCCTGAATTCGGTGAATAAAAATGATGGAATTTCATCTGATTCTTCTTTTCCTTCCAAATAATATTGAATAGTCTGATTTCAAATGATAGCCACTGCAAAGACCAAAGGTCTGAATTTTGAACAGGAAGGTGTGGAGGAATAGACACACTAAATTCCTCTAGACTAAATAGAATATTTTCTGAATTCCAAAATGGAGTCTGAAACAAGGAGAGGGTTAAACATATTCCCTGAGTAGCAAAGTAAGGGCAGCATCTAAAACCAAAGGCTAAGTAGAAGCATCTGCCCAGAAAGAATTATCTTAAAAGGAAGGGGAGAAAAAGAACAAGCAGAAATGACGATAGACAGAACATGCAGATACGAGAATGACATGAATTAGATAAACCAATAATTTTTCTGAGCCATATGAATGTTATGCCTTCCCAGAGGAGATCAGTTTTTGATCTGGGATTATTAAATCAAGACTTTGGGAGAAGAACAGAGCCTGGGTTGTTGGGACTGTCTCCTTCCCAGACAGTAAGAGAAGTTGATGTGATTATTTCCTTTTCAGTGCATAGAACAGAACCTCTGGTATTTATCCAAAGGAGCTGGCTCATTAGTCTTTAAACCTACAAGCACCTCCTCCTCCTCTTAACCTCAGATCACATCTACCATGCTTCTTACTGAGAGAGATGAGATGGAATGATGTCATGAAAGAAATGGTTTTCAGGAAAAATTAATGTTGTTGTACACAAATCTGACAGAATGCACACTGTGATGATCCAGGGTGTGGCACAAAGGCAACACAGTCAGATAATCAGTAGGAATCCCTTTATTAGCTCCAACTTTGCCCCAATGTCATAGCTACCTTCTGGCTGGAGAAAAACTCTCCCAGGAACAGCCTTTGCTACAGAGAATCAAGTCCAAAATGTGGTCAACAAAAATTGTAAGTATAAGTCCAATCAAGGCAAAATAAGGTAATTAGTCTGGCAGGGCAAGAGCAAGAATTCCAGATGTGAAAGCATGGCAATATCTCAACATGGCAGATAACCAAAGTCAACACAAGATAAACTGACGTCTGCTCCCAGCAGCTGCCGCACTCAGCATGCATCTCTTTTAAATTCTCTTCCCAGCTGTAGCTAATGAAGGGAATCAGGGCCCTTTCCTCCTCCGTAAGACACACAACCCACGTTGCTTTCTTCTCCGATCTTCCCTGCGTGCCCTAGGATGAAGAGGGGGTAGGCCTGGGTCTTCCTCTGAACTCCCTCTCCCTTGTTCTTCCCTGCTCTGCCCAGAGGGACTTTGCCCTTCCCTAGTTTCCTCCACAGCCAATGGAGCCACACTCCCACTCCCTGTCAGCTGTTCATCTTCCTCCTCAGATTCAGACTCTGACAGGGGCATGACACACATCAACAGCCCTAACCTGAGCTAGAAACTTGCATGATGGGTTTCTCAAGCAACCACCTGAGACAAGTATAACAAATAGTAGTGCTTTCTTTGAGACCAAAAAATATGGAATATTATTCAGAAAAGAGAATATTCTTCTTGGTGAAGACTAAAGGTAACTTGCAGATGAGACATATTGAAGAAGGCATAGTGATGCCCTCCAAGTCTTACTGCCCTGCCCCATCATAGTCATGGTTTGGGAGAGTTCCTGTGAGGGATGAGTGAAAAATGCTAGAGTGTGTGCTAGGAACATATATTGCCAGCAGAGTCCCCCCAGAGTCTGAAGGTCATCCCAGCTGTTGTGCTAAAGTAAACATACACCTGTATTGAGCAGCAATGACATAGGGAAATGTTGTAGACTAGAGGATGGTCACTTTAATGACAATGGCAAAGGCATCCATTCATACCGCACAGGAGAAGGCAATGATAAATCACTCCTGTATTTTTACCAAGAAAACACCCATAGATAGAAAATATAAAATGACTGATAGTATAATGCCAGGTGATGGATGACACTCAACACGCTACTGGGAAAATTCACAGGCGTGGTGACTATAACTATGAAATAAAGAGATGTAAGCAATTTGGGATAAAGAAAAAAACAGAGTTGGGAAAAATAAATATCCTTCCAACAAATATACATCTTTTCATTTTCTTCAGTTGTAAGATATGGCTCTCAAAGCTGGAAAAAATGGTTGTAAATATTTTGGAATACAAGAATAATGAATCATTTAAGGCCCTGTCACACTGGCCGACAGATGCAAAACGTTTGTAAGAAGGACACAGAGGACGAGAAAAATGTTCCATCCATTGTTATCCGCTCTCAAAAGGGGCAAAAATTTGCATAACCAGAGCGGACAACATGGAAAGGAACAGATGGGGGGAGGACGTAGGGCGGATGCAAAGCAGATGCTCCACGGAAGCCTAGCGGATGGAAGTGGATGGCAGCGGATGGCACATCCACAAGGCTTCCAGGGGGGCGCAGCAAAGCGGACGTGGAACAGATACAGCGGATGCAGAGCGGACGCCGAGCGGATGAAGCGAATGCACAGCAGAAGCCTAGCGGAAGCCTAGTGGAGACCTAGCGGATGCCTAGCGGATGCCTTACGTTCAATGCGCATGCGTCAGCCCTGCGGATATAAAGGGAAGCAGCTCCCAAGCAGGTCACCATTCAGAGGAAAGACCTGCTTCCAAACACATCGACTGCCTTGCCAGCCTGCCCTGCCTGCCTGCCTGCCTGCCAGCCTTGCTGCCTGCCTTCCTGCAAGCCTTCCTGCCAGCCTGCCTGCCAGCCTCCCTCCCTGCCTGCCTGCCAGCCTTGCTGCCAGCCTTGCTGCCAGCCTTGCTGCCAGCCTGCCTGCCAGCCTTGCTGCCTGCCTGCCTGCCTGCCTGCCTGCCAGCCTGCCTGCCAGCCTTGCTGCCTGCCTGCCTGTCTGCCTGCCAAGCTACCTGCCTGCCTGCCTGCCAGCCAGCCTTGCTGCCAGCCTGCCTGCCAGCCAGCAACCCCACAACCATGGGGAAGAAGAGAAAGCCTCAGCCATCTGCTGCCAGCCCTGGCAAGAGGGACAGGGCCACCCTCCCACCCCCTGGCCCTCACTCTGCTTCTGCTGGGGCTTCTGTAGCACGGGCTCGCTCTTCTGGGGCTGGGGCTTCTGCTGCTTCTGCTTCTGATGATGATGCTTATGGCGGTGGTGCTTCTGCTGGTGCTTACTCTGCTGATGCTGCTTCTGGCGGTGGTGCTTCTGCTGGTGCTTACTCTGCTGATGCTGCTTCTGGCAGTGGTGCTTCTGCTGATGCTGCTTCTGGAGGAGCTGCTGATGCTGCTTATGGCAGTGGTGCTTCTGCTGGTGCTTACTCTGCTGAAGCTGCTTCTGGCGGTGGTACTTCTGCTGGTGCTTACTCTGCTGAAGCTGCTCCTAGTCCTGCTGGTCCTGCTCGTGCTCCTGGTCTTGCTCGTCCTGCTCGTGCTCCTGGTCTTGCTCGTGCTCCTGGTCTTGCTCGTCCTGCTGGTCCTGCTCGTGCTCCTGGTCCTGCTGGTCCTGCTGGTGCTGCTGGTGCTTACTCTGCTGCTGCTGATCCTGGTCCTGCTGCTGCTGATCCTGGTCCTGCTGGTGCTGCTGGTGCTACTGGCGCTGCTGGTGCTTACTCTGCTGCTGTTGATCCTGGTCCTGCTGGTGCTGCTGGTGCTGGTGATGCTGCTGGTGGTGGTGGTGGTGTGGAGGAGGAGCCTCTACAACCTGGAAGCCTGCCAAAGGGAGGAAGAGGCAGACACAAGAACAGGAGAGGAGGCAATACTCCATCGAGGAGGAACATGAGGATGAGGTGCTGGAGTGGCTGAGAGAGAATGAGTATCTATGGCAGAAGGGACACAGGCTCTACAGGAACACCAAAAGGAAGCAGGCTGCTTGGAGAGAGAAGGCAGAGAGCCTGGGCTACACTTCGGAGGTGCTCCTCGGCTGGTGGAAGCACATGCACACCTGGTACGGGAAGCTGCACCTCAAGAAATCTGGCCAGGCCGCAGTCAAACTGACGGACAGAGAGACCTACATCATGGCCAAGTGCAGCTTCCTGGAGGGTGAGATCCGCCACCAAGAAGCAGCCCCTCTCACAACCCTCTCTCTCAGGCAGCCTGCTGAGAGCCAGTCCTCTTCCGGCCGAGAGTCAGCTCCTGTCTCCAGGCAGGTGTCTGTGGAGCGTCCCATGGCGGACAACCCCCCGACAGCTGTTCTAACCATGGCGGAGTGCATGCAGGACTCCCCGGTTCAGTGGGAGAAAGGAGATGGCACTTCCACCACAGTCCAACCCGCATCCACCCCCAGCTCCACCTCTACAGAAAGGCAGAGAGCCAGACAGGAGGGACAGAGCCACACTGTCCTGCTGGAGATAAGAGACACCATCAGGAGCAGCATAGATCTCCTCTCTCAGCTGGTCCACACCGACTCCTCATCCTCCAACCGCAAGCCCTTGCTCACCTATGTCAACCAGACCCTCACGGACATGGCGGAACCCCAGTACCAGGTGGTGAAGGACAGGGTCACCGATCTGCTTCACAACCCTCCAGATCCAGATGAACCTGCTCCCACCCAGTCCAGGTCTGCTCCTCCACCTCAGGTGATGTCCCTCCCATTCCAAGGCTTTCCACAGGCCCTCACCTACCAGGGCTATGGCTACCAGGAGGTCCAGCAGCACAGGCAGCAGCCCTTCCCAGTCCAGGCACAGGCTCATCAGACGCCACCATTGCCACCGGTTCCACTGATGCCGCCGATGCCACCCACGCCACTGATGCCACCCACGCCAGTCCTTACCCAGCTGCAGACCAGACAGTCCCACTACACTGCTCCTTCCTCCACCCTACAGCCAAGCCCGGCCTCAGTACATCTGTCGTCGGTATTGGAGCTGACACCCCATGGCATGGAGGAAGGAGCTCTCAACATCACAGGGCTGAGCCAGCTGTCTGAGAGCTTCCTCAACAAACCGTCACCTGTTGTCCTCTCGGGGCCAGGCACCTCAGTGGGGTGTCAGACCAGCACTCCAGCAGCAGCCACCTGCACAGCACCTGGACCCTTCACCTCTGAGACTGGGCACACCTCTGAGTGACAGAGAAGAGTGCCAGAGACTGGGTAGCTACCTGTAGACTTTATTTGGACACTTGACTTGGGTGATTTTTCTTTTACAGCTTGTTATTAATAAAGATTATCTTTGCTTCACACACTTGCTTCATTTATTTTTTTTAATAAAGTCTTGGTGGAAACTTTTAGAAATGGTTTAAGCCTTTGCATGCTTGTGGGATGGGTAAGGATAGCAGTGGGGTGGGCAGGGATACCTTTGGGATGGGTTAAGATAGCTGTGGAATAGGCAGGGATACCTGTGGGATGGGTTAGGATATCTGTGGGATGGGTTCAGATAGCTGTGGGATGGGTTGAGATAGCTGTGGGGATAGATAAACCTCCAGTGCAAGCATAGTGGGACTGTATGATCCACCCTCCCAGGTGCCACACCTTTGGCCCTTTATTATCAATAACAATTTAATCATTCATCCACACATGTCAACACAATCACAACTCTTTATTAAATGCCCTGTTCATTGTAGGCCCACCCAACATACATGGCCCAATCTCATCCATGTGATGAGAAAGGCTGAAGGAAGCATCCATTAATCATCTATCATCCTGTCTTGCCACTCCACTGCTCCAGCTGGGGAGTTGCACCAGTGTTTCACGAGGTTGCGCTGCTTCTTCCCTTCACGTGAGGCTCTGTTGGGGGCTTGCATATCCTCAGTGTCTATCAGGTTTCGCCCTTGCCTCCATTCCCCAGGCTCCATGTCCCCATTGCCTTGTTGGAGGTCCACGAGCCTGCTCTGCAAGACTGGGTAGCGGGTGCGCATGAGATTGTGCAGGATGCAGCAAGCTTCCACGATCCTCCTCACGGTCTCTCGGCGATGCTGCATGGTGGTGAGAAGTACCTGGAACCTGTTGGCCAGAATGCCAAAGGCATTCTCCACCACCTGCCTTGCCCTGGACAGCCTGTAGTTGAAGATCCTCTCTTCACGGGTGAGGCATCTGGAGGTGTAGGGCTTCATGAGGTAGGTTATGAGGGAGAAGGCGTCATCCCCCATGATGAAGTAGGGCACATCCTGCGTGTCATTGGGCAGGGGGTCTGGATCTGGGAAGCCCATGATGAGGTTGCGTTCCAGCCCCTCCTTGAGGTCACTTGCGTTGTATACCTGGCCATCTGAAGCTGACCCGTTGCCTGAAGCATCGATGTACATGAACTTGTAGTCAGCATCGACCATGGTGAAGAGGATGATGCTGAAGAAGCCTTTGGAGTTGAAATAAGTGGACCCCGACTTGGCTGGCGCGTGCTTCCAACCTATGGCTCCAACGGTGTGGGGGAAGTTCCACTTCTGATACCACTGCTCTGCAACTTTCTTCCAGCCTTCTTCAGTGGTGGGGCACTGGAGGAGCTCCTCCAGGTATTCTTCGATGATGGCCTGCACCACTTCTCTGACCACAATGCTGATGGAGTTGTGTGGCACCCTCCAGCCGTACTGCATGCTCCTGTAGGTGGTCCCTGAGGCCAGGTGGCGCAGTGTCAGTGCCACCTTGAGCCCAGGGTCCAGGCTGGGCCAGAAGTTGGTGCTCTGCTTGGTCAACCTGGGTGTCAGCCGCTGCACAACTTCGTCAAACATGGCTGGAGGCATCATCATGAAGTTCTGGAATGCACGAGGGTCTTCGTTCCTCAGCTCCACCATCAGCTTGTTGTACAATCCGTACTCTGCTCTTCTCCCGATCCATCTTCGGACCCAGACACTTCTTGGCCACCTCCTTTTCTTCCTGTAGTAGAGTTGAAAGAGCCTGTAGATGGCTTCGCACTGTTGCAGAACGATGGTGGCTACCAAAAGGATTGTGTTACGATCCATGGTGGACATGACTGGATGCTGTGGAAGAGCAAGAGGCAGATGAAGGCTGCAGAGGTCGCACAGCAGGGCTGCTGGTCTGAAAGTGAGATCCAGGTGAGTTGCTCCCCCTTTTTATAGGCAATATAGGTTTTCCCCTAGGTGTCCTTCTGCATCTTCTAGACATCCTCTAGACATCCTTAATATCCGAGATAGGTCCCCTCTGCAAATATTTTTTCTGTTTTAAATGCTTTCTTTGCGTGCTGCATCCGCTTACATCCTTTCTCCGTCCATGCTACTAACGTTTGTTTCCGTTCCGCGTCCATTTCGCTTCATCCCTGTGTCCGTTTTCTGCTGGAGCAGATTTGAGTTGCGCAGATTCACAGCGGATGCCTAGCGGATGTAGCGGACGCGTAACGGATGCCGACGGATGCAGAACGGATGTTCCCCATTTGCGTAGCGGATGCAGAACGGACGTGTTGGATACATTTTCCGCTCAAAAAGTTTTGAGCAGCTCAAAACATTTTGAGCGGATGGAGCCTCAGTCGACGGATGCTGGATGGATAGAGAAGAAGAAAAACAGACACAGTGAGTACAAAATGGAAGCATCGCGTTAACCAATGGATGGCAAGTGTTTTTCTCCGTTTTACATCCTCTTTCCATCCGTTGGTGCAGTGTGACTTGGGCTTTAGTACGAGATGAACTGAAACCAGGCAGCTCACTGGAAACACTAATAATGAAGCTAAAACATAAATTTTTAGAGACCAAATGAAAACGCAAGACTCTTTGGAGAAGACTTGGACAGAAAAAGAAACTGATAGGAGACAAGCTGCCTGGATACTCCCAGTATTACACAAGCTTATAAGAATTCAGGATGCAATGACTGACAAACAATCCAGGTACAAATTATATATTTTCATCACAAAAAATTGGAAGTGACCAAATGATTGAATAAAAACAATAATTCTCCTTCTTATCTAAAGATATTAATTTTATGTCACTGAGTACCCAAAATACTCTCGTTCCACTTTCCTCTCTGATGTTATTTTCTGTCATGTCGAATGCAGTAATAATCTGCACAAGTGAAGGTGTTACCAGAAATGAAGTATTCAGAACTTTCACAGTCAGCTGTCAGTCAATGAACAGATGCACAGAATCTTATGCATAGGAATGAAATAGAGTGTGTCTTTACCAGTCTATTAATATACTCTATTGTGAAGGAATTTAATGATTAAGGAACTCTTACTGAGTAATAGTAAGAACCAGAGGTGGTATTCAGCAGGTTCTGACCAGTTCTGGAGAACTGGTAACAGAAATTTTGAGTAGTCCAGAATACCACCTCTGACTGGCCCTGCCCCCATCTATTCTCTGTCTCCCAAGTCCCAGCTGATTGGCTGGGTCTTCTTTGGTTGCCCTGCACAGGAGATCGGAGCTGGAAAGCAGGCTAATGGGGCTGGGAAGGGAATGGTGATTTTACAGTAACCTTCCCCCAAGAGTGGGGTGGGAATGTTTACAGTATCCTTCCCCGGTATGCCCATCAAGCCATATCCACAGATACAGTAGTAAAAAAAATTGAATCCCACTACTGGTAATCCCACCATTGGAAAGAAAATTTGGTGTAGTAGTTAAGGCATCACGCTAGAAACTGGAAGACAGTGAGTTCTAGTCCCACTTTAGACACAAAGTCAGCTGTGTGACTTTGGGCTAGTCACCAGTCTCAGCCCTGGGAAGGAAGCCATGGCAAAACCACTTCTAAAAAACCTTGCCAAAAAGGTGCTGGAACTTGTCCAAGCAATCTCTGAAAATCAGACATGATTGAAAGAAAGTAAGAAAATATTAAGAGTGTTGTTTTTATTTTGTTTTTGCCCAAACTACTAGCTTGTTTAAGCTGCTTATTGAATAGGACACCCTGCTGTTATGGAGGAAGAAAATATATTAGAATACAAGAGAACTAGTGAACTTTATTTTATACATTAGGTTCTGCACACCCTGTTTCTTTCAAATCAGGCTTCTGAGCAGAAAATGGATATATAGAGTAACAACTCTTACTCATGAGCTGAGTAGATTTGCAGATTGGCAAGATAACTCAGTAGGATAGATTTAGTGATGCATTCCTAAAAACTGTCTCTGTATTTTTTTAGTAGCTAGAAGCTAAATCGAAATCAATCAAATCATCAAAATGATCCATTATTTTTTGATAAGATGGTTTTATCTCTTTATGTCTATATGTTCACTGTATGTATGTTCATGTGTGTGTATTTCTGGCCAGGAATCTAAGCAGTTATAACCTTATGTTCCTGAACTTCCCACTGATTACCATCTGGCCATCTACAAGCATATTGACATACAACTGTGCTCAAATCATGGGACCTGATTAACTTAAATTTCACTGTATGGAAATATTACCATAGATCACATCTACAGCAGGTGTTCATGATTGATCTCAGTGTTGATTATGCATGTAAAACCAAATAGTAATAACAAAATTAAACCACAGAATAATACATCTGGGTGAGACCTTAAGACAGGAAACAGCTTGCACAAGGCAGAGGCTTTCTTCATTTTCTGGAGCAGGAAATGGCAGTAATAAAGAAATACAAAGAAAGACAGTAGCAGTCTTCCATCACACATGAGCTTTCATGGCTCATTTTGGGGGCATTTGGTCCAATTGTGACTTAATTGTGAATTCAGCAAGGATTTTCAGAAGAGAGAAATCGACACTTGGAGAGCATTTGCACATGGTCAGCTTTTATTCCACCTTCACCAGAAACCTGGGCATCAAAACAATTAGCATCCCATAATTAAGATCCTGAAAACCAGAGGTTAAAGTTGCATGACAAATGCTCATACACCAGAGGTGGCATTCATCAGGTTCTGATCAGTTCTGGAGAACCGGTAGTGGAAATTTTGAGTAGTTCGGAGAACCGGCAAATACCACCTCTGACTGGCCCTGCCTGCATCTATTCTGCCTCCCTAGTCCCAGCTGATTGGCTGAGTCTTCTTTGGTTGCCCTGCACAGGAGAACAGAGCTGGAAAGCAGGTTAGTGGAGTGGGGAGAGAATGGGATTTTGCAGTAACCTTCCCCTGCCATGCCCACCAAGCCACATCCACAGAACTGGTTGTAAAGAAATTTGAATCTTGGGAAATGAGTTTAAGGAATGACTCAGCAGCTTCTGCTGGAAAGAGAAAAGGCCCCTGCCTACCACAATGCTGCCAGCGTAGGGTTGGCCCTTTCATTAAAGATCATGAAAAAACAAAATTGGTAGCAGGTCCCTATTGTACATATGCACGTTCATATACATATGTATATATGTACACACACGTATATATAAAATAATATCTTTACTGGAAGAAAAAATTACATAAGATTTAAAAAAAGCCACAACTTAAACAGAAAAATAGGAGTAAAAAACCCAAAAGAATGAAAGAAAGAGCAGCAAAGACAAACAAGAAAGAAAAGGTACCTAAAGAAGCAACTTCCAATCTTTGAATGGTTATAGACGTGATAATTACTTTCTCCACGCTCCCAAATTACATATTTTGGTTCCCTTCTTCCCATAAACAACCATTTTTAAACAGTGAATCCTGAAATCGCCAGTTAATTTTTAACACATTTTCAGCAATAAGTTTATAAAGGGCTTCAGAATTTTTTTTTAACTGTTCCCTCCTTAATCAAACAAATCAATTTAGTCATTTCTGGAAGCACTGCCATCTTCACAGCCCATTCCTCCACTCTGGGAATTTTTGTATTCTTCCATTTTTCTGCATATAATAACCTCATTGCAGTTCCCATATATAAAACCAAATTTTTGTGAGTCTTTTCTACTTGACTATCTAGTTTCATCTGTATATTGATTTTTAAAACTCTCTGCATTTCCATATTTATTTGTGTCTATTTTTTTTAACTTTCTCACAAGTCCACCATGAATATTTCCCTTTGTGTTTTTCACATTTCTGGAGGTCCCTGTGTTTTAAAGAACAGAGGCCTGTGGATTTCACTGCGCCAAGTAAATTCAAGTTCTATACATTGAAAGTACCAGCTACAAATTACAAACCAGCCTGTTTCTATAGGAACTGCTTCTGGTTATGTCACTTTTTTCTTGCGTATAGAAGAAATATTTCTTTGGCTGTACATATCAACAGCCACTAAGTGGCACACTTGATTCTGAAAAGTAACGTGGGAAAAAGAGCTTATTTAACTGTGATAACAATAAATGGTGTTGATAGGTCAATAGTAGTACATCTAATTGATCAGGAATGTGCTACCAAGGTAATGGTATCCTATTGAAATAGCTTTGATCTTGTTATTAAGCAGGGATCCTCTTCAGCTGAGTAATTATTGATAAGTGATAGTTTAGAAAAAGGCACTTTCTTTCCACAGAGAATTCCTGAGTCTATGTGAACCTCTAATGTATGGAATTAAAAGTGATAGTCTGGGTCCAGAAGTTTCCTGTAGATGCCTACTAATATTAGGTAAGCAACATTACAATTATAATCTGTTATTTCCTGCATATGTTCTCAATAAATCTATCATAATTACTAATATTAATTATTAGTATTTGTGTATTTTCAAAAAAAGCTGGCAAAGAAATTAACAGTAAAAGCAATTTTTAAAAAATAAATAAATCACAAATTAAAACACATTTAAGGTGGTGTGACGGCCTTCAGTGAAGAGGCAGGAAGAAGAGAGAGTATACTTCAAGGAGAGGGTGAGACAAAAGACAACGTAGCCTGGAGCTAGGTTGAAGAAAGAGGAAAATATTGAGGGTAACTATGCCCTGAGTATCCAATGTTAGAGTTAGTGTAGTATAGATTTAATCTGGCAAGATTCTGTCAATATGGAATGAGCAAACAAAGAGCTGGCCTTTGGCTCTGTTGTTCTATGCTGTTCTTGAGCTGGGCTTGGGAAGGATATTTGCACAAATATCTAGGGTGTCAATTTCAACCTTTCCTGAGCCAGCTGGATTTAGCAACAGCTACCAATATGTCTCTAATATTTCAGTGTGCTTTGTGCAACTACATTAGAATTGAAAACATCTGAAAATTGCCATTGGTGCAAAACATGACAGTCAAGTCTTGATGCATGGAGCAAGGATCCTATAACGCCTGTACTGAAAAGTCTACAATGGCAGCTAGTTGCCCACCAGGCACAAGGTATGCTGCCGATGTGTAGAGTTTTTAAAAACTTAGCAACTGGTTATCAATGGATTATCTTGCCACCTTGGAATGTGGCCAGTTGACTTAGATCAGAAGGACAACTCTTGTGTCTTGAATGTGGGAAAGTTTCCTCTTTTGCGAAGTTCCCAGAATGTATTTCCTCCAATGCTCCCAGTATTTAGCAAATGATAAAAGTGCAGCACATCTTTAATTGCTAATTGTTTTAATTCATGATTTTAATTTTGGTTTTTATGTTAACTGCAGCAATTTTGTTCAGTGTTATACTCTTGTTTTTATTGTTATAAGCTGGAAGAAATAAAAAGTCTGGGACTAAATTTAATAATAAATAAAATAAAATTATACCTGCACAAACATGCCACAGTAAGCTTCTGCTGGTAGCATTGGATGGCATTCTTCTTACACCTCCTTATTTCCCTTCCTTCCTGCTGCATGATTATTTTTAAGACCACATAAGTTATCTCTCCAAGTTCTGTGTGGTTATTGAACAGCAATAATTGCACATGTGTGCACGTGCACAAAACCCAAAGAAGTGTTTTAATGCATACAACCCAGGAATAATTCTGGCAGCTCTGGATCTTCCACATTGGAAATAACATTTCTTTTAATATTGCACATGCTGCAGGATATTATGGATAGCTTGTCTACTAACATTAAAATCTTTGCTCTGAAAGAAATGTTCTTCTGCACAAGGCCCAATGCACAGCTGGAGAGAGAAATCAACATTTCTAATCCATGCAAACATAATAAATAGAGCTGAGCAGATACTTCTGTATATGAACCAATGCAGTGTGTAATGAGATAATAAACTTTATTGTCTGTCTTTATGCTCTGGGAAAACAGAGCAACAGCTAACAAGATCTATGCTGTCATATGCCAGCAATGGCCTTCTGCCATTTACATTGGCCACATTGGATGGCAAGCAGGGATTGCTAATGTCTCCCTCTATTTCTTAATCTGTCAGTGCCATCAGTTATCTCAACAACAGCTATAGTATTTTAATGTTTTGCTCTCTAAGGTAAACTGCTTTAACCTATTATACCTGGCACCCAAGCAATTGCTCCATTATGTAGAACCACTGATTGTACAAACTGCCCCCAAAGATTGAGCAGAGGCAGCAATCATTAAAGTGAATCACCTGGAAATTTAGGAGAAGACGCCAAGCTGCCACTTAGCACTTTTAATGCAGCTTGACTGGGTGGTCTTTTAGCATTCAACTTATTTCTTTTTAGTTCTGCATCAGTGCTAAGTGGTGAGCAATTTGAAATTTGCATATGTTTAAATGATGAGTTAACCCATTCAGCTGTGCAGCTCCCCCTGTCTGTGCCTGAGAAAGAGCTTTGCAGCACTTTTAAGTTCTAGTTTTCCATGGAAGGAATTTATCCTCCTCATTTCCCATTCCCTAGCCCAAGGGACACAACCACTGACTTCTGCCATTCTTAATCTCAATTGTGCAACCTGCAAAATCTTTATTGTCCTAATGCTTTCCTTAGTCTTAGTCCACACTTGTGATGGAAAGTAGTCTGGATTCTCAAGATGGAGCGGGGTCCATTCCAGAGGAGCAAGAGACCACTTAGTTCAGATAGTTTGTGTGAGAAAAAAAGGATGAAGGCAGCTTCTCCCTAATTGTTCTCAGAGTATATGCTATATTCTCTCTTTAGGTAACAATGAAGAAATCTGCTCTAAAGCATCACAATGTATCTTCCTTGGTTTTTGCCACTTGACAAAGCTATCCACAATGAACTTATATAATTTCTAAGCAGGTGTTTCTCAACATCAGCAATTTTATGAAGTGTGGACTTCAACTCCCACAATTCCCCAGCCAGCATTGGGGAATTGTGTATGGATTGTGTATGGATGTTTAACTCCCAGAATTCCCTCACCAGAGTGGCTGGGGAATTCTGGGAGTTTGAATCCATGCAACTTTAAGGCAGAGGTTGAGAAACATTGTACTAAAGCCCAGGTGTCAAACTGGCCACGTCACATTGCTGTCATGCGATGTTCGCAACATTTTTCCTTTTACGGAACTGGGGTGGGCATGGCCTGTGTGTGACGCATCCGGCCCATGGGCCACCACTTTGACACACCTTTACTAAGGCAAAGATATCTTTGCACACTTCTCTGATGGTGTGAAACAGGGAAGTGGGGGCCTGGGGAAAAAGAGACTGCATCTACTGTAAATGTTTTCTATTGCCTGGTGAGCATCATTGCCACATCCTAGGCTTTTCATTCCTTCAATTTAAATATATGCTGTCAGTTAAATTTGCAGGTTATTAAAAACTTGATATCACACATATTTAATACACCACTAAACCCTTATCTTAAGCCCATGTCACACTGAACCAACGGATGCAAAGAGGATGTAAAACGGACAAAAAACCTTGCCATCCGTTGGTTAACGCGATGTATCCGTTCTGTACTCACTGCCTCCGTTTTGCTTCCTCTCTATCCGTCCAGCATCCGTTTATGGACGTTTCATCCGCTCCAAAAGTTTTGGGCTGCCTAAAATTTTTGCGCGGAAAATGTATCCAGTTTGTCCATTCTGCATCCGCTACGCATCCGCTACACATCCGTTACGCATCCATTACGCATCCGCTATATCCGCTAGGCATCCGTTCCGCATCCGCACAACTCCATCCGCTCCAGCGGTAAACAGACGCAGGGAGGAAGTGGAACGGACGCAGAATGGATGCCTAGCAGATTTAGCACAGAAACAAAGCATTTAAAACGGAAAAAACATTTGCAGAGGGGACCTATCTCGGATATTAAGGATGCCTAGAGGATGCCTAGAAGATGCCTAGCGGAAAACCTATACTGCCTATAAAAAGGGGGAGCAACTTGCCTGCATCGCACTTTCAGAACAGCAGCCCAGCGGTGCAGACCTCTGCAGCCTTCGTCTGTCTCTTCCTCTTCCACAGCATCCAGTCATGTCCACCGTGGATGGTAACAAAGTCCTTTCGGCAGCCACCATCATTCTGTAATAGTGCGAAGCCATCTGCAGGCTCTGTGAACACTACTGCGAGAAGAGAAGGAACCACCCAAAAAGAGTCTGGGTCCGAAGATGGTTCACCAGTAGAGCGGAGGACGGACTGTACAACAAGCTGATGGTGGAGCTCAGGAGCGAAGATACTCGGGCGTTCCAGAACTTCATGAGGATGCCTCCAGCCATGTTTGACGAAGTTGTGCAGCGCCTGACACCCAGGTTGACCAAGGCAAACACCAGCTTCCGGCCCAGCCTGGAACCTGGGCTCACTCACTCTGCGCCACCTGGCCTCAGGGACCTCCTACAGGAGCATGCAGAACGACTAGAGGGTGCCATCCAACACCATCAGCATTGTGGTCAGAGAAGTGATGCAGGCCATCATCGAAGAATACAAGGAGGAGCTCCTCCAGTACCCCTCCACTGAAGAAGGATGGAAGAAAGTTGCAGAGCAGTGGTATCAGAGGTGGAACTTACCACACACCGTTGGAGCCATAGATGGCAAGCACGTGGCCTGCAAATCTCCAGCCAAGTTGGGGTCCACTTATTTCAACTCCAAGGGCTTCTTCAGCATCATCCTCTTCGCCATGGTCGATGCTGACTACAAGTTCATGTACATCGATGCTTCAGGCAATGACTCATCTTCAGATGCCCAGGTATACAACGGCAGTCACCTCAAGGAGGGGCTGGAACGCAACCTCATCGTGGGCTTCCCAGATCCAGAAGCCCTGCCCAATGACACACAAGATGTGCCCTACTTCATCGTGGAGGATGACGACCTCTCCCTCACAACCTACCTCATGAAGCCCTACACTTCCAGACTCCTCACCCGTGAAGAGAGGATCTTCAACTACAGGCTGTCCAGGGCAAGGCGGGAGGTGGAGAACGCCTTTGGCATCCTGGCCAACAGGTTCCAGGTACTTCTCACCACCATGCAGCATTGCCCAGAGACCGTGAGGAGGATCATGGAAGCTTGCTGCATCCTGCACAATCTCATGCGCACCCGCTACCCAGTCTTGCAGAACAGGCTCGTGGACCTCCAACAAGCCAATGGGGTCATGGAGCCTGGGGAATGGAGGCAAGGGCGAAACCTGATCAACACTGAGGATGTGCAAGGCCCCAACAGAGCCTCACATGAAGCAAAGAAGCAGCACAACCTCCTGAAACACTGGTGCAACTCCCCAGCTGGAGCAGTGGAGTGGCAAGACAGGATGGTAGATGCTTAATGGATACTTCCTTCAGCCTGACTCATCACACAGATGAGATTGGGCCATGTATGTTTGGTTGGCCTACAATGAACAGGGCGTTTAATAAAGAGTTGTGTTTATGTTGACATGTGTGGATAATTATTACATTATTATTGATAATAAAAGGCCGTAGGTGTGGCACCTGGGACCATACAGTCCCACTATGCTTGCACTGGAGGTTTCTCTATCCCACAGCTGTTACCCATCCCAAAGGTATCTCTGCCCATCCCACAGGTATCCCTGCCCATCCCACAGCTATCCTTACCCATCCCACAAGCATGCAAAGGCTTAAACCATTTCTAAAAGTTTCCAGCAAGACTTTATGAAAAAAAGAAATGAAGCAAGTGTGTGAATCATAAATAGACTTTATTAACAACAAGCTATAAGACAAAAATGAGTCTCTGGCACTCCTCTTGGTCGCTCAGTCCCAGGGGTGAAGGGTGCAGGTGCTGTGGAGGTGGCTGGTGCTGGAGTGCTTGTCATCAGCTCCTCCAGAAGCAGAAGCAGCAGAAGCCCCAGCCCCAGAAGAGCGAGTCTGTGCTGCAGAAGCCCCAGCAGAACCAGAGTGAGGGCCAGGGGGCGGGATGGTAGCCCTGTCCCTCTTGCCAGGGCTGGCAGCAGATGGCTGAGGCTTGCTGTGCTTCCGCATGGTTGTGGGGTTGCTGGCTGGCAGGCAGGCTGGCAGGAACCAAGGCTGGCAGAAAGGCTGGCAGGGAGGCTGGCACCAAGGCAGGCAGGAATGCTGGCACCAAGGCTGGCAGAAAGGCTGGCAGGAAGGCTGGCAGGAAGGCTGGCAGGCAGGCTGGCAGGCAGGCAGGCACCAAGGCTGGGAGGCAGACTTGAACCAAGGCTGGCAGGAAGGCTGGCAGGCAGACATGAACCAAGGCTGGCAGGGAGGCTGGCAGCAAGGCTGGCAGGGAGGCTGGCAGCAAGGCTGGTAGCAAGGCTGGCAGCAAGGCTGGCAGGCAGACATGCAGGCAGGGCAGGCAAGGCAGTCGATGTGTCCGACAGCAGGTCTTTCCTCTGAATGGCGACCTGCTTCCGAGCTGCTTCCGTTATATCCGCGGGGCTGATGCAATGCATCCTCCCCACATGCGCAGTGAACGCCAGGCATCCATTAGTCTTCCGCTGTGCATCCGCTAGGCTTCCGCTGTGCATCCGCTTCATCCGTTCGGCGTCCGCTCTGCATCCGCTCTTTCCGTTCCGTGTCCGCTTCGCTGAGGCCCCTCGGAAGCCCTGCGGATGTGCCATCCACTCCCATCCGCTTCCATCCGCTGGGCTTCCTTTCCGCATCCACTTTGCATCCGCCCTGCGTCCTCCCCGCGTCCGTGTTATCCGCTCTGGTTATGCAAATTTTCGCCCCTTTTGATAGCGGATAACAACGGATGGAACATTTTGCTCGTCCGCTGTGTCCTTTTTGCATCCGTTGGCCAGTGTGACATGGGCTTTAGGGTGGGTGGGGAATAGCAGGGCCAGAGACTAGAAAAAAATCAGCTGACATTATTTTGCTGGAAACAATCAGCGAGCGCTTCAGAAAGGCCAGAGAGAACATCATCCCAACATTGGAGTCGGCCCCAGAGCCACGATCCTTGTTTGCTGAAAGATTCTATAAGAGTGAAGAATCTGAACAGATTAATCCTTTCACACAATCAGGATTTCAGTGTTTGGAAAGGATGAAAGAAACAGAAGTGAGGAGTGGGGGAGAAAAGGCAGAATCAAAGCAATGGCAGGGTGAAGAGGGAGGGTGAGGCGAAAGAATGATAAACATATATTAATTGTTATTAAGCATTTGCCTAACAAAGGGAGAGAGAGAGGTTATGCAGTCAAAGATGTAGAGATAATAGCTTTATCTAATAGTGGTTAATTAGTTACTGAGTCACTACACTGGGGAGCAACTGTTCCAGCTGACTGTTTATAGAGTATGAATGTGGGATTTTTACATGCCAATAATAGCACCCTTGGGATATGTTGGATCTGATAGATAAATGGATAGATAGATGAACAGATATAGATTGACAACAGTCTCCAGCAGTGTAAACAGTGCCTCTGTTTATGTAGCTAAAATGAAAATTGGGTTCAGGCTGCTGTCCAAGTGTTAATGGATGACAGATAATTTCACTGTTTTTGCTTCTGTTATGTTTCTAATTTTTTGCCCAGATATAAACTGAATAATCCTTCAAGTACCTAACTGTACTCTTAAAGGAAGAGATTTGATTCCCTATTTATGAGCTTCTGAGTAAATATCAAGCCTCTGACTTATTTCACCTCAATTTTCTACCTGCAAAATTGGAAGGTACCAACTCTGCTTATTTTTGATGTGTAAACATGATTATGCCCTTCATTCTTGTTATTTTATCTATTAAACATTATGAAGCTGTGTTTCAGGATGGTACCCGTCACAGCCTTTCGGACTCAAGCAGTGGCAGTTTTTACCTTACTTGCTCTTACTGCTGTCACTTTTGCAACCACAGAAAGTGACTGATCACCCTTCTCTGGAGAGCTGTCAGAATGTCTGTTCTTTCTGGAATTCCTTGATTGAAATGCCAATAGGTTTGTGCAGCTTTGAATTCCCCGGTTTCTATCATCCCTAGGTGGTCCAAGAAGCCCCAAAGTATGGAATTTTTTTTTTTACCAAGGGACATTGTGGGGGATTTAAAAAACAAGGAAGCAAGATTAGGTGTTCATTCCCAGGCTGACCAAGACTGGCCTTCAGTGCATACTGCCTCCAAAAGTAGAAAATCAGTGTGCACTTAAATAATTCAAAAAGATATTTATGTGAGGGTTCAAAGCTAGAAGGTTGTAAAAACTGCATTTAGTTTTGGAGTTTACACAGAGGCTACGTAAACATTATTGAAATAAGCTTAGTGTGGGGGCTGTCCCTAGGAGTGGTGTGTCACTTTCAGAGAACTATAAGAGTCAAGTTTGTGTATGGTGGCAAAAATCAGAAGGAGTCTATTAATACCTTTTCAAACAAATGCATAAACATCTTTATGAGTGACTAGATTGATGTTGAATTTAAATTTGGGGTGAACAGGAGAGAGAGAGAAAGGAAAAAGAGAAGACAGGGAGGGGTGTAGTGGTATGTGGGAATGACCTTGGGAGACAGAGCAAAGAGGGAATGGTGTCAAGGGTATGGTCAAATAAGAAACAGCATAACCTGCTGCTGGATAGTGGGTGGGGCAAGAGGCTCATAAGGGACCCTTCCTAATTTCTTTGGCTGTAAATAAGATGGAGGGAAAATTGTACTTTCAGACTTGCAAGATAGTTGCCAATCTTGCAGAGTAGACCTTATAGGAAACATAACCAGAGAAACTAATTCTATAGTGTAAATGTTTATACACACACACACACACACACACACATATTTTAGTGAAAACATTTTAAGCATTATTAGCATAAAACAGAAAAGCAGTGTATACAATCATAAATAAATACATATAATTAATGTTCAATTTTCTCCTGGGCTTATTCTCTATTGTTCCCAAAGACAGACAGGACTAAAATGGATAGAAAAGTCAAGCTAACAGATTTTGGTGAAACACTAAGATAAATTTCCAGACAATCAAAGTTATTCAGTATTGGAACATAATGCATAAAGAAATGGTGGATTCTCCTACCCTGGATACGGTATACAATATATATGTCAGAAATCTTGCAACCTCAACTGAAGATCTTGTATTTAATAGCGGTAGGGCTAATTATTACAAGAGTCTTCTAAAAATGCCTTTGAGTTTTCAGGATATACCAGTTACATAAACCCAGCTAATTAGCATCATTTCTCTGCCCTGCGTAGTCCAGGAAGAAAAACAGATTTATAAGATCTCAGACAAATAATAAGGTGTGTGTGTGTGTGTGTGTGTGTAAAATACTCAAAATCACAAACCAGGATCATTTAGATAACAAGGAGAAAACTGAGACCTTTCCATGGGCAACTCCTTCTATTGGGCAAAGGAAGTATTTGCATGCTAGACTAGTATTGATCATCTTGGAAAACAATGCCTCAAATAACAGTTATATTCCCTTTCATTATGCTTTCCACAAAATGAAAATATGCATCAACCATCTCCAAACAAGAGAAAACAACAAGACAGATTTTCATAAAAAGTACATATGCAGATTTTGATAAGGACTGTCAATGTTAGAAATACCATAGTTTAAAATTAAATGCAAACCTGTTGCAGAAATTGGAGAATGGATGAGCTCTGTGCCTAATTTCAGGCAATCAAGGCTCCCGCTTTCCCTCTTATGGCTTTATGTAAGGGAACTCTCTAACAAAAAAATTCCTAGCAATTCCTAGAATTTCATGGAAGTGGGAGGAGAAATCAAGATTGAAAATATGGTAATCCATCAGTTAGTTTAGAAGAGTCCATTTATACATAGTCTAGTCTATCTCATAAATCAAGTATGAAGGCAAAATGGCGGGAAAAACACTCATTCTTGGTATTCTTAAGAACAGATTGCAAATGATATCAAATAAGGAAGTTAAAAGATACAATTCCCCTTTGAAGACATCTATGAACAAAAGAAGTCTTTCTATATGTTGCAACTAATAAAACACAGGCACCAGTTAGAATCAAGGAACAGCTATCTACCTTAGTAATAACCCAATATGGCCTGTAGATCCCAGAAAATGTTTTAGGGTCTATTTCACACAAACTTTTAATACTATCCCATAAATGATAGCAATGTTATAATATAATGTAGCTCTCTTGAAGTAATATTGTAATCCAGTGGAATCAAGATTTACATGTAAGAAGTCTGTATTCAAAGAAGCAATTACTTAAATTATACTAAATTATTTCATATATCTTCAAATAGGTCTATTCTAGACCTTTCAGAAAACATTAGCAGAGAAATGTCCCAGGAATATATGGAAGACATACATCAATACCATAGTTCCAGCTCACTTTAAAACATCCTGATTAAGGAGCACATTCTGCAGATTTCAAGTATCCAAAGCCAACCAATATATTAAGTTAAATGCTTTTGTGGCTTTCTGATAAACCAGGGTTAGCAACCTGCGGCTGTGGAGCCGCATGTGGCTCTTTCATCCCTCTGCTGCGACTCCTCACCGCTCAGTAAAAGGAAAAAGGATGCCATGCTAGGAGGAAATACCATGGTGGGGGAACCAGACTTCCAGTCAGCAAAGGAAAAAGGATGACACACTAGGAGGAGACTCTATGGTGGGAGAACTGGACTTCTGGTCAGGTCCAGATTGAACGGGTGTGTGTGTGTGTGTGTTCCGGTTAGGACCTTTGTGGCTCTTTGAGTGTTTAAGGTGCAAAACAGTTGCTCTTTCTGTTACAATCCAGTAACAATAGCAATGATGAAACTGCTTCAGAATAAAAATTGCTGTTGTTTTAAGTTGTTTTTGTCCTGGATCTTCAGAACTTCAGAAGAATGCTTTGTGCAAGGCTCCATAATTGGGCAATAGAGAAAGTAATGGTGAAAACTCTTTCTCACATGCTACAATCCTAATGTTAAACTCTTCCTCCCTTTTTGGGGTCTGTCTGTCTCTCTCTGATACATACACACACAATATGATTCTGCATTTAATCCAATTCATAATTTTGAACTTTGGAGGCACTTATATTCAAAAGTTATTTTCTCCAAGGGGATGGAAACCACCAATTCAACAATATTGTTGGCATTTTATGTACCCATTTACATAAATTTGGATCAGGTTAGATTATGTAGAACTGAATTAACAATACTAATCATTCCCATTAGCAGCTGCAGGAACATTATCAGTATCTGGCAATTTTTAAAGACAATGCTGCTTATTCGGTAATGACATCTTGGGTGTCTCATGGGTGGAATATTTTATACTTAACTGATACTTCACATTACATTTTTTAAAATTAAGCTGCCACCTTGAGCTTGTTGTTACAAGGATTTTGATAATGGGCTAGAGCACAATGCAGGAGTCAGTTTTCATAATAAGTTTCATCCTCTAATGTGCATGAGGTGATAATAAAATCTCAAGGGTCCCTATGCATGTGTGAAGTGCCCTTTCCTCCCCTATAAAGCCAGCTCTTTACCTATTAGACTAGGGGAAAAGGGTTTGAAAGTACAGACTTAGCTTTCAGTTAGTTAGAGCTATGGCACTGCTTTGCTAGAAATGAAACACTTCCTCCCATCTTTTCCAAACCATCAGAATGTGATCAGTTTAATATTCATAAATGCTAATATTAAGCATTTACATTACAGACAATGTATGTGTCCAAGTACTCTTTATGATAGATTTCTCAATTTTAATAAGAGCACTTTTAAGAATTGAGTGTTTAATATGTTAAATGGTGTCAAGCCACAGAAAAGATAACATTATAAGAGGATACCTACTAAATTAAAGTAACCAATATTCCATCTAGCTTAGCATCCATATCTCAAAGTGTTTAACAAAATGTTCTTAGGAAACCTACTTAGGAGACATTATGTCTACAAATGGAATTATATTGTATTATATATTTCAATCTGTTCTAACTATTTTTAGATAGATCTGCAGGAATATATTCTTTTTGTAACCTAAAGTCATTTTGGCTTGGAAAAATACTAAGTCATTGTTAGCTTCTTGAACCCTTAAACTGAATGATGAACGACTTTATTTAGATGCTCAATACACAGTCCATGCTCCATTTGTCTTCAAGGATCAGACATTGTCTGAAGTAGGGCAAAAACATAAATTATAAACTTAGACTTCTACTACTAACTTTTTCTCTGCCTTGCTAAATGAACCAAAAATGCTATAATATGTGACTATGAGCAAACTATAATACAAAATTGTTAATCATAACATGTGTGCTGGATTTCGTATTGCCATCTGAAGCACTTGAGGTTAATCCTTGCTGAGAACCTTCCAGACATATCATTGTTTGGAAAACTATAATCTGCTTTCTAGTTTAGGTGGATTTTCTGTGTGTCTATTAACTGGTGGATCTATACTGTCTACTTCTTCTTTAATCCAAATGTGAAATTATTAGGAAGATGAAGTTAATCTTCAAATAAAATTTTGCTTAGTTACACGTGCAATTCACATCAAAGATAAAAATTACTTGTCATGATCCAAATTACATTATGTGGATTAGGGGGTAGGGTGGGAAGTTTATTTCTCATAAATATGTGGAGTGTAGAATCAGTCAAGTTTCTCTTTGGGGAATGACATATTTTGAAATTTAAGACTGTAATGAAGAATAGATGTTAAGCTTTCCAATTAGCTGAAAGCTTTGTTTCAAAGTTCTTATTGCCTGGGTATTGTAAGAACACTTTTTGAAGGGGTCTTTTTCTATTTCTGTAGCCCAGTGTTTTTGAACCCTGGATGGAGAATTCTGGGAAAAGAAGCTAACACATCTTTAAGTTGCCAAGGTTGAAAAAACACTGTTATGGCATATATCGATAAAATATAGTTCCAGTAAAACTTATGAAGCCCATATTCTGACCAGGATTTACTAGCCTGGATTCACCACTAACTACCCATGCCACCACACTCAAGAGCATCTGAAGTTTCCAGGGCAGCGTCATGTGGAGCTAAGGACAGTATTCTGATTGAGCAATGACATAGGCATAAGTGAACACCTTCAGTGCAATCTATTCCAGGTAAAACCATGACTAGCAAACCAACTGAAGCTGTGTGAAAGCCCTCCCAGTCACAATCTCCATTTGTTTTATTAACATGAGCCATGAAGCCAGGAGGACACCACATAGTCAATTTATTCCTCCTGGGAGGGGAGTCAAAGATGATACAGGTAGTCCTCATTTACTGATCACAATTGGGACTGGCAAGATAGTTATTAAGTGAAAGATACTAATTATGCGTATGATCCTAGTTCAGCTT
Organism: Laticauda colubrina; assembly: GCA_015471245.1. NCBI lineage: Eukaryota > Metazoa > Chordata > Lepidosauria > Squamata > Elapidae > Laticauda > Laticauda colubrina. The sequence goes on along the minus strand of BLBF01000005.1, from coordinate 55,852,240 downwards.
TTCTTTGCATTATGCCTTTTTATTGGTATTTGCCACCTCTCTCTACTTCAAGAGTGTTTTGATCACAACTGGGATCCAACTTCCAGTCCTCTCTCTGGCTACTTTTATTAGCTGGGTAGAGGGAAAATTTAATCCACATTTGGTAGATGTAACATCACTGAGCGGTCTGTCTACTTTCTTGATATCCATAGGCTTAAAAATCTCCCACATAACAACTGAAGATGTCATCACTATCTTTTTAATAGTTTCTGTCCATCCAGCTTTCAACTCAGAGTGAACGAGAATGATTTTATCCACCAAATGGCACAACCCTTGAGAGATTCACATGCAGGTTTTCTTCAAACAAGAAGAAATATTTTTGTGAAACAGGAGTTTGACAAGATTTACCCAAACTTTTATGTAAGAAGGATGTGCCCCTGATAACCAAAGAATACCTCTTATGTTTTTCAGTGATCATACATGGTATATTGGATATACACAGTATATTTATACTGTGACATTGAAACCTGTTATTTTTTGAATAAAGGAAATGTTTGCATCTGTTTGAAATGTATTTAGTGGGTTGTTGTTTTTTTGCACATTAACTAGCTTCCTAAATAACCTTTAACATATAATTACTCATTAACTTAATGATATGTTTCTTTCAAATCCATCATTTTTATTTCTTTGCTTTCTCTAAATAAAAACTTCTTTGAAGAACATTCTTGAATTAGCATCATGAGTTTTGCAGCTCTCAACTCAGTCAAAGCTGCTTAATCTTCTTTTAAGTGCTTAGTTCTTTACAGCAGCTAACAGCACATTTTTGTTTGGAATAGATATTGCAATTGGAAAGTTTCCGTGATAAGGCAGGAAAAAGCACTGACTTTGAATCTTTCTGAGTATTCCTCTTAGTGCAAAATCAGGAAGCTTTTTTCTGACTGCCCTATTTCTATAGAGATACTTAAAGGTCAGTCCACAAACAAAAAGAATAAGAAGAAATGTGCATGTCTCACTAGTTGAACTCCTGACCTCTGGCAGGAACTTCTGAGGGTTAATCAGAGATCATATAAACAAGATTATATTATATGCAACAAGGAAATTTGGAATACAAAAGAATATAATTTCTTAAAAGAAGGGATTTGAGGACTACTTCTCTTCAAATCTTGCAACAAACTTATGCATAAAATGTGCATGAAGCCAATCTATGCATATTTCAAATACAATCCTGATAAAATGCACATAAGTCATGAGAAGGATTGAGCTCTTGCTTCCATTGTTTTAAAAGGAACATCCCTTTAAAGAATCCATCCAAAATAGTACATTATACTACACAGAATCTTGCAATAGTTGCATGTGTCTGGATAGGTCACATACTCTTCTCATAAGCATTTTCCTTGGAAATAGTAAAAACAATTTCACAGATAAATTTTAACAAATAAGTTTTATGATTTACCTATCGGCGAACAATTATTCATTTTTCCACAGCAACATGTTTATTGCCTGCATCAAAAGCAAGATAACATCCACATTCCCATTCTACATACGGAAATAAACTTGGACTGGCACTTTAATTTTTTTCTCCGTCTTGGAAAATGATAGGATCACTGACTGTAACAGAAAGCATCCAACCTTTAAAGGAGGTCCAGAACAAGCTGTGCAGTATTTATTCTCCATTCTTCAACAATGGTCTTTACAAAACTTTGTCTAGGGAGCTGTTGTTGCCTCTTCATCACCATCCAATGTACTTGTTTTATTCTGCTCAAAAATAGAAAATTGTCCTCTTGTTTCCAAGTAACAGAACAATGTATAGTTAATACCTGTAGGAGCTATCAGATTATCTGACAAAATACTGTTGTCCTTTAGTTAGCACATTCAGGTAATGAAAACTGTAGAAAAAGTATCTGTAAAGCTAGTCTATAAAATCTGTAGTCAAACAGGCAATGTATATGACTGACATACGCAGCATAGCATGCAGATTTGATACTTCATTGAAGAGTCAACCTTTGAGCATTTGCAATGGAAATCTGCTATTGTTTCATAGAAAGTCCCATGCTTTGCATTCAAAAGGTCCTAGAGTTCAGCTTTTAGCAATTCCAGTTAAACTAATCTCAAGCAGCAGGGCTGGGAAACATCACAAAATGAGATATTAAAAATTCCTGGTCAATACAGATCAATGGCTTGATTTTATACAAAACTAATTCAATTATTTGTAAATAAAATGTGTAGTGGCTAAGACAGTAGACTGGAACTGTGGAGATCCATATTCAAGTCCATCCTCAGCTACAGAAGCTCATGGGGTGACTTTGGGATCCCTTATATAAGCCTGCCTGGAGCTTTTCTGTAGGAAAAAACTGGAGAAGGGTATTGCAGAGTATACCACCTTGACTTCCTGAAGAAAAGATGGGATATAAATCCAATGAATACAACAGTAATAATAAGCATGATTATGTGCAAATCCACTGCCAGCTGATTACATTTTTTTCAAGAGAGGTTGAAAAAAGGTTAAAATAGTGAAGGTTAAAAAAGGTTAAAACAGTGACTATGATCATGTGACATGGCTTTAAAATGATAATGGCTGCCATTTTCTAGAATTTGGTTAAGCCTCTGGACCAGATAAGGGCAAAACTTCCCATGGCCAATCTACCACACCGACAGCCATTTCTTGCATTTTTAAGTTATCAATTATATCACAATTTGCTTGGCACTCAGAAGAATGTCAGACTTCAGGAGGAACACCCACAGGCATTTCAAGACTATTCATCATCATCTATCCTCTTCTTTTTTGTATCTGATGGAAATTGATAATTCAATTATTGCTAATATCCTATTATTTAGCATATTTATATAGCCACCATCTCACAAATACATGACTCTGAATGGCATAAACCACAACCACTAAAAACTCTATAACAATCTAAAACCAATCCAAAGAAAATAAACATAACTATGTTTATACAGTTTATAACTCTTCTATGCAGAGTATTCCTCATGAACCAAGCCATATGGAAAGATTTAGTTAGATATGTAAGCAAATACACCCCGTGCATATTTATTCAGAAATAAATCCTATGGGTAGCAATGGATCTTAGGCCTAGAAAGTAATTTCCTTAGGATTGGAATTTCAGTGAAATGAAGTTTCTGTATACATGACACACCGGACTCAGCTTTGCAACTTATATTAGATAGCATGATAACTTACAAAATGGCTAGTATCAAGTAACTGACATTAACCTCTGTGCTTGTTTTAAGTTTTGGACAGCTGCAGCTTTGGCGCTGCAGTAAAAACAGCTAAGGGAAAAGAAAAGTTAACAGGTGAAGTATCTTCATTTTGAAGATGCTCCTTTCTCCCTTTTTTTTTCCTTGGGAGACTGGAAGTTGATCACCATGATTTGGGTAATTGAGCTTACAAGCAAAAAATTGTAATTAAGATGCTCTTTCTTAGATATTCATGGAAATTCTGTTCAGAATTGGATATCACCATTGGCCATATTATGAGTTATTCTGTTGAGTGAACTGCATCATAATCTGAAAATATCCAGGCTTTTCAAGATCTAATTCTAAATGAATAACTAAAATGGGTATAGCTACCATCGCCTGGTGAGCTACTGCATTCTGCACTAGCCATGTCTGCCTCTAAGAGATGCTGAAGGCATGACAGTTTAATCAATGGCTTTCCTCGAGGCATAAACATGAAATGCTTGATATGTTTTTCACCCTCTGGAACCGACTCTCCAGAACCGACCGTTCTTCTAGAGGGAGAATTTCTTCTAGCTGTTTGTAGAGATATAAAAAAATATATCATGACAGAATCCAGTTATGTGTTGGGACACAAAGTGCTTCTGGTTAATTAATTGCATAGCTTTTTTAAAAAGGTGGATGCTATAGGAACATTAGAACTATAGAAACCTGATCGTTAAAAAAGCACAAAAATTATTTTGCCCCTATAGACCAGCTGTTCTCACCCCAGCTAGAATGATGGGAGTTATACCACACTGTAAGAACTAGTTTGGGAAAGGCTGATTTAGTCCCAGAGCCAGTAAAAACTAAAAATATTTTATCCCATGTTACCCTCAGCTAATAGGCAAAAGAGTTAAATGTCAAATTGCAACATTGCTTCTTTTTATCACAAAAAGCAATTACAATGAATTTATTTGCAACTGCAAAAAATAAAAAGCTGGCTATTGCAGGTTGCATTATAAGATTTCTGAGAATTTGGGAGAGGTAATGAATCATGGTTTAGCTCTTTTCTGTTTCACAATAATTGGTTCTGTCTTAATCTTTATTATAGCATATACAATACTAGCATTTTTCTTTTTAACACAGGAGGTCAGCTCTTTGCTTGCAAGGAAATATAGCAGTGCCATGTCCAATAACCTGGTTAACTTCAATGAACAGCAGTTTATGTCTAAGCTATAGCTTTCCAATGTATAACAGAACCCTTATGGATTTTCAAGAGATTTGGATGTCAGCTAACTCATCAGTAGAGAACACCATTTACTACAGTAATTAAATAGTCTTGTGAATAGAAAGGAACATGCCAATTAAAATTGTATCAGATTGGATTCTCTGGTATGCTAGCTAGGAGAGTGTTTTCTCTTTTTTGTTGTGCTGTATATGAGCTCTTTTGTAAGTTTCAGCAATTTCTTGTATGTGTGATTTGAAAATCAAGCTTGCTATTTAATGATATGCTTTGTAGGCAGTTAATCTTTATTCCAAAATATTAAAGCTACAATTGCTTCCTGATTATGTTGATTGCAGCTATGCTGCTGATAGGTCAAAGCAAGGATTGGACCAGTAAGCAGAACACAGGGTGCAAAAAGAGAACCAGTTTATTAGGGGCAAGTGCAAGATTCTGTCTGACATTTCTCCTTAGCTCTAAATTGCTTCTCTCCTTGTTTCCACCCATTGCTTCTTGTCCTGCCCTCAGGTGCTTTGGAGAATAGCTTGACTCTTTCTTTGTGGCAGCCCCTTTCAAAGAGTTCTAGACTGAGTGAACATGTACCCTACTCAATATTTGCAGGATCTCAAGAGGACAAATCCATGCCAGGGGATTACTGTATTTGTATAAGACAGAGAAGTATATCCCTCTATATAAAAGTACAATTAAATCATAATTATTTTTAATGTGATTTTATTGCTATGAGTTAGCATATGCAATTTCCCCCTTTTTCTTGGGGGATGTGTGAATGGCCTTCCTACTTGGATCCAATACTAAAGGGGTGGTCAGCAGAAATATTGGCGGTCAATATTTTTCCCATAATCCTGTGAACATAAGACCACCCAAAAGAGAGATGCTTTTTAAGTTAAGATTCTCTCTGCTTCTCTTTGTTCATCAACTATTAGTACAAAACTAGACAGAAATATATAACTACATCAAAACAGTTTTAGCTCAAAGGAATGGTAGTTCAAATGATCAAACAACAGTTCAAAAATTTAAAAGAGGAAAAAAGAAAAAAAAACAGGAATAAATTATCATCGGATTTTTATTCATATCCAGCACTAATTCAAGTAAATGCAAGATTACTTTAAATCCAAACCCATTAACTTTACAGTAATTAACGTTGTCCCAGGTTTACTGTGCATATAGATTCAGGACATCAAAAGAATTTGTCTTAAAATAAAATTTTAATCCTAAATTAAATGATTTATAACAGGGAAAGCTGAAACTGCTGGTACACTGAAAGAGTTCAGAGGAGGAAGTACAATAGTTGAGAACATAGATAAAAGAGACAATTATCGCAACTATATGTTATGTGACATTTGTGACTGCTCCTGGACCAAGAGGTCCTACTCATGATTGCTCATGCATCAGTCACTTCCTATGTTGATTACTGCAAATGACCCATAAAGTTCTTTGTGGCATTAAATCAGCTACTTGATGGACTTCCTTTTTCTCCAATCACATCAAGTCTGGGACAAGCCTGCTCTGGGTCCCATTAGTTGGGGACTGTTATCTGATGGGATTCAGGAAAACATCCTTTTCTGTTGTGGCTCTCACACTTTGGAACATCCTCCTCCCAGAGATCATACTGTCCCCAACCCTGCTGGCATTCTGTAAAATCCTGAGAACATGGTTTTGCCATACGGAATAGGGAGACCCAATGCAGTGGCTGTGTTTATTATTAATAGATGTTAGGATACCTTGGCTAGGGATTTTGTTCAGGGGTGGGATTCAAATTTCTTAACAACTGGTTCTGTGGGTGTACCCTAATTTGTGGGTGTGGCTTGGTTGTCATGTGGCTGGGTGGGCATGGCTTGCTGGGTGGGCATGGCTTGCTGATTGGGCATGGCTTGGTGGTCATGTGATTAACTGGGCATGGCTTGTATGTAAATATTATAAATATGTAAATATTGCATTTTTTATTAAAAAAGAGCAACTTTTACCCAAAATCAGGCAAAGCAGGCAGGCAGATTGAGTTGCTCACAGAATCACAGATTCACTTAGAGATCTATGATTCTGCAATCTGCGACCTGAATCTGCACTAAAAAATAGAAGCTTCAGCCCTAAGGAAGGTTCAGCTCTGCTTTTAGATTATCTAGGAAGCAAGGAAGCCAATGATTTCTTACTTTCTAGATAATCTAAATCTCCTGACACCGCAGAACAGCTGATGGTCACAGGAAAAAAGGAAAAATAGCATCTTACCAAACCCAGGCAAGTTTGATGGCACGCATGCCAAATAAGGAGTGAGTGGGTTTGATGGGGAGAGCCAGGGCCAGCCAGTGGCATGATTTGCCAGTTCTCCAAACTGGGCAGACTCATAACTGGTTCTATAGAATCCCACCAGGTAGAATCCCACCCCTGATTTTGTTATATGGTTTTTATATTGTTTTTATTGTTAATCATATAATTTTTTAGATTTTGTATTGTGTTTGTTTCTGAGCCACCAGACTCATATATTTGACATGGGTAGCTGTATATGTTGAAACCATAAATAAATATAACCTGTCTTGAGGGCTTCCATTTACAAATGTTATCTGGACAATTTGAATCTACAGCATAATCACTATGAGAAAGAAAATTTAATCCTGTCTATGAAGACCCCTAAATAAAAGAGATCTTCATATTTGGGGGCAATGAAGTTTTAAACAATAGTAAAAGTGCAGCTCAGTAAAAATTCAAAACAATTTTGTAATCAAAGAACATTTGGGATGAATTAAATTTCTTCATGGATACACACAATCTGATTGATCCAAAGTGGGCCATTGCGGAAAAAATAAGAGATGGCAGACAGCTGCATACCGCATATTAACATATTATGCAGTTTGCGTCTCAGGCAGAAGTCTTACACATTGCTTGCTCCCAAGTCTTTTTGAATTGAAATATTAAGGATTGAACTCAGGGGCTCCTGCCTGCAAAGCATGTACTTGATTCATGGACCATAGGTCCATAGACATGGAAGTTGATGGTATGGATATTATTCATGAGATGGAAGAGAAAGAAGCCCAAGAGACTTGTGAACCAATTTCCAGTATATCCAGATAAGAGATGCTTTATTAATGGAAGAGTAAGAAAAGTCTTAGATTCCAAGATTGGTCTACCATTTATTCATTGTTGACTGTGATTAGCTGGATGGATCCCATGTCTTTTTCATAAAACTTTTTTCATAAAACTTTAACCAGACACCTTTGCTTCTCAAAAATAGATTTCAGGACTGTTCCGAAGAATATGCTCCACTTTTCTGTATGTGGCACACAATGACCACTTTGAAATGTTGCCATTCAGCAACATTTCAACAGCAGAATTTCATAGTATTAGTAGACCCTTGGAGTATATAGACCTGAGAGCAGCGGTAAAATCCAAGCATGGGAAAACCAGTCCTAATGCTATAGCATCTATGGCTTTATTCACCCTTAACTGCTGTGAAAAGCTCATCTGAGAAGAAAATAACAACAATATCCTTATAAAGTTCTATATGAGAGCCAGTTTGGTGTTGTGATTAAAGCCACTAGACTGGGAACTAGATTACGAAACTTAGTCTAGACTTAAACAAGAAGCCAGTTGGGTGATTTTGGACTCTCAGCCCTAAGAAGAAAATACTAATGACGAACCAATGATATGTTGCCAGTAATCAAAACTTATTTGAAAGCATAAAAAGAGTTTTATTTTAAAGCGTGGGGATTTTCAGGTCAGTGAAAATCAGGGCTACATTACTTTAGGTGCAAGAATCCATGTGACCACTAGAGTTTTCTGTACATCTTTTTTGCCACCTAGGAGTCAAGTAGATTTCTGTAGTCCGAGGATGAAAGCCCTAGTGAAAATTGTTTTAAATATATACCTTTTTGAAGTACATTTACTTGCTACTAACCTTCATGTTGACAAACAGTCTCATCACATGGTTTGAGGTAACATTATGTAAACCACAGAAAAAGAAATACATGAGAAAAGGAAATATAACTTCTGCACGGGCTCTATTCACTGTCTCTCCAAACCCTTCTATCCCTGCAAAGCATTTTTAACTATATATACGGTGTTTTTTCTTATTTAAACTTCTAATCTGCCTAAATATGTTTTGCTGCACTTTGCATGAGAAAGCAGATATTGAACAGGAGGAAACAGAGTATAGGCAGCCATTTGAAATCTGTCTGAAAGTTCACCACAGCCAATTCATCATGAAACTCACCATAGCCAACTCACCAATGGCCAACTTGCTGCAGCCTACTCACCATGGGACAATTCACTGCCGGTCAAGAGTTATACTAATATCAAAGAAATGGTAGACCAGAATAATTAAAGAACTGATGCAAAAGGAGGGACACAATGAAATGTGAATGACAAAATTAAAATAATTTTTATTTATTTTAAATAATTAAATTGAATTGTTAAAATTGTCCTGTGCTGAGTTTTCCTATGGCGAGTTGGCTGTGGTGAATTGTCCACAGTGAGTTGGCCATGGTGAGATGGCTGCAGTTGTTGACTATGATGAGTTCTCCCATTCCGATTTGAGATGCTGATGAACACAATGTAACTTCTGCTGTGATGCTAGATTTGATTGCCTTACCTTTTTTCTTGATGTCACCACCTTGATCTCCTCACCTCCTCCCACCACTGTGGTAAAGGTCTGTGCACAGGACAAGAGATAATTGCCATACATATTCTGGCTGAGAATCATGGGAAGAAACCCACAAAGTGATATGAATAACAAAAAAAAAACTTCTTTCAAGCTCAGCCAATGGACTATCCTAATGTAGAGGAACAAATAGCAAAACATGTTCTAGTGAAGCAACAAGGAAAGGAATTAATCTAGTAAATTAAAGGTTCAGAAGCCACCTAACCAAAGGGATCATTAGAGCCAAGCAACATTCACTACAGGAGAAGGCAAATAAATTACTATGGCTGGACTCACAACTAATTAATGCATGAGCTAATTGAATAGCATAACATTGTAGTACTTCAGCCAATGTTTCAAAATGCCACTTATTCAGAAAACAAAGTGAGTTATGTCTAGAAATATTGATGTTGATTTTAAAAGTCTCCTGGAGGAAAATCTCAAGAAAGCCAAAATAATAAATAAATTTACAGATTTTAACAAAATTTATTATTTTATAAAGTTTTGGTTTTGATTTTAAGTTGATTTTAAGTTCTTTGTTAGCATCCATGTTCTGTAAATTGAAAATAAGAGAACTACATCTTTTCTTTTCCTAAAAAGTTTTTCCTTCTCTAAATGGCTGCTCAACTACAACATATGTCCCAGCTGTTGTCCTCACTGCAACCCCATCAAAACAGATTAATTCTTCATGTCAATAAAGTAGAAGTACTGCATGGGATTGCATGTTTCCATGAATTATGATTTCCCACAATGTTTTGGTTGTGGCTTTTTTCCATGAATGTCTATGGGAAAAGATTGTTCTGTAGTATACTAACAGGTTCAATCTGGATGCTAATTCTGTAACACTAATTTCACCAACTATAGCCCAACAACATCATATAGTGGTTAAGGAAATTGGCTAAGCTGTCATCCTTACCAGGTAGATGAGATAGGAAATATGATCACCTAATTCTGCTTTATTGCAAAGCTACATTAACAGAATCTTGCAAGTCTGAGAGTACAATTCTCCTACTATCTTCCTTACAGTCTTACAAACTCAGGAGAATCTCTTCTAAGCCTCTCGCCCTGTCTACTATAGAGTTGCAGGCTATGCTGTCTCTTATTTGACCATTTCCGGGGCAGTATCTCTTTGCTATTCTCCCAAGGCCTTTTCCACATACCATAAGTACAATTGTACAATTCCCTATTACTGGAACAATCCTATCAGGTTGCACCAATATCCTGGCATAAATAATGTTGCTCCTTAATATGGCCATCTCAAAATTTGTTGTTGTCTGAGGCAAAAGGCAAGATGCCCTCACCATTTCTAGAAATGACAGTAGCAGTAAGATCCTGCACTGCACCTGAGACCAGCAATCTTAAAAGGACACATGATACACTCAACTACATCCTCCTGCATCTGCGTCGTGTTCCTCAATCTCAGAATTTACTGCTTGAAGCATCTGCTTTATCTAATTATAGGGCTCACCCTAGTCTGAATATTGATACAGCAATTTTGCCTCAGATGATAGGGAGCAACTAGCCAATGAAATACTGTTATTTTTCTATTCCTTCTGCCCCATGTAAACATCCTAACCATTAAGATCTTCTATTTAAATACCATATAATGGGACATTCTGTGAGATTCAAGATTGCTATTTGCAGTTTGAACAGCTTTGAAACAATTAAACTAGATATATGCATGCCAAGGGGAAAAACTTGGTTTTTTTCCATCAAAGGTTTATGTTGTGGAGCAATTAATTAGAAGAGCTCCTCCATAAAGCTAAGATAAACTACCTTGCCCGGCCCTAGCTGACACCATTATCATCTTGCTTTTTTGGTTATTTGATATTATAATCCAATATTTTTCCTTATGGCTAATAATCTTTATGGGTAGTTTATAAGCTTTACAATAGTGTGCATAAATTGCAGCAGGTGTACAGTTTGGAGGCAACACTGAGACAAATGAAATGGGAAACCCTCTGTTAATGCTATTTAATGTTTTTGTGGCTGAGTTGAGACTGGGAATTTAGATTTTCCAAAGTTATACTTGGTATTCATAACTAATACATTATACCAATCCTGCCTCACGTTGCAACTGCCAAGTCCTTATTGCAAACAATTGACAGCCCCACCTTGCTGAGTCCCCCAAGAGGAGTTTGTGAAAGTCAAGCAATGATTGAAAACTCATTATCCACTAAATACAAAGACCAATGCTGAATAACTGAAAAGGCTTAGAATACCTCCCATTTCTAGACTGATTTCAGACATCTATTTTTTCAGCAGCCTGTAAAACATCAACTTGTTCTTATACATATTAGCCAGCTTTTCATAAACCAGCATTTCTGTGAACATCTTACCTGTGTTTGAAAAGTGACAGTGCATGTTTGAATTTTACAATTTCTCTCTCTCTGTCTCTCTCTCTGTCACACACTTGTGCGCACGCACACGCACATACCCTGCATCCATGTAGTGCAGGTAATGTACATAACTTGGAAAGTGATCTGCAACTCAGTTTTTAACTTTGCATTTCAAAGAAACAAATTACTAGCAAGCTCCAGCTTTCCCTTTCTTGTCAATAAAATCTCACAAATGAAGATATTCAGATACAGTATCTTAACTAAAAAATGAATAGACTCTAGCAGGCAGCTTGATTTTATTTGAAAAAAGTGTAATGATTTTGTAAGAAAGTATATGAATGATTAATGTCTTTATTTAGATAATGAAAAACTACGAAAATAAAATAAAATTCATCCAGTGGAGTCAGTATATGATTAAACTAAGAAAACCTATTTAAGTGTATTGTATTTATATCATTATCCTAGAGTCTGTCTCCAGTGTAATAACTACATCCCATATAATCAACTGTGTGTGTGTATGTGTGTGCGTGTATGTGTGTGTGTGTGTAAGGAATCATGTAGAAACCAGGAGACTGTAAATTCTAGTCCTGCCTCAGCCATCCAGCCAACTGGATGACTTTGGCAAGTCATTTTTTCTTAGTCTAACAGTTAACCCATCTCACAGGATTATTGTTGTGGTAAAAATAAGAAAAGGAAGGAATATTATGTACATATGCCACCTTGAGTTAGTTATAAAAATAATGAAGGTGGAGATTGGATGGACAGATATATAGGTTTAGTTAATGCTGAACTACAACTCTCCACAGAGCCACACCACCTGTAGAGAATAGGAGCTGTATCCAGCCTTCCAGAGAGGGCCTCTGGGGAAGACATTTTAAAATATGATATTCTCTTATAGTCAATTTATGAAAGGTTTAGAGGACATAGTCAGATGTTTATTAGATATAGTAACCTCTTGGTCAACAGGAAATCTCTTGTGATGTTATGCAATTTACCAGTATTCTCTTGGTGTTGAAGAAATAGGTACTTTCTGCAGAGAACAGGTGGGACTGTTCCCAGAATTTTTACTTCTGACCTTCTCACCCTAACTATATATTGGCAGGAGAAGGGACTGCATTTGTGACTGACTGAGCAAAATGGGTGGTGGGTTTAGAACTATTCTTTCTACAACACACAACTTAATTTGCTCAGCTAACCAATAGCAGCCGGTGATATGTGATCATGTGGGCCAGAATCAATTTGGGAGGAGCACAATGGTATGCCTGAGAATAGATATGTTTAAGTTCAGACACTTGAGTAATTATCTCTTGAAGAAGCAGTTGAACGTGTGCTTTACCCCATTTTTGTTTTTCTTTGCCTTCTCTTATGAAAATAGTGGATTTGATTCTAATAGTGGCATGAGGTGTGCCACCTCTTTTATTCTATTTGATTCTACCTAGAATTAAGGCACAGCATTTGTCAAAAGATCTGTACCTTGTAATTTGTTGTCTAGCACATGGAGCCCTTTATAGAATATGGGCTGCTTTGCCAAACTGAAACTAATATTGCTTTCTTTATCAGTAGGACTTTGTTGTTATTAAGAGCTTTCAACTAAACCAAGAACCAATTGTTTAGAGAGGGGGTTATGTAATCTTCAAATAATTTAGACTAGATTAGTAAATGTAGATTATGAAACATAGGACTGTAGCTTTATGTGCAGTACTGAGAATATGAGCTTCTCAATAACTGTCCCGAGTTACAAATCCCAGATATATTTAGGAACAACATTAAACTAGTGTTTAGTTTTAAACAACATTAATGTTTAAACAACATTAAACAACATTAAACTAACATTAAATTGTCTAAACTAGACAATTAAACTAGTGTATAACCAGCATGATACATACTGTAGATTTGGTATGTTTGTGCCATATCCAGTTAACTAGGATTATTTTACAACTAACCAAACAGAACTGAGCAATATAACATTTTTGGTTGTAGCATATGCTGAAAACTAACACATTAATTTTTTATCAAATTTACATTTGATAAATCAAACGTATATGCATGTCTGTTTGTGCATTCTGAGTTAATATTCACTTGTGTCATGAACATGACAAAAAAGTTCAGTTTTTACCTTATGAATCAATTAATGAAAGCTTATGCAATTGAATTTTAAATGTAGCAACCTGAAAAATACAAGTTATTTGACACATCTCCAAATCCAGGTTATTTTTGGCAAATTAAGGTTCCATTTATCTTTAATTAGCCCAACTGCACATAAATATCTTCTAAATAATTGTCACATGGACAATTATTTTTGCATATGGCATTTGTATAATAAGAATGGATATATATTTGTGTGTGTGTGATTTTAGCACAAATATGTGTGGAATGGGAAGTGACACCAGATGTTTTTACTTTATGCCTTTTTATTCATGATCTTTTTCAGATCCAATTTAATCAAGACTTCTACTTCCACCAACCCACTTTATAAAGATCACCTTTCCCCAACTTGATGCCCTGTAGCTGTTTTTGAAGTTTGTTTAAAAAATGTATGGCCACTATTCTTGTCCCACATAATAACGATGATAATAGGCTTTCATGCAGTTCCAACAAAAAAATGGTATTCAAAGCAGCTAACAATAAATAAGTCCAACTCCAATAACCTGGCTATTCATTGGACATACCAGCTGTGAGTGACATTTTCCAATACATCTTGGGGGGCATAAAACTGAATAAAACTGATGTGCCACTACTAGCATCAACAGACTTCTGTGGATAGATGATTGGAAAGTAACCAACCATCACCAACAGACTTTAGTGGATAGATGATTGGAGACACTTATTATTTCTCTGGCACAAAAAAGTAGAAACAAGGTGGCCACTAAGATGCCAAGATATTAAGAGGCATTTACTGTCATGTCACTAAATTCTAAACCTTTATAATGGGAAGCCATACAAAAGTATTTTGCAGAACACAAACTAAACCATTGTTCAAATAGGTTCATAGGAATGGGAAGACTGATTTTAGAACCTCATGTTATCTATGCTATCCAAGGCTACTTTGAGTCATCTTACCTCCTTCTGTAGGAAGGGAGTAATGGCTTCTGGATAATGCCATAGTAATTAAAATACAAATACAAATAAATGGATATTGTTCAAGGATGGGTCATGCGAGAAAAGAAATTTGCATCTAGATACCTTGGAAGTAAAGACTGGCAAAAATAAAATAGTGCATCTGTCAAGAGAGGAAATAATTCACATTTTATTATTTCCAGACTACAATCTTGTATCTATTTACTTGTGAGTAAGCTCCATGGAATGCAACACTACTGAGTTTTATTGAAAGAAATATACACCAAAATTTATTAAAAATATTACAATTTATATCCTATTCTGGTGAGTTTGTTGAGCCAGCTTTTTAGTTTTGAAATGGAAGATGCTAGATGATACTATTAGCTTTCCCCCTCCAAATATCCAAATACCCTTGCACTGAAAATGCTTTTTAATAACTTATCAATTACTTTGCCTCTGGTTTTTTAAATTAGTGCATTGTGATATAGGTCATGAGTTCCTCCACAGCCAATCTTCTCCACCATATGTATCATAAATACTTCAACAGGTACAACTATGCATACAAATATGCTTGTGGGTGCAAGCACACCCACATGCTCCCCCTTCTTGCCATCAAAACTACGATGCTTGCAGTAAAACACAATATGTCATGTTAAAGCTCATTATATGTCTTTAATCTGAAATAGCTTTGCAAATATCCATGATCTGAAACCTTTGCCTTAAATCCACAAGGCTCATGTTATGATGCTTCTCTATTGTCGAAAATTATATCTGAAATACCATGGAGCAGATAGTGTGAAAGAGTGCTCTTAAAATGATAAAAACAAGTAAACCTAATATCTATATGGGTCTGTAGTCACATTTACTAATATAAGCTAGAAGTTCATTTTAAAATAAAGTCACATTGTTAATACTTAAAAGTGATTAAGTAATGAGTAAGATGAATGACTGTAAGTATCCAGACTTCCATGTGATCTATACAGTAGTGAATTCCATATATGTATTACGCATTAAATGCTAATATACTAATCAGATACTCTTACCTGTGTCTTTTTTTAAGTTGGTCCTTGGGAGCAACATTCCCTACTCCTAAACGTCCACAGTGGAATGGAAATGAAAAAAGCAACTTAAACAAGCTAAGTCTCCATTGAGGAAAAAATCAATTCCTTTTTATTTCATAGACACATCCAAGCAATTTTCTTGGCAACAGCATACAAATATTTGGGGGATTTTTTTTTTTAATCCCGATTTAAATGTTAGCCTAGTGGTATTTCCTGGTGGTCTCTCATTAAGGCATTGATTACTGTAAGTCTGATCTTGCTTATCTTTTTGACATCCACCACAGTTGTCAAATTCTTCTTACTTGCGGCACTGGTTTATTCAAAAGGATAATCCATATTTACATAATCCTGGATCTGAAAATGACAACTTAGGAAAGGGACCCAGCATTAACTCCCTAATTTGGGGGGTAGATAGGTTGTCAGAAATTTATTCTCTAATAAGAGATTTTTGCAAATTATTTTCTCTCTTTTCCGCGGATTTGGAGAAAAAAAGGGGAGGGAGAATCAAGGAGGGAGATAAGTCGAAGGCTCCCATGATTGCAAGGAGGGAGAGTTGATCCCTATAATTATTTCAAACTCAAGCCAACCAAAGGAACCATATTCTCTTTCAAATGTGGGATGAGATGGTGGTGGTTTGTGGATAAAGTTGTCGTTGTCCAATCATTTTTTTAAAAAATGCAGATATAATATCTCTCTTTGCAAATGAAAGCATTCTTTTACCTTACAGGATGAAATTCTGACCGTGAAGAATGCCAATAATTCTTATTCAAACTAAGCTGTCAGGTGTCTGTCCCCTTGGTTCGGATTGCAGCATCTGCTGCTGAGCCAACCCAAAAATCAAAGCAAAGGAGCCAGTCTATCCTACCCCTCTCCTGCTCTTACAGGTTCCTTCCCACCCCAACCCCAGACTTCGGTTGAGCAAAGGGAAACCTGGTGCCAACTCGCGATTCTCCTTGCTCCCTAATTCCGCCCATTCCCAGATCTGCTGGCTGCAATTGTGAGAGTTATCAGCCTCCATCCGTTTGATTTAGATTCGCATCCCAGCCCTTCTCTGACTGGCGCCCACAGCCACGCCAACCGGGGGAGGCATAAGAGTTGCCATTCAGCACCTCTGGAGGTCACCAGATGTGGGGAAACATGCCCCTTTCTGTTTTGCCTCTCAACGCACACGCGCTTGGAGATGAGAAAGAAAGAACAAAGCGGGAAAGGAAAGGAAAGAAGGCAGCAAAGGCAACGGAACCTAGGAAAGTTAAAAGAAAGGAGTACAGCTTTCTCTTCCCTCTGAAACCCCCCCCCCCACTGAAATCCCCCCCCCCAACCCACGTTTTCTTCTGATTGCTTTCCCCCCAAAAACCTCGTAATTATTTGCCTTTTGGAGGTCATCGCCTCTACGCCACGTGACACCTGCTGCCCCCCCCCCCCGCGCGCCCCTTGAACTTCGGGTTCTCTTAAGCAATGGCCCCGAATATCTTTGGTCCTCGGCTTGGAGCAGAGGCTCCCGAGGCTGAAAGAAGCAGGAGGGCAGCCCGACGTTGAACTCAGGCGAATTCCTCTCTTCCTGGCCGCCCGGGGTTACCTCGAGGTCCGCGGGCGGGGTTGAGTGACCGGTAATCCTGTGGCCCCCTTCAAGAAAGAAGGCTGGCGCGGCCGTGGGGTCCCCTCAGGCGGGTCGAGGCGCTCGTTTTCCCGGGCTAAAACTTACCAGGCATCTCCTCCCAGCGCTTCTCCGTGGCGTTCTCAAAGCCCATTGTCCTGCGCTTGGGTGAAGCGAGCGGCGGTCAGCGGAGAAGGAGGCGCCCTCGCCCTCCGGGCTCTGCTTCCTGGGACTTGCCTCGGAGCATCTCGTCGCCCTTCACGCTCGTCTTCTCCGAGGCCCCCCCACACACACCCCCACACACCCCTCAGGAGTGGGGAGCCCCCGGCTGGTCAAGGAGAAGGGAAACTCCCGCGCGCAGCTCTCTCTCCCTGCCCCGCGCCGCCGCCGCCGCCGCCTGCGGTTTCCCAGATGTGCTTCCCGCTCCCACGAAGAAGCGCGCGCGCGCCCTTTCCTCCTCAGCGCGAGGAAACCAGGGGGGCAGCCCAGGCAACATGATGTAATGGCACCTCACCCAATCAGTCGGGCGCCGCCAGGGCTACTTTTCGGCTCCTTGAGTCGCCAAGAAGGGGGACAGGGGCCGGCGGGGGCAAACCGGGAAGAAAGGCGAGGCCGGCAAGGGTCCCGAAGGCTCTCCTTGGCCACCCGGCAGCAAAGTCTCGCCCAACTAACCATGAGCGGACCAGCCAAGACCCGCGACACTGTCCCCCCTCCTCCCCCCCCCCTCTTCCCCTTGCCCTGGCAGGTGAGGGAAGCACCACTATGTTGGCCCTAAGAGTGAGGGGCCGAAGACGCCGCTCAACCTTGTTTAAACAGAGCCTGGGTTCAGGGAGTTTAAAAAAAAAAAAGAAAGAAAGAAAGAAAAAAAAGCCCGTGCCTCGTGCGCCCCGGGTAGAGAATAAAACAAGCCGGCTAAGCCTGTCTTGACTGGGCAGACTGGGAGCTTCCTTGAACCCGGACACCCTCGCTAAAGTGAGGTGGAGGAGGAGGGACGCGCATCGTGGGATAGGAAAAAGAGAGGAAAAACCCGCCGACGGCTTTGCGCTCCTGACAGAAGGAGGGAAAGTCCCGGCTCGTTTCCAGAGAGCCCCTCACGCGAGGAGGCACCTGGGCGCTTTTTCAGCCCCGCTTCAGGCCGAAGAGCCCGACGGGAGTTTGAACCCTGGACAGCTCCTCGCGAAGCCTGGCGGAATGCGCAAGCGCAGCCCGGCTCCGAAGACGCGACCGGGGAGGGAGCTGCCCAGAAGTCTTCGTGAACTGGGCGGAAAAACGGGCGCGGCTGTTGTTTTTCTGCTCGGGGCGGGAGACTTTTGGGGAGCAGTGCAAAAGCTGGGCGCGGGCAGCCCCTGGGTCAGATCTCGCCTTGGCCAAGAGTTGAGAAGGGAGCCTGAGACCGGATACCGGAGCTCCAGCCTCCTCTCGTCTTGTCATATGGGAGCCATTGTATTTCAAGCTTTCAAAAGACCGGGATTGCAACGGGCGACAGATCGGAAGGATCCACGGAAAGCAGAAGTGATTAGCTTCTCTTTGAGAACAAACTCAATACGCGAGGACCCATGGCTAGCAAAGCTGGGGATTCGCGAAAACAACGAACTTGTGGGAACCCCTCAGTCTTTAGCAGCAATATGGCAAGATGAATGGCGGTTAATCTCGATCAGGGCTCTCCAACTTTGGCAGCTTTAAGCTTGGTGGACTTCAACGCCCAAAAGAATTTGCTTTGCTGGTTGGGGAATTCTGGGAGTTGAAGTCTACCAGGCTTAAAGTTGCCGAGGTTGGAAAGCCCTGATCTAGAACAACTAGTACTGTGAATATTTAAGTACCCATCCTTGACGAGCTGATCATTGACTTACTCTCCAGGATTTGAAAAAGGAAAAACTACTTAGCATTTATCCGACCATTATCTCATGTTTACAGGGCTGGGCAATTGACTTATATGGTTGGTTTGAGCTCTGAACCTGGCGATTTGATTTCAAATATTTCGTCCCCATTCAAGGAGATATCTTCAGTGCATTTTGGAATGTGCTTGTCCAAAGGGGAGTACTGGTCTTTAAATACCCTTCTAAGTCCTGATTGGCTGTTTATTGGTCTTTAAATGCTGCCTTCAGGATTGTGGTTGATGTTGTTCTTTCATTCTAAGTGGTTGGTAGATTGG
The DNA here is from genome assembly GCA_015471245.1 of Laticauda colubrina. Classification (NCBI taxonomy): domain Eukaryota; kingdom Metazoa; phylum Chordata; class Lepidosauria; order Squamata; family Elapidae; genus Laticauda; species Laticauda colubrina. Next base: position 55,833,011 of record BLBF01000005.1, on the reverse strand, counting down.
GTCAATTTCAGTGTGTCTGTTTATTGATCTGTTGGTGGAAAACCAATGAAGAGCCATGCTGCAAACAAAGTTATAACTCGATACATCATAAGAAATCGGTATGATGACCCGGGGCGTGGCATAAAGGCAACACAGTCACATAAGAAAGAAGAGTCCCATTAATACCTCCAACTTTGCCCCCAATGTCCAGGTTACCTTCAGCTGGAGAAAAAACTCTCCCAAGAACAATCTTTAAGTGGAGGAAATTCAGTCCAAAAACAAAGTACATACAGACTGTAAATAAAAGTCCACACAAACCACACTGCAGCAATTAACTTGACAGGGAAGGATAAGGAATTGCAGACTTGAAAAGCCAACAAAACACATACAGTTGGGAAGATGCCAGGAACCCAGAAAAGCCTCAACAATAACAGATAACTCACAATTTGCTTCGAACAAATTGCTGTGCTCAGCTTTCCTTTTTAAACACTATGTTCCCAGCTGTAGCTAATGAAGGGAATCAGGACCCTTCGCTCCCCTGTAAGCCACACAACTCTCATTGCTCCCTTCTCTGTTCCTCCCTGTGTGCCCTAGGATGAAGAGGGGGTGGGCCTGGGTCTTCCTCCGAATTCCCTCTCCTTTGCTCTACCTCTCCCCTGCTCTGCTCAGCCGGCCTTTGCCCTTCCCGTTTCTTCCACAGCCAACAGAGCCACACTCCCACTCCCTGTCAGCTGCTCAGCCTCCCTCTCTGAATCATATTCTGACAGGGGCATGACAATTGGACCACACCTCTGATGTGGTCCAATTGTCATGCCCCTGTCAAAATCAGAGGTGGTATTCAGCAGTTTCTGACCAGTTCTGGAGAACACGTCGCAGAATGTTTGAGTAGTTCAGAGAATCAGCAGAGAACCACCTCTGACTGGCCATCGATTCTCTGCCTCCTGAGTCCCAGGCAGGGTCTTTTTTTTTTGTTGCCTTGCACAGGAGAACAGAGCTGGAAAGCAAGTTAGTGGGATGGAGAGGGAATGGGATTTTGCAGTATCCTTCTCCTGCTACGCCCACCAAGCATTGCCATGCCTACTAAGCCATGCCCACAGAACAGGTAGTAAAAAAATTTGAATTCCACCACTGGGCACAGTCTTGTCTTCAAAGTCATGTCTTTTGGAAGTCCATAAGGGTGGTGAAAATCTCATCTCAGGCAGCATGATGCTCCAGAGAGCAGGAGCTACAGTAGAAAAAGCTCCTCTTCTGGACCCCACCAGCGAAATTCCTTTCAAAAAATAAATCCTTATTTTTAGAAAATGATCATTTCTGCCTTTTCTTTAATAAAGCCTGGAATTTTTAAATTTATCTTTTGTCTTTAGGGTGTTTAAGCAATCCAGTAAGAAAAGCCTATTATTACTTGGAAAATAATTGCAGTGTCTAGAGAGGTCATCCTCTCCAAGATCTCCTAATGCTAAATGAAAATCTTCCAGTGTGCCTTGCCTTTTAGGCAAGAAAAGTGCCAGCTGTCTTGGAGAGAAGCGTAACAGTAAATTTCTTCCAACGATACACAATTAGTTCTTTAAATAATATGTTACGTATATACAATATTGCTTCCTCGGTGGCAACTATCTACATCAACTTGCGGTTATTGAAAATGAGAATGGGGAAAGGGAACATCTGATGTTTCTCCTAAGTGAAGTGTGGTAAGGCCAAACAAAATTAGAATGGAAGAAGATGAAAATCCATAGTTTGCAAAAGATTGAATATAACTTTATTTTAAATTATTCTAAGCTTTTCCCAACTTAATGCCCTGACGTACAATTCCCAAAATTTCTCGTCAGTATAGATATTGTTGCTTTCCAGGGAATGCAGATTTTAGTTGACTGAGATATTCTTGTCCTTTACAGTGATACAAATTCAACATTTGACACACTGTCATATATATGGGTGAAATGAAAGGCTATTCACCTTAGAGTGGAGGCTGTTTTTAAGCCCATTTGAGCATGATAACAGTATCTTTGAATGATCAGCTCTTGTTAATTTTTTTTACAGTTACAAAACAATATGGGGTAATATTTTTTCAAGCCATTTAAAAGTAATTTTATATTCATTTCCTTTTATATAAGATAGCTGAGATTAAACTTCAGGTTCCAAACCTCCTCCAACATTGCAGGCAAACTGTGGGGAAGCTTGCAAATTTGAGGACAGGGTTGTGCACACAAGAAGGACCATTAGTCAGAAAGCACATCTAGTCATTCTGGATGATCCAGCTTGTCCAATCAAACCCAAACAGAAAACCTAGAATATAGCTTGGCTTCATCTTTGCTTATGCCAACCTAAAGGTTTATACCCATAATTGGATTATTATTAGTAGTAGTCAGAATTTTCCCCCTTCTGCTGAGACGACCAAGCAGCTTGCTTGTTCTGCCACAGCTTTCGCTTGTCCACCTAAATAGCAATAGCAATAGCAATGGCACTTAGACTTATATACTGCTTCACAATGCTTTACAGACCTCTCTAAGCGGTTTACAGAATTAGTATATTGTTCCCAACAATCTGGGTCCTCATTTTATCCACCTTGGAAGGATGAAAGGCTAAGTCAAACTTGAGCCTGGTGAGATTCGAACTGCCAAGTTGCAGGCAGCAGAAGTACACTGCAGTACTACATTCTAACCACTGCACCACCGTGGCTAAAGCTGGATTGCCTTCAAAATTCACTCTTCCACCTGGGCAGCCTAACAGCTGATGCCTCCAAACAAAGTGGAATGCCAAGAACATGGCCTGATAGGTTACACAACGAACTCTGGATCATTGACAGGACTTGTTGCTGATCTGCCTAGACAAGCGAACAACAAAGCCAGTGTCCGCTACAGTAGCAGTCTTGACCCAAAACAATGTGGAATCATATGTACAAAAGGCCAGAGTATCCTTCCCATTAAACATACATGTGATTTTATCGCTTATTCCCAAGAAAAAAGTGTTGTTTTATGAAATTGCAAGGTTCTATCATTTTTTTTTATTTGATACATATACACTACATTTTAATTATTAAAAGTAAGTGGTATGTTTATTTCTGCACAACCCTAACCTTAATGAAATAATTGGTTGCATTCATATGGGGATCGTGCAAATTCATATTTATTGTGTTAGGAAACCATGACATCCACAGAACTGAGAATCCTGATACAGCCTGATAACATAGCCTGAAACTTTTGGCATTTTTTTTTAAAGTGCAATATATTTATGGAAGTTTTTCACAATAAGAAGCCAAACCATTGTGAACAAAGCACCTTTAGACTGGAAGCCGTTAGCTTTTGTTCTATTTTGTTTTTAATGTGACATAGGAATGTACTGTGGACAGAGAGAGTGAGACAGAAAAGGGGAATGATAGGAATATATAGAGCAATTATATTCTATGAAAGCAAAAAACCTGCTCCAACCTGCTAATGCTGCAATGGCCCTAAAACAATTGAGAACTATATGTTACATATACACAAGGCTTCTTTGAGTTTGTGTCAGCCCTAGTTAGCATGACTAAAAATGATAGGTGATGGGTACTGCAGGCCAAGAATGCCTGCAGAGTCTCATACTGCCTAGTCCTGATTTAAAGCTGTGCTCTTACAGGCTGGGCTGTGACACCCTTCCTCCATAAAATTTCTCTCTCTCTCCCTCCCTCTCTCTCTCTCTCTCTCTCTCTCTCTCTCTCTCTCTCTCTCTCTCACACACACACACACACACACACACACACACGGGAGGGGGGAGGGCTAGATTGTTTTTTTCTGCTCTGATTATTCAAATACTTCTTCCAGTGCAACAGATCAGGGAGATCACTGATGCTATCATAAAAAAGCAGTCATAATCCATAAAAGCGGCAGCTGCTCACATTTTAGAAGATGACACATTGATCTGAAACCTGGCAATTTTACCTGACATTCATCTAAAATATTGATGAGGAATTTTATTCTTCTTTTTAGCTTCCCCATTGTACTTTCAGTTTTGGGGGAAATGTCATTGGAATTTTTCTTACAAAAGAGAGAGGGATATCAAACAATTTGCAGGGGGTTTTCATGGAAGCCTCTGGGCAGAGGATCTAGCTTAGGAATTCAATATCAAGTAGCTCCAGGAAAAAAACTAGCCACAGATTAGCACCCTGGTCAGAGTCAGCCCAACTCACAACAGAGGAAAACATACAGAGTGTCTTGAACCCTTTGTGATATTTGGCTCAGGTATATACATTTTCTTTTAACACATTTCCTCTTTTTTTTCCCCCCAGGTTTTTACATTCTTGTGTGGTTTGCTTTATTGGCTGCCCTACTTGGGTAAAAATCTAGTATACAAAGCAAGCAGAATAACAGTTCAATTTAATGTCAAAGCAGGTCTAAGCCATGAAAGTAGGTAGTGAAGGTACTAACATTTGGAAGTTCCCCATAACAGGAGTATCTATTTATTTTGAAGAGTCAAGTTAAAACTGTCATTTCCTTTTAGCAGTCTAGAAGAATAACCCTTCACACCCATGCTACACAAAGTATTACATTGGTAGATTTGTAAAGGCTATAAAGGGCCACTGTCTTTTCTATCTCTTGCTTCGTATGTTCTGAACATCGTTCACAATTTTTTTTCACCTTTCCGAATTTACATCATTTGAAGTGAGGGCTGAGTGCCACAAATCAGGTTATTATTCCTCAGTCCAAACTGGACCTATTACTTTGCTTTTTCCTGTGAAATCCAGACTATGTATGTATCATAATAGTAGTATGGCAGGGGAAATTGTACTGTGGGTGGAATAAATTAGATTTTTTTTATTCATTTATTCATTCAATTACTATAGCCGCCCAACTCAGCCAAGTGTCTCTGGGTGGCTAACAATCCTGAAATTATAAAACAAAACAATTTTTAAAAAATTAAAGCAACAAAAACATTCACAAAAATAAATAAGTGCAAACAGCAGCCATGATGATTAATCAACCATTGGTAATGCCAAGTAATGGGGCCCTTAACACATTTTGAGCCCCAAGCATGGGCACATATATAGCCAAGTTTTTAAAGCTTTGTGAAAAGCCAACAGGGTTGAAGCCATTCTAATCTCCTATGGGAGAATATTCCATAAGGCAGGGGCTACAGCCAGGAAAAAAAAACAAACTATCTTCCAGTTCCCACCAGTCAACACTCTTTGGTTGATGGGATCTGCAGCATGGCGAAGCTGTTGGATCAGATTGGATAGATAGAAACTCTTGGGAAAAGATGGTTCCTCAGACAACTTGGTCCCAAGCATATAGGGCAGGGGTTCCCAAACTTGGCAACTTTAAGACTTGTGGACTTCAACTCCCAGAATTCTCCAGTTAGCTATGCTGGCTGAAGAATTCTGGAAGTTGAAATCCACAAGTCTTAAAGTTACCGATATAGAGCTTTGAAGCATATTGAATTGCACCCAGAAACACACTGGCAGAGATTGAAGCTTCCAGAGTAATGATGTTAAATGTGCCATGTAGCCAGCACCAATTATGGCATTGATGGCGTTGTATATGGCATTGATACAGTTTTCAAGGAGAAATACCGCCTCTCTTTTTAAAAAACAGAATTAGGCCTGCTGCAACAAAATGCTATTTTTTCAACCATTTATTAGCCCCTTAGCTTATGTTCTTTTGGTTAAAAAAAATGTTAAATAAATTGATGGATCAAAATAAACAAAAATATGGAGTCCTTCTTCATGACATCTCTTACAGATATCCCAAACATTGGTGTCAGAAAATCTAAATGTGTTACTTTCTCCATTTAATGCAATTCAATTAGCAGAGAATACAAATGGGCAAACGTTCTGTTAAACAAGAAAGGTGCAAAAAGGGGAAAAAAGGAACAGTCCCTAACCAACTCCAGTTTTTTGTTTTTTTTTCAGTGAAATGTGCTTAGGCGAATGTCCTGGTTGATGATTGCCTCTGATCTTTCTTCCATTCTCCTGTCCTTTATGGCTTTCAAAACAGGTCACCAGAGGCAGCTGCTCTTCCATGTTTTATTCCAGGACTTTCCAAGCAAGAGACAGGATTCTGACAAGCGTCAGCCCCAGAACCTCTCTTATGAGAAACTGAGTAGATTGTGTGGAATCCTATTAAACTGAATTGTCAGTCTTTCAAGACCCCAGAGTGTAAAGATCAGGGAGGACTATGCTTGCTGTCTCAACTGTTCCCTTCTTTGGACTTTCTTGCCCTGAAAGAAGAAGATATTTCTGAGTCATTGCCAAGATAATACCATATTGTAATTGAGGCCATTTTCACTCCTGTCACTTTGTCAGCACTGGAAGCTTCAAATGCATCATTCCGTCTCTGGAAAAGGTCAGACATAGAATCTGCTTGCTACAGCTCCTTGTGTGTTGCTCTCCGGTGACTCGGGACAATCATCTATCTTCTTTGGACACTGGGCAGACCACAGAAACATCTCTGTTGTTCTCACCACCAGCAAGTCACACGTACTACTCAGCCTCAAGGAGGGAGACGGTGTCTTGTCCACGAGACAATAATAAAAACTGAAGTAGTGCAGGGACCAAATGAAACGTGAAAGTCCTCGGTCTAGAATTTGTATTATTGTATTGTATATTTAATCTGATCTAGCACATAATGGCAGCCATCCTGAGCTACTAATTCCCCCCCGGTGTTTTAATTTTAATTGGTGATGTTTTTTCCATCCTATTTTTCTACACCCTGTTGTTACTTTGCTTTGTGTTTTCATGTTGATTTTACTGGTTTTATCTTGTTTTATTTTGGAATTATACAGTAGTGTATTTACTGTATACAACTGTCAGATGCTAGAAAATGATACCATAGTAAAGAAATATTTCGAATAAATTAAATAGTTTTTACCCCAATGATTGTACAAGTGAAGGGAACTAAGTTATTCCCCTGCTTTATCTTCCTTTCATATCATCCATTGCGTCAATATTACAGCCATTATTCTCTGCAAAACAGAAAATGGGGAAGATTAAATCTAAGTATTGGAAACTGTCATAGGTAACTCAGAAACTGGGAATCAGCTAATCCATGGACCTGAAGCTGACAATTATGTCAGAATTATTATGTATCAGTGCATCTTTTGTAGGGTATTTTTATAGTTCTTATTATTCAATGGGACTCCCAAACCTAAGAACAGTTGCTGAAAGAAGCAACCAGCATGAATTGAAAGGATTTTGGATTCAACTTCTAGTGACAGGTCTCCTTAAGAAACACCTAATTCCTCTCTTGTTCACCTCCTTTGATACTACAAATCATGTCATTTTCCTGCTGGAATGAACAATAAACTTGAGTTTGCATGCAATAATACCAATTCACAGAATCTCTCTCAGCATTTTAGTGAGTCATCTCACAATAAAAGTCTTTGGGAAGAAAAGAATCATCAGAAGAACCACTTTGCCTCTATGGAGGATGAGTGGGCCTTATAGCTTTATTGTCATGCACAGTTTAATGCTGGGCTAGCAATACCAAAGAAAGCATCACTATTTAAGCTTCAATTATTCAAATGTATTCATCCCCATCTAGATATCTCTAAGATAAATTGCACCACACATCTCCTACTATCCCCAAACCTTATGTTGGATGGAACAATAGAAGTTGTCTAAAATATATGAACTGCCTCAGGCTGAGGAAAAACCATACATATATTATAATTCTCCCATGAGTGATTACAGTAACTCCAGTAGATGAGGTCAGCTCATCTGGCAGCAAAAATAAGGACAATCAAAACCATGCTCCTCAGTATCTAAGACCTAATTACTTTGATACATAATGGAGAAGCCACTGAGGAGTTAGCCCAAATTATAGACACAACAAGCATATATACAGGGATACCTGAAGCTGTTTTATGTTGTATTGAGTCAGACATTGGTCTATTTCATCTCTCTCCAATTTGGTGTCCTCTAGGAATTTTGGATCCCATAGGATGTGGGGAGGAGAGTGTTAGTCCATCCAGAATTGCAATATCAGTGGCTCTACCAAGATCTTAATATACTACTATTTGCTATTTGAAATTATTTTGTATTAGAGATACCAGAGATTGAATCTGGGCACCTCTGCACAAAGAATGTCTTTAAAAATAAAATAAATTATGTAGTGGACTATTTATTTTTATTACCACTCTCTTTTCTATCATGGTTTATTATTTACTAATTCCTGCCCATTTTTTCTGTCTCCAACATGAAAGCTAAAGAGGAATTATGAGAAGTTTTGTACCAAGACAGTTGGAGAAATGAGCCATATTACTCAGCTTACTCAGCTTCAAAGACAGTTTGATTTTACTGGAATTGTGTTAGGTTGATTGAATTCCTGTTTCAAGTCTTGGCTCCCTACAGATGGACATGAGACTATAATGAACAACATGGATTTTTTTTCCCTCTAGAGATGATCAGACACTAAGATAAAACATGTAGTCAAACTGGATGGAAGAACATCAATTTTTACATGGTTAATTGTCATCCTAGCTCCATCCAGCCTCATTAGCAGAGGAATGTAACTCTGTTTTGCAGGAGCAAATGTCTCAGCTAATGGAAGCAGGAATAAATGGCTAGTACTCCATGCATCAATGCACATTGATAAGCTTATAGGCATGTATAGAAACACATATATCCCTGCATTTTAATATGTTTAGCCTTGGTTCCAATTGTTTTAGAAAATGTCATTGCAGAGAGTTTTCTCTCTCACATACTCAGTATAGAAAAGTGCCTCTCTCACCCACCCTGCAATTGTCAAACATTGAACTAGAGGAAGTGGGATACCTCAGTGAGCAGTCTTATAGAGCAGTGGTCACCAACCAGTGGGTTGGGGACCACGGGTGGTCCACGAGGAAATGTTGGTAGTCCACAGAGAAATGTCACCCCCAAAACACCCCCCTAAAAGTAATTAATTCAGGCTGTGTGGAAACACAAGGCTCCACTGCCCACATGGCCTGTGGGAATACAAGGCTTGTGTCCCTTACATTGTGAACAACACAAGGTAGTGAGAGGAGGGGGCAAAGGGCAGAAAGGGAGAACTTGCTCCACTCACCCCACATGCCTCGTCTGGCACTGGGCTGCTTCTTTCCACTTCTTTCTTTTTCTGCTTTTGGCTGCACGCAAGGAAAGCAGCAAAAGTCTTTCTTTTTCTCCCCCAAACTCCTCCAGAAATGAGTCTTTGGAACCCTGCAAAGCATCCTGCTCCAAGAGGCTGTGCAGGCACAAGTCTCACAAAGACTCGTTTCTGGTGGAGTTTGGGGGAAAGAAAGAAAGACTTCTGCTGCTTCTGCTGCTTTCCTTGCATGAAGCCAAAAGTCTCTCTCCCCCTGAGAACAGAGCTGGAGACGGTATCCTGCGAACCCAAATAAAGAAGGATCGATCAATAGGAAAACAGGGTGGGGAATTTTCCTGCAAACTTTTTTTGGGATTTTCCCAGGGTCTCTGGTCTGCGGGATTTAAAATTATAAGTTTGGTAGTCCCTGAAGTCCAAAAGATTGGTTACCTCTGTTATAGAGTGATCCATCTACTCTTGTATGCACTGCAGCCTGTTTGTTTCAAAGGTCTTGCAGTATCTTTTAGATTATTAATCTACTGACCTTGTATATATGCTTGTATAGCATTGATATATTTCAGACAGGAATTGTGAGGTAACTGTCTTCCAATATTGGCTAAACAGACTTCATTATTTTACACTTTAATGTATATATTTGCCATTTAATAGAGGACCTGATAAAGTTCCTGGTGGTTTCCAAGTAGATCTGCAGGCAGACCTGGATTCTTCATGGTCTCCTACTATTTCAATTCAGAACTTACATATGGAAATCATACAACATATAATAACTTTTCTGCTGCTGTAATATTTTTTGCATGTATGCATGTTTGGGGACAGAGAAGCTGGAGCCTGTGGCACAGCCCCACTGGCAAAAGATGCCAATGGATTCAAAGACATGATTGCTTTCAAGAAATGATTTTTTTGTTAGCTTTGTATGGTTTAAAAATCATTGTGGAAATATCAACATCTCACAGAAAGATGAACTGAACTTTGCAAGTTTGCAATGGAAAAGAAATTTAAACCATTGTCCTCCAATGCAATGGTTCCAGTGAGTATAATTCACTGGAAAACTGGCATGCAAAAAAGTCCATGGGTAAACATGGGCTGTCCAAGAGTATTATTTCTTCATCATACATTATAATTCTGAAATTTGTAATTTTGATAACCAGAATAATGCCTTTGTTAATTTCCCCCCACAGTTAATGATGATTTGCAAACTACTAAAAAAAAAAAGGTGGATAAAGTGTTCAGTCTTGCTTTTAGTAGTGTTTAAAGTACTAAAAAAAGTAATGCCTGCAAATAACAAAAAAAAATGCCTACTGCAACACCCATGAGGCAAAAGATCACAAGCCATTTATACTTAACTGCTTGAAATAATAACTGCCCCCTGAAAGGAAAGTTTCATGGCAGCTTTCCTTCATGGAAATACCAAAAGCTACAACTGGAGACAAATTGATGAAGTGCTGTGATTGTGGCATTTGGGTTTTAATGGCCTAGCATGGTTGCTCTTCTGCTGGCATGAACCAGCCAACGGAGTGAGTAAAAAAGGAAAAGTAACTCAGTTCTGGTTTTGAAAGGCAGCTGGGTTGTCATGGGATCTGATGAGCTGACCTGGCTGCTCGCCAGGGCTGATATGATGAGATGTTGGTGGGATGTCAAGACCTCAGTCCCCTTGCTCCATACTGCTATGTAGGTGTTGGGGACTAGTGTCTTGAGAGGACATCCCCCTCCTCAGTTGCTGAGGGACATGTTTATCTAAAACTTAGAGAGAAAGAAGGAAAAGGAGGAGGGGAAGGGAGGGGAAGGGAAGGGAAGGAGAAGACAAGAGGGGAAAAAAAAGGAAAGTCTCTGCACAAAGCAAACAGGATAGCTGGAGAAAAAGGGTGGAGAGAGAAATTAAATATCTGGCACAGTTGTTGGTCCCTGAACAGGTCCTGGGGTGGCTTTTCTGGAAGAAAGGAAATGAAGGCCCAGAGGAAGGAGAATTCCACCCAAGACCCAAGACCAGAAAAGAGGACTCAACTGGATGCAGGCAGCAACTTCACCCAAGACCAAGAGGAGGAAGGGATCAGCTGTTGATGAAAAAGGCCTGGTCACTGGGCCAAATATCCTAAGAAAGATTCTTCCCCCAATGGAGAAGCAGTCGGTGTTGAACTGATCCAGGGGAAAGTCAAGCCATGCTGAGCACACTACAGTAAATTCCAGCCCATTAGTTTCTTTTTGTTCTCCTTTTTTTTATCAAGCCCGGAAACAGGGGAGAGAAATTGAGAGAAAGGGAGAGGAAGTAGGAGAAATAGAGGAGGATAGACTCTGGGATGGAGACTTAGGAGGAAACCTGACACTGGATGAACATTGGGATTGTGTTGTAAATCCTTTTTGTAAATAGCCTGACTGTGAATAGTTAAAAAAAAAAACATAAAAGCCTCCATTGTCATAGTTTTCTGTGTCAATTGCCACATTAAACTGCAGTTCAAAAGAAGAATCCCATCATACTGTGACAGTGACATACTAATATGACTTGCCCTGTTTTACCAGCAGGAAGATAAAGGTGAAATAACAATACATTACTATAATGTATTGTACATGGAAGATGGCTCAGAATATACCATCTACAATATATTTGCTATATAACTAACTGTGACCAATTATTGGAAGCAGCTTATATGGATTGCTGAGGCATTTTTTTCAGCATAACTAAACAAATTATTATTATTTTCAAGGTGTTTAGAGCATGTAACTTAGGAACATGACAAAGCAATTGCCTCCAATCAACTTTATTCAACCTATTCTTATCCAGATATTGCCCTTCCTAATCATGATATTCTGGCTGAGAAATTTTGCCTGGTGTAATATATGGAGGAAACATACCTAGGTTGATTTAGGATTATATATCCAATGTGCTCAAAACATCTATGCAGAACCTTCTGTGGATATTGTTTTAAATAGGGTAAAGAACAATAGGGGAAAAATTTTTACAGTCAAAGTGTTGTGGTTGTAGGTTTGTTTCCTCTGGAGGAAAATGCCTTCTAAAGAAACTGAGTTTTCATTTCTTCAGCTGATGTTTTCAAACTATAGGTTTGTTTCCTCAAAGTAACTTCCCTTTTGTTTTTCTGAGAAAATTGAAGTTCTTTTGTTGAAAGTTAAAACCCACCCCTCTCCTAGAGATATGAAATATTTTAGGACATATTAAAAAGGCAGAATATTTTCCCTAAAAGAGAAGTAGAAACTCAGAGAGGCAGAAAATCAGCCCCTCTACCTTTGCTAATGGGCCATCAAAGCCTGGGCCTGACTATTATACATAACAAAGATCTACCTTCTTCAGGCAGACCCATAATAGGAATCCCAAAGTCCTTTCATTACATCATCATCCAGCAAGACTCAACCAAGCCTGGAACTCAGGACAGCCTAGAGTTGCCCCCGCATGGCCCCATGGGAGTCTGACAACCAATCAGAATACAAGCTCAAATTCAAATCCCAACATAGGACAAAAAACCCAGGGACTCTCAGCATCTCTTCTCTTTTCACTCAGGACCTCCAAGGCACGTAATTCTGTCTAGTATTAAACCATCTTTCCAAATAGCCTCCATGTTTCCAGTGTCTTTTTTCCCACTTGGAAATGAACCCAGAAGGATATTTCTTCCAACACTTTCATTTTCACCGGCTTTCCCCATCTGAGTTTTTTTTCCTCCCATTTCACAAATGTTTGCTTTATTATATTGTACTGCTTATATTTTCTGAATAGTATTGGCAGTTTATTTTTCAAAAGGTGAGGTAGAGTAAATAAATCCAGGGTTGAACCTGCCTTTGGGTATACAAGCAAGAGAAATTTCAATAACAAATTATAGTGGAAAAAAATATCATACATTCTCTGAAGCAGTTTTCTTTGGTTTATTATTAAATTGTATTTGGCTTTTTTTAAAAAAAATCCAATAAAATCTAATTATTCATCATCTTTACTGCTCTGATGCTTCTCTTCTTAGCCAATCTCTGGAGTCTAGTTTTGTGCTAGTTTCTTTCTGGGCTTATATACGCTGATATCTATCAAAACTGCAGCCATTCATTAAGACCAAATCTGACTTCAGCCTTGATATCTAAAATGGGGATGGAAGTGTGAGAAATTTGTTTGATAACAAGGCCCATTGATTTTCCCAGGTTCTAAACAAAGCCTTGATTTGATGCAGTTTCAGCTCCAAAATTGCAGACTTTAAAAAATAACTTTCAGCATGATAGTAAAAATGAGCCATAAAAGAAAAAAAAATGAGGTCACCTACCTTCCAGAGGAGGCTCTCACTATTACTATACTTTATTATCGGTTTTCAAATGGCTCCTTTTTTATTGCCTTTCCCATAAAATTATCTATGCCTCCTGTCTGCTTTTAAAAATTATTTTGTCTCCGTTATCCATTGGCAAAGATCCACCAACTTTTATGTAAAATTTTCCCTGTTTCTATCGTCAATTAATAACCCTGGGAAACAATAGATGATGTCTCTTTTATAGCTTTTCTCATAACAATATCTGTGACTTGCATCTGCTTTAACTACCCTGTTGCCATTATCAAATGGCATTGATCCACCAAGATGCTTTTACTTGATCCTTCCATACTATCCCATGTTGTCTGCAAACCTGAGAACTTATAGCTTTATACTTCCAAAAGAGCAAAAAATGAAGCACAATGGACCCTCTGTATAAACTTTTACAATATTGTTTTGGCCTTGAAAGGACATTGATTTCATGAATGAGCAGCAATATTTTATTCATCATCACAAGGCAAATGTAAAATAGTTTCCAGAAGTGGGCAGTCCCTCAGATTGAGGAAATGAAAGATTAAACAAACTCCTCATGTACAGTATCAAATTAATTGTTGGTGCAAACCCTTTCTCTATCTGAACAATATGACATTCTGGTGAAACAATAATGACCTGTATCCCTCTAGGGTTTCTGACATGGCATTTATATCCATTTTCGTTCCCTGCCTCACCACAAAAGAAAAGAGAAAATACATTTTTATGGTGCAAACACAAACTCTATTCCCTTGATATAAACTCTTGGAGAACATCATCTATCGTGGTTGCTAAGCAAATAAAATGAGAAGCAGAGATTTGAAATAATGGGGGAAGACATATTCATATGGAATCTTAACCTCTGTAAAGCCCCTGTCACACTGCACCAACGGATGGAAAGAGGATGTAAAACAGAGGAAAACACTTGTCATCCATTGGTTAACGCGATATATCCGTTCTGTACTCACTGCCTCCGTTTTGCTTCCTCTCTATCCGTCCAGCATCCGTTTATTGACGTTTCATCCGCTCAGAAAGTTTTGAACTGCTCAAAACTTTTGAGCGGAAAATATATCCAATGCGTCCGTTCTGCATCCGCTAGGCATCCACTTGGCATCCGTTCTGCATCCGTTACGCATCCGCTATATCCGCTAGGCATCCGCTTCACATCTACGCAACTCCATCCGCTCCAGCGGTAAACGGACGCAGGGAGGAAGCGGAACGGATGCAGAACGGATGCAGAACGGATGCCTAGCGGATGCAGCATGGAAACAAAGCATTTAAAATGGAAAAAACGTTCGCAGAGGGGACCTATCTCGGATATTAAGGATGTCTAGAGGATGCCTAGAGGATGCAAAGGGACACCTAGGGGAAAACCTATACTGCCTATAAAAAGGGGGAGCAACTCATCTGGATCTCACTTTCAGACCAGCCCCCCAGCTGTGCAGACCTCTGCAGCCTTCATCTGACTCTTGCTCTTCCACAGCATCCAGTCATGTCCACCGTGGATTGTAACAAAGTCTTTTTGGCAGCCACCATTGTTCTGCAACAGTGCAAAGCCATCTACAGGCTCTGTGAACTCTACTATGGGAAGAAAAAGAGGTGGCCAAGAAGCGTCTGGGTCCAAAGATGGATCACCAGAAGAGCAGAGTACAGACTGTACAACAAGCTGATGGTGGAGCTCAGGAACGAAGACACTCGTGCATTCCAGAACTTCATGAGGATGCCTCCAGCCATGTTTGACGAAGTTGTGCAGCGGCTGACACCCTAGTTGACCAAGGCAAACACTAACTTCCGGCCCAGCCTGGAACCTGGGCTCAAGGTGGCACTCACTCTGCACCACCTGGCCTCAGGGACCACCTACAGGAGCATGCAGTACGGCTGGAGGGTGCCACACAACACCATCAGCATTGTGGTCAGAGAAGTGGTGCAAGCCATCATTGAAGAATACATGGAGGAGCTCCTCCAGTGCCCCACCACTGAAGAAGGATGGAAGAAAGTTGCAGAGCACTGGTATCAGAGGTGGAACTTCCCCCACACCGTTGGAGCCATAGATGGCAAGCACGTGGCCTGCAAAGCTCCAGCCAAGTCGGGCTCCACTTATTTCAACTACAAGGGCTTCTTCAACATCGAACTCTTCATCATGGTCGATGCTGACTACAAGTTCATGTACATCGATGCTTCAGGCAACGGGTCAGCTTCAGATGCCCAGGTATACAACGCCAGTGACCTCAAGGAGAGGCTGGAACGCAACCTCATGGTGGGCTTCCCAGATCCAGAACCCCTGCCCAACAACATGCAAAATGTGCCCTACTTCATCGTGGGGTGTTAGGGATAACATTGTTTACCCTAACTGGTTTAGGTGAAATAATAACTATGAATCATAGTTAGTGTATGTTAAAGTGTCTGCAGCTTTAACTGAGAAATAGCAATTAAAGGTGTGGTTATGAAAACAATATAAAAGTAGCAAGACTACGGCTTGCTCTCACTGGCTGGCTTTGATGATCCCTGATTACTGCTTGGAATCAAGACTGCATTGCTCGAACGGGAGAGAGAACAAAGGACTGATTTGTAAGTGAACTGACATCAGATATTCTACATGGACTTTGCTAACTGAATATCCCTGAATGGACTGACTACATGATACATGACTA
The DNA here is from genome assembly GCA_015471245.1 of Laticauda colubrina. Taxonomy (NCBI): domain Eukaryota; kingdom Metazoa; phylum Chordata; class Lepidosauria; order Squamata; family Elapidae; genus Laticauda; species Laticauda colubrina. The sequence continues at coordinate 55,817,093 of BLBF01000005.1, read as the reverse complement.
TTGGACTGTTATTTGACTATGCCATAAACTTATACCGGAATAAACTATATTCTTGATAGCACAAGCGTATCTGTTATTTTTACTGTATGTTAATAAACATACAAGCTTAGCTCACTCATTTATCTGTGTGCCTATCTGCCTAACGCTGCACATTCTGTTTAGCTTGTCTACCTAACCCTGGTTGGGGAACCCAGGCTTAACACTGGTTATGGGCCCAGGAGGCTGCGAAGTCAGTTTAACTAGGTTAAACAGATTTATGTAAAAAGTGAGAGTTTGTGTTGTTATACATTACAGTAAAACAGACAGCTGTGTTTTATTAATTATATTTTTATATCCATATAAGAAAACATGGCATAAGTCAATCTACAAAGTTTGTCCCTTATATCCAAGCTGGATGGAACAAACTATGTATCATGGTCTACAAAATGTAGTCTACTTCTACGAAGAGAAGGTCTGTGGAACATAATTGAAAATCCACCAAACGTAGAAGAATGGGATCCAGAGGATGAGGAAGACAGACTAAAGATAGAAGAATTTATGCATAAAAATCAACAAGCCATTTGCATAATTGCGTTAACCTTAACTGATCAACAGCTTGTTTATATCCACGGAGAGAAAACGGCTTTTGGGTGTTGGCAGAAGCTGAAGAGAATTTATGTTCGAGATAATATTGGTGCTCACATAAATCTAACACGGAAGCTTTTCAGGACATATCTCCAAACAAATGGTGATATGCAGAGTCATTTAAAAACTATGCAAAGCATTTTTACAGAATTACACGAGAAAGAACTTATATTCTCTGAACTACACCAAATTTATATAATTCTATCTTCCCTTGATGAAAGTTATGATAACTACGTAACTTCACTTGAAATTTTGCCAAAACAAAATTTAACATTAACAGATATAACTGGCAGATTGATCGAAGAGGCCAGAAGAAGGCATGAAAGAGATGAATTAAGGAGGGAGCAACCTCAAAAAGAAGATAATGAATCTCCTACTGCATACGCAATTAAAAAGTGTTTTAATTGTGGAGGAAGAGGACATTTGGCAAGATTTTGTAAAAAGGCAAAGCGCCAGAACGCTGGCCAGAATACTAAAAATCATCAAAAGATAAATAAACATTTAGAGTTAGCCATGTATACTAACGGAGCTGTAAAAAATAATTTATGGGTGGTTGACAGTGGGGCATCCCATTGTATAACAAATGATAACAAAAAATTTATTAAAATGTCCCAGAGTAAACAGCAGATATCGTTAGCCAATGGCTGGAAACTGAAAGCTAAAGGTGAAGGTATAGCATATTGTTCTTTTATAAAAGAGAATGTAAAAATGTTATATGTACCACAACTTAAGTTTAATTTAATTTCAGTTAGAATTTTGGTTAAACTAGGATATGTAGTTATATTTAAGGGAGATAACTGCATACTTGAAAAAGAAGATAAGAGAATTACTGCATCTTTAAGAAATGGATTATATGTGTTAAATGATAATGGTTTAAAGGTGGCTAACACAATTTATGAAAATAAGAAACCTCATGACGAATGTATTCACTTGTTACATCGAAGGCTAGGGCATTTAAATTTTAAAATGCTTAAGAAAACTGTTGAATTGTCTAAGGAAATAAGTTTGAAATCTTGTAATAAGTATTTGCAATGTAATGCATGTAATCAAAGTAAGAGCAGGGTTATACCGGCTAATAGAGTTGATGGATTTACTACTAAAGAGCCTTTAGAAATAGTATTTGCTGATTTAATAGGTCCGAAAAAACCAAGTGTAGGAGGAGCTCGCCACATACTAAGTATAATGGATCACTATTCAAGATATGGGTTTTGCTATTTAATGAAGAGCAAAACTGAAACATATCAAAATATATTTAATTGGCTAAAATTCTCAGAAAGAAAAACTAAAAAGAAATTAGTAACTCTCATCACAGATAATGGTACAGAATTTACAAATAATAAATTTAAAAACAGACTTAGAATGTTAGGTATTCAACATAAAATGTCTGCACCATATAGGCCACAACATAATGCCTTTATTGAGAGAAGAGGCCAAACATTACAATCAATGGCACGAACTATGATGTCTGATTCAGGATTACCTGACAATTTATGGGGAGAAGCAATAATGTGTGGTAATCATATATTAAATAATGTTGTTAATTCAACAACAGGTGAATTACCATTCACACTGTGGCATGGTACAAAACCTGATTTAAGTTACATGCACACATTTGGAGCACCAGCATGGGTGCATATCCCTACACAACTTAGATACAAAGGACAGCATAGAGCTAAAAGATTGATTTTTGTAGGTTATACATCTAATCATAGATCTTATAGATTCTGGGAACCAGGTACATCTAGAGTTTACACTAGTGCTAGTGCAAAATTCCTAGAACATGTAGGATGGAATAGATTAGAGCAAGATTTAAATAATGAAGTATTTATTGAACCCTACAAAAGGCAGAAAGATGAGATTAGCTATAAGAAGAGTCCAATTAAAGAAGAAGTCCACGAAGAGCAAATAGTACCAGAACAAGAGGAAATAGTTGATCAGGAAGAGTTACATGATCAAGAACAATTAATAGAGGAAAGTCCACCTGTAAGTCCTATAATACCTAGACGTACTACACGTGTAACTAGACCACCTGATAGGTATCAAGCAAGTATAGTTTGCCAAGTAACTAAAGTTCCAACTAGTGTAGATGAACTTAGGATGTATTCTGCTAAGGATCAGGAGAATTGGCAAAAGGCTATGGAAAAAGAACTAAATTCATTAAAGGTAATGAAAGTGTATGAAGATGCCAAATTACCTCCAGGAGAAAAATCCATTGGGTGCAAATGGATATTTAAAGTAAAAACTGGAAATGATGGGACTGTTACCCATAAAGCTAGGTTAGTAGCTCAAGGATTTAATCAAACTGCATCTGATTATGAAGAAGTTTTTGCACCAAGCCTTAAAGCTACATCTTTAAGAGCAGCATTAGTGTGGGCAGCTAAGAAAAACTATGTCATTAACCATTTAGATGTAGAAACTGCTTATCTACATGCACCATTGCAGCACACTATATATTTAAGAAAACCAATTGGTATAAAAGACAATAAAGTAAATAGTAATGATTGTTGGAAACTCAAAAAGAGTCTTTACGGGTTGAAACAATCTGGGTTTGAGTGGAACCAATATATTGTGAAAGAGTTAAACAATATAGGTTTTAAATCTGGTTTAGCAGATCCGTGTGTGTTTAAAAGAGAAAATAATGGAACGGTGTCATTATTGTTATTATTTACAGATGATATTGCTTTGATAACTAAGACTAATAATGAAGCTAATGAGATTATATCATTATTAGCCAAAAAGATAAAATTAAAGCATTTAGGTGAAATTAAAAGGTATCTAGGATTGACAATTAATAAAACAAATAATGGTTTTAAGATATCTCAAGAAGATAAAATTTGCCAATTAATTAAAACTTATAAGATGGAACTTTGTAAACTGGCAAAGACTCCAATGAGTCAGGAAGTTTGCCAAACTAATGATCAAAGTCCCAAATTTGATAAGTCCATATATCAATCTTTGATTGGTAGCTTATCATATATAAGCAATTGGTCAAGGCCAGATATAGCCTATAGTGTAAATCAGCTGGCACATTTTAATTCAGATCCAAAAGAATGTCATTGGAAATCCTTAAAAAGAATATTGAGATATCTTAAGGGAACAATAAACCATACATTATATATAGAACCAAAGGGTGATTTGAGTCTTAGTGCTTATGCAGATGCAAGTTTTGCAACTGATATAAACACGAGAAAATCAACATCTGGGATGGCTATATTATTTGGAAAGACACTAATAGGATGGAGGTCAATCAGACAACAGCATATTAGCTTATCCACGATGGAAGCTGAATTTTCATGTCTGTCATTATTATGCACTGACTTGATTTTCTACAAACAGTTATTGTTGGACATGGGTATAACTGTAAAAGATTCCATTATGGTGTATGAGGATAACCAAGCAGCTATAAAGTTAGCTACTAGTATTGCAGTAAAAACTAGATCAAAACATACTGACTTAAGATATTTGAATGTAAGAGAATCAGTGAAAAATGGACTAATAAAATTAGAATACTGCATGTCAGAAGAAAACATTGCAGACCAATTTACAAAAGC
>BLBF01000005.1:55795803-55812818 GCA_015471245.1 Laticauda colubrina | reverse complement strand
TTTTCTAAAGTTGTAAATGATTCATAGTTATTATGTAACCTAAAAGGGGAGAATGTTAGGGATAACATTGTTTACCCTAACTGGTTTAGGTGAAATAATAACTATGAATCATAGTTAGTGTATGTTAAAGTGTCTGCAGCTTTAACTGAGAAATAGCAATTAAAGGAGTGGTTATGAAAACAACATAAAAGTAGCAAGACTACGGCTTGCTCTCACTGGCTGGCTTTGATGATCCCTGATTACTGCTTGGAATCAAGACTGCATTGCTCGAACGGGAGAGAGAACAAAGGACTGATTTGTAAGTGAACTGACATAGGATATTCTACATGGACTTTGCTAACTGAATATCCCTGAATGGACTGACTACATGATACATGACTATTGGACTGTTATTTGACTATGCCATAAACTTATACTGGAATAAACTATATTCTTGATAGCACAAGCGTATCTGTTATTTTTACTGTATGTTAATAAACATACAAGCTTAGCTCACTCATGTATCTGTGTGCCTATCTGCCTAACGCTGCACATTCTGTTTAGCTTGTCTACCTAACCCTGGTTGGGGAACCCAGGCTTAACAGCCAAGCTCCAGCCAAGTCGGGCTCCACTTATTTCAACTACAAGGGCTTCTTCAGCATCGAACTCTTCGTCATGGTCGATGCTGACTACAAGTTCATGTACATCGATGCTTCAGGCAACGGGTCAGCTTCAGATGCCCAGGTATACAACGCCAGTGACCTCAAGGAGAGGCTGGAACGCAACCTCATGGTGGGCTTCCCAGATCCAGAACCCCTGCCCAACGACATGCAAAATGTGCCCTACTTCATCGTGGGGGATGACACCTTCTCCCTCAGAACCTACCTCATGAAGCCCTACACCTCCAGACTCCTCACCCGTGAAGAGAGGATCTTCAACTACAGGCTGTCCAGGGCAAGGCGGGTGGTGGAGAACACCTTTGGCATCCTGGCCAACAGGTTCCGGGTACTTCTCACCACCATGCAGCATCGCCCAGAGACCGTGAGGAGGATCGTGGAAGCTTGCTGCATCCTGCACAATCTCATGCGCACCCGCTACCCGTTCTTGCAGAACAGGCTCGTGGACCTTCAACAAGGCAATGGGGACATGGAGCCTGGGGAATGGAGGCAAGGGCAAAACCTGATAGACACTCAGGGTGTGCCAGGCCCCAACAGAGCCTTACATGAAGGGAAGAAGCAGTGCAACCTCCTGAAACACTGGTGCAACTCCCCAGCTGGAGCGGTGGAGTGGCAAGACAGGATGATAGATGCTTAATGGATGCTTCCTTCAGCCTATCTGGTGGTGCCTGGCCCCAAGAGGACAACAGGTGACGATGTGTTGAGAAAGCTCTCGGACAGCGGGCTCAGACACGTGATGTTGAGAGCTCCTTCCTCCATGCCATGGGGTGTCAGCCCCAGTACGAGGACACATGTCCTGAGGCCGGGCTTGGCTGTGGGGTGGAGGAAGGAGCAGTGTAGTGGGGCTGTCTGGTCTGCAGCTGGGTGAGGACTGGCGTGGGTGGCATCAGTGTCGTGGGTGGCATTGGTGGTGTGGGTGGCATCAGTGTCGTGGGTGGCATCATTGGCGTGGGTGGCATCATTGGCGTGGGTGGCATCGGTGGCATCAGTGGAACTGGTGGCAACGGTGTCACCCGATGACTCTGTGCCTGGACTGGGAAGGGCTTCTGCCTGTGCTGCTGGACCTCCTGGTAGCTGTAGCCCTGGTAGGTGAGGGGCTGTGGAAAGCCTTGGAATGGGAGGGACATCACCTGGGGTGGAGGAGCAGACTTGGACTGGGTGGGAACAGGTTCCTCTGGATCTGGAGGGTTGTGAAGCAGCTCGGTGATCCGGTCCTTCACCACCTGGTACTGGAGTTCCACCATGTCCGTGAGGGTCTGGTTGACATAGGTGAGGAAGGGCTTGCAGTTGGAGGATGAGGAATCGGTGTGGACCAGCTGATAGAGGAGATCTATGCTGCTCCGGATGGTGTCCCTGATCTCCAGCAGGACAGTGTGGCTCTGGCCCTCCGGTCTGGCTCTCTGCCTTTCTGTGGAGGTGGAGCTGGGGGTGGATGCGGGTAGGGCTGTGCTGGATGCGCCATCTCCTTTCTCCCACTGCACCAGGGAATCCTCCACGCGCTCCACCATGGTTACAACAGCTGTCCGCGGGTTCTCCACCGTGGTATGCTCCACAGAAACCTGCCTGGAGACAGGAGATGACTCTCGGCCAGAAGAGGACTGGCTCTCAACAGGCTGCCGGAGAGAGAGGGTAGTGAGAGGGGCTGCTGGTGCTCCTCGGTGGCGGATCTCACCCTCCAGGAAGCTGCACCTGGCCATCACGTAGGTCTCTGTCCGTCAGCTTAACTGTGGCCTGGCCAGATTTCTTGAGGTGCAGCTGCCCGTACCAGGTGTGCATGTGCTTCCACCAGCCGAGGAGCACCTCCGAAGTGTAGCCCATACTCTCCGCCTTCTCTCTCCAAGCAGCCTGCTTTCTTTTGGTGTCCCTGTACAGCCAGTGTCCCTTCTGCCACAGATAGTCATTCTCTCTCAGCCACTCCAGCACCTCATCCTCGTGTTCCTCCTCAATGGAGTATTGCCTCCTCTCCCGTCCCCGCATATGCCTCTTCCTTCCTTTGGCAGAACCAGATGGGCCCTCATCAGAGGGGCTCCCAGGTAGTAGGGGCTGCTCCTCCACACCACCAGCAGCAGCAGCACCAGCAGGATCATCATCATCATCATCATCATCACCAGCAGGATCATAATCATCATCATCATCATCAGCAGCAGCAGCAGCAGCAGCAGGATCATCATCATCATCATCATCAGCAGCAGCAGCAGGATCATCATCAGCAGCAGCACCAGAAGCACCAGCAGCACCAGCAGCACCAGCAGCACCAGGATCATCAGCAGCAGAATAAGCACCAGCAGCGCCAGCAAGACCAGGAACATGAGCAGGACGAGCAGGACCAGCAGGACGAGGAGCTGCTTCAGCAGAGTACGCAGCAGCAGAAGCACCACCGCCAGGAGCACCTTCAGCAGAGTAAGCACGAGCAGAAGCACCACCGCCAGGAGCAGCTTCAGCAGAGTAAGCACGAGCAGAAGCATCACCACCAGGAGCGGCTTCAGCAGAGTAAGCACAAGCAGAAGCACCACCGCCAGGAGCAGCACCAGCAGAGTAAGCACTAGCAGAAGCACCAGCACCAGGAGCAGCGCCAGCAGAAGCTCCAGCACCAGAAGAGTGAGCCCGAGCAGCAGAAGCCCCAGCAGAAGCAGAGTCAGGGACAGGGGGCGGGAGGGTGGCCCTGTCCCTCTTGCCAGGGATGGCGGCAGGTTGCTGAGGCTTTCGCTTCTTCCCCATGGTTGTGGGGTTGCTGGCTGGCAGGGAGGCTGGCAGGGAAGCTGGCAGGCACCAAGGCTGGCAGGAAGGCTGGCAGGAAGGCTGGCAGGAAGGCAGGCATGAAGGCTGGCAGGAAGGCAGGCACCAAGGCTGGCAGGAAAGCTGGCAGGAAGGCTGGCAGGAAGGCTGGCAGGCAGACTGGCTGGCAGGGAGGCTGGAAGGCAGGCTGGCAGCAAGGCTGGCAGGCAGGCAGAGAGCAAGGCTGGCAGGAAGGCTGGCCAGGAGGCTGGTAGGCAGGCTGGGAGGCAGGCTGGCAGGAAGGCTGGCAGCAAGGCTTGCAGCAAGGCTTGCAGGTAGGCATGCAGGCAGGGCAGGCAAGGACTCGATGTATCCGGCAGCAGGTCTTTCCTCCGAATGATGACCTGCTTCCGAGCTGCTTCCCTTTATATCTGCGGGGCTTACGCAATGCATCCCCCCGACATGTGCAATTAACGCTCGGCATCCGTTTGGCTTCCGCTGTGCATCCGCTAGGCTTCCGCTGTGCATCCGCTTCATCCTCTGTGCGTCCGCTGTGCATCCGCTTCATCTGTTGTGCATCCGCTCTGCATCCGCTGTATCCGTTCCACGTCCACTTTGCTGAGGCCCCCCAGAAGCCTAGCGGATGTGCCATCTGCTCTCATCCGCTTCCATCCGCTGGGCTTCCGTTCCGCATCTGCTTTCCATCTGCTCTGCGTCCTCCCCGCGTCTGTTCCTTTCTGTGTTGTCCGCTCCGGTTATGCAAATTTTTGCCCCTTTTGAGAGCGGATAACAACGGATGGAACATTTTTCTTGTCTGTTGTGTCCTTTTTAAAAGCGTTTTGCATCCGTTGGGCAGTGTGACAGGGCCTTAAGGAAACCTTATCCACTAAATAGAGTAGGAACCCAAAAGCTGTAAAGACCAACACAAGGAACAAACCACTTCATAAATATTGTAGGTATTGATTCCCCACTCTCTCGAGATAGAAGACTTCCTGCTGTCTTCCAGCAATAAGAAACATGGGAATGAAATACCATGGTATTTCTTCACAAGTGGAGAATCAAATAAATCCTGATACTCTGTGTGTATAACATGAAGCATCCTTACATTTGTTGGGTATGGAAAATTAGACTCTAAACTAGAGTCCTCACTAATGTTTTAGTTTTCCGTGTTTAGATAGATTTATTATATATTTCTTTGGAGAATAATGGTCATTCCACCAGTAAGAAATATACTGCAAGTTAGAGATGTTAAACATGACAAGATTATTTTATGAGCAGTTCACTTGATTGATGAGATGCTGTTTAGCTACATATGAATTGCTTCTGCACTTTAATCTTGGAAACTAATCAATTCAGATTTGTCACTAAAGTTCCAGTTGTGTCTTCCACAACAAACAGGATTAAAATGAACATGAACACAGCAACAGGCAGAAATTAATTTAGTTTTAAAAGAGAGGATCAGATATGAGTAGCATCTGCCTATGTATGTGTGTGTGCATGTGTGTGCACATGCATGTATATGCAGTGAAGCAGAAATGGTTTGCTTAAATATTGCATTATATATTTTAATGATTAATTGTATCCCTTTCAAACCCAGAGCTGTCTTGTTCAAAGTAGTGTCTGATGCTTTAATAGCTCTTCTAGTCTGTCTAACTCTTGTTTCTTTTTTCTTACGCAACATGCATACACACAGATTATGACTGGAATAAAAACACAGTACATGAATAAATAAGAACAATTGTCATGTGTGCAGTAAGTTTGTGAAATTGGTTAAAAGCTTTTCCTTTTCCTTTTTATGTGTCTTTAGTTTTATACGGGAGCTGGACTGGTGATGAAAAAAAGAGAGAATGCTATTTTCTTTTAGAGTAAGAAAAATTGTGCAGAGTTCAGAAAAAGAGTAACCTGTGCCAATATTATTGCATCTCTCTATATATATTTTTCTATCCTTATAATCATTCTTGCATCATCTTTCTCATTCATTGCAGTCACTTCTTTATGATCTTTGATATAATTACCAGGGATGATAAAGAATATTGATTGAATTATCAAAACTGTTCCTGAACATGGAATGAAACAAGATCAGAGGTAGTATTCAGCAGGTTCTTACCAGTTCTGGAGAACTGGTAATGGAAATTTTGAGTAGTTTGGAGAACCGGCAAATCCCACCTCTGACTGGAGATTTTAAAGTATCCTTACCCTTTCACACCCACCAAGCCAAGCCCACAGAACCAGTATTAAAAAAATTTGAATCCCACCACTGAACAGGATGTTTCTTTCAAGTGTTCTAACCAATAAACAAAATCTCTGCAGGTAGAAAACTAGATGTCAAGAAGAAATGTTTTATTCTCGTCGTTTCCTCGATATGCTAGTTGCTATTCAGAATTTTCTCCATTCAGAGCATGTGTTTCTCTATCTGCATTTGGTAGTACAGCCCTCAACTTACAACAGTTCATTTAGTGGCCATTCAAAGTTACAATGGCACTGACAAAAGTGACCTATCACTGTTTTTTCACATGTGCAATCTTTGCAGTATCCCCAGAGTCATGTGATCTAAATTCAGACGCTTTGCAAACGATTCATATTTATGATGGTTGCAGTATCCTGGGGGTGCGGTTTGCAACCTTCTGACAAGCAAATTCAATGAGGAAGCCAGGTTCACTTAACAACATATTATTAATTTAGCAACTGCAGTGATTCACTTAACAGTTGAGGCAAGAAAGGTTGTAAAAGGGGACAAAGTTCACTTAACAAATGTCTCAATAGAAATTCTGGGCTCAATTGTGGTTGTAAGTCGAGGACTACCTGTATAAGCTGACTTTAATATTTAAATATATTTAAAAATATTATACTATACTTGTGATTGAGAGCTAATGTGGTGTAGTGGTTAAGGCATCAGGCTAGTAACTGGGAGGCCATGGATTCTAGTCCTGCTTTCGGTACAAAGCTCACTGAGTGTTCTGACCTAACCTGGTTCCCAGAGAGCCAACACCAGACAAAGGCATCATCCCCCACCTTTTAAGGTTTCATCTACTGTTTCTTCACAGATAAAAGGCTGCTTCCAACTAATTAGCTCTGACGAGAAAGAGCCTTGCCAAGTTGTTTTTCAAGGCTACAAAAAACCCACAGATAAGAAATAGTTTACAAGAGTTTTCAAATATTAACTATAATATCCACGAGGCTAAGTTTCAGAGTGTCTTTGCCTTCTGCAAAGAATACTTCTTCCAACCTGGCGTTTATCCTTTTGAGGGAGGGGCCATTATCTTGCAGCCTTACTCCCGAGTCGCCCATGCTGTTATAACTGCTCTTTCCTATGAGCAATCCTGCGCGCATGTGTACTTGGCACAGGCTCCTCGGGAACCTCCTCATCACTGCTACCAGCCCCCACAATCTCTGAAGGCAGCAATCCACTCCCTAATGGTCCTGACCCCTCATCTGAGTCCTCACTCTCCTCCACTGTATGCACCTGCTGCCGGCTAACCACAACACTGGGTGACAGTGGGCCAGCCCCTTCCTCTCAGCCCAAGGAGGAGGAGGAGAACACCATTTCTGAAATATCGTGCTGCAGGAACCTATCTAGGCAGTCTCTGGGAATAAAACACAATTGAATGGTAGGAAGAAAAATATTTGTGATCATTGTCTAATTATGTTTGCTTCTTGAGCATTCTATTAGAAGCTAAGCCAGGTATTCCAAGTGTCTTTGTTTCTTGAAATTGGTGCAGTCCCACAGTGTGAAGTTCCAAAAAGTGAACCACAATCAAAAAAGCCTAGGATCACCACAGTGAGAAAGATATTTAGGTCATAAAATACTTGAAAAGCTCACCCAGGCTTATGGCCTGGAGGTTTTCTTTGTTTTACTTTCTAGTTTTAACATTGAGAAGAGAAGCTTCAAGAGAAGACCTCAAATAACTGCAGCAAAACAAGTGATAGGACTCAGAGATACCTTAAATAGTTAACATTTTGACAGCTATTGCAATAGCATTTCAATGGTTTACTTTGCTGGGCAAAGTAAATCATTGCTCCCATTCTCACTTCTGCCCACTGCCATGTAACTTAGCAAAATATACAGAGAGGTGATGACTAGGACAAACCTGGTACTCTCTTGTAGATGATCAGGACAAACTCTTATAGCTCCAAGGTCAGAAATAGCAATAGCAATAAGACTTATATATTGCTTTATAGCCCTCTCTAAACAGTTTACAGAGTCAACATATTGCCCCCAACAATTTGGGTCCTCATTTTATCCACCTCAGAAGGATGGATGACTGAGTCAACCTTGAGCCTGGTGGGATTTGAACTGCCAAATTGTAGACAGCTGGCTGCAGCAGAAGTAGCTTGCAGTACTGCACTCTAACCACTGTGCAACAGAGGCTCCTTGTGCTAGACAAATAATCCTCCCACAAACATCATTTTCTGGAAAAATACCTAGAGGAGGCAAAAGGAATCCAGGGAACCAATATAATTTAAATTAAGTACTAGCTGTGCATGGTAGAATCCAAAGAGAAAGATTTGATGAATCTGAATCTTGCCTATGTAGCTAGTAGCTCAGGTACAGAGCAATTCATCAGATGTATTAGCAGATGTCAATCAAAGAAGTTGGCAATTTCTGATGTAAGACACTGAACCAAAATACAAAAGTCTGTTATGATATGGAAACTTCATGGTGACAACTTGGCATAATTCTTTTCAAATTTCCTTTTTAATTCCAGTTGGTTTTACCTATCACTTAGCAAGGAAAGTTGTTTCTTAGAGAAGCAATGAAGCCACTGTTGAAAGACACTATAGACATAGTTTCACCAACCGAGGCAGAATTTCTCTTTCTGAACAGGAAGAGAGTACCCTATTCTCATTCTTTGGGACCCAGTTGCTGAAAGAGTCTCTATATTTCTCAACTTCTGAAATCTGGCAAATGCCTCATTTAGACTTCTTTCACCTCACTTCCTTAGGTCCAAACTTAGACAACAAAAAAACATTTTAACCACCTCTTTGTGGGAACACTGAGTTCTAGTTAATATATGTCAAGCACAAAAGACCAGGTCCACACATAAAAGTCAACTAACTAAGGTTAGGACCTGCTTGGGGGTAGATAATGGCCAATTGAATAATGGGGCAAGAGTGGGGTTGGACTTAGTCTGCTTGTAGCTATGTAGGAATTCTGGGCAGATTCCTGTTTTAATTCCACCCCCCAGCTTCTGTCGCTCCTTCTCCTATATCATTTTTCTGAGGTGATTTTGCCTATGAGGTCTTTATTATTCCTGTTTGGTACAAATAAGATTCAGCATTTGCCCACAGAAAAATATACATAAATCATCCCAAAGAGAAAAAATGTTTTGTTCATATATGATAACTAAATAAGTATTTTTTCCTGGCCTTCTTGTGGTAGAAGTGCAAGCAACATCAGGTAGACATCTCCTAATGGAGTCCTTCCCAAATATGCCCTTTAGAGAATTTTTAAATTTCCATATCTCTCATCCTCCTTCAGCTCTCCACCTCTCCCATATACTTTGACAGACCTCCTACCTGATTCCAATGCTTTTAGTATTCATAAAAGTCAACTTCAATCTAAAGAAAACATGTGGCTGCTGCTGAAAGCATTTACATTGTAAATCACTTTTAATAATCTTTCTCTAGTTAATCTTGTGACACATTCTAATCCTTTTATCAACAGAATGAGAAGGAGGGAGAGAGAAAAAAACTGGAGACTTCAATTCCTTTCTAGTTTAGAATCTAAAGGGAGATTATAGAAATGTTGTCAATGCCACCTGTTTCTTTATTCCTCTAAACTGAGAAGACCATGTGTGTAAAAATGTTATCAGAGAAAAGGAGCCAATTTGGAAAAAAAAAACTTAATGGGGAAAAAGCTAAGTGCAAAAAGTGTTAATATGGAAATAAGAGTGTATATGTGACTGCTGCAGAGGGAAGATCTTTACATGAATGTGTTAGCATATATTAACTTTTTTCCAACCCAGAGCTTTCTCAATGTATTAGACTTCTAACTGGTAAAATGTCCAGAGACTTGTAAGAAATAAAGTCCAACATATCTGGACAACACCAAATTCATTAGATATGGACCCAGAGATATTAAAGTCAATTGTTGGTGAGTTAAGGAAGAAGGATATTACAAATTATATCTAACTTTGCCAAGTCTGACTCTTGTGAACTTGCTTGACCCTTTTCAGTTTTGTTTTGTTCAGAAAACACACGAGGTAGACCGGGCTCCAACAACAAATACTTTATTCTTTAACTAGTCAGTAAATAGGAACACTTGGCTGAAGCCGAGGCCAGCCTTTTATACAGGCTGGCTTGCCTGCTTGTAGCCAATGGCAGTTGCTTAAATTTGCCGCCTTTCAGCAGCTCTTTGGATTGGTTCCTAGTGAACCAATCCAATGCTTAGTTTATTTGACCAATCAGGTTTGCAGATTTGGAGTCACCCACTTTACATATAGAACACCCCTCCCCTCTTAGTTCAGTCCTACGTGGTGACGTAGTCTCGCAGGTAGGTGGGGCTTTTCCGGACTCGACTTGACTTGCGCAGTTCATTCTTAGTGCAGACTTCGACCGGTTCAGATGGGGCTGCTGTGTCGTCCGTTCTTCTCCCTGGAACCGTCTGGAAGGGTGAGTCAGCCATTTTACTGCCGCCTGAGTTTCTTAGGCTGGCGGTTTTGCCGCTCCCTCCCGTTTCCTCCGGGCAGGTCGAGCTGGCCTGGCTGGCCCCTTCCAATGGGCTCTTCACGCAAGTCTCTCCAAACAGTGAGTCTTTTATTTGCTCTTTTTGTTCATATGTTTCATTGGTTTTATTTTTAAAAGATTCTTTATTTAATTCTTGCGATTCCCTCCCCACCTTAGTTTGCAATTCGTCAGTTTTTTCGACGAATGGTTGTATGTCTGTGGTTCTTTCTATATTTCGGGATCGAAGCTGGTCTATGTGCCGCTTCCATTCCCTGCCATCATCTACTGTTAACCAGTAGGATTTGGGGCCTGTTATTTGGGTAATTTGTCCTGGTAGCCATGCTGGGTCCCCAGTGAAGTTTTTGGTGTAGACTAAATCGCCAATTCCGAACCATGTAGAGGAGTCAGGGGGGGTTTCTGGCGTGAATTCTGGGTGCAATCTATCAAGGTGTGACCTTAGTTTTCTCCCCATGAGTAGCTCTGCTGGGGACTTGTTGGTTGTGGTACTGGGTGTTATGTGCTGGAGTGTGAGCAATTGGTTAATTTTTTGCTGTACATCTCCAGTGTCCATTTTTTCTAACCCTTCCTTTGTAAATCAGACCATTCTCTCTGCCCTACCGTTTGCAGCCGGATGGGCCGGCGCGGTTAGGGCATGTCTAATACCTAGGGAGGCTAGGTATTGTTCAAAGTGTAGGCTGGTTAGTTGTGGTCCATTATCGGACACGAGGACGTCCGGAATGCCATGGGTGGCAAAAAGGCTGTCCAGTTGTTTTATTACGAATTCAGTTGTTGTTGATGGCATAATTTTTACTTCTAACCAGTTAGAATAGGCGTCCACAACAATCAGAAAGGTATGTCCTTTAGTTGGACCAGCGAAATCGATGTGGATTCGTGACCAGGGGCCCCGTGGGATTTCCCAATCTCTAATGGGTGCTTTGGGTGGGGATGGTCTAATTGCTTGACATTTGTTACACGAGGTTACCCAGTATTCTATGTCCCTATCAATACCCGGCCACCAGACATAACTTCTAGCAAGGCTTTTCATTTTTACAATCCCCAGGTGACCTTCGTGTAGCATACTAAGTACCCTAGGTTGTAGTTTGTTAGGAATAACCACCCGATCACCCCACAGTAAACAACCTTTTTGAATAGAAAGTTCGGTTTGTCTGGTCCGGAAAGGTTTAAAGTTTTCAGTTTTTTGATTTTCCAGCCAGCCTTTACCTACCTAGTTAAGAACACGGGCAGTCAAAGAGTCTTTTGCGGTAGCTCTGGCGACATCATTTGCTGATATGGGTAGATCGGGGCAAGTCTCTATTTGTAGTGTTGTCATCGCTGGTGACGGGTCTTCTTCAGTCGCTGGCAAGGGTGCTCTGCTTAAAGCGTCCACGTGTGAAATCTGTTTCCCCGGTTGGTGTGTCAGAGTGTATGAGTAGGCTGCTAGGAACTCTGAGCATCTCGTCATTCTTGGGGAGAGGATATTTGGTGTAGGTTTGTTTCCCGCCAAAATTCCTATTAGTGGTTTGTGGTCTGTTATAATTTGAAAAGTCCGCCCGAATAGGTACTCGTGGAAACGTTTCACTCCTGCGACAATTGCTAGTGCCTCTCTGTCCAATTGGCTGTAATTCCGCTCGGTTTTAGATAAAGTCCTCGAATAATATGTGACGGGCGCTTCTCTGCCATCAGGTAGTTGGTGGCTTAGGATGGCGCCTACTCCGAATGGGGAGGCGTCGCAGGTCACTCTTAAGGGCAGTGTGTTGCTAAATTGAATGAGGACGTTTGAGGATGTTAGCAAGCTTTTAATTTTTTGGAAGGCTTGCTTTTCTCTGTAACCCCAAGTCCAAATTGCTTTTTTGTCTAAAAGACGGTGCAATGGTTCTGCTATAGTGGCCTTATTTGGCAGGAATACATTATAGAAGTTAATTAGTCCTAAAAAGGCTTGTAATTCGGTCTTGTTTTTTGGTTCTGGTGCATTTTTAATCGCTTTAATCTTTTTGTCTGTAGGGTGTATACCCTCTCCGTCTATTAAATAGCCCAGGAATTCAACGCTATTCTTAATTAGGCAATACTCTTTTTACTTTGAGGCCAGATTCTCTGAACTTAGTACTTCTTTGAGTCTGTTTTTTAATTGGGTTTCATCTTTGGCTGAGATCAGGACGTCGTCGAAATATGGTACGACTCCTTGTATGCCATTTAGGAGGCGTTCCATTAGACTCTGGAAGACGCCTGGGGCCACACTCACTCCAAATTGGAGTCGGTGACATTTGAATGCGCCCTTATGTGTGACTATAGTCTGTGCTTCAGCAGTTTCTGGGTCCACTGGGAGCTGTTGATAGGCTTGTGCTAAGTCAAGTTTAGCAAAAACTTTTCCTTTTCCCAGGGAGTGAAGCAAATGCTGCACTACAGGCACTGGGTATGCGCTTGGTTGTAATGCGTGGTTCAGGGTAGCCTTATAGTCACCACAGATTCTAACGGACCCGTCGGGTTTGACCGGTGTGACTATAGGTGTTTCCCACTTGGCATGGTCCACAGGTTCTAACACCCCTTGGGCTATTAATTTGTCCAGCTGTTCCTCTATTTTTGCCTTTAGTGCAAAAGGAACTTGCCTGGCTTTTATTCTTCGTGGGGCTATTTGGGGGTTTAGACTGAAAGAAATAGGATTTCCCTGATACTTGCCAAGTGAGCCGTCAAAAACGTCTTGGAATTCTCGGATGAGGTTGTCTTCCCAACCGGTTGTAGTCACTCAATCGATCCCGGTCATCCCGATGCCCAATGGCGCGAACCATTCGATGCCCAGGAGGCTTGGTCTGTTTTGGTCAACTATGGTCAGCGGTAGCATCTTGACGTGTTGTTTGTAGGCGACTCGGAAATGTCCCATGCCGACTACAGGGATTTGGTTTCCCTGATAGTCCTTGAGAGTTAGGTGCTGCTTCTGTAATTCTTTGGGTTTGATACCTGGGACTAGCTGTTTTATTGTGTCCCACGATACCATGGAGAGGAAGGACCCTGAGTCCACTTCCATCTTGCAGTGTTTTCCTTCGATTTTTACAATGACTTTAACTTTCTTCCCACTTCCTGTCTGAGCACTCTTTATAGTGACAGTTTGGTGTGTCTTGGCTCGCTTCTCCTGTTGCCACTTTCTCTCAGCTCGTTTAGGCTCAGCTCGTGTTGGGGAATTTCTGCGTCTCGTTGGGCTGTAGCTTTTTTTGTTCCTGCAGACTTTCTCGATGTGCCCTCGTTTCTTGCAATGCCTGCAGATGGCATCGAGAAATCTGCATTCGGCTCGGGAATGGTTTCCTCCACAGCCAGCGCACTCCCGCCAATTCCTTCTTTCACGCTCTTTTCTGTTCGTGAGCAAACGGTGGATCTCGTCGTCTTCTTCGCTCAATTCGAATGTTTCGCCAGACTCTTCGTAGTGGGTTGCGGTGACAGGCTGCTTTCTGTCTTTGGTTGGGTTTGTTTCTTCGCTGTGTGTGTTCATCTTTTTCATTACGACGGCCAATTTTTTCGCGGCTTCAGTGGCTGTGGCTTCCGCGATGGCTTCGGTCACGGTGATGTTGGGCTTGTTGAGTAATTTACTCTGTGCGGTCGAGTCTCTCAGACCCAACACCACGCGATCCCTCATCGCTTTGTCAATGTTCAGGAAATCACACTCACCCCCTAGTTGTCTAAGGGCAGCAATGAAATCGGCGACGGTCTCTCCCTCTCTCTGGTCTCTGCGGTAAAATTTGTGTCGCTTTATTAAGTTTGACACCATCGGAGCGTAGTGTGCTTTGAGGATTCTTTGCAATTCTGGCCACGTTAGTTATTTAACATCTCGGGGCTTCGCAAGGGCCTTTGCCATCTTGAAAACCATTGGCCCGCAGTGAGTCAGGAACACAGCTCTCTTACGTTGCTCTGAAATGTCTTCCATTTCATTGCTCTCCAAATACATTTGGAAGAGATCTGCATAGGAATCCCAATCCTCTTCATTGGGATTGAAGGGTGCGGGCGGTGCGTTGTTTCCAGGCATCTTGGTTGTCATCTGGACTTCTTATCATCGCGTGCAGGTTTTTTCGTTTAGGATGATCCCACCTTCGTCGCCAGTGTTTTATTCAGAAAACACACGAGGTAGACCGGGTTCCAACAAC
Source organism: Laticauda colubrina (assembly GCA_015471245.1). Taxonomy (NCBI): domain Eukaryota; kingdom Metazoa; phylum Chordata; class Lepidosauria; order Squamata; family Elapidae; genus Laticauda; species Laticauda colubrina. The sequence continues at coordinate 55,798,654 of BLBF01000005.1, read as the reverse complement.
AAATACTTTATTCTTTAAGTAGTCAGTAAATAGGAACACTTGGCTGAAGCTGAAGCCAGCCTTTTATACAGGCTGGCTTGCCTGCTTGTAGCCAATGGCAGTTGCTTAAATTTGCCGCCTTTCAGCAGCTCTTTGGATTGGTTCCTAGTGAACCAATCCAATGCTTAGTTTATTTGACCAATCAGGTTTGCAGATTTGGAGTCACCCACTTTACATATAGAACAAGTTGAATGTCCTTCAATAGTGTTGAATAATAGCTTGCTTCATCCACCATCAATACTATACCAGATAATTGGGGTGACCGTTACAGAAGTTGTAGGTCTAAGGGGACACATTATAGATGATGTATAATGTGGTAGAACAACTACTTTTTTAGAAAGTAACTTTGAGATATAGCAAGCTCCAATCTCCCAACCTAAAATTTTACGCTTGTAGAGAACATGTCTTCAGTTACACACAAATACCATGTAGCCAATATGCAAATAGTGTTACCACTCCCAACAACTAAGCATTAAAGAAAAAAAAAAGCTGAAAGATGTCATGTTAAAAAGAGAAGAGAATTGGGTTCTGTGATCAAAAAGTCTTCTTCATCATAACTCTAGCAATCAGATCACCATTAGGAATCTCAGTCAAAGTGACCCTTGTGATTTCATCACCCCTGCTTTCCTCAGTCATGGTGTATCAGAAAAGTAGATAAACATTGGCAACATCTTTCCCTTAAAGATGATATTTAAGATAAATTTGCCACTGATTTGTAAATTATTCATTATTCTGTCCTCTATCAATTGAGAATAGTATAAGTGTTGTATAAATATGTAGCTGAAAACATATTTTTTACAATATAAAATTTCAGGGTGGGAGATTGGGGCTTTCTATGACTCAAGTTATTTTCTAAGAAAATACTGTCCCGCCACATTATACATAATCTAGTATAATCTTTCCTAATCTACACCCTCAGACCTACAACTCCTATTATCCCAATTATTTGGTATAATGTTGACAGTGGATAAAGGAAGTCATTTTTTGACACTTTTGGAAGATATCAGATATGGTCAATGTCTCGAACTTACTACCTGATTTGGTTGTCATCTGCTCAAACCCCCACACTTTTTCCTTCAAACTAACCTCTATTGACCTCACCCCATCCCTAAGAGATCTGTAAGGGGCATGAATAAGTGTACAATCGTGCCTACCATCCCTGTCTTATTGTGCCCAATTATTAGTTCCTATTTCTTATATTTAAACATATGTTTATTTTTATTTATATTATATTGTAAGCATTTGACAAAATAAATAAATAAAAACAAATAAATAAATAAATAAATTATACATACCAATCAAGGCCTTCATTCCAGTTGATACTGTTCGTCTTGTCAAAATGACCTCTAATGGAAAGGATGATTTTATGCTGATAAACAGAAAACATGATCATGTCCTGGTAGATGCATTTAGAAACAGAATAGAGAAACAGGCAAGACAACATCTGTGTTGGGCAATCAAAGCCACACAAAGACTGCTCTCTGAGATACTGACAGGAATTAGCTTGAAGCATTTCTTCTCTCATTCAGTGCTTCTCCCTGTAGGAAATGACATTTTCTGAAAGGAATGTCCTTTCAGAAAACCTATTGGCTTTCAAGTGTCACTGCACTTAGTTTCCTGTAACTGCAGCCCAGCAAAACCCAGATTAGCTTCTCATTTTTGTAAAGAGGAACATGTGAGTTTGGATTTCTTTAAGATAGATCAGCATGTGTTTATGTAAAAACAGCATGTGTTTATGTAAAAACACAACTATAGGAAAGCTGGGTGCTTCAAATATTGTGTAAAAGTGCATTGGGATGGTCCGGTGACTTGAATCCTGATTTCTAGCCTTAGTTCTGTAGAGCTAAAAGAGGAATAATTCTAAGGAACCCACCTTCTGTAGCTGTGTATTGAATTCAACTTTCAAAAAGTAGTTAAAAGCTATAGATGTACTGTACATTCACAGAATCTTATCACTTCAAAATAATTGAGGCTTACTTTTGAATAAACAGGGATAGGCTTTCACTGCAGAACCCTTTTTTTCTCTTTAAATTTGTAATAATTATGAAAAAGCACTACATGCATATACATAGGGAACTATGCATTGTAATGTTTCTTCTTTCCTTTTACAGAGCTTTTTGGGAGACAGGAGGAATGATACACAAGAGATGGAGATCTGAGGTGATGAAATAAATGTGTTTTTTAATCTGTCACTTCTCATGATGACAACAATATAAGAGTACTTATTGTTGCCTGCTACTGGAGATACTCAGAGGCACTTGCTATGTATATTTATCTTACGGAGGTTTTTTTAAAAAAACCTACTTTTAGTTGATTGTGATTTACATACATTATATAGCATAGGAGTTTTAATTATTACTTTGTCATCTGGGTTAACAAGTGGCCCTGTGATGTAAAGTTCATAAAAAGAATAAAAAATGTGTTCTAATATAGGAGTGACCAATATTTTTCAGACTAGAGGTTACATCCTTGCTGCAAAGCCATGGGAAGCTTGAGCAGTGATACTGTGATATCAACACAATAGGCAAGGCCAGTGGTGGGATTCAATATTTACTATCAGTTCTCTTGGCATGGTTTGGTGGCCGTAGCATGGCTTGGTGGACGTGGCAGGGGAAGGATACTGTAAAATCTCTATTCCCTCTCCATTCCTGGGGGGAAAGTTACCACTGGTTCTCTGAACTACTCAGAGTTCACTACTACTACAATTTCAGCTACTGGTTCTCCAGAACTGGTCAGAACCTGCTGAATACTACCTCTGGGCAAGGCTCTCTCTCTCTCTCTCTCTCTCTCTCTCTCTCTCTCTCTCTCTCTC
>BLBF01000005.1:55722517-55795793 GCA_015471245.1 Laticauda colubrina | reverse complement strand
TCTCTCTCTCTCTCTCTCTCTCTCTCTCTCTCTCTCTCTCTCTCTCTTTTAAGGGAATATGGCATATTTGGGGAGATTAGACTTTTTATCCCATCGTACGTACAGCAAAGATTTGACTGATTTGTTCTGATTATTGGTTTTAAGGACTGCAGTGGGTATTGGCCAAAAATAAGTGAGGATGCAAAAGATCAAATGTCCCAGCAATTGTTTTGAAGATTCTAATTCTGGGAGGAGTCAAACAATGTCCTTTTTTGAGGGATTGTTTTGGTGGGGGGGAGGGGAGAGATTGGTGAATATTTTCAAGGGTAAAATAAGTCTGTTAAGCCTTGTAGCACCAATTCTACTTTAAAAAAAAAAAAAAAAAACTTCTACCCGAAATCTGAGACTCCTTTAGATTCTGATTCCACTCACTCACAATTCATGGAGTATCCCTCAAGCAAGTAGAAGCTGCAGTATGTGCCATTACGTGCATTCAAATTCTCAAATTCTCCTCAAGAAAAAAGGTTTCAAAACTTCCCAGTCTACTCACTATTCAAGTGACTCTAAGAAGTATAAATGTCTTGGGGGTGGCACATAACTGGAGACTTGCCCAACACAGCTTTAAGAAAAGAAGAAGAACCTCCCACAATGGACCTAATAATGGAATTATAGCTGCTTGATTATTAAGAAAAACAACAACTTTAGTTTGAAGACGATTAGTTTTGTAAGATTTGAGGCATCAGTGTTCTTGCTTATAAAGGCCACATTTTGCAGGCTGTGTATCTCATTCCACTATTTTAATTCCCATCATCTCATCAAGTATTAGAGTATGTAAACAGGCTACTAACATGTTGTTATATTTGTCATTAATAATAAGCAATTAGATGCTTATTTTTAATCTCCTGGATGCTGGAGAGGAGAAATTACTTAAATATTTGTAAAGCACCCTTTGGAGAATTATACAGATAACATCTCTAAGAGGCAAATGAAATTCATAGAGAATCATACACTGAAAATGTCCCTCCCTTTCAATATTCTCTAGAGATTAGAGTTGTCACATCCAGGAGACAAAAATCTAGAGAACTAGATTGAAGTTTTCTGTTTCTCATCCCTGCACCAAGAGGCTGTTTGCATCTATGGATGTTTGCACCCCAATTTTGTCAAATATATTAGAAATATCATTTCTAGTAATTGCAGTCAACCAAGAAAACAAAAACCACACTTTTACCTGTTTGACCAGCGGGCAGTCCCCATTATTTCTCATGTGATTATATTGGTAGTTCTGTCAAAAATTGGCAAAATTCTTGCCACTATCCATGGTATTGCTTCCAATTTGGTAAATATAGATTAAGACAACATATAAATAATGAACGTCTCTCTACATTGAGAGAAATCAACTCCAGCAAATTCAGAACTAACCTGATCAAAGGTCAGTGTGAAAAGTGTCCTCACAATTATTATTATATTAGCCTAAAGACCCGAATTGCATAAAAAATACAGGGAAGTTTGAAATTCACTGTTTAGCATATTGTATGAATCTAGCCATGGATTGCAGTGTGTGAACCCAGCCAATATGATAGAGAAAGAAGGACAAGAAAGTATTTTGTCTGTCTGTTTTATTGTCCTTCTTATATTCCATCATTCTAATTCAAAATGAACATCCTTGGATGAATCAATTTCATTCCATTATATGTATGTACCGTAATCAAAATCTAGCCCTAAAATATACCAATTCTCCATTCTGCTGAATTACAGAATTATTCCATTGTCACATGCATAGTGTTTCCTAGTAGAAGACCTTCCCCATTCACTCGCTAAATCCCAGAAACAATAAGGGTTAGAAAGTGAAATTTCCACCTCAGGATGACAATGGTGATTATGTACCATCAAGTTTTTGTTAACTCTTAATGATCACATAGACAGACTTTCCTGATACCATTAGATCTCAGAGATCTCCCATAATTTTATCTCAACAACAGCCCTATGGAATGGTTATTGAGGAAAATTATTCTGGAACACACACACATATACAGACACACACACTGATGATGTATTCCTTGCCTGATCCTTTAGTTCTTCCAATGGTGCACTCATCACAACTGTGAGTCATTCAGATTTCCCAACATTGGAGCCTTCTCCAGAAAGCTGAGTCTGGTCATTTCTGCCTTGAGTGAGAACTCTAGGTTGATTTGTTTGATGACTCATTTGTTTTATGTTTTTCCACTCAAACCTTTCTCTTTTAGCATTATTTCTGAGGGGCAAAAAACTTTGATTTGACTTTGACCTGTTCCAAGAATGCACAAGGAAAGGGTAGAATTACACAGGCAGTTCTAAAGCCTATCCTTACCTTTGTTCTAAAGTCTGACTGGACTTTATTGAATGGTAATTTCCTGCTCAGTTTCTTTTCTCTATCTCAGTCTCTAGGTATCCAAATAAGCTAGAGTTCCTCTTCTAAATCTTTCCTTGAGCTATTTCTTATCCTCTTCCATCAGCTTCCCTACTGTTGGAAATAGAGACTGGAGGCTGATTGGAAAGAAAGGTTCCCTTTATTGATGAAGCAGACCCACCAACCACATGTGATTCAGGGACGACTGACAAAATGAAGTTTAGAATGGGTGAGTTTTTATACCTTCTGGATTCCTATGGGGATTATGTAAGGGTCATGGCTGACTCTATAGGCAAAAGAGGAAATGCAAAACCTAAGTGTTTGTCTGAGCTAATTTTGTTTGTCGCTTGTCTTGACCCAGTCTTTCTGTATGGATTACCAAATCTGCATGCCTAAAAGCTGGCCTCCTCAGTTTCTGCTTGCAGCAGGGAAACTAGGGCTGGTTTCTACTTTCCTTCAGGTTTTTTATTTCTCCTTTAGGGGAAAATATTTTATTCTGTCTTGTTAATATTTGCCAAAATATTTCATTCGTCGGGGTGGGGGGGGCTTTGGAGATTATCTGAATTTCAAAGTATCATTTCTGGTGGGAACAATTGAGTGCATGGGTAGAACCCCAAGAAAGCTAAAATGCTTGCATTGTATTCTGCACCTAAAACTAATTTCATTATTTTCCTATGTTTTTATATTACTATTGCATAACTAAAGGCAAAGCGCTACATAAAGACACCATGTAACAAATAACATCTGTTATCCCAGATTGTGATGTTTTAAAGCTATATATTTCTTAAGCCAATAAGAAGGAAAAAGGAATGAGAGCACCACAACACAGCATAAATGATCATCTGTGTATTATGCTTAAAAATTCTTAACTTGTAGTCATTTTCAGCTACAAACTGTTTACCCTACATTCTCTTCTGTTCCAACCAGAATTGGAGCTGTAAAGTTTAGATTATTCATTTGCCAAAGAAAGTAACTCAGCTACTTAATCTCAGCATTTATCTGTAATGCTTTCCCCTAAAAAAAAAGCAAATATCTAGACCATATGGATGTTGAATACTTTTCTAACATTTTCTGCAAATAGTTAAATGATTTAAATATAAATTCTACATGTATACAATCCAATAAATATGGTAAAAAAATATATGGATGGCGATGGAACAGAATGTTCGGCATTAATACTTATTTACATTAAACTGTCTTCCAATTCTTTCTTGCTACCTTTAGATCTCAGACATCTCCCATAATTTTATCTAACAAAAAGCCCATGGAATAGTTATTGAAAGAAATTATTCTGGGACACACACACACACAGAGGTAGTTTTTTGCAACTGAACATTATGGAGGAGTCTTGCTATTGGACTTCTTCCCCAAGAATATGAAGACAGTTGGAATATGTTACAAAATGTCTGTTATAGCATTTCTAAATCTTGTACTCTTTATTTGTTCCCTGTTCAGGTCTCAGAGCCAGCATGTTCAATGTTCTAGGACAGATGTATTTATAGAGGTTGAAAGTTGACCAAATGAAAAACAAGAAGGTAGGTTGAAACAGATTCTCCCTGTTTGAGAGACATGGGTGATTAAACAATATAAAAGAAGGAAAGAAAGAAAGAAAGAAAGAAAGAAAGAAAGAAAGAAAGAAAGAAAGAAAGAAAGAAAGAAAGAGAAAGAAAGAAAATTCCTAGAAAAAAGATACTTGATATTTCCTTATCTCTCTGATTAGAAACAATTTTTAAAATCCTAAGTAAAAGAAGGATTTCAGTGTAAATTACGCAAAATAAAACAACGTATACAAAGATGCTTAATCTGTACATTTAAATGTACTGATTTTAGTTTATCTTTATAGATTGGCTGATTTCTTTTAAAACAGAGTGGCCAAACCAAAAGTCAAACTGAAAAATAGAGAGGCAGTTGTGATTTCATTTTAAGCATAAAATGGGGACAACTGGTAATTACATCGGGATAAAACACTCAGGGCAATAATCACATGAACGCAATCTTCTTCTTGCTGGATGTGTAGGCCATGGCTTTCCCCAGGCAGTTCTGTTTAGTTGCTTTTTCTCTTTTCTTAGCGGCCCCCAAACACCACACTGAATTCCAATTCTTAATGCACCTTTTATGGAAATTTGAGAAGCAGCAATGCACAATAACATTATCCCAGAGACCTTTGCTGAACACCATTGATTGCCACCAATCCATGGCTAATGAACCTTGTAAGCCAATGCTTCATGTGTCATCTTGCATTTCATTACAGGATGTCACTTGTTTCCCCAGGTTATAAGCAATTTCAGAAAGAATCTGCCAATCCCCACCCAGATTCCAGGATCCAGACTCAGCTGGAAAAGAAACATGATTCCGAAACAAACCTGACAGAACATCAGCACATGTTCTGGGAAAGAGGCCTGATCATTCCTCTCAGAGTTAAGTGCACTATTCTTTTCTTCATTCTTGTGCACTATGTTCTCATTTCCCTCAATAATCATCCACTTTTGTGTTTTAAAAAGACAGCTGCTGCTATTTTAAGGATGCACTCAATTTTGTCACATTTGTCACAGAGGCACGGCATGAAATATTTCAATTGTTTTGTTGCAAACTCAGCGAGTCTAACTCTAATTTTTGATAAGCAAAAAAAAAAAAAAAAGAGGAGGGGAGGGGGAAGAAGGTATTTCATTTTAAAATCACTCCTTTTATGGTATTCAGAAAGCAAAACCTTTACCGGATTGCATTGCTACTCTATTCCTGTACAGTTTTCCATGCTGATGAATAAGAATCAATTGCTTAAATACCGAGTCTATTAAAAACTCGCTCAGAAAGAACGCTGTTGGCAAGCTGTATAAAGAACATTTTAAGTAGATGTCATTTCTATCCAGTGATCATACTTCTATCTATTACCCGGTATTTCTTTTAGGAGGCTGGTGGGCCGGATAGCTATAGAAAGAAATCTACTACATATGAAATGCTACAGAAAAGCTGCTGTAATATCACAATTCAAACAGCAGAATGTCTTCGGCACAGAGGTAGGGCTTCATCCTTCCATGTTGTGCATGTAGAAAGGGTTCAGCGCAAGGCTTTAAATCCTAAAGGCCCAAGATTCAGTTAGTAAGGTTATCAAGTAAGTTGAAGGGCCAGGCATTTCTAATCCTGGAAAGTTGCTGCCAATATGAAAACATTGATGTAAATGGATTGAGGTTTTCATTCTACAGGTATCAAGACCCTATTTAAAACCAATTCAGAATAAACCTTTTAATGTAGTTGCACCTGTCAAGCAAGTGCTGAGTATTAATAATACTTTTTTTTACCTACTGAAGCTCAAGGAGTTTGAAAAAGCTGTGCTTGTTAGACATCTTTGCAATTGATTCATAAAAGTTTCTCTTCTTTGGCCTGCTTGTCTTGCTTCAAGTCTTTCCCTTGCCCCCCACGGAACATTCCCAGAAATGTTAAAACCAGAGGAAAATGTTAAAATCCCACCAAATTGCAGTTCCTTGAGGAGAAAAGACAAACATCCAAGAGCCAAGACGTTTGGGATAACACACCCATGCTGTAAGCCAGTGGTGGCTAACCTTTTTGGGCTCCTGTGCCAAAAATTGTGCATGCGCTTGCATGCTCATACTCGCGTGCCAACACCCAGAAGGCAATGTGCACCCCTCCACGTCCCCTACGCATATGCACACAATCTCCCCCTCCCACTCACCCCCCTTAGCTGCACTGCGCCTCACAGCTGATTTTTGGCCAGTTTGAGGCCTTTTCGGCCTCCCAAAGGCTTGAAGAAGGCTTCTGCAGGCTTCTACAAGCTTTGTAGGCTGAAATCTAGCCCCATTTTGTCACTTCCTTTTTTTCCAAAAATACCGGAAGTGATGGAACAAGGCTAGATTTTGGCCTATAAAGCTTGTAGAAGCCTGCAGAAGTCTTCCTCAAGCCTTTGGGAGGCTGAAAAAGGTCTCAAACTAGGCCTCAAAAATCAGCTGTGAGGCATGCACATGCACAGTGAGGTAAGTTTGCCTGCAGCCCACGTGCCACAAATGGCTCTGCATGCCACCACGGTTGTAAGCTGTAAAATATTCCAACTTAGGTTGTTATGACTGCCTCTACTGGAATGAAGCATTTTATTGCTGCTTAAGGGGAGCAAATCCAATCCCTCTCCCTGTCCCTGAGCTCAAAGTCCTAGTTTGCACATCCCTAACTCAGGCTGTGCTTTAAGACCTAATACATTAATAGAGGCTGACCATTCAAGTTCTCAAAGGTTCTCAAACGGAGAATCTCTTTCAACCTACCTTCTTGCTTTCAGCCTTCAACCTCTATAAATATATATTTTCCCTAGATCATTGAACATGCTGGCTCTGAGAAGTGTCCAGGAGACACATAAAAGGTACAAGATTTATAACAGACATTTCGTAATATATTTCAATTGTCTTCATAGTCTGGGGAATAGGTCCAATAGCAAGACTCCTGTCAACTCATAAAACATTTCTCTGGACTTTTAGAGTTGCCAACAGAAAGGGAGGGGGGAATAGTGTAGCAATTTGCAAAACCAAAACTTCATTCCATAAATGTTTTCAAAGATAGTTTCCACGTGACTGAAGTTTCTACTGCGCAAAATTCTAACTGGGGTGTATGACTGATGACTCTTGGCTATGGATGTGTCCCATTGGAGAACATGAATCATGATACATGAATCATGATACATGAATCATGATCACACCGAGGGAGTGAGGGAAAACCAGGGTCAAGGGTGACAATGAATGATGTGTCTCAGTGTCCGCTACACCCAGGCAGCACCAACATTTCTACTCCTAATAAATTTCCTTTAAGCTTTGAAAATCCAGCTAGAGATTACCAGATAACTATTGGAGCCCTGACAACTCCTCCATAATGTTCAGTTGCAAAAAAGTGTGTGTGTGTGTGTGTGTGTGTGTCAGAATAATTTCCCTCAATAACCATTCCACAGGCTTTTTGTTGGGATAAAATTATGTAGACATAATTTGCAGTGGCATGTCTGAGGCTATGGGCAAACAAGCGCTCAAAAACTTGTTTCAAATGCAGTGATACAAAATTTGTTTGCAATCACAATTGTGCAAACTGCAAGCTGTACCAGCAGGGTATTTGCTTTTAGCATCAGAGGTAGAAGAGTCTGGGCTGGGCTGATTTCAGGCACTGAGAGCATAATTACCCTGTATATGCAGTGCTTGCAGAGACAATTTTAGTTACTTAGGGGAAAGTAACTTAGGAATCTAATGAATAAGCAAGCAACCAGTTGTGTTGCATTGGGAAACCTGAGTGTTTTAGACAAATGAATGGGGGAAAGATGTTTATGCCCGAGAGCCAAAGGGGGTGGGTGCTCAGTTCCATGACATTTTATCTCTCTTAACAATGAAGGCACTAGTAAATAACCCACAAGGAGCAAACTTGAGACGTCGGCTTCCCAGACAAATGCTGTGCAATTGTGTTCCCACATGAATGCCATTCTATTGAGGGTGCCCAGAAAGGAAGCACAGATATTACCACCAATATGGGCTAGGTCTATCACTAAGCCATGTGTTAAGTAAGGTATAGTTGGTTGAAAAAGCAATAGTTTTGGAAATCACAATGGCTGGTTTCCCACAAAAACGTAGCCCAAGTCAAGCAAATCACATTATGTTGCATGTTGTAAGGCTCATGAGGTCCATATCTGTCAAAAATATTTCCAGTTAGATGGATGTGGCAGTGTTAGCAATGATAGCATGATGGCAACGTTCCAATATCTAAGGGGCTACCCAGGGGTGGGATTCAAATTTTTTAACAACCAGTTCTGTGGATGTGGCTTAATTAGTGGGTGTGGCTTGGTGGTCATGGTATTTTCTGCGTGTGGCCAACTCAATATCACTCCCATCAAAGCACGCATCTCCTCACCTGGCCTCTCATGACTGTGCGGATGCTGCAACATTCGTAACTGTGAAAATGGTCATAAATCACTTTTTTCAGTACCATTGTAACTTTGAATGGTCACTTCACACAAGCAAAGTACCAGTAAAGGAGGGGAAAAAACTCCAAAGAAGTTCCTGAGACAGGAAGTCTAGTTCTGCCAAGAATGTAATAAGGGTTAACAGAAAGGCAGTTTTTGTAAGCAACACCAGAATGTTTCCTTCCTGCCTTCCTTACAGGATTAGGCCAGTAGTTTCTTCTAACAACTAGTTCTCCAAACTGCTTAGAATGTCAACAACAGGTTCTAGCGAATAGGTGTGAATTGGTAGAATCCTACCCCTGGGGGGGGGGGAAGAGGGGCTCAACCTATTTTCCAAAGCTCCAGAAGTAAAGCAATGGTTGGAAACTAATCAAGGAGAGAAGCAACCTAGAACTATAAATTTTCCAAAAGTGAGAACCATAAACCAGTGGAACAGATTGCTTTCAGAAGATTGGGGTGTTCCATGACTCGGGACTTTTAAGAAGTGACAGCCATTTGTCTGAAATGATTTAGGCAGTAGTGGGATTCAAATTGTTTTACCACCAGCAGCAGCATGGCTTGGTGGACATGATTTGCGTGCGCGCATGTGTCTTGTGCACATGCATGGCAACTGCGCGCTTTGTGCTTGTGCAGAGGCTTTCCTACTGACTCTCTGCACTCCTGCACTCTCCCTGTGTCTTCAACAGCTGACACACGGCAATCAGCTGTACCGTGCGAAGCAGCTGAGGTTGAAAAGCAAGAAATAAAGGTCAGTATGGAGCCAGGGCAGGCAGGCGGGCCCAACAGCTAATCGTCATTGTGAACCGATGTGCTCCCAGATGATCTTCAGAGCTACCCTTTCAGCCAAACCAATAGAATCCCACCCCTGGTTATAGGGTCTCCTGCTTGAACAGAGAGTTGAACTAGAAAAGGGGTCTCCACCCTTGGCAACTTTAAAACTTGTGGACTTTGCTGGCTGAGGAATTCTGGGAGTTGAAGTCCATGAGTCTTAAAGTCGCCAAGGTTAGAAACCCCTGGAGTAGAAGACCTCCAAGGTTTCTTCCAACTCTGTTATTCTGTTCTGTTATTCAGTGGTTTTCAGAGAATAGGAGTGGACAGGACAAGGCATAAGATGAAAGAGAGGGGATCTCAAGGCAGGTGCAGTCTTCACTCACTATCCCCATCATTGTTACATGGTTGCACTTCAGAATTTAGGTCAAGGTTGTTGTTGCTGCTTTTTACCATTTCTACATCTGTTTTTTTGTTTAAAAGAAAACTGGGAAGGGTTATTAGATGTTTCCTGTCCATTCTTATGAGAATGGATTAGCCCTCCATACATTTCTGTTTGAGAATATGTGCATCGCATGTGCACATAAAAAAATGTCTGGAAGCTCCATCACTCTATCTTGACTTTTTGACTCATACCCCGCAGACACCCCCAGGTATGTCTGTGAGTAGCTTTAAATGTACAGATATTTCTGCGTTATTTATTTCATACATTGTTTTTATATATTTTTTAAAAATATGTCCCCATTCTCTTTAGGAGCCTGTCTCATGCCACTCAGAAGTGTGTCTAGTCTAGTCCCTGACTTACCCAAAATTGCCCTGTCCCAAATTCCCATATCATCAGAGTGGAGTTGCAGTCTGTTCATAAGAAGATTAATCTTGTCAAGAGAACTGTTGGAGATGCTTTAGCAAAGAACAATGAGGTGGTTGTGCTTAATATCCCCTCAGCATATTTATCACCGTTCTTATTCTGAGAGACAAAGAGTCTGCAGGCCTCTCTGTATGCAAGCACTACAACCCACAAATCAGCGGTAGCAGCCCTCTTTGTTATGCCTCTCTCCTTTGAGTTAATTTCTTAGAGAGGCAGCTTGATAAGAGCCTGACCTGCAATAACCAAGTCGCTTGATAAAGATTTGCTTTGATGCACACATTGTTCAAGGTTTCTATTAACAAGGACGGGGAAAGTTCCCCTTCGCTAGATGTAATCACTATCGTACTCAGGCACAATGAGCAGTGTGTGTCCCATCCCAGGCAACCCCCACTCTTATTGGTGGAGTTTTGCACAGAACTGAACCACCCACACACATATTTGCCTAAGTCAGAATCTCATTAATATTAATGCCAGCCACAGGCCCGTTTAAAGGCAATCAAACCAAGAGAAATGCCATGGCTCAAAGCCTGTGAAGCATCATCTTGACCTTTTAAATGAGTGCGCAGAGGAACAGTTGTTAAAAAACAGTCAGCAATTGCTGTGTCAACAGAGAGCTTAAAACAGGCATGTAATTTCATCTTCCAGGAAACAAGGCAAGCTCCCAAAGACTGAAGGAGTAATTGTGTGAGCTGGTAATTTCTCTAAGTACAGCCACATTTATGAAATTCTCTTCCATTCATGCCGCTCTCTCTCTGGCTTCCTTGCAATAAGAAACTGTCACATTGATTGGATAATAGGTAAGTTTGAAAGAAGCCAACTACCAAAACAGCAACTCTCTCTCTCTCTCTACCCCCATAGACCGCTGAATGCAGGAAATAAGCTAGCTCTATGGCCAATGATAAATACTCGAGCTTGTTGCAAATTTGGATTTTCCACCTAGAAGTCTTTTCAAAGGTTTGCAGGAGCCTATAATGGAAAAACTTAAATCTAGAAAGTGAATGAGTCATTGGTCTCAGCTGTCAAGCTCCTCATATTCACAGTCTTGGCAGATTTCAATATCTGCATGAAGCTCATATCTTGCCTGGAGTTGCTTGGGAATTCATGGCTGTCATAACAACTATGGGCCTATTCAACCAATATTGGGTCCAATGCATGTAGCAGGAAATTAAGGGAGTTGATGATTCATTGGCACAAAAATCCTTGCTGGATAGGAAGTATAAGCCCATTTAAGATGAATTCAAGCTAGCTATAAGCTCTATAGAGGCAAAGGACTGATCCTGATAGATCAGCAAGTTTTCTGAAATCTTCCTGGCACTTTCTTGACATTTTAACTGACAATCCAAATATATCTGCCCCAAATATAGAATAGTTTCAGCCTTTTAATATTACGAAGCTACAATAGTGAAGCACTTAAGGTAATGGTTTTAATTGGATCCAATCAAAGATTGCTCAATTTATTTCAAGATCAGAACAGGAGCTCCAGGAATAACTCATCCCATTCCTTATTAGCCCTAAAGTAGCCCATTACAACTCCTTCCTGGATATGGAATGTGATTTGTGGATATGCTGCATTCTTGTTATTGTAGGCTTCTCAGAGATGCCCTTCTTTGTGAGATGGGTGGCTGTAAATCTGATAGATAAGGAAATAAATAACATTTTTCCAATCTCCCATTCTCTACCATAATAGTATGGGTACCATGTAATAGTGTCTATTGTGTTTTAGAGTTTTTAAGAATTAGAATGCAACCGGAGAAAAAGTTGACTATTATGAAGGAATAAAGTACTTCAAATAACATGCCACATGTTCATCCTCAGAGGTACTATGAACAGAAATAAAATGTAACAGGGATAGAATTCAATTTACAAAGGTAAAAAAACAAAGCAGCCATGTTTCAACTATATTATTTACAATTTTCTACCCTATTTTTCTATCTAAATTTTCTATCTAAATTTTCGATACAATTTTGTATCTAAATATATGTATTTTGGAGATATTTACTGTTATGCAAAGCACCAAGAAAGAATAAGAAATAATATACTGAAAAAAAAATTAAAAATATGTCAAAAAAGTAAAGGAAATACAGCTGTACCCATTTTAGACCAACACGATACTTATACTTTTTCTTCTTGCTCCCATCATGGTTCTGTTGATGCATTGGTTCACGCATTGCTTTTTGTTCAGTAAACTTCTTCCTCCCACCCTCCCCCCTCATCAGCACTTTCCAAGCATAATTTTCTCCATATTCTCTTTTCTCTCAACTCTATTTCTTTTGAGATTCATAAAAATAAGCTTGCTGGATTAGACTGAGACTTATCTTAGTTTATTATTTTGATTCTCATTGTAGCCAATCAGATGCCCTCAGATGCTTCTGATTAGGAGATGGATACATCTTGTTCCCCTGAAACTTGTATCTGGAGTTATGCTGTTTCTAACCTGGAAGTAACCTTGGGTATTCAAGACTACTAGTCCTCAATAGACTATCTTCCCTTAATTTATTCAATCCTTTTTTGAAATCATAAAAGTTAGTGGATGCTACCATGTGTTGTAGTACATGTGCTACCTGGAGAAGTGCTTCCTTTGATCTATTTTAAATAGTTTTCTATTCAGCTGTATCAATAGCTTTTGGAGCTAGTGTTTTGAAAGATGGTGAAAGATTTACTCCTGTCCACTTGATTTCAACTTCTATGATTTTATATATCCCAATCATATCAGTTGGTCTTCCCCAAGCTGAAGAGTTCCAAGCACCCTACAGAGAAATTTGTGCAGCAGAATTGTATTATTTTTCCAAATATGGAGACCACAAAGTATTCAAGATGCATATATTTGTATAAAGATCAAGGCACAAATTTGTATAAATCTTAACAACATTTGCATTTTATTTGCAGTTCCTTTCCTAATCTAAATTGCCTAGCCTGGAATATGCCTTTTTTTTTTTGTAGCTGCCACACACTGAGCAAATATCTTCAATGTGCTCTCTTCTAAATCAATAGCCTTTGATGCAAAACTTTGTTGAAGGCACTTTGAAAATCTAGTGTTGACCAGTTATATGCCTGTTGACCTTCTCAGAAATGTGGAAGATTTGCTATCTGGATTCACATTGGTTGAATCCTTGCTAATTTACTTTCTGTAAGTATTTTATATGCTTATTACTTTTACTTTTATTACTATTGCTACTGTTACATATTAACATACTTGTAATACCCTAACCTGATTGGCTGAAATGAACTGCACTGTGATTGGCCGAGATGCAAGACGGTGATTGGTTAGTAAGGAATCTCCCGTGATTGGACGAACCGATCGCGGGAGATTCAGAAAGCTGTCATTGGGTGAGAGCCGTTGGCTAGCTCTATAAGAAGAGCTGCCGCAGCTCGCTAAAACACACACAGATCTATACCTTGAATAAAGAGCTGAAGTTACGTTGGTCTCCTGTCTCCTGATTTCCTGCGCTTCAACAGCTACCAATTTGGAACATGCATTAAAATGACTTATACTTTCCGGGATTTGCTCAGTGTCCTTTAAAAAAAAAAGTAGTGTCACAATGTTTACCCTCTGGACCCAATGGCCCTGATCTGAGTACAAGGTATATATTTGGGTTGCTAAGCACAACCTGAGGTCTTTGGAACCTCTCAAGTGGACGCCATCAAGAACTAAGTGTAATTTTTCAAAAGGTCCTAAATGTCTTGTTTCTTTCATTGGCTTTAGCTGATCCAAATCCAAACATAAGAAAATCAATACAGGCTCAAGTATCTCCCCTATATCTTCTGTAATAAAAACAGATGCAAAGAACTCATTCAGTTTCTCTGCAGTCTACAAATCCTCCTTGAGCAGCACTTTTATTCCTTTGTTACCTAAGAAATCCTGGAGAAAATAGATGTGGTGACGAAGAGCTGAAACTGATTTAATGCCATCTAATGAATCAAGGAATTGTCTAAGAAAACTACTTCCCTGGCTAGTTTTGTGCTTTGTATCTCTTTAAAGAAGTCTCTATTATTCCTCTTTATGCTTTTGGCCTTACACTCCTAAAATGCCTTATAATTCTTCTGTCAGAATTGGTGTTCCTTTTTGTTCTCCTTAGAAAGGACTGGATTTACATTTTCTGAAAGAAAACAACTTTGCAGCTTCCTGGATATTATCAGAAAGCCATGCTGGCCTTTTCCTGCATGTGGCTGACCTTTCTTATATTAGGGAATATTTTCTACCTGAGCCTCGGTTGTGGTGATTTTAAATAAATTTCAGGCAGTATGAAGATATTTAGTCATGTTGACTTTTCCCATCATTCTTATTTTCATTGGTTCCTTAATTTTTTTTAGATGATTTCCCTTTGGAAGCAAAAAGTGATGACATTGTCAACTTCCTTATGTTAGGATGTTTACTTAGCATGTTTGCTAAGTGTAATAGCATGATAACTGTTTCCTATGCCACAAGGATTTTTTTAAATATTTATCATGGTTATTACAAGTTTTTTTGCACCATGTAATGGTTATTATTTAAACTTATGTCTAAAATTTGTCAATTTGGTTGCTTCTCAGACTAAGTTGGAAGTCTTTATGGTATCTAGACTTTCAGTTTCTTTTTCATGGGCTGGACATAAATACATCCAGCCTACATGAGGTGAACTGAAGTCCCCTCAAGATCACTTTCAGTATTTTGATCAAACAGGCACATCTCTAGGTCTAACTTATCTTTGTAACTGGATATTGCCACCCAGAGCAATTCTCTGGAGGAATGTGGTCTTCCAGTATTTAGGGTTGTAGGAAGTTAGCACCTACCCATCTCCTAGAAAATTGAAATAGCCTAGGAAATCTTAAAAAGGCAGAATATTTCCTCTAAAAAGAGTAGAAATTCAAGAAGCAGAAACTCACCCCTACCTTTGTTAATGGGTGGGCCATAAGGCCTGGACCAGAATACTTTACATAACAAGGAACTCCAGGTAAAGTTATAGCAATTGCCAAAAGCCCTTTTAAGGGCATAAATCATCCAGCAAGGCTCAACCAAGCCTGGAACTCAAGACAGCCTACAGAGTTGCCCCTCATGGGAGTCTGACAACCAACTGGAATACAAGCTCCAATTCAAATCCCAACAGAGCTGAAGAGTAGTAGACATAGAACCGGTTCTATGTCTGCTGATGTTTTTGCCCACCTGGGCTCTTACTTGATCTTTATTTCTTGATTTTTCAACTTCAGCTGCCGAGGCACAGCTGCAGATAAAAAACCAAGAAAAGAGGGCTGGTTCAAAGGCTGCTTTTCGGCAGCGTGCTCATGACAGAAGCTTGTAAATCCCAAACCGGTAGTTAATCCTTTCATATCCCACCCCTACAACAGAGGTTATAAAACCCAGGCACTCTCAGCACCTCAGCCCCTTTTTTTTTCTTGGTCATCCTTCCCTTTCACTCTGGAGCTCCAGGCCATGTGGTCCTGTCCACTATTAAAGTGGAGGCTTCCAAGCAGCCTCCATGTTTCCAGTGTCTTTTTCCCCACTTGGAACTGAACCCAGAAGGATATTTCTTCCAACAGGGTATGATGAAAAATGAATGAATGATGAAGAATGAATTGTATACCATTACCATTCAGGCCTAAGAACTTGGCAACAATAAGATATAATTATAGGTGAAAACAAATATGCATCTCTTTTTCCCCCCTCATCGCCTGCCATTTTTGCCACCAATCCCAAAGGATGCAACTCAGGAACAATCTGATGGCTAGGACAGATCTATTGAATTCACATTTTATCATCCATTGAGCGCATCAAAGGCTGTATATGGAATTAGGTTCAGATGTCACAGACCTCTGCAATCATCCTATTGTAGAATTTGTATGATGCCCAATTGTGTAGGAAACACTTTAGTGGCTAGGCTGGTTGAGAGCTTTGCTGTTTCTCTTGTAGTAACACATTTTGATGGGTGATTTACTGGTATTGGACTATCCTGCAATACTTGAGTCAGAAGCTCATTGCTGAGAGACAGGCCAGAGGAGAGGGAAGTGCAGGAGAAAGAGGCCATGTTTTGCCAGTGAAGTTAATAGTCCTTGATTAAATTATGACTGTGAGTTCCATATTAACTGTCTCTTTAGATTTCACAACATAATTCTTGATGCTGCCTTGTCAGGGATCATAATAACAATCTTCCTACTTTATCAGAACGTAATGAGGAAAGTGAATGCTGTGGGTGGAAACCTACAAAAGAAGGCAGGGAGATGTGGGAAGCATAGCAATATGGTCAGTTTCAGCTTCTTGGATATTTACTGAATGTACAATTAAATGACAGAAAAATGTTTAATGATGCCACATGGCAGATGAGGACAACATGAGGACTAATGACAGCATACAGAGTTAATGCTTTATTAACTGAGTGGCTTAACTCTTATTTAAATTTCAGCTTGTCCTTCCATATGGTATAAAGAAACAATGATAGGACAACATAGTCTTCAGCTTGAAAGATGAGACAAGATATAATTTTGCTATATATTAAAGCAGACACATTTTTCCAGACTTCTCTGTGAGAATTTGAGAGGTATTTAATAACTGATTATTTAATGCAGCTTTTCAGGCTCATGTGGCTTTTTAAATGTAGAAGAGAAAAGTACAATGCTGGTGTACAGGAAGACCTAAAGCATTTCTTCAAGATCATGTTTGAAACCTACATAGCCATAGGAATTACTTCCTAGGATAAAACAAATTATCTAGGACTTTATTTTAAAATAAAATTTTCTTATTATTCAGACTATGGAACGACTGAACCTTGGCCACATACATGATGAGTCACCATAGAGCCATATGGAAAAAGAGAGAAAATGTAAATACATTTGTAAGAAGAGAGTCTCAATGATAACAACTTGGATCCATGAAGGGAGGGAGGGAGGGAGGGAAAACCACTATGCCATCAATTGGATTGGTAAAGGCAAATCCCAAACTGCATTAATGGGTTCCAAAGCCTATTAAAAATATCCATTAGATCCTTTTATGGAATGGGAGGAGTTGAAAATAGTTGCATCTTTCATTTTTGTTGCTGTGGAAAAAAAATGTTAAGAAGCAAAACCTTAATTTCTGCCAAAGGTTCTTTGTAGGTGCCATTGATTCTGCATTTGACTCCTAGTCACTGCATGCAATTTTCTTGGCAATATTTTTGCAATTGATTTGCCTTTGCCTCATTCTTCTTGGGCTTGAGAGAAAATGACGGGCTCAAAGACACCCAGCTGTCCTTAGCAATAGCACTTATATATTGCTTCAAAGTACTTTACAGAACTCTCTGATTTTAAATAAATTGGCTTGTTTCTTTGAATTAACAAGGTGCACTTTACATTAAATCCTGCTATATACTCTAATTATGCAAAATAAATTGTGATTTAGGTAATATCTTGTAGTTCTCAAAAATAATTAACCCCATAAGATGATTTTACTGAAACTTACCAGTCTCATTGAAAACTCATTCTTTTCAGAAACTGCCTTTGATTTCCCCACAGGGGAGTTAGATGCAAAGAATGATGTTTCTGAGCCTCAAATAGATAGAAGCCAGTATCCCATTAGATTTGGCTTTCTTCAATCTAATATGTTAACTTGCACCTACCAAAATGGTCTCTTCTCTGCCAGATGGAATAATTTATGGAGCGCATGTAACTAATTTGCAACATTCGAGATTGTACAGAAAGCTTTCTGATGGGGCATGACCCAGGATTAATAAAACTGTCTTTGTATTAAGCTGATAGAATAATTAATGTATATCTGTTTCCTTTTATGTATACTCTCTCTCAGCCACACATATTTTCAGGAACAAGATTCCAACTAACTAAAAAGATTAAACAAAAAATGTGCATTGAGAATTTTCTCAGCACCATTCCAATATTTTTTCTATTTAAAACCGAAGGAATGGTACCTTGTGCTATTTTGTACAGAAAAACCAATAAGGCAATTGAATCTTACTCTGATATTAAGGAAAAGAGAGCAACTTCACTTAAGGACAGCAAATCTTTCTTTGTCCCTCTGCACCTATTTTCATAGTCAATAAGGATTTAGCAAGGACAATACTTGAGTACAATGCCATAATATCAATTGAATTTTACAGACAACCCTTTAATATGATGTTTACCTAACTCTATGCTCTAAGAACTCTTGCAGAAAAAGAGAAGATTCATGAGTTTTATACCTGAAATGTAAAATTGACAGAACATGGATAGAAGATAATCTGGCTTGTGGTTGGGAAATGCCAAAAAATTGAAAACATAGTTGGATTGTATGACCTTGAAAGAGGAATACATCAGAAGAATGATGTATTGATTTCTGTCAATCCAATAATTTCTTTATTGCTAACACATTCTTCAGACAACCACTAGGATCAGCCATATACATAGATATTCACCATACTGAGCATACAGAAATAAAACTGAGTCTATTATTGGTAGAAGCAGATGGGATGGCTCAACTATAACAACAAAGATGTGATCAGTGGCTGACTGTGAAATAGATCGTGAACTCCTCATGTTCAAGTCCAAGCCAAGCTAAAATGGAAGAACAAGGCCAACTAATTTTAATGATATGATCAAACACTCGTGAATTTCAAGCAAAAGATCAGGAATTGCTCTGAGGTCCTGAACCTCACTGAGAAGAAACAGAGGAAGTGGGAATGAAATCAAAGAATTGTTAAGAATGAACATGAAAAGAGAGTGCCAAAGATGAAGCCTCAGAAGAAATCACTTGGGTGTTAGAACAGATAGTGGAAGTTGCCAAGAAGAGAAGAGGAGTGAAAATGAAACAAGATAAAGGTCTCAGAAATGATTTAACAAAAAAAAAAAATCAATAATTGTTAGAAGAGACAAGAAATAGTATTACAATGATTTCTCCAAAGACATTAAAGCAGAAATAGACATGTAAAAACAAGTAAAGTTTCCCCAAAGCTCTTCAAACTCAGAGGAAGGCTCCAACTTCAAATTAATATGCTAATGGATGCAAATGAAGATATAATAAATGATTCAAAAAAAGATCAAACAATGATAGAAATTCTGAAATCCTGTATAGCAGAAATGTCAATATCCAAAACACCTTAGAAGATATTCTCCATCTATAGAAACCATTAGTCTTGGAAGATGAAGTTAGATCCCTACTCTGTTTACCACCAAGTGGGAAACTACAGAAATTGAATATTTATAGAAAGATGGCAAGCAGCAAAGAAAAATTAGTAATCTAATCAAACAGTGCCAACAAATTTGGAGAGCAACAGTGAGGAACAGATTGTAAGAAATCAGTCTTCATTACCAATAGCAAAGAAGGAAACTTCCAGTGTGCAAATGTTTGCATAATATCCTTAATTTCACACACTAGTAAGATAATGCTTAGTGTCATCCAATACACATAAGACCTTTACATAGAAAGGAAAATGCCAGATGTTTAAATTGATTTTAGAAAAGGCTAAAAAACAAGAGATATTCCAAATGCACTGTGAATAATTGAAAAAGCCAAACACCAAAATGAAGTCAATATATGCTTCATTGATTATTGAAAGGTATTCTGTTTTATAAATCATGTCAAGCTGTAGAATGTCCTTGAGAAAATAGGAATCCTAGAATATCCCACTGTCGCCATGAAAAATCTATGAAAGGTTGGAAAACCACAGTCTAACCCCAACCTTTTTTGTACCAGGGACCAGTTTCACGCAGAAAGACCAGCAAAATCATTTCTTCCCCAATAGTAAAGGGCTTCTTAGCTTTAGCTAACAGAAAATATATATTTTAATCATGATTATTCATTCTTTGCGGCCCAGTACAAAATGATCCACAGACCGGTACTGGTCCAGGGCCCGGTGGTTGGAGACCCCTGGTCTAAAAGGAATATGGTGAAGGACACAGAGAAGAGCAACTAGAATGATTAGGGGGCTGGAGGCTAAAAAATAAAATGAACGGTTGCAGGAACTGGGCTTGGCTAATCTAGGGAAGAGAAGGACCAGGGGAGACATGGTAGCGGTCTTCCAATATTTGAGGGGCTGCCACAGGGAGAAAGGGATCAAGCTATTTTCTAAAGCACCCAAAGACCAGACAAGGAATAATGGATGAAAACTGAACAAGGAGAGATTTAACCTGGAAATAAGGAGCAGCTTTCTGACAGTGAGAACAATCAACCAATGGAACAGCTTTCCCTCAGAAGTTGCGGGAGCGCCATCACTTGAGACTTTCAAGAAGAGATTGGACAGCCATTTGTCAGAAATGGTGTAGGGTCTCCCGCTTGGATGGGGGGTTGGACTAGATGACCTGTAAGGTTCCTTCCAACTCTGATTATCTTTTATCTGACACTGACTCCAAGTTGGCAAAGAAGTGGCTGAATATCTCCCCTTATTTAGCCAACCTATATGCTAAATATGTATTGAGGATAACCTGAAAGAAAATAATTATTATTTTAAACTGGAAGAAAAAAAGCATTAATAATCTATTCTGACAAATAAAAACACAAATGATCTGGGAGCTCTAGTAATGAAAATTAAGAAACTCAGTGAAAATATGGGATGAAGATTAAATATAAAAAAGAACAAATTAAAGAAAACAGATACAGCAGCCAACCTTACAAGTTACAATAAAGACTTTAAAACATTAACGACTATGTTTTAGGATCAAATAAAAAGAGGTAGAATCGGCATTCAAAATATACATGACAGATTACAATTTGGCAGAGTGGAGATGATGGCTTTGGGTAGCACTGTACAGAGATAAGGAAAAAAATTAATAGGTAAACACCAGTTTAGCCCTGGAATGAAAATTGAGGTTAGCCCAAGGCATCGAAGAATTCTACCAGCTGAAGGCCCTAAAATAAGTTTCATGACGCTATATGGGTGACTGTATGAGTTATGAAAAGTTTTTCTTCTATTCTCTGTTGGAAGCCCCCGAATTTCTAAGAACAGTTGGGAAAAGTCAAATGCTTTGCCAATGTTAAAAGTAACCAACTGAGTCAGAAAGGCTCCATAAATCTTAGCACTGATTACAGGAACAATAATTGGCTTCCTACAGGTAAGTATACACAACCCTTCATACTAGCCATGATAGTCTGATGGACCAAAAGAAAAAGGGTGAGATGGAAGTCAAAGAATCTACATGTTTAGTGGCCATGTACCTCTGTAATTTAGATGCTAAGGGAAGAAAAGGTGGCCATGTGGAAATATGAAACGGAATTTATCAAAAGAAACCATTTTATTGTTTTATCCCAGTACAACCACTGAGGCTGGATTAGATAATAATTAGAGCAAACACTAACTATTCTAAAGTTAGATCCAGTGACTGGATTGTGCAACACTTTAATCAAATTTTATATACCATACTTAGATCAGACTGAAGACAGCGTAACTGATGATGTAATGAGGTAAGATGATGTGTGTAAGAACTGTGAATTCAGTCTATGTGTCTATGAAAAGAGAGGGAGGGTAAACAAGGAAGAGAATCTTGGGAAGAAAGGAGGGAAAAGAAGTGAGAAGATAAAAGAGCCCATGAGTAGGATATGTGAAGATCTCCGTGTTGAGAGAATTTGGAAGATGTGGGAATGCTGGTCCTACTCATTAGACTTTCCTAAAGCAACATTGTCTGCCTCTTTTTACCACAAAGCAAATCCCCAAAGCACTAACAAAGATACAAATTGGAATCCTCTGTTTTGGCAGTAATCCCTTTTCTCTATTTATTTCCCAGTCATTGCATCATTTATTTAAATAAGGTTCATAGCAGCAAATGTAGCAAAATGAAGATATCAGGCTAGCCTTGCTCTTCCAGGCAGCCTATTCTGTTCCCCCCCTTTCACTTTTTAAATAGCATCCTATCAAGAGAAATCACATTGATGATGTTCTGCATTACCCCATCCATGTATATCTGCAACTGACAGCCAGCTCCTTTGCTGCTAAGTAGTTGGGCTAACAGGCACTGCTGTTGCTCTTTGACGTTTAACAACTGGACTGTTCTTAAGTCCAGAAATATGAAATAATTTGATACTGCTGCGCTCTCAGCTGACAAGTTCTTGTTTACCAGAACGTAAAGAACATATAACTGCTTTGCTTCTTTGCTTTTTCTGTGGAGGCTTTGCCAGGATTTTCATTTTTCTTTTCCAGCTACACAACAGGCAGGACATAGCATTATCTTTCAGGGGAAGCAATTTCTCAGCAGTAACTCGATAATGAGTGAGAGAAGAAGGAGAAGGAGAAGAAGCAGGAGAGTGTGTATCAGGCTTGTGCTACCATTGATGAAATCATATACTTTATGTGAAAAATGACAGCTACTCGACACTTTCAGCCACAGAATTAAAACATGTATGAAGCACTTTATTAATCGTGGGTCAGAGGCCATCAATGAGAATGATGAGAGCTTTCTACACAGGCGATATAGCCCGCTATAGACAGAAGAACAAGGTCTCTGGCTGAAACAAAGCCAGAGCAAGTTGCTAAAAATAACTGATCACCATGTCAGTTAGATAATTGCTGGGAAAAAAGCAGCTGGGAGACTGAAGATGGGCTCCTGAAAACTTATGAGTGTAGCATGCAACCAAATAGGAAATCAACCAGCTATCTGCCAGAGATTTCAAGGAGAATGAATTGATATAAAACACAAATCCAGATCGGCAGTAATTAACGAATCTACTAGCATCCATCTTTTTCCACCCAAACTGCACACAGAAAAGTGTATTAGTGGAAAAGGTATACGGTATCTAAACTTGAGTGTATAACTGGGATATTTGTATATGAAAGGATATAAAGTGGTACCTTGGTACTCAACTGCTCTGAAATGCATCAAATTTGATACTCAACATATTTTGATGCAAAAATTTTGTCCCAGTACTTATCATTTGTTTGGTACTCAACACACAAGTTAAAATTTGTCGGTGTTGGTGCCTTTTGACTCACTACATTATTCCTTATGGGGGAAATGTGTTCAGTAATCATCATTTTTTGTTATCATCATGACTCCTGGGATCAATTAACAATGAATGTCAGAAGCTGGCATGAATGACACAGAGCCTCAGAAGCTGACCTTAAGAACTGGTGTGGATTCCAGGGGAAACAAGGGTTCCTTCAAGTAATTTGGCCTCAATCCATGTGGAGAGATTTGTTGGCCCAAACCAGCATTTTGAACTGCACCTGGGGATTGACTGGAAACCATTGTTATTGCAAAGCCAGACTGTGCAACTTTTATCGTTCTCCTCATCAATCAATTATTCTGCTGGTTCATCACTGATATTTCTTTTCACTGAATTCCCGCCAGTCCACAGGAATCTTTTGGATATTGATTTTGCTTTATTTTAAAATCAGAGCTTCAAGGAAGTTGATAAATGGTCTGAAACTGACTGCTTCATATCATCCTTGCCTCTATGCAATGCTGATGTTCATCTTCCTTTTGAATATGTAAATGCTGCTCTCTAACATGAAACTCTCCATTGAATCTCAGATATCATCTCCTGCCCCAAAGCCAACATGCAAATTATCCTTGCTTCCCCCTGCAATAGGAACAATTCAACACAATTTCACAAAATTGTGTTTATCCACCTTCTAATGCTGAGACCAGTAAATATCATGGGTCTCAAGATTGCAACAGCACATGGGAATTACCTTAAGAGACAAGAGAAGACCACAGCCAGAGGAATGTTCAGTTAAGAGGCAGCTTAGTCTGCAGCAGGAATATGGACATGGCTAACATCTCAGATGTTAGTGGGATGCAGTGGCTTAAAGGGACATGGTGGCTCAGTGGTTAAGACACTGAGCTTGTCAATCAGAAAGGTCGGTAGTTTGGCAGTTTGAATCCCTAGTACTGTATAATGGAGTGAGCTCCTGTTACTTGTCCCAGCTTCTGCCAACCTAGCAGTTCGATAGCATGTAAAAATGCAAGTAGAAAAATAGGGGCCATGTAGATGGGAAGGTAACAGCATTCCATGCACCTTTGGCATTTAGTTCTGCCAGCCACATGACCACGGAGATGTCTTCGGACAGCACTGGCTCTTTGGCTTTGTAATGGAGATGAGCACCACCCCCTAGAGCCAGAAACAACTAGCATGTATGTGCGAAGGGAACCTTTACCTTTCCCTACCATCTCAGAAGGAACCCTTCCTAATTTCTTAGGCTGTAAAGACAATGGGGGAGAAAAGTATTTTCAGACTTGCACGATTTCTTACACTTAAATTCATCTGAATGTGCCTCTTGTCTAGACTATCTCACAAAGCTGACAAAGATAAACTAGATTGGGGCAAAGGCACTATGAAGAATGACTTATACATATTTATTTATTGTTCAGTGTAGAACTATGTAGAAGCAAATGAGCCTTGGTATCTCCCATAGGATCACTGGATCAGGTGATAAGGATGCAAACTTATCTGACCATATCATAGAAAGGACATTTTTCACAGAGAGTTAGCTGCACTAAACATAATGGGATTTACATGCCAGTAAATGAAAATGAAAATAAATGTATAAATGCTGACAGGACTTCAGAAAGGTCCCATGGCTCTCTGATTACCTGAGTAGATTGACCAAGGGTTGATTTGAATGACAATCAAGGTAGAAAACAATTATGTGAGGGACAATAATCTGTTCCAGCCTGTCTGCGGCGTGTCAGCTGAGGCATGACCACTACATGGCAACATTTATGTATTCAAAGTTTAGATCACTGTTTTTAAAAGAAACGGAGTAGGCATTTGAAAGAACATGGTATATACTACTACAAACTCCACTTTTCATGCGAGTTCTCAAAAACTGGTTTGTGCATGATAATGGTTTTATTTCTACAATTCACTAAACTATGACTTCTTTAAACTTTGTTTACAGAATATATCAGAAATGCTGTCAACGTTCCAGAAAACCTCCACTCCAACCAATAACTCCGAGACAGACATCTTCTCAAAAGTTCTTTTTATTTTGGACAGTAAACTGGCACAAACTTGAGACTTCCCCTCACTTATCAGCAAAATAACATGACCTTGAATTACAAAAAGAATGTGATTATGTCTAACGATATGGACTCCAAGAAATCCCCCATCCCATTTCCCCAGGCTCAAAATTGGCAGTGTGGGGAGCATTTGGTCTCAATATGGCTTCCAAAGCTGACAAATGCCTGGATTCATACAACGTTCAGTGCCATAAAGGGGAAAGAGGCATGAATAGAGGATCCCTGTTAAATTATAGACAGCAACTGCAGATTCCTCACTGCTGACTAAAAAACAGGAACTCCAGTCCTATAGTATCTCAAACATCATCTGTTCCTGCCATAAGCCATGGTTTATAATTTGCAATGATTGGGATCACAGAATATACAAAGCAAAATAATTACATGAACCAAGTGTATGGATCCAGACAGTGACTGCACATAAGTTAAAGAATGTATGGGGATTGAATTGACAGATTAAATGGAAGCTGTAAACTTCCACAAGGAACTTCAGTTGAATGAAAAGTAATGCTCCCAATATTAGAAGTTGCCAACAGATGGCAGTACTGATATGCTAGAAATTCTGACATGGTACAAAAAGGCAGTTCTCATTTACTGACAGGTTGTTCAGTGACTGTTCGAAGTTACAATGGCACTAGAAAATAATTTTTACAACTGGTCCTCAAAATTGTGGCAATCACATAGTGACAAGTTGGGTGCTTGGCAATTCGTGCATATTTATGATTGTAACATCCTGCAGTCACATGGCAGGCTCTACTTGCAGTTGATAAGTGAGGATTGCGTGTATTACCATTGTTTATAAAATGTAAGCCTGCAGCAAGTCAATGCAGTTTAAGCAATACACAGTGATTTATTTATTTTTTTGCCTGCTGGAGGATTTCTAATTGAAATTCATAACTGCGTAAAAGTTGTTTATGGCAAAGATTGTGACTACTGCGTATTGCTAGCCCCTCAAAATATAAAAGATGGTGAACCAGAACAAGCTGATTTGTATGATTAAGAACAAAATGGACAGCTCGAGAGAGCAACATATTTCACATAAGAAACTGAAGAAACTGCCTTTGGGCCTATGTTTGATTCAAGTGAAGAGGTGGAAAAAAATTGCAAGAAACTGGATGAAATTGTGAAATATGGAGGGAAGTTTTTTTTTTTTTTAAGAAGCTTAACAGTCATTGGTAGAAGATGGTGAAGAAGATGTGGAGAAGCAAATACAGCTAGCAAAAGGCCCAATCCATAATTATTTTTCTGTTTCATTTATTAAAATTCACCATTTAAACTAATATTTTAAATTCAGTCCTGGTATATGTGAAGTTCTAGTGCTACCACTGTTTTCTTCGCCTGCTCCAGGGGTGGGATTCTACCAGTTCACACCTATTCATAGAACTGGTTATTAACGTTCCAGCAGTTTGGAGAACCGATTGTTAGAAGAAATTACTGGCCTAATCCTGTAAGGAAGGCAGGAAGGAAACATTCTGGTGTTGCTTAGACAAACTGCCTCTCTGTTAACCCTTATTACATTCTTGGCAGAACTAGACTTCCTGTCTCAGAAACTTCTTTGGAGTTTTTTTCCCTCCTTTGCTGGTACTTTGCTTGTGTGGAGTGACCATTCAAAGTTACTGAAAAAAGTGACTTATGACCATTTTTCACACTTATGACTGTTGCAGCATTCCCAAATTCATGAGAGGCCAGGCAAGAAGATGTGTGCCTCGATATGAGTGATATTGAGTTGGTCACGCCCTGCCAATAACATGATAACCAAGCCACGCCCACCAACTTTGCCATGCCCATAGAACCGGTTGTTAAAAAATTTGAATCCCACCCTTGCCCTGCTCCACCATGTTGGTCACTAGAACTAACATGGTGGAACTGGGGAAGAAACCAGTGGAAGCAGAGTAGCTGAAGTAGGAAGAGTCTTATCTTATGGAGAGCTGAAACAAATTGCCACAGTACTTGTAGCCAATATAGATGGTAACATACGTTTCACGTATATCAAAGATAGTGGAGAAATTTTCCTCCAACCCCATTTACCAATAATTGTACACCTCAGCCTATCAATATTTTCTAAGCAGCTTTGGCTATTTTGTTAATAGCCACACAAACTCAGTGCCCACTCACAGCTATACAAAAGCCTCCATTAAGCTTGATTGCCACAAAAATGCCAGCCAGCTGCTAGGAAAATGGAGAAACTCCAGGCACTGATATGTAGGATCAGCAAAACCATTTGTTTTACAAACAGCATGAAAACCAGTGATATGTCCTCCTGAAAATAAAAGCTTTAAATGAGTCATGGATTGCATTGACTATATTGATTCATTCACACATGATGTTAAGTCAAAGATTTCTTGGCTTGTTAAACAATTCAAAATGGCCAAGCATATGTATTACTTTAAGTAGTAAAGGGTGGGTTCCAAGCCAAACAAAAATATTAGAATTTTCCAAGCTTATTTTCTCCAATTATTGCTATTTCTGACAGCCTGTAAGGTATACCAGTAAAAGTGTTGGTTTAGGAGCAGAGAGATCTAGGTTCTAGTTCTCCCTTAGGAGCAGAAGCCATTGTGTGACTGTGGCTGTGCGATCAGTAACTTTTTGTCAACCCTAGACTGGAAAATCAAAAATTATCCCAGATGACAATGTCATCTTCATAGACCTTTCATGCAGTTGCCAAGTGTCAAGATTGGCTTGAAGGTGGCAAATCAATGCAATTTCAAAATAGATTTTAGGAAATCATTACACAAATATTTATATGACATGTAAGATTATATTGACCATTGTTTTGTTAGTAATTTCTGACTCCCAATTGAAACAAAGAAAGCTGGGGTAATTTTTATTACCAATCAGGACAACAAGTTTATAACAGAACAGTATGCTGAAATCCCAATTTGATTTCAGTATGAACTTTGTCTCCCATGTAGGTGAAAGCTTTATTTAAAATTCAATATCTGTTGAGAGCATCTGGGAATATTTCCATATCTCCATATGTAAATATGGAGTTGTGGTACAATGCATAGATATTACATATCACCCTCGAATCTATCCTGATCCAACATTTTCTTTCTCATAATGCCCAACCAGATATCTATCTCTGGGATGCTGGTGGGCAGAAGGTTGCTAATGGACACCATGGGTTGTTCAATATTTGGAGGCATAATTTCATCATAAGGTTGAATGTCCATGATGCTGCATTATATATCAGAACTTTGGGACCTGATTGTGGATGAAGAATTGTGGTTGTACTGTGCAGGGTACAATTGAGAAACTGGAAAAAATGTATTATTCCAAATGTTAAGGAATGGGTTTTGGAAATGTATAACTTATACACCCTGGAAAAGACAATATTTCACATCAATGAAAAAATGAAGTAATATGTTCTTATTTGTCACAGGTTTGTATTTTTTAGTAATCTATTGTATCTGATACTACTACAGCCATGTTGGCGAACCTCTGCCACACGTGCCGGAAGTGGCACATAGAGCCATTTCCCTTGGCATGTGAGAGGTTGCCCAGAAGAACCCCACTGTGCATGCACCACCACCTGATAACTGATTGTCAGGTTTCTGGTGGCATGCGCACGGGGTAGAGTAGGGGTGTGCAGGAGACACATGCGCATGTGCAGATATGTAGCATGCAAGGAAGCAGTTGCACATGCATGTTTAGGGGATGGGAGGGCAGCACGCATTGTTTTCTGGGTGCTGGCACATGAGTGCACACGAGCACACGTGCAATTATCAGCATGGGAACTGAAAAAGGTTAGCCACCAGTGTACTACAGTATCACATGATATTTTTTAGTAAACCAGTCGCTATTTATATTTTTGATGAATAAAGTGGGTTTTCCCCTCTTTTTTATTATTTTTAACTTTAAGGGTTAATAACTTTGTTATTGCAGAATATCTTATTATATTTTGCCCATATTTTATCATTTTCTAAAATAAAGGATGTATGTTAAAAAAAATGAGTCTCCAGATTAATAATCTTGCTCTGTTTGAATTTATCCGATCCTCTTTTAAAGTTTTATCAAGTTAATAGTAATCACTACATCATGATTTATTGAGGAATTCAATAGATGATTAAATCACAAATCAATCCCTTTGCCATTAATCAATAGGCATAATTAATAGGTCTACTATTAAAATTATGATTGTGAATATTGGTCTCACTCCCTAAGGTTGTTCTCTCCTTTCCTCTCTATTGTTTAGCATTTCAGGAGTAAAGCTGTTGATTGTTGCTTTTCACTAGTGGTGTTGTATTTTATGGCAGAATGGACACAATTGTCATGATCAGTCAGGAGATTTCTGATTCAGAACAGAAGATTTGAAACAGAATAGTTATCTTGAGAACCTGCTTGTAGTGAGTGCACAGCTTTCTACTTTACTGTGAGCAAGATGTATTATTCCCAACTGTACAAGATTTGAACTGGCTGCTTATTTGCCTCCAGGTTCAGTTTGAAGAACTGACATGAACTTTTAAAACTTTAAACAATTTGTAGCCAGATTACCTCAGGTGCCATTTACTCCTAAATGTGCCTACAGGGCCGTCAAATTGGTACTAAGAGTTTCTTCCAGATGCTGGGCTTCTGCAAATTTGGGTGGGTGAGCACCAATAAGAGATCTTCTCAATGTTCATATTGAGATTCTTAAATTTGAAGCTGTTCTGTTTTGAGGAGAATTGAAAGTGCCATTATTTTAGCAAGCCTTTGGATTTTAAGTATATCCCATTTGCTTCAGATGGTTTTCTAAGATATTTTGGATGGGGGTGGGGATTTTACCTGATGGCCTTAGCACTTGTTGAAGACATTGTGATGCCTAACTTGATAAGGAGATGCTGCCTTCATTTTACATACCAAAGCTGAACTGGCAATTAATTCTTTTTCAGTTTAGGTTTGTTTTTGAGGTCTGATAAATGAGGCTAACTGGTGCCATCCTTGAAAGCAGGAAGCTACCCAGAGGGCACAGAACAGCAACATGCTCTCCTATACTTGGTTGACACTTCAAGTATTTCATTTCAACTTCTTCTACATTTTTATATCACAAGCATTTCTGTTTTAGTATTTTACTAAGTGAAATTCTCTGTCCAAGGTCCTGAGAAGAGGTCATCTTGAACTTCATGATATTTTCTCCTGAGCAGACACATTTCTATACGATTCCACTATTACTCTTGGACATCTACATTTCTACATTACATCTCATACATTTCTACAGACAAGAAAGCATGTTAATAATAAAAATATTCATAAAGGTATACGAGGCAGCTGTTTGTAATATAATTGGAAGGGCATCTGTTTCATCTATTTTAATGTTTTAAGGAGAAAACCATTGCCTACACTTTTGGAGGTGGTGCACAGAAGCAGCTGACTGGTTAAAATGGTATTTCTTGCATTTCTGGAGACTTACTGGAGAATCATCTAATCTCCATCTGCTGCACAGATAAAGTTATAAAGAAGAAAGTATAAGTAACTAACATTAAAAATAAAAATAATGAAGTAGTTTCCTTCTCAATTATTGTTCACTGAGTCTGTGAAAATACTCATACTAAATGTGGTTAGAATTCAAATGAGAGATATCCAAGACATCCTAGCTGTATGTATCCATACTTCCATATTATTTTCCTATTATTATTATTATTATTATTATTATTATTATTATTATTAAATACATTTAATAAATAAATAATATTCTTAACTTTATCTGGAGATACCAAGGACAAAATCTAGAAATTTCTGTAGGCAAAACAGTGCCATATTACTAAGCTATTCCCCATCACCATAGACATACAAGTCTAGTATAATACTATATTTATGGTTGCTTTTATTCTCTATTTTTTCCATTTTATTCTCCATCCCTTTGGGTTTGTTTTAGTTAAAAGTCAGTCTATACATTTTTAAAAGTGAGCAAATGAATAAAATAAATAAGGATCAAGCTAACATTAGCAACAATTCCTCAACTATTAGCTTTTTTATTGTAATAGCAATAACTGAAGGATGCTTCTTGAATTTACTGCCTTAGGAACCAAAATATTTTGGACCATGTCCAGCCTAAATGCCAAACATATCACTGATAAGACTAGCTCAGCACAAAATTTTAGGAATCAATGAAAGTTCAGAACAGAATGAAAATGAGTCTAAAACGAATATCATGCACTGTGTTTATATAGTCCTCACTCATTTAAACTATAGAGGAGTTTGTTACTGGTAATCTATTTGGCTTTAGAAACAGTATAAGTTATGCAAGAACAGAGCACACAGTATAGTATTCTCACCATGTTTTGAAGTGAATCTCAACTCTTTCTTCCTATTAAAAATCTGGGATTTCTGAGTATAATCTGAACTGCAAAAATCTGACATCAGACAGCATAAACATTACAGAAAATGTTAAATATATTTTTGTAGCCCAGATATTGCAATTCTACAATATTCTCTCTCCTCTCTACTATCATACAAATACTGCAAAAATCCAGACCACCTCTAGATGGCAACTAGCTATCCTCTGTAAGCTATCCACAACTAGCTATCCACAACTAGCTATCCTCTGTAACTTTTTTTCTGACATATAGTGGTTATTTGAATTCTTGCTACCCAGGTATGGTGGCCAAACTCTTCTCACATAGACAAACTGTTCAGCCTGAGGGAAGCTCAATGCTTTCTCTTTCTGAGGTCTGAGAACTCTCTGAAAATGTTCAATGATTATTCCTAGAAAATGGATTAGGCCAGAACCTTTCCCACATTTTTCTTTGTCTGCTGAACAAAGCCCATTGGATTGGAAATGTAATAAGCTACAGCAGCATTTCTCAGCCTTGGGAACTTTTAGATGGGTGAATTTCAGCTGTCAGAATCCCCCAGCCAGCATGATTTAGAATCCATAAAATGCAAGAAAATGATTTCCCAGAATGTCTACTTCCTCTGACAGTGGCAGACAATTAGATAACAATAAGGCTTGAGTATGGCTTGAGTACATCATCATCATCATCATCATCATCATCATCATTATTATTACTGTGTTTCTCCAACAATACGACCCCACCCAATAGGAAGACCCAGCATGTTTTCTAGGTATAAAATAAATTAAGCCCCTCCCCCCAAATTTAGGCCTAGTTTAAAACATGCAAAAGAAGCATAGAAACAGATACCCTTAACTTGATTGTGGCTCAGGGAAAGGGGTGGGATTTTCAATGAGAGTTGGAGGCTGGTTCTCTGCTGTCTCTCAAAGCTCTATTGGATAAAAGCAGGGGTGGGATTCAATTTTTTTAACAACCGGTTTGATGGGTCTGGCTTACTTGGTGGGCATGAATTGGTGGTCATGTGACTGGGTGGACATGGCTTGGTGGTCATGTTATTGGCTGGGCATAGCCAACTCAATATCACTCACATTGAGGAATGCATCTCCTCACCTGGCCTTTCATGACTGTGGGGATGCTGCATCAGTCATAAGTGTGAAAAATGGTCGTGTCACTTTTTTCAGTACCATTGTAACTTTGAATGGTCACTCCACACAAGCAAAGTACCAGCAAAGGAGAGGAAAAAAACTCCAGAGATGTCCTGAGACGGGAAGTCTCGTCGTGCCAAGAATGTAATAAGGGTTAACAGAAAGGCAGTTTCTGTAAGCAACACCAGAATGTTTCCTTCTTGCCTTCCTTACAGGATTAGGCCAGTAATTTCTTCTAACAACCAGTTATCCGAACTGCTTAGAATGTTAACAACAGGTTCTCGCGAATAGGTGTGAACCTGTAGAATCCCACCCCTGGATAAAAGTGCTTTATGGACAATATCTAAAGAAAAAGGAGAGCCATGCCCTAAAAAAAGATGGAACCAAATTAACCACGTGGCCCACAATCAGAGTTCTTAGAGGTTGCTTTTCATCTGCAGTATGACTTCAAAGGTCAGGGAATTCCTCTGTTATTCATCACTTTGATCAACAGAGATGGATGGGTTACAGGTGCAACAGGCATAAATGAACTGAAATTCCTTAAGCAGCCCTGAACTGTGGCCCTGGATTATACTTTTATGAAGCTTTTAAATGGATTTTTTTAAAAAATATTTGAGACGGAGCAAGAACTGCAGAAAGAAAAAGAAGTCTTTGTAGCACCATCTCATTTATCAATGCCCTCAACTCCACTGCTCATATTAAGTAACTGGAAAGAGGGGGAGAAGTGAACTATGACATTTCACCATCTGGGAAGTGGGAACGCATGAACAAACCACACCTGAGCAGTGCTTGCTATCTGCATCTTTTAATATAAAAAAAAATCTCAATGGATAAATAAAGGCTTCATGCATTTTGCATTCATTCCTTGATCTTAAACTACCAATTTTCACTTCTAGTTTCTCTAAAAGTATTAAAATGCTGGCAGGCCAAGTAGGAATAGTTCTTCAGCTATGAAGTGTTTTTTTCACAAGGTTATGCTGTGGATCCTTCAAATAACAATACAATATTCAAGAACAGAATTGCTCCAAAGGTAAATTTCCCAGCACTTTAGGACTTATTGTTAGGCAATCTTACTGAAAAATTGAGGAATGATGAATGGTGAATTGAGCTAGTTATTTCCATTATTGAAGAATCAAGAATGGAATTTGTTTCTTTGCACAAATCATTTCAGTTTTGAGGAAAGAGGTCTAGCATGACTTGGGAATATGTCCGGATGTATGCTTCTCTAAATATACTCATGGGTCATGTTGAAGCTAGTCTACTTATAATAGCAACATCAATATCTCTTAATAACAGAGAAGTTGAGCAGGAAAAGTGAGAGTCTCTGAAACTACTATTATTCCTCCCAGCAAGATTTCAAGAAGTTATAAGAATTCTCATTTAGTAAATTTCCGCTACCGATAATGTACAGTGCCTTTGAACAGGGGACTCCAACCTTCGCAACTTTACGACTTGTGGACTTCAATTCCAAGAATTCCTCAGCCAGGTTTGCTGAGGTGGGAGTTGAAGTCCAAAAGCCGTAAAGTCGTCAAGGTTGGAGACCCCTGCCCTGGAAAGGGAGAAGGTTGATTTCACAATCTATGCCCCAATTAGAAAGCCAATCTGTCTGGTGAACTTTGGGCCTAAATTTCAGAGTTGATTTCAAAATCAGAACAGTTATGAATGGTTTTAACAGATAATCTAACTGCCAATTCCAAACCTTCTGTTGTTGCAATCTGATATCACACGAAGGTAGGCCTTGAAGAGTGGAAATTTAAGGAGCCCAAGAAGAAGATCCAGGAGAGTATTGTGAGATTATTCATCTTCATCCACTGCGGTGAGCCAGTTCAGATTTACATGATTGTAAGATATTATTTTCTTCTTGAAGCTTTGTTAGCTGAATCATCTTCAGCATTGACAAGTTCTCCCACTCACACAAGAAGCGACACTTTCCTTCTACCTTCCCCAGTAAAATGAGAGTTGACTTTTTTCATGTAACATAGCATATGTCACACATAAAACTAATGATGCTATAACAGAAGAGACAGCTCATAGAAATGGATGCATCCTCCTGAAATAATTAACTTGATGTAGACCATCCTCCAAAGAGCTAGTTTAGTGTATTGGTTAAGGCTAAAAACCAGGAAACCATGAGTTTTAATCCTGCCTTAGACACAAAGCCAGCTGGTGACCTAGAGCCAGTCACTCTCTCTCAGCCCCAGGAAGGAGGTAATAGCAAACCACTTTCATGACTGTGGGGATAATGCAACAGTTATAAGTGTGAAAAATGGTCATGTCACTTTTTTTCAGTACCATTGTAACTTTGAATGGTCACTTCACACAAGCAAAGTAACAGCAAAGGAGGGAAAAAAACTCCAAAGAAGTTCCTGAGACAGGAAGTCTAGTTCTGCCAAGAATGTAATAAGGGTTAACAGAGAGGCAGTTTCTCTAAGCAACACCAGAATGTTTCCTTCCTGCCTTCCTTACAGGATTAGGCCAGTAATTTCTTCTAACAACTGGTTCTCCAAACTGCTTAGAATGTTAACAACCAGTTCTAGCGAATAGGTGCAAACTGGTAGAATCCCCCCCCTGGTTGCAGGCATGTGTGCCCATATGCACACATACACTTTTGGCACGCAACAATGAAAAGTTTACTCATCACTGATCTATCAGATTCAAACCACAGTAAGCGAAAGCTGAGATGGTGTTTAGATGTTTTTTTTTTTTTAACCTCCCAAGGATGTATGGCAGAATGAGTGATGGAGGTAAGGAAAAAATAAAAATCTGCAGATTGATAAAAGTTGTGAGACATTTTGCAAACAGTAAAATGCTGCATAGTAGATCAATATAATTGGTTAAAATTCAATTCTGTATGGGGTTATCGATCACATCAGATTTGAAGTATGTTTTTCTGTCCAACGTTGTGTACTTTTAGTCAAAAATGAAGTCAAATATTTAAGCAACTTAAAAAGCAAATGCACAAACTGGAAAAAACAAACTTGTAATGAAAGTGGATGCAGCTTGTTTCGCTGGAAAGAACATTATTTATTTTATGAAAAACGTAGAAAGAAGCTCTTCCTAAACTCTTTCAGTTTGCTATTTGAACATTAAAAAAAAACAAAACCCATGAAGCTGTGAAAGCTTAAAAGGTCTTTGCAAACAACCTGCCAACAACAAGAGCAGAAGATCAGGAAGAAACTGACATTTGTAGAGCATTTATTGGCTATTCTGCCAACAGAAATATTGCTGCTCTGGTGAAAGAAGCCTGAGATTCCTGGGAGAAGGATCAAGTTTCCCAGGGAACAACAAGGCCATATGCGCAGTATAGATTCAGACCACTGGAAGATCAGAAACCGAATGAAGGGATTAAAGTGAAGTTAATTAAAAAGTTATACGCTTCAAATAAAAGCAGAATTGCTTCATCTCACTAAATTGTAATCACAATTATATCATGGGACAAAGCAAAAGGCACAAACGGGAAACATTTGCATGCATATACTGTTAAAAAAGAAAGTGTGCCATTAGAACAATGGGAAATATATTAGGAAAAGTTATGCTACAGTACTGCAGATGTGTTAATTATCAAAGTTTGGGGGTTAAAGCTTAGGAACATGTTTACTGTATTTATGCTTCATATGGTGAAGGTTACTATAAAGGAGGCAGGGATTACTATCAAGGGACATCTTGTGACCTTGATGGAAAATATTGTATAAAACCCACCAAAGGACATTGATGGAGTGCATGCATTGGTGGACTGCTGGATGGTCAGAGAGGTATGGGCAAGCCCCTAGCTGTGATCTCTGACTGGGGCCACCCACCCTTGTTGTATGCTTTCCCTAAATAACTAGCTCCCCCCCCCCCAGGCTGTCCAGATGAGTTCCATGCCACCCTGCTGTACTCACCGGAGCTGTCTGAGTTGATTAGCTGCCTGCTTGAAGCTGCATTTCAGCCCCAAAGTGGCACGAGCGAGCAAAGCAAGCGCGTACGTGCGACCAGTGAGCCCCTTGTTAGTGAAAATGCAGCCCACCTCTGAGTACATGGGATTTGAGGGAGACCTCATGGTGTCACTTTTTCTGTGGAATAAAGTTGCTATTTGCAATCTCTTCCTTGGGTATGGCCACATTGGGCACCCAACCCCGTATTTGGCAATTTTTGGCAACCTCTGCCTACATCTGCCATAGTGGTTGCTTCATAGCTGCATGACTGAAAAAACTAGCATGCACTGACGTATTCACCAGAATCAGATCATTTGGACAATGCCTGGTGATTC
The DNA here is from genome assembly GCA_015471245.1 of Laticauda colubrina. NCBI lineage: Eukaryota > Metazoa > Chordata > Lepidosauria > Squamata > Elapidae > Laticauda > Laticauda colubrina. The sequence goes on along the minus strand of BLBF01000005.1, from coordinate 55,759,308 downwards.
AAAAGTGTGGTGGTTTCCCCAGATGCTTCCCCAAACTCCTCTCCAGATGCCATTTTGGATGAGGAAGAGCCAGCTCCAGGCACATTGGAGGGAATGTGGAGGAATGTCTGGAGAGTGCCAGAGACTCTGAGTCAGGAGTGGTGAGGCCAAGCACAGTAGAGCGATCACAGGAGGAGCGACCAGATGAACGGCTGGCTAAGCTGGGGATGGGAGAGGCACAGCTGCAGTTGTGAAGCTGGGGATGGGAGAGGCACAACTGCAGAACTTAAGAGGCTTCAGCAGGAGATGGCATGCAGCTGCAGCTGGCCAGCAGAGATGAGAAAGAACTACTTCCTTCTCCTGATCCAAGAGCATATAGAGCTGAGAGGAGGTGGGCAAAATGAAGGTTAACTAGGCGACTTGCAAGATGGCAGCCTCGCTCTTCTTGATGGGCTGCACCGGAGAGCAACTATTTAGCTCAGCGAGCGGAGTGAAATGATGCTAGGAACAATATGTCCATTTTCTTGCCTTGCATCTATGCCTCTTGCCTTGAACCTTGTTTCCTGGCTTGGACTGTGTACCTTGGACCCTGGCTTGTTCCTTGACCCCTGGACTTGCATCATGGATTTTGCCTGTGGCTCTCAGAGCTGTTTTTGCTTCATAGACTTTCCTTAGCCTTTCCTCTGCTTTGTGGACTTGTCCTGCCATGTTGGGTTTGTTCCTGAGCTGAAGTGTGAATTCCTTGGGAGGAGTTGAATGGTTTCTGGCATAGGGATTTCTAGGGAAGTCTATTCAGGGCTTGGAAAGCTTCAAATAAGACCTTTAATCCACCTGTGATGTATGCATGTTTGAGTGGGTCAGGACAAAAGGTGTGATACCCATTGGGTAATATTATTAAGTAACCAAGGGTGCATGTCTGGATTCTGCAAAATAAATATTACCTCCTTTGGGTTAAAAATTGTGGGTCAAAGTCCCACAGGTGGATTTCAGTTCCAGGTGGTGGGAGACTGTGAATTCAAGTTCCCACCTCAATCAGGATAGAGGTGGAAGGTACCTTGGAGATCTTCTAGTCCAACTCTCTGCTTAGGCAGAAGACCCTATACCCTTTCAGATGGGTGGCTGACCAGTCTTTCTTAAAAAGCTCCAGTGATGAAACACCTACTTCAGATAGGGTTAAAGTCTAGGTCCTATTCAGCATTCATTTAAGACTATTCCTGTAAATGGATGGAGTTCCATCCTGAGCATAAGGCTTTCATCGATGTGAAAAACATGTGCCAGAACAGACAGGCTAACATAGTGACAGATAACCCATAACTTACAGTGAGGTCTGGCTGAAAAGTGAATGAATCGTCCTTGTGCTTTCTTCCCCACTTCTCACCAGACTATTTACTGAATTGGCCTCTGCTTCTACGAGTCCATTCAGGCAATGATTGAAGGATTCTGAAATGCAAAGGGGTTCAATAAGACACTTGAACCCTGACAGGTTGCAAGTGAATGGGTGAATGACCATTAGCTTATCTCCTGATTTATGTTTTGATTATAAAAACATAAGCTCATGTGCGGCCCACATTTCACTACTGATCAAGGCTGTATGTATCATAACATATCTATGTGCCTTGGTAGGCTACAATTAGGCTGCTAATCTGTAACACATAGTCATATGGGAAGAGGTCAGAGCAGAAGCATTTATCAACCCCTTTTCCTTCTCTGCTTTGATAATTATTTTCATCTGGCTTGTTCAGAAAAAGTTGGGGAACATGATGTGATAGGATTTTGCCTTTGTGTGTCAAAAACTCAAAAAATATGATCTTCCTTAAATATTTTAGAATTTGATTTCATGGTGCCTTATATTGTGAATATCACAGTTCTAAGTCAAGTTGCAGACACAGAAGGCACATTCAATCAAAAAAATTGGCAGACAGACCAAAAATTAATAATAAAGTCAACCTATTAGGAAATCTAAACATAGTCTGGAATATATAAGTATGACTCTATTTTCTTTAGGCATCTTCTACCTGGACATATATGTAATGTTAGAAGACAACTTGGATATGTAACTAGCAATTTAATATAATTAAAAATGAGAAGGGAATGAAAGAAAAAGCAACAGAAAGAGGAATCATGGAGATTAAAACCATATTCATGTCTCTATAGCATTTAGTATTTGCATTGTGAATTTCAGGCAATAATAGCAATGTGTAACATATACTAGCACAGAAAGAAAAGGAAAGAAGGAAGGAAATTATAAAGGAAAAAAAATCTACAAACAAAAATGTACAAATTGTATATTCACAAATACCTATACCTATAAAAATTCTTCATAGGTTTTTGAGCAACTAGTGATATATTTCATTATAATCATCCATCCCTAATATATGTTGGTAAGTGATTTGTTTATACAGTCCTATGTTGCTAATAACATCAGCTCTCCAGATCATTGGGTAGCAGGACCATATGTTTATCATTGCAGTGCTGAAGAGCTCTTACATGGAGCTCTTTTTTTGGGGGGGGGGGGTGTCTAGATGTCAATACTGTTTAAAACAGTCTTGGGAATTACAGATTTGTCCTAACAACAAACCACAAAGAAGGTGTGCTAAAAGCTAGCCTTGAAGTTGCAAGTGTGAAAAATATAACACAACCTCTTGCACACAAGATAAAGTTAAAGAGAAACTCAAAGCATAACCTTCTGGGCTTATACCTCATTCACTTGATAAACACTGAACGTGCATCAAGAATAAGTAAACAGATGGTTCCCCTGATTTCAGAAGCATAGTATAAGAGGCAAGAAATTTATCCTCTGAAGAAAATGACCTTCAGTGGTGGTGGTAAGAGTTTAGTTGAAGCACAGAAATTTCAAGAGAAGATGTTATTCCTTTGCTGATTAGCAGCATGATTCATTGCCAGGTTCTGATATTTCATTGGCAATCGGGACAACAGCAAGCCTCCAAATATATCTTTCTTTGATACATCAAGAGATTGAATACCTAACTGAGAAAAAAAAAAACAGGGACTGCCTTCATTTCTCACATACAATCAAGTGAAATGAACATTAAATATTAAATCTTAGATCAAGAAGTCCTATTTTGGGTGGTTTATACAAGATTATTCTAGCCTATAACTGTTGCTGGATGTACTTTCAGTACTTTCATTAATTCTTATTAAGGTTGGGCCTCATTTAAGTTTTTGGGTTTTTTTGACTGGATCTAGTTGTGCCAAAACCAAGATAAAAGTGTACTAAGTTTCAAAGCTGAATGATCCCAAACAAAGCAAAAAATGGGTATTATAAAGTGGTATTACTCAAACCCAATCAACACAAATGATAGTTTTTCTCAAACTGAAAGCAACAAAACAAAAATAAACAGAACTATTCATGTTTTTTGGAAGTTACTATTATTTAATTAATTCTCAGATAGCTCAAATGTGACGATATAAATGGTGATGAAAACATGGTGGCCTGTGTAAGCCTAATAAATTGTTCCATGGATTATAGCCTGGTCCATAAGATTCATTAAATATTATTTAGATAGTCTCATATATTTTAGATAGAGGGGAAAAAACAGAATTCCATTTTTAAAAGTGGAAAATGGAACCTCCATGGAGATTCTCAGTTATCCTGGTCATGGTTGTCCCAAAGGTACTTTTTAAAGAGGCAACTGAACTTCTTGGGTGTTTTTTTTAAAAAAACACTTTGCTTCTCATCCAGACATTTCACTTCTCATTAGAGCTGAAGAAGCTTTTTGTATGAGAAGCAAATCATCTTCAAAGAAAGCCCAGTTGCCTCTTGAAAAAGGACTTTTGGAAAATGGTACGAATGGAATTATTAAGAGAGCAAGGAAAGCACGCAATGGAATTCAGGGATTTTTTTTTTCATTCATTCTGCAATTATTTTTTTAAATGAAATTATTTTTTACTCCTGCATTCATCCTTCTTTACTTAGAACCCCTTCATTTTCCCTTTTCCTTGCTGAATTTTAGTCCAGTATCTCAGTTTCAACAGAGGCCAATCAGATGCTTCTGGAAGTGAAACTTGAATAAATCTATTTATACAATTTACTGAATGTAACCAAATGATAATTGAGGCAAGAGAAGTTTGTCCACATATCAAGATGTCATACCACTTTGTCAAGATTTATTTTATGTGAGCAAATATCAAAGTAGAACTCACCATTTATATTGATATGCAACAAATTATCATTTATTACTAGCTGGAAGCAAGAGTTTTAAATCTCCAGCTCATAAACAAGTGAAGGATTAAAATAGAAAGGGAATACATGAGTTTCAAACTTGATTTCTGATAAGCAAGCTAGGAGTAGAACAAAAGTAATGAAGAACAAAACTAAATTACTACAGGTCTTTGCAAGAGCAAGTGTCAGTTCAAATCTGTTTTGTAGAATGTCATGCCTGCAACTGGAGTAGCTCATGGCATATAAATTATGAGAGTGTTTGATATTCCACTTGTCAGTTTTTGAAACAGAGCCCAAATAAAAGAACTTGGGGGTTGATTAGGACTGTTTTGGAAATACTTAAATATACACAATATCTTCCTTAATTAATTCACAGGATCTTTGTTGTAAGTGATTAGTACAGGACTGTTAGCACTGTTTCTTGAGCCCTTGTTCAGTGGACAGATTGATATGTGGCTTGTTGCACTTCCATAATATGTAAATAAGTTAATGTCACCCTCTTAATAGCTATCAGTCAATCTTCATTAAGTTATTGAAGCCTTTGTAATTAGGTCTATGACTGAACCCACTGCACTTGTAATTGAGGAAATTTCAGGATAGGCTTAAACATTTAAGCAAGATCAAGTTTCAGGACATTACCATGATATTTACTTGACAGAAGAACCCTGCTATCTTTGTATTAATTATCTTCACTGTCTCATTACTAAGGATAATTGAAGATGAACTATGCCTTCACTATTATCCAGAGAAAGGATGAGGTAAAATACGAAAGCAGAAGCAATTCTAGCAATTCTATCAACCAATAATGACTGTTCACTGCCATGGACTGGCTTCTGGGCTTCATTTTCAGGGACTTTTCAGAATAAAAAGGTTCAGTAATGTAGGCATAGCAAATGTTTCATATAAAAATAGACTTGGTACAGTAGTGTAGCTGAATGGAAGAAAAAAAAGAACCAGTCTTGCATGATTAAAAGCTTACCACATTTACAGTGCAATTCAGCACATGCTCAGAAATAGATAACATTTTCTAGTTTGATGGATAAAACATTCTTCTTGGACTTGGTGCTCTACAGATATATTTAATTCTCATTATTTCCAGTCCGAAATCCAATATATCTGTAGACCACTCAATTGGGTGAGGCTGGCATATGCCAAGAATTGTAGCCTTAATAATTCCAAATTGATATATTATTTTTGTATGTAGATGTACAAGTTATGACCTAATAACTCCATACATGCATGCACGCGCACACACACACTAGCCCTTGAACTCCTATGACTGTGCCACTGAATTTTATCTGTATAATAGTAAAAAAAAATCAGTTCAATACTTTCATGCCATTTTGAGAAGGAATTGTATGAAACTGTATTGTAAGGAAAACATCTTTGCAGGAAGCAAAGTAAAAATGTCAACTCTCTACAGAGCCTTTAAAATGTGTGTGACTCATCTCCACTAATGCTTGCTGTGTCCCTTCCCTCCTCAAATGTTAAATACAATTCCTGGACACCAAAGGACTGCTGTGTAACATGAGCTTTTCTCCTCTATTCAATGAACTTCAAAACCATGCAAAATAAAAGCCACATAAGACATCACAACATATGATGTGTTCCTTACATTAGTTACCTGCTACGATTCAGCCAATTAAATTAAGCCAATATTATCACAGACATCATTTCTTTAATGATTAGTGACAGGTTATTGTCCTTGGGAGAATAAAAACAAGAAAGTATCTTTATTTCTCAGAGAGATTTAGTGTCTTTATTTCAGCACCAGGGACAGCTGCTCTCTCCTTTTGATTTGTGGTTGTTAATTATGTATGATAAATAAGATGGCCAGACCACAATAAACCAAAAACAGCAACTTTCCTAGCTTTTTAAAGTCAAGGTATGTAGCCAAGTTATTTTATACTTGAAGGAACGTTTCAAAAACATGTTCCATTGGGAATAAAAGGATAATCATAATTTAACTGTAAATAAAAGTATTGATTTTTCGTAACATCCAGTATCAGTTACCCATAGCTGTTACTTTATCATTTTAATGGTACATGTCAGTCATATGCTTGGTTCTATTCACATAACCTATTCACATGAATCATGAGGATAAGTAATCATGTCATGAAAACTCCAAAAACTGCTTAATTGACTCAGCTGATTAATTCAGGGTTAGATTTAGCTCCAAACTGATTCTGTCTTGTTTCCATCTAAACCAACTTCCCCAATCCACATCAGTTAACTATCCTATCATGCAAACTGCTTGCCTGATAATTAGATGTCTTCTTTGACATTCATGGTTGTTGAGAGACTGAAAAAAGGAATAGAGACAAGTTGTTATAAGAACAGTGCTGCTAAATTTGTGATGCCACGCCCACCAGACAAGTTACTACTCCTGAAGGGAAGTAAAGCCCTCCTTTGAAATGGTTGGAAAAACTAAGAACATGGTCACCAATCAATTGACTCAATCTTTATTTCAGATTATGAGCTCCTAGTGCATGACCTTAAGTATTATTTGAATGTTGCTTCATGTGGTTTGTTACCTGTATGCTTTATTCAGCTGCTTCCAATATTAAAAGAGTGGGAAAGCAAATAAATGCTTGAGGAAGCAAGGTACAGCCACTTACATAGAAAAAAAAATCATGGGACCCAAATCAGTTGATTGAAAATAAAATTCTTTGCAAACTCATAGAATGGTTTAGCTATGATTGCATTAAACTGTACTATCTCCAAATAATAATGGATGGCTCTGGTCTCAAAATCAACCATCTCTGGTTAATATTAAATTAAATGCACAAAAAATGCACTGTTGCAATTAATTTATGCTTGGGCTGAGTTACACATGCCCTAGTTGCCTCACATGGATTGCTGCAAGTTATATTATGCTTAATTTGAACATGGTCTGGAAACTACAACTGGTACAAGCTGAATGAAATCACATACAGGGAGGGATAGGGGATGTGCAAATTTTAATTCAGGTTACACTTTAGATGCATTAGCTACATCCAAGGGCACAACCACAGATTACTTCCAAATTACTTTGCACACCCAAATTACTTCCAATGTTTTGGAAAACAAGTAATACACAGATGGATTATTAAAAAGAAAAGCTCAGATTAAACATAGTTCATTCAAAAATATATATTATTCTGCCAGGTTTCAAACCATCAGTTTTCTATTACAATCATGTGTTATCACAATTGTTATATTTATAGCATTCTTGACTAAAATAGTTGTAGAAAATAGTACAGACCCCAATCACCATTTATTTACTCAGTAAAAGAAGCACCCCTTCCTCTGGAGAGTGAGCTCTGGTGGTAGCCTATCATGGATTAAAGCTCACCATCCAAGCCACAGAGGAACACTCAAGCAATTTAGGGGAATAAGCACTTTAAAAGTGCAGCAGGGAAACCTATCCAGACATCCTGTTTGCAATTGGAGCAGTTGAGTAGGAAGTGACATTTTTCCATTCTTGTCTCCCAAAAATGATTGCTGGCATATTTTGGCAATAGAGCAGCCAAACTTAAGCCCATGTCACACTGCACCAACGGATGGAAAGAGGCTGTAAAACGGAGAAAAACACTTGCCATCCGTTGGTGAACGCGATGCATCCGTTCTGTACTCACTGCGTCCGTTTTTCTTCCTCTCTATCCGTCCAGCATCCGTTGACTGTTCAAAACTTTTTGAGCGGAAAATGTATCCAACGTGTCCGTTCTGCATCCACTACGCATACGTGGAATATCCGTTCTGCACCCGTCGTCATCCGTTACACGTCTGCTACATCCGCTAGGTATCCGCTGCACATCTGCGCAACTTGCATCCGCTCCAGCGGAAAACAGACACAGGGAGGAAGCGAAACGGACGCGGAACGGATGCGCAGCGTTAGTAGCACGGACGGAGAAAGGATGAAAGCAGATGCAGCTCGCAAAGAAAGCATTTAAAACGGAAAAAACGTTCGCAGAGGGGACCTATCTCGGATATTAAGGATGTCTAGAGGATGCCTAGAGGATGCAGAAGGACACCTAGTGGAAAACCTATATTGCCTATAAAAGGGGGGAGCAACTCACCTGGATCTCACTTTCAGACCAGCAGCCCTGCTGTGCTTTCTATTATGCCTTCATCTGGCTCTTGCTCTTCCACAGCATCCAGTCATCTCCACCATGGATCACCACACACTCCTTTTGGTAGACACCATCGTTCTGCAACAGTGCGAAGCCATCTACAGGCTCTTTCAACTGTTCTACGAGAAGAAAAGGAGGCGGCCAAGAAGCGTCTGGGTCCGAAGATGGATCGGGAGAAGAGCAGACTACAGACTGTACAACAAGCTGATGGTGGAGCTCAGGAACGAAGACCCTCGTGCATTCCAGAACTTCATGAGGATGCCTCCAGCCATGTTTGACGAAGTTGTGGAGCGGCTGAGACCCAGGTTGATCAAGGCAAACACCAACTTCCAGCCCAGCCTGGAACCTGGGCTCAAGGTGGCACTGACTCTGCACCACCTGGCCTCAGGGACCACCAACAGGAGCATGCAGTACGGCTGGAGGGTGCCACACAACACCATCAGCATTGTGGTCAGAGAAGTGGTGTAGGCCATCATCGAAGAATACCTGGAGGCAACGGGTCAGCTTCAGATGCCCAGGTATACAACGCCAGTCACCTCAAGGAGGAGCTGGAACGCAACCTCATCATGGGCTTCCCAGATCCAGACTCCCTGCCCAACGACACGCAAGATGTGCCCTACTTCATCGTGGGGGATGATGCCTTCTCCCTCAGAACCTACCTCATGAAGCCCTACACTTCCAGACTTCTCACCCGTGAAGAGAGGATCTTCAACTACAGGCTGTCCAGGGCAAGGCGGGCGGTGGAGAACACCTTTGGCATCTTGGCCAACAGGTTCCAGGTACTTCTCACCACCATGCAGCATCGCCCAGAGACTGTGAGGAGGATCATGGAAGCTTGCTGCATCCTGAACAATCTCATGCGCACCCGCTACCCAGTCTTGCAGAACAGGCTCGTGGACCTCTAACAAGGCAATGGGGACATGGAGCCTGGGGAATGGAGGCAAGGGCAAAACCTGATAGACACTCAGGATGTGCAAGGCCCCAAGTGAGCTTCACGTGAAGGGAAGAAGCAGTGCAACCTCCTGAGACACTGGTGCAACTCCCCAGCTGGAGCAGTGGAGTGGCAAGACAGGATGATAGATGATTAATGGATGCTTCCTTCAGCCTGTCTCATCACACTGATGAGATTGGGCCATGTATGTTGGGTGGGCCTACAATGAACAGGGCATTTAATAAAGAGTTGTGTTTATGTTGACATGTGTGGATGAATCATTACATTACTATTGTTAATAAAGGGCCATAGGTGTGGCACCTGGGAGGGTGGACCATACAGTCCCACTATGCTTGCACTGGAGGTTTATCTATCCCACAGCTATTACCCATCCCAAAGGTATCCCTGCCCATCCCACAGGTATCCCTGCCCATCCCACAGCTATTACCCATTCCAAAGGTATCCCTGCCCATCCCACTGCTATCTTAACCCATCCCACAAGCATGCAAAGGCTAAACCATTTCTAAAAGTTTCCACCAAGACTTTATTGACAAAAATAAATGAAGCAAATGTGTGAAGCAAAGATAATCTTTATTAATAACAAGCTGTAAAAGAAAAATGACCCAAGTCAAGTGTCCAAAGCAAAAATAAAGTCAACAGGTAGCCACCCAGTCTCTGGCACTCTTCTCAGTCAATCTGAGGCATTCCCATTGTCTCAGGGATGAAGGGTCCAGGTGCTGTGGAGGTGGATGCTGCTGGAGTGCTGGTCTGAGGCGCCATTGGGGTGCCTGGCCCCGAGAGGACAACAGGGGACGGTGTGTTGAGGAAGCTCTCAGACAGCTGGCTCAGCCCCATGACGTTGAGAGCTCCTTCCTCCATGCCATGGGGTGTCAGCCCCAATACCGATGACAGATGTTCCGAGGCCAGGCTTGGCTGTGGGGTGGAGGAAGGAGCAGTGTAATGGGGCTGTCTGGTCTGCAGCTGGGTGAGGACTGGTGTCAGTGGCATCAGTGGTGTGGGTGGCATCTGTGGCGTGGCTGGCATCAGTGGCGTGGGTGGCATCGGTGGCATCAGTGGCACCAGTGGCAACGGTGGTGTCCGATGTACCTGAGCCTGGACTGGGAAGGGTTGCCTGTGCTGCTGGACCTCCTGGTAGCTGTAGCCTTGGTAGGTGAGGGCCTGTGGAAAGCCTTGGAAGGGCAGTGACATCACCTGGGGTGGAGGAGCAGGCCTGGACTGGGTGGGAGCAGGTTCAGGTCTGGAGGGTTGTGAAGAAGATCGGCGATCCTGTCCTTCACCACCTGGTACTGGGGTTCCAACATGTTCATGAGGGTCTGGTTGACATAGGTGAGGAAGGGCTTGCGGTCGGAGGTTGGGGCGTCGGTGTGGACCAGCTGAGAGAGGAGATCTACGCTGCTTCTGATGGTATCTCTTATCTCCAGCAGGACAATGTGGCTCTACTCCTCCTGTCCGGCTTTCTGCCTTTCTGTGGAGGTGGAGCTGGGGGTGGATGCGGGTTGGCCTGTGGTGGAAGTGGCGTCTCCTTTCTCCCACTGCGTCAGGGGGTCCTCCGCATGCCCCACGGGTATCACAGCTGTCGGGGGGTTCTCCACCATGGGATGCTCCACAGATACCTGCCTGGACACAGGAGCTGACTCTCTGCCAGAAGAGGACTGGCTCTCAGCAGGCTGCCTGAGAGAGAGGGTAGTGAGAGGGGCTGCTCCTCAGTGGTGGATCTCACCCTCCAGGAAGCTGCACCTGGCCATCACATAGGTCTCTCTGTCTGTCAGCTTAACCATGGCCTGGCCAGATTTCTTGAGGTGCAGCTTCCCGTACCAGGTGTGCATGTGCTTCCACCAGCTGAGGAGCACCTCTGAAGTGTAGCCCAGACTCTCCGCCTTCTCTCTCCAAGCAGCCTGCTTCCTTTTGGTGTCTCGATAGAGCCTGTGTCCCTTCCGCCAGAGATATTCATTCTCCCTGAGCCATTCAAGCACCTCCTCCTCATGTTCCTCTTCTATGGTGTATTGCCTCCTCTCCTGTTCACGCGTCTGCCTCTTCCTTCCTCTGGCAGGGCCATCTGGGCCCTCATCAGAGGGGCTTTGAGGTTGTAGGGGCTGCTCCTCCACACCACCACCACCAGCAGCAGCACCAGCACCAGCACCAGCAGGACCAGGACCAGGAGCACCAGCAGCACCAGCAGGACCAGGAGCAGGACCAGGAGCACCAGCAGGACCAGCAGGACCAGGAGCACCAGCAGCACCAGCAGGACCAGGAGCAGGACCAGGAGCACCAGCAGGACCAGGACCACGAGCACCAGCAGGACCACGAGCACCAGCAGGACCAGCAGGACAAGGAGCAGCGCCAGCAGAGTAAGCACCAGCAGAAGCACCACCGCCAGGAGCAGTGCCAGCAGAGTAAGCACCAGCAGAAGCACCACCGCCATAAGCAGCACCAGCAGAAGCACCACCGCCATAAGCAGCATCGGCAGAAGCACCACTGCCATAAGCAGCATCAGCAGAAGCACCACCTCCAGAAGCGGCATCAGCAGAAGCCCCAGAAGAGCGAGCCCAGGAAGCAGAAGCCCCAGCAGAAGCAGAGTGAGGGCCAGGGAGTGGGTGGGTGGCCCTGTCCCTCTTGCCAGGGCTGGCAGCAGATGGCTGAGGCTTCCTTTTCTTCCTCATGGTTGTGGGGTTGCTGGCTGGCTGGCTGGCTGGCAGGCTGGCAGGCTGGCAAGCTGTGTCTGGAAGCAGGTCTTTCCTCTGAATGGTGACCTGCTTCCAAGCTGCTTCCTTTTATATCCGCGGGGCTGATGCAATGCATCCTCCCCGCATGCGCAGTGAATGCTGTGCATCCGCTAGGCATCCGCTCTGCATCCACTCTGCATCCGCTGTATCCGTTCTGCGTCCGCTTTGCTCTGCTCTCCCGGAAGCCTTGCGGATGTGCCATCCGCTCTCATCCGCTTCCATCCGCTAGGCTTCCGTGGAGCATCCGCTTTCCATCTGCCCTATGTCCTCCCCCCGTCCGTTCCTTTCCGTTGTTGTCCGCTCTGCTTCTGCAAATTCGGGGCACTTTTGAGAGCGGATAACAACGGATGGAACATTTTCTCGTCCGCTGTGTCCTTTTTAAAACGTTTTGCATCCGTCGGCCAGTGTGACAGGGCCTTAAGTTTCCAGGCCCAATTCAAAGGCTCCCAAGCTTTACATTTCCAAGAGGCTTAGGAGCTTCTATTTGAAGAGCTGCCTTCATTCATTCAAAACTGGTTACCACTTAAGACCCATTTTAAGGCTTTTTTCTTTAACACTCTGAAACCGTGACATCTTTTTCTAGCTCCTTTGAGCTTTAATGCATGTTCAGGTATAAAAACTACTCTTTCGGTTCTGCCTACGAACCAAGTTTGAAATTAGTTTGTGCAGATACCAATTTCTCAAATTTTGCAAATGTGGTCGTTTCTTTCTTTCCTTTCTTCTTGGTTGTACCCTATTTAAAAATATCAAATAATTGAATTAGATTTCTTTGGGCTCCAGGCTGCTTCAAATGGATTTATTGCAGTTTTTTTCCCCTGTACTGAACTGTGTAATAATTCTTGATAAGTGGAGTTATATAAGCAATGGGGGGGGATAGATAGATACAATTGATGGGGGGGGGGATAGATGAAAATTATTGCTGGAGTTGGTGGAGGGACTGAGGTTGCCTTTGGAAATAATATAGCAAAGCATTTTGCAGCCTATTAAACCACTCCGAGGGAGGAAAGAGTTGCTGAAATGTCTGGCCAGCAGTCAAAGAATGTGCTGATATTTCTCCTTAGATGCCTTCTCTGTCACAGTGCCTCTCTTTTAGAGTAGCATCGCCCTGGGGATCCACATGGCCCCACACCTGTTGGCCTGTTATATGATGCTAAAGACCTGGTAGTTCTTTCAGACATTTAGGCTAGAGCAGGGGTCTCCAACCTTAGCAACTTTAAGACCTGTGGATTTCAATTCCCAGAATTCCTCAGCCAGCAAAGCTCCTGTTGGTTGTTATTTCATATTGATGGTAAAAAGGAATGATATCTCTAGATCCCTGACACGTGCTGTTTGATGCTTCAGAGAGTAAAACTAAAATTAATGGGATGAAACTGAAAAGCTGTAAATGTAGTTTAGACAGAATTAGACAATTCAGGATTTGCTGCAGCTACTGTCTCAGCAGACCAGCCAAAAACAGCCTATGATGATCATCTCATGCCATAGATGACCATGTCATCTCATGCTTGCTTGATGGCAAGAAAGAGCCTAGATTTCAAGCACCTTGCATTTTATTTCTCAGTTAGTTTCCTGATCTCTAATGCAATGTCCATCCTCCCTGTCACCGAGATTCAAGATCCAGTCCAATATCATCAAGATTCAAGATCCAGTCCCATTGCCTTCTTTATTGAAAATGATGATCACTTCAATATAAGCCAGCAGTGTGCAGCCGCCGCCAAAAAAGCTAACACAATTCTGGGTTGTATAAACCGAGACATGGAATCAAGCTCTTGTGAAGGATTAGTGCCGTTTTATAAAACCCTGGAAAGATCACACCAGGAATACTGCAACCAATTTTGGTCACCATACTACAAAAAAAGATGTTGAGACTTTGAAAAAAGTTCAGAGAAGAGCAACTAAGATGAACAGATGCCTAGAGACTAAAACATATGAAGAATGGCTGCAGGATTAGGGTTTGGATAGTCTAAAGAAAAGAAGGACTAAGGGGGGACATGATAGCAGTATTCCAATACTTGAGGAGCTGCCACAAAGAGAATGGGGGTGTCAAATTATTCTCCAAAGCACCAGAGGGCAGGACAAGAAACAATCAAAGAGAGAAGCAACCTGGAATTAAGGAGAAATTTCCTAACAGTGAGGACAATTAATTCATGGAACAGCTTCCCTTCAGAAGTTGTGGGTGCTCTGTCACTGGATGTTTTTAAGAAGAGTCCAGCCAGTCACTAATCTGAAATAGTATAGGTTCTCCTGCTTGATCAGGGGGCTGGACTAGAAGGCCTCCAAGGTCCCTTCCAGCTCATTCATTCTCAATGTATACCTTGAATCTGACTTAGAATGTCAAAGTGGTTGCATGTATGACTGCCTGCATATATAGTACACTATACCTTTCTGTTGTTTCCTTATCTTTCTTTTTTGGTTCCTTGCTATGGAACTTTGTTAGACCAGCCATGATAGAACTGGATGAACATCAATTTGAGATTTGCTTGACAGATGGAATTTAAAAAAAAACACCTCTAAGTAACTAACAATGCTCCTGATTGGACACATGGTAGATTAGATGTGGTTTCCTCTAATTTGCCACACAGGAGGGGACTTGTCCCACTCCTTTTCCTGACTAAGCTGTTCCAGGAAGTAGTTTTGTACAGTGCGTTTTTATTGCAGATGTTCTTGTTATAAAGGCTAATAGATTTTGTTGCTAGGCAGAAACTAGCTATTCAACACTTATTAGCATGAAGAATGGAGTGTTATTAGCATAACCATCCCTCATTGTCTTTTCAAGCCCCTTTGCTCCTTGCCTTTTCCCTTGACAATCATTGGCGTTTTTCCTGCCAGTAGAGATCCCTTTTGCCCAACACTGGCATAGTTTTGTTATTAAAATGATTTAGATACCTTTTGGAACATTTGGGGAAAAAAATCTGCTGTGGTGGGATAAATTTTCTTATTCTCCAGATAAATATTGTAGAGACTGCCACAGAGCTCTCGGAAATAACCAATGGAAAATGCCTTTTGTATTTTTAATAGAATAACAGAATTGGAAGGGACCCTGGAGGACTTCTAGTCCATCCCCCTGCTCAAGCAGGAAACCATACACCATTTCAGACAAATGGTTGTCCAATCTCTTCTGAAAAACTTCCAATGTTGGAAAATTCACAACTTCGGGAGGCAAGTTGTTTCACTGATTAATTGTTCTCTCAGGAAATGTCTTCTTAGTTCTAAGTTGCTTCTCTCCTTGATTAGTTTCCATCCATTGCTTCTTGTCCTGCCTTCAGGTGCTTTGGAAAATAGGTTGATTTCCTCTTCTTTGTGGTAGCCCCTTAGATATTGGAATACTGCTATCATATCATCCCAGTCCTTTTTTTTTTCATTAAACTGGATATATACAATTCCTGCAACTGTCCAGTCCCTTAATCATCTTTGTTCCTCTTCTCTGCGCTCTTTCTAGAATTTCAACATCTTTTTTTTTATCGTGGTGACCAAAACTGGATGCAGTATTCCACATGTGGTCTTATCAAGGCTTTATAAAGTGGTATTAACACTTCACATGATCTTGATTCTATCCCTCTGTTAATGTAGCCTAGAACTGTATTGGCTTTTTAGCAGCTGCAGAACAACTGCTGGCTCATATTTAAATGATTGTCCACAGAAGCCATTTTTTGCTGAAGGATGTGGCTTGCCTTTTTTTTTTTTTTAAATCTTCACAGAAAGTTCTTTTTATATCCAGTGTAATAAATGATATTTTTGTTTATATTGAATGCTAAACAAATTCCTCTTCTCAGAGTACTAAATCTACCTTCATCTATTCCACAGTGCTGTAATAAAATGTCTAGCTATACATGTTTTGTTATATAACATTTTACAGACAAAGAGATATTGGATTGTTATATGGAATTTCTATTCTCAAATGATTTTAAAAATCTTGCTTTTGAGAGTGGAAAATCAGAGAAATGATTTTTGAATCTCTGATGTTCTGTTAAATGGAATTGGGAAACACTCGAGTTGAGAGCTGAGGAGGATTGTAAATATTTATTTCTGCATATAGTTTAAAAACATTTCATGGGGTGGAAAAGGACCCATATGGGCAAAATCTAGCACAAAACTATTCCTTCATTAGCAGCCTCCTGTGCTTCTCTGACAACTTTAGGGCTTTGGTTCATCACACAGAAAGGAACATTAATTCTAGTAAGATAGCATACCAATCATCTTGACAGCAAAAGCAATTTGAAAAAATAAATTTTGATGGTTTGTCTACTTGTACTCCAAACCATTATGTCATATTAATAAAAGTTGGCCAATCTTTTAGAATTAAGATCTAAGGGCTAAACAAATTAGTGAATTCATTCATGGTAATCTAGTTGGATAATGGCAAATCAAACTGCTAAAAAGGAAGTGGGGAGTGGCCCTTCTTACCTTGCCAACCAATTCCCAGAACATAAGAGTATTAACAATTGTATCACTATCTGAAGACTGTGAAGACTGTGTATTCCCTTCATCTGATCTGCTATCACAGTAACTTTTGGTCAATCTTTCAGGAAAAAAAGGTTGGCCAAACAGTGGTTCAGAACCAGAATCAGGCCACTGACTTTGTTCGCTATCCTACCCTTAATTAAAGCAGTATCCTAAGATGTCATATATGGACAATAGGAATTACGGAAAATAGCCTTGGTTGTACTTTTTATCTTTCTATATTTTTCTATTCTGCACTTGTTTAAGGGATTCTTGGGTTGGAACTGAGGAAAAGATAAAAAGATACTTCTATTAATTGAAGCTAGCAAGATTTTTCTTTAATTCATCCTTCTGCATTGTTATGATAATACAGCAAGAATAATCTGGTTCCTGAAGTTGGTTTTTTCCCCCCTTTTGTATAAAAAATAGACCCACACATTAGGGAAATAATCTTTCCCAGGCTGGTAACACCCAGGTGTTGGAACTACCATGCCCATTAATTCCTAGCCAGGATGATTGAGAAAATCTTTGATTTTACAATCACAAAATATTTAAAGGCCCATAAACTAGAGAAGGTGATGTAGAATCCCTCCAAACACACACACACACACACAAATTGAAAAGTAGAGGGGTATTAATAATTTATTTATTTATTTATTTAATTTATATTTCCACCTATTTGCCCACGGTGACTCGAGGTGGCTTACACAATGTAAAACCATATTTAAAACAAAAATTAAAAAAACCAAAACAATTAAATCAATAAAAACTAACAAAAAGAATCAAATAAATTAATAAAGTACAATAGAACAAAAGCTGGACAAATAAATAAAAACTCACCTCCCAACTCCCATCTCCTACCCCAATGACAATAAATCACACTAACCATTTGATGGGTTCCATCCCACTCTGGGTTCCCCAGGCCCACTGGCAAAACCAGGTCCTCAGTGCTTTCCGGAAAATCACATTGCCTGATATGCCAGGCAATCCAGATTGGGTGCTGTTCCTTCCAGAATGTACTGTAATACTAGCGACAATCACTTGAAAGGAAAAACAAATAGCAGTGAAGGGAAAGTAGCAGAGAACAGATGAGGCAAACTTCAACTAGGGACACTGTGGGAAAACATTTATGTATATTTGTTGGAGCGCAGTGAACATGTCTTTAATGAATCTCCCTCCCAATTACCAAGACAGGGATGCCTGGCAATGACAGAAGGGCAGGGGAGATGAGGAGAGTTCTCTGCTAGTTTGGGATGTGGGGAG
The DNA here is from genome assembly GCA_015471245.1 of Laticauda colubrina. NCBI lineage: Eukaryota > Metazoa > Chordata > Lepidosauria > Squamata > Elapidae > Laticauda > Laticauda colubrina. The sequence continues at coordinate 55,741,659 of BLBF01000005.1, read as the reverse complement.
AGGGAGGAAAATTGAGGGTGGAGGAAAAAAACCAAGGAAGGACCATGAAACAGTCATTGGGAGTGAACATCCCATAGGGCACTGGCTGGATATCAGAGGCCAAGTCTCCTTCTTAGCCATGCTCTCCCTCCCTGCACCGAACTCCCTTTGCTCAGATTTGGGATGAGAATGACATTTACATGCTGTGCACTGAGATCCCAATTAAAGCTAGGACAGCTCACCACATGGCAAGCTTTAATTAATATGCCTTTTCCTGTTGCAGAACACTGTGCTGACAGATTGTGACTAAGTGGGGAGAGCAGCTGCTCCAAGGCTGGCTGTGGCTTCCATCAGCCTCACCCCAGGGCGACCCGGCAGGTCTAACCTTTGCCCTTCTCAGAGTGGCCACTGTCTCCTTCCATGGATGGCAGAAGCAGCTTTATGATCCCACCTCCCTCAAAGGAAGGGACTCCCAATCCCACACCAAAGACAAACAACTGATTTCTAGAAGTGCTCCAGTTTCCCCACCCCCCCAAAGAAAAAAAAAAAAACACCAAAAACCCAAAAACTTTCCTTTGCCCATTAGAGCTAGATCAATTCCTCTGCATCCTTTTCTTTGGGAACAGAGGTGAAGATCCATTTCTGTTTTCCTCTGCAGAACCATTGCAATAACTCGAAAAGCAGATAAAGGAAATGGCAAATGCTTCAGTAGGGAATGAAAGCAGGAAGGGTTTGCAGTCTTAAAGCTAAGAGAAGCCAAAGGCACTGCATTATCTAAATAGTTCTCAGATGTACAGGAAGCTGAACTGAGTCAGAATAGACTTTTTTTCACAGGAAAAAGTTGAAAGAGTGTATTATTCTTACATCCTCAATTTAGTTCTGTCTTTTGGTACAACTCAAGATATGCATAATGTTCCCACATCCTGTTTTCCTCACAACTGCCATCTGTGAGGTGAGTTGGGCTGAGGGTGACTGACTCAAAATCACCCAGCTGGCTTTCATGCCAAGGGAAGACGAGAATTCACCCTTCCAGTTTCTAGTCCAGCACCTTAACCACTGCACCAAATGGGCTCCTAACATGGAAGTAATTCCATTGGCAAACTCAGAAAAAATTCAGTACAGAAAGTGAAACAGGCCTTTAGGCTCTAAGATTGTGATTTAGTTCACTCCATGGGGTGCTTCCTAGCAATCTGCCATTGCTGCTGTAGAGGACTACCCTTATTATTCTGAGAATCAAAACATGTTGTACTTGATTTATTTAGCTACTTCTTTATTTTGTTCAGCAGTTGCACATCTACTTCTTTCTTTGGCTCAGCAACTTTCTGTCCATCATCAGTGTTAAGCCTGGGTTCCCCAACCAGGGTTAGGTAGACAAGCTAAACAGAATGTGCAGCGTTAGTCAGATAGGCACACAGATAAATGAGTGAGCTAAGCTTGTATGTTTATTAACATACAGTAAAAATAACAGATACGCTTGTGCTATCAAGAATATATTTTATTCCAGTATAAGTTTATAGCATAGTCAAAAACAGTCCAATATTCAGTTACCATATAGTCAGTCCATTCAGGGATATTCAGTTAGCAAAGTCCATGTAGAATATCCTATGTCAGTTCACTTACAAATCAGTCCTTTGTTGTCTCTCCCGTTCGAGCAATGCAGTCTTGATTCCAAGCAGTAATCAGGGATCATCAAAGCCAGAGAGTGCAAGCAAGCTGTAGACTTGCTACTTTTATATTGTTTTTATAACCACTCCCTTAATTGCTATTTCACAGTTAAAGCTGCAGACACTTTAACATACACTAACTATGATTCATAGTTATTATTTCACCTAAACCAGTTAGGGTAAACAATGTTATCCCTAACATTCAGCATTCCAACACAGGGTATGTCCTTTCCCTTCTTTATTCTAGATCAGTATTAACTAGAAAATAAATTTTAAAAAAGCATCCTCTGGTAAATTTCAAGAATAATGTGAGAGTTGCAACAATAAGTGTTTCAATCTTTATTTTCTCCTATTTTCTCTCCTCCCTCCAGAAGACTGCAGTATTGACAATATGGGTCCTAAGGCTGTTCTTTAACCATCTACCAATTCCCTTTGAAGTTCTACCATACCTATGCTTATGACAGCTCTAATATACTTTTTAACTAGCAACATACTTTTCAATCTTTTCCAACTGTCAGCCATGTTCCTGCTCTAGCTTCCATTTTCCCTCTTAGTTCTGAATATCTTAGATTATTTCAAGAGATTAGCAGGTTTGTTTATTCATTCATTCAATTTCTATAGCCCCCCCAATCCCAGTCAATGACTTTGAGCAGCTTAAAAATTCATACTGTAAAAATACTTTTGAGAGTTAAAATACTAAAAACATTTTAAAACATTAAAAACATCCAGATTAAATATATATGGGAGCAATACACTTGGCCAGTTAGCAATACAACAGGAAACAGAGATCTTAACACATTCAGCACCCCAGGGATGGAGTCATAGCCAGGTTTTTAGGGCCTTACAAAAGGCTAACAGGGTTGGGGCCATTCTGATTTCCAAAGGGAGGATGTTCCATAGAGCAGGAACCATTGTGGAAAAGGTTTGTCTTCTGGTCCCTGCCAACTGATACTCTCTGGCTGACAGGATCTGCAGCATGCCTATTCTGTTTGACCTGACTGGATAGCTAGAAACTCTTGAAAAATGGTGTTCCCTCAGGTACCCCGGTCCCAAGTCATGTCCCCAAACTTGACAACTTTAAGACTTGTGAACTTCAACTTCCAGAATTCTCCAGCCAGCTATGATGTGCTGAGTGAATTCTGGGAGTTGAAGTCCACAAGTCTTAAAGTTGCCAAGTTAGGAGACCTCTGAGCTATTGTGTCCAGCACCTTGAATTGCACCCAGAAACACATCAGTAACCAATGCAGCTCACACAAGAGTGGTGTTATACATGTGCTGTGTATCTAGCACCATTTTATTATCCATGTGGTCACATTCTGCACCAGTTAAGAGAGATTTCTTGCCCCTAATTTAAATAACATAGGTTTCAGATTGATTCACCTTTCTCGAAGAGAATTGACTCTATTTCTATCAATACCAGGTTTAAAACGCACAAAAGAACCTTTTCTTTAACGTACTTACTTTAACATACATGCTTTCTTAAAATGTCTTTTATGAGATGCTTTACCAAGGGTTTTTTTAAATAGTTCATTGGCACTATCTTTTGCAGTAATCTTTTCTCTTGAACCATAGGTTTTAAAAAGATAACTAACAGATGGCCGAGTATACAAGAGCCCTCAGGTATTAGCTTGCTTTCTGCATTTAAAAGGAAGTTACTTCATTTCATTGCCATCTGGGAAGACTAGGAATATTTGCAGGTTTGTGCATGATCTGGTTTACCAGGGCAGTTTCAAATATTATGTCAACAAATCAATGCTCTCAAAAATTGTGCATTTCAAAAAATGTGCATCTGTCAGACTTCAGGTAATTGTGTACTGCCCAATTGTTTTTGGTTAAAACAGCAGTCATATAAATTAGATGAGTAAATAAATAATCCAAAATTATTTCTAACTTTTCATACAACATTCTCCATCCTTTGATGGTACTAATGCAACATTTGTTGTATGAATCCAAGGAGTAATTATGGAAATGATGATGTGGGCTACTCAGGAAACTCAGACTAGTTTTCAATGGTTCCCAGAAATGTGTATTTATATAGAGTAATATTCTATAGATGTAACTACAAGACAAAACGTTTAACTCAAACATGAATGCTTGTATTGGGCTGATTGAGTATAGATAGAAAGGCTTAAGAAATTACAGTACTACCCCGATTCCAGTTGTAGTCAAATTATGGTTCTATTATGCTCTGCTTAAATAGCTAAAGAGGATTTTGTGATTTTGTGAATGTAATTCAAGCACTGCCAGACACTGAAGGCATCAGACCACAGACATTGCAGGCATCAGAATACTTGAGCCTCAGTGGCTAGAGGTTAGAGTGCAGTAGTGCAGACTACTTCTGCTGCTTGCCAGCTGCCTGCAATTTGGCAGATCAAATCTCACCAGGCTCAAGGTTGACTCAGCCTTCCATCCTTCCAAGGTGGGTAAAATGAAAATCCAAATTGGTGGGGGCAATATGCTGAATCTGTAAAACACTTAGAGAGAGCTGTAAAGCACTATAAAGCAGTATATAAGTCTAAGTGCTATTGCTACTTCATTTGCATTAATGTACCACCCTTTCCATGTGGTATATTTCCCAAAATGATAAAAATATAACTTTTTAATGATTTTATTCCATCATCATCTTGTTCTGTATCCCCAGCAACAGTTGAAGCATCCAATATGGCCTGTATGAGCAGCGGAAAACAAGTAAAAAATACAGTTTCCATATTCATTCATCACTTCACTTGCTATGTTGAAGGCAGAGGTCCATGACTTGGGAATTTTCCCGGACTCACAGCAGCAGATAAAAGTCAAGACGAAGAAAGCCTGATTCCAGTTTGGTCTGGTGCACCCTTCATTGCTCTACAGGTGAAACTCGAAAAATTAGAATATCATGCAAAAGTTCATTTATTTCAATAATGCAACTTAAAAGGTGAACATGAGACAGACTCATTACATGCAAAAGCAAGATAGTTCAAGCCGTGATTTTTCATAATTGAGATGATTATGGCTTACAGCTCATGAAAACCCCAAATCCACAATCTCAGAAAATTAGAATAATGTGAAAAGGTTCAAGATTCTAGGCTCAAAGTGTCCCACTCTAATCAGCTAATGAAGCCATAACACCCGCAAAGGGTTCCTGAGCCTTTAAATGGTCTCTCAGTCAGGTTCAGTAGGAATCACAATCATGGGAAAGACTGCTGACCTGACAGTTGTGCAGAAAGACATCACTGACACCCTCCATAAAGAGGGAAAGCCTCAAAAGATAATTGCAAAGAAGTTGAATGTTCCCAAAGTGCTGTATCAAAGCGCATTAATAGAAAGTTATGTGGAAGGGAAAAGTGTGGAAGAAAAAGATGCACAAGCAGCAGGGATGACCGCAGCCTGGAGAGGATTGTCAGGAAAAGGCCATTCAAAAGTGTTGGGGACTTTCCCAAGGAGTGGACTGAGGCTGGAGTCAGTGCATCAAGAGCCACCACACACAGACGGATCCTGGACATGGGCTTCAAATGTCATATTCCTCTTGTCAAGCAGCTCCTAAACAACAAACGTCAGAAGCATCTTACCTGGGCTAAAGAAAAACAGACTTGGTCTGTTGCTCAGTGGTCCAAAGTCCTCTTTTCTGATGAGAGCAACTTTTGCATCTCATTTGGAAACCAGGGACCCAGAGTGGAGGAAGAATGGAGAGGCACACACTGCAAGATGCTTGAAGTCCAGTGTGAACTTTCCACAGTCTGTGTTGATTTGGGGAGCCATGTCATCTGCTGGTGTTGGTCCACTGTGCTTCATTAAGTCCAGGGTCAACGCAGCCATCTACCAGGAGATTTTGGAGCACTTCATGCTTCCTTCCGCAGACGAGCTTTATGGGGATGCTGATTTCATTTTCCAGCAGGACTTGGCACCTGCCCACACTGCCAAAAGCACCAAAATCTGGTTCAGTGACCGTGGGATTACTGTGCTTGATTGGCCAGCAAACTGGCCTGACCTGACTGTTCAGGTCCATGACCTGAACCCCATAGAGAATCTATGGGACATTGCCAAGAGGAAGATGAGAGACACAAGACCAAACAATGTAGAATAGCTGAAGGCCGCTATTGAAGCATCCTGGTCTTCTATAACACCTCAGCAGTGCCACAGGCTGATCGCTTCCATGCCATACCGCATTGAGGCAGTAATTGCTGCAAAAGGGGCCCAAACCAAGTACTGAGTACATCTGCATGCTTCTACTTTTCAGAGGTCTGATATTGTTCTCTGTACAATCCTTGTTTTATTGATTGCATGTAATATTCTAATTTTCTGAGATTGTGGATTTGGGATTTTCATGAGCTGTAAGCCATAATCATCTCAATTATGACAAATCACGGCTTGAACTATCTTGCTTTGCATGTAATGAGTCTATCTCATATATTAGTTTCACCTTTTAAGTTGCATTACTGAAATAAATGAACTTTTGCACGATATTCTAATTTTTCGAGTTTCACCTGTATTTGGACTGGGAAGCTTTCATCAGAGCGTGATGTATAAGCCTTCTACATGGGTGTCCCCTGGAAGCTGATTTGGAGGCTGCAGATATTCCACAATATGGAGGCCCAGCTGACAACCGACCATTTCAAAGTGTTGCGCTTATGAATCTAATCGCAAGTGCTAGCTGCTTCCTTATAAAGACCTAAAATAGTTCAGATTCCACTTACCTTCAGGACTCTCTCTCCAGACTAGATTCAATCCATCTAATGACTGCTTCCCAAGAGGAGATGCTTGGAGAGGAAAGATGGTAAGGAATTGTAGTCAACTTGTTTTCTATAGTGATAATGACACTCTGGAACAGTCAAGGCTAAATTGACTGTTTTGTTTTTGGAGGTTTTTTTTGCAGTAAGTTTTATTCCAAGAAGCAATTGGTCACTGCCTTTTGGGGCATATGTTTTAATATTGTAGATGTGAAGTTCGAAGGATTGGACCAGAAAGTGTTTTAAGTTTGTTCCATTACTTTTCTTTCTTGAAAGCCATCTTGAGTCATTTGGATTAGATATAAGTGTATGTATAAACAGAACAAGTAATTATGTCAGAAAAATATGGGAAAGATGTATGATATAAACCTGAATTGGTTGGACTTCTCAGCCAATAAAAAGTAATTCATAACTTGCAGTAATTTTCTGCAAGATTTCTGGATGGAATGCTTGTAGAAAAGCTGTTTTTTTTTGTTTTTTTGGCATCATGTTGCAAAATCTGCAAACTTCTCATTTTCTCTCCTGGAGAAAGGTCCTCCTCCACCCTAGTGAGCCATTTATGGATTTTGGGTTTAGTCTCTTCTGATGTAAAACATGTTCTAAAACTAAAGAGAGGAATTCCATAATCAAGCTCCTGTAGCTCTGAAGTACAAACCATCACAGGGCACTTTTTAGTGCTTCATTAACACTTTGATGAGGACTGGCAGCCAGCTGATTTGATTTAAAGTTTATTTCCATGCTGTGATTTAAGGCAATGTTTGCTTAATGTTCTCTAACAGATTTTTCTGACTGTGAGCATAAGAACTGCTTAACGATGGGCTTTTTTTTTTTGTCACTTGCTCATGGTACTAACAATAAAGAGACATGCATATTGGGAAGAAAACCTCTGGCAGGTGCTGCATAACAATTTGTTAGATGCATCAGGGAATTTTTTTTTCATTAAACTAGCAGTTTAATCAATTGCTTTTTTCCCCTTTCTTTTCCTTTTCTTCCAGCAGCCAAGAGCTATAATTGTAGTAGTAGTAGTAATAATACCAGATGGGTCAAGAATTATGCAGCTAAATAGATAAAAAACTTTTCATGATTTTTTGATTCTCCTGGAATTGACAAGATTTCAGGGTAGAGGAATTCCATGGAATAAACCAATCAAACGGAAAGACTCCCCCCACTCCCCCCCCAAAAAATAGGCACTGTACTTGATCGAGAAAAGAAGACAGGAGGCCAAAGAAGGGTCTGTCATATTTTAATGACGTTGATCTTTGGTGTTTCCCTCATTAGCACACACTCTCCCCCACCTTCCTGCTATAAGCTCACTGGGATGGAGAGTTACAAATGAAAAGGAAAATCACATTGTTGACTGGAAACAAAAAAAAAGTATCAGAGCCTTGATTTCTCCACTAGAAACTACATGTACAAGGTCAAAGTTTCACATGCAACACCTTACATCACAGACACATAACTCACGCCCTGACATGGAGCTAACCCCTCTCTCCCACCCCACATCCTACCCCTAACAGGGAAGTGCAACCTGGCCATGGCACCATGATCCTGCCAAATGTCACCAGATTGAATTACAATATGCTACGATTGGCACAGCAAGAGTTGCTAAGCCTTGGGCAATATCTGTATAAGTGCCATCTTGTTGGGAGAAAGGTTCCCACCCTACCCACATGCTTTACAACTATAGGTTGCCCCACCCACAGCAGCCCTTGTAAAAGTTCTGCTTGTATACAAATTAGATATTCTGAAAACAAAAGGCCCACACTCCTGAGAGGTTCCTGAGCATGAAAAAAATTGAGACGCCCAAGCACAGCTCTCCTATCTCCAGTTCTGAGCTGGAAAGAAGAGTGGAACAGAGTCCTGGAAAACACTGCTGTGCCTTATCCAGCCTACATTCGTTCAAGCCATCCAAATTCTGAACTTCTGAAGAGTTTCCTAGTGCTTACAAGCAGTGTAGCATGGGATAAAGCTCTGGTTTGGAAAATGGAGCCACTCTAGTTGTAGAATCTAGGTGCAAATTTCCTCCACAATAGCATTTAAAGATATATACACAATTCAGTAAGATTGAAGGTCTCCAAAGGAAGAGACTCAAGTCTCCCTAGTCCAATTAGTCGGTAGGTCAAGAAAGGGAAAGCACTTTTTAAAAAAATAAAATTAAATTAAAAAAGAGTAGCATTAAAAGCACTGCAGGGTTAGGACAAAGCTTAATGAATTCCTGTAGCCAGTGAGCTGAGAAATTTACATAAGGCTCAGCTGAAGATCAAGGTTTATTACAACTATTGTAGAAAATGTGCAGCAAAACAGATGTGGGAAGCTAAGACACAGAATAAAACCTCTTCAAGAATTCTCCCAAACGAGTTATGGTTTCCCTCTAATATCCCACCCCTGCATATTAATGCCCACTGAATTATCAGCATCTGGTCAAAGCCAAAATTCTCCTACTCCTTCAGTTCCTGGTCAGCTGTGAGGTACAAGTCTCTGCTTAGCAGTACAAGGATAGCACCAATTCATCTCTACCTGTTTCGAGACTCTCCATTGGTGCTCTCATTACTATAGAAATTGGTATTGTCAGGAAGATGGTTATTATTAGTTAGATCACTATACTCGACTGGTCCCTCAGTGTCCATTGATGAGTGAGCCTGCTCTGATAGGCTTTGCCCATTAGCTTCTTCCTCAACCTCATTAGACGATGTTTGTGGGCTCAGGCCACGTTCTGTCACCTGCATGGACTCAGAAAGGCTGCGTCCTTCTAGCTCTGTTATCAGCTCTTGTGAAGTTGATGGTTGAGTCGAGCCTCCTTCTATCCCAGTGGATTCAGTGCCAGTCTGAGAGCTGCGGTGGATCCGGTGACTCACAATGATGTTGTTGCCAAAACCACCCATGGATGCCATGGTAGTGCTTTGCTCTCGTTGGACGACAGCTGTCATGCCACCTTCAGCCATCAGCCTTTGGATCCTAATTAGACCATCCTCTCCAGTTGCTCCATAATCTGAACCACCTTGGAAGAAAGAAAAACATTTTTGTTAAACTTTTGTTGAAAGTTTTATATTTGTCCAAAAATTGGTCTCGAAAGAAGCTTATAACATTATTTAAACTAAACTTTTACACAAAAAACAAACAAGAGAATAAAGGAATAAATCCTGTTATAAGCTAAGAATAAAACTATATTTTATTTCATGTCTGAAGAATAGAAATGCACACACTCACACACACTCTGTTGAGAATCTGTTCACCGTTCCAGACAGCACAAGCTTACATTTTTTCCTTGATGTACACGGGCTACTTCGTTTTTCTCCCTCATTGACAACTGACTTTAACACGATGTTATTTTGTAGTGTTTTCACTTCTAAGAAATCAATGTTTTTTCAAGAAAGTTTCTACATTCTTCTATTAAAATTTATTCTAATCTAGGCTGGAATGCAGCTGCAGAGGGTGATAAGAGATGGAGGACATCATGAGGCTGACCAGAAGCAATACTCTCCTGAAGTCAGCTTAAAATAGCAGTGCTGCAGAATGAAAGGACGGCACAGAAGGAGAAGATATCAGAGCTCAGCCTGATATGTCGTCTACTGTATGCCTCCTGGACTTCTGATGAGGTTTAGGTGTTAATTATTCACCTCAGTTGGGGGGTGGGAGTGGAGGGCTCATCCCACAATCCCACCATCAAAACTCAGGTATTCGACAACTGGTGATGATTGCAGTGTCCTGGGGTCACGGGATCACCATTTGCAACCTTCTTCTCAGGGGGCTTTTGACAAGCAAAGTCAATGGGGCAAAACCCATTTTCACTCATGACTATGATTATCTGCTTAATGACCGCAACTAAAAAGTTCATAAAATCAGATACAATGACTGTATTGCTTAGTAACAGAAATCCCAGCCCCAATTGTGGTCCATAAATTGAAGACTACTTGTAATAAATTTAATGAAACAAATAAATACACAAAATATGTGGGAATTAAAATAATTAAAATCTTAAAAAAACAAAAATTGCTGACAGACTGTAACATTATATACTGTGTCTAAGGACTAAGAGTTTGACCTCATAAAAGTATTTTGATTTACACCCAAAATTTGCACACAACACATTCTGCGCTGTTGGAACTCATCATAGTTTCCATGTTCTTGTACTTTCTGAGTCTTCAAGAATAGAAAGAGAACCAGATTAACCTGGAGAGGAGAATCTATCAGCCTTAAGATCGATTCTTCCTGCAAGAGGATAAAATGGAAAAACATACTACAGGTAGTCCTCAATTACAATTGAACCCAGCATTTTTTGTTGTTAATGAGACATTTTTTAAGTGGCTTTTGCCCCATTTTCCAACCTTTCTTGCCATAGTTGTTAAGTGAATCATTGCAGTTGATAAATTAATAACACGGTTGTTAAGTGAATCTGGTTTCCCCATTGACTTTGCTTGTCAAAGGGTTTGCAAAAATTGATCACATGACCTTGCGACATAGCAATGGCCATAAGTATGAGTCAGTTGCCAAGCACCTGGATTTTGACCACACAATCATGGGAATGCTACAAAGGTCATAAGTGTGAAAAATGGTCTGAAGTCACTTTGTTGACTTCTGTTACAAGTGCTGTTGTAACTTTGAAGAGTCACTAAATGAACTGTTTTAAGTTGAGGACCACCTGTATTTCAGTGTTTCTCAAACGGGGCCAATTTAAGATGTGTGGACTTTTGTTTTGCTTGTCCATGTTGAAAAGAAGAAGAAACAGCTATGATTGCCAGTTCATTTGAAAAGTAAGTCAAGTGTCACACAACTAGAGCTGCCATCTAGTAAGGAAGGTCAGATGCAGCAATTGTTGTTGCTTCCCTTCCTTTCAAGTGGACATATGAGTTGTAATTTACTCATTTACATTTGGCTTTTTATTTGTTTAGTCTATTTAGTCTAAAGAGCTGTGGTGGTACAGTGGTTGAATGCAGTATTGCAGGCTAATTCAATCCTGATAGGCTCAAGGCTTGTTCCAAGATTGACTTAGTCTTCTATCCTTCCGAGGTCAGTAAAATGAGGAGTCAGATTGTTGGAGACAATACACTGACTCTGTAAACTGCTTAGAGAGAGCTGTAAAGCACGGTGAAGGGGTACTGAAGTCTAAGTGTGATTGCTATTGGCATATTGCTACCTAGCACTGTTCCTTTTTTCCAGCGTTATCTCTAGGCTCTCAAAGAATCATGTGGTATAGGAAGTCCAGCTCTCCAAGGGCAAAGCAAAGCTAGGAAAAAAACCCAGCTCATTCAAGCTGCTTCATGAAGAATGAGCAATTAGTGGCCTCTCAATTGTAAGCTGTGGAAGAAAATATCTTTATTCAATGGAATGTGTTGAATTGTTCCACAGAGGATGTAGCAGCCACAGGCCACCTGATCCTTATTAAAAATATAAATCTTTCTTCCAGACTTTGTTGAAGCATCAGGTCTCATTACAAAAGAGGAGGAAATGGCATTGGCTCATCTACAATGTAAAATACTGAAGTAGTTTTTTTGTTTATGTCTGTACAGAAAAACTTACCTTGCACCTTTAAATCCTGCCTAGTGATTCCTCAACCACTCTGAATTCTTAAAAGGGGCCACTTAAAAAAAGTTTTTTTTTAAAAAAAAAAAAGAATTTTAATACCTTTTAAAATCACAATTTTGCCCTGACATAAACATTGCAAAAAGAGAAAAAAGGAAAAGAAAAAAAGAAAGAAAGAAAAGCAACACTAATTCTGAAATGTGAGAATAAATCTGTAAGCCTTTATGAAGTTAAAGATCTTCAATTGCTGAGCTTTTTGAAAACCCACTTTCAACAATAAAAATTAAGGACAAGGGTAGTGTAAAACCTAAGCAACCAGACTTCAGAATTAAATGTTGGCTTTGTGGCTTAAAGCCCTGTCTAAGATCAGCTACGAGCCTATCTAGTTTGGGCGCACTATGGGATGTCACTAAGCAGAATATAATGACATTTATGTCCTGCAAACTTCAGAAGGTCAATTTGAAGATGCTACTCAGTCATAATTGCTAACTGATCCTTTATTGACATGTCTTCTAAATGAGCATGTGCTGAGCCTGAAGCCTGCATTTGGCAGTCCTTGAGCAGAAGATGCTGACACTCTACTCTTCTCCCCCACCAAGTTCTTCTTTCATACAAAACATCTGCTTTGCTTCGGTGGCAAGGGCAGAACTCCAAGGCTGGGGTTGTTGCCTAGTCACAGAAGCAGCAGGTGCTGTTTCCACAGCAGCAATGCTGACTGCTCAGTAATTTATCATGTCAGGAGAGATCTGATTAATAAAGGCTAGAAAATGCAAAGGAGCCAAAGTTAGTATTTCTATCAAGGGGCTGATCTTCAGCGTCACTGCTAGACCCACAGATGTTGCTTTTCACCCTATTGCTTTCATTTCTCCGTCAACCGCTTAGTGCTTCAGAGATCTATCTCTAAAGCAGTTACATGTCTATAGAAAAAGAAAGAAAAGCAGTTTGGGCATATTATGCCATATAAAGAATTTGATGAGCTTGAAAATGTGCATAAGTTTTATATCATAAGTTTATTTCAGCAAATGCATCAATGACCTCCCAGATAATAATAAAATAATTTCTTTGTAACAAAAATAGACTTATTTGTGTGAATGAAAAAGGATGTTGTGAATAATCCAAAGGATATAACATTGGGAGATACTGGCAATTTAATTGAAGTTCTATGCTACAGATTCCAGAGTTAAATTTACATCTGGCATCTCTGCAGTCAAGGATCCTGGAGCAGATATGCACTTTTCTCATTGCATATCACAACTACCAGGATTGGTAAAATACATTAGGCAGATCCTAACATCTGAAGTACTTAGCAAGTTCCACCATCCTCAATAATGTTAGCTGAATATTAGATTTTAAAAAATTAGAGAAGGTGAGACTTATAAGCTCTGCTTTGCACATTATGGGCTTTCTCTCCTTTTTCAACCATAGGCCAGATACCTTTGCTTTGTGTATTTAGTTGCAATGTGTTTGGGTAGTAGCTGATTTGATGGAAACATATTCTGGGCTGGATGCAAAAGGATAAAAGGATATCATTCACAACAATTTATTGGTATATTATCACAACAATCTTGCTGCTTTACCATAAGATAAAGCTCAGTTTACACATATTAGCAATAGCACAAGAAGTGCAACTTTCCAATGGCGTTTTTTGTTATTTCAAATAAGCAATTGATCATGGGCAGGATGAATACACTTTTTTTTAAAATGGAGATGCAATAGACATTGAGAAAGGAAATTATAATGAAATTATAGTTTGGGAGGGAACCACAAATTTGCACCTATTTATTGAAGCAGTATAAATGAGGAAGCAACTCGCAGGCCTTTTACAACAATAATAAATTGAATCTAGACCCAAATATATAATAAACAAGTTCCTCAATATTTAGATTTTTCCCCAGCTTGACTACATTTGCACTGTACACAGAGGCTTAAATACAGTTCATTATCCCACCTTTATTATCTTTTTATAGATAACTCAAGGCAGCTGGCATGCCTACTCATCTTTCCTCCCCCTATTTTCCCCACAATAACCCTATGAAGTGATTTCAGCTGAGAGTGAGTGACTGGCTCATAATCAGCTAGCAGGTTTTCCATGCCTTAAGGTGGGGCTAGAACTCACAGTCTCCTGTTTTCTAACCTGGTGACAACCTTGGGAAGTATTTTGATGAAATTATTTTGGAAGCAGAACCCAGGCATGCAATTGGAATCTGCATGATTATACTTTGAGATGAGATACTAACCAATAATGATAGGACATTTTTTTTTCACAATCAGATAATGATTTGGCCCCAGATTCCCGCCACAACAGAAACTAGAGACATTAAAAAAATTAAATTATTTTTAATATTGGCATATTTAGGAGTGTGTTCAAAAGTAAGTAGGGTTATTCTCAGTAGGCTTCATTATTCTGCTAATCAATTCATATTTCTGTGTTAGTGAGCTGAGAGTTTAGTTAGGACTGAGAACGATTAATGGATGTGTGTTTCCAACCAATTTGAGTATTTTGCATTACATTTATTTAAATGGACCAAAGAAATAAGTGTTTGTATCTCCTTTCATTAGAAAGTAAAGTTCAGCTTGATTAAGCACCTTATATTATTTATTTTTTTCAACAGCAAAATATATTTCTGAGCCTAACATTTATTTCTGTGATTTTCAGATATTTTTTTAGTCTGAAACTTACTTTTCTTTGACTGATGTAGTTTTCACAAACAATAATATACAAAAAGCAGCAATTATGAGACAAAAAGGAACTGGAAGGATTCACTGATGACAAGTTTACTAACATTATCGTCTTTTCAAAAATTTAATGATTTTCAGAAAGGTAATTTTTACAGAACCTGCAAAGATGAAGGATAGTCTGCATTTACTAACAGACCAAAGCCTGAGGAGATGCAGTACTCACTTGGGTGAAAGAATGGATTGCACTGAAGAACAAAAGACTATTGACTTTAGAGGGACATGATTTGCAATTGGGCTGGCATGCTTCCTGTGGTGGTATGGGAAAAATAAAATACATGGTTACTTTCAAAGGCATTATATTAGGAATGCATTATTACTAGTATGGGAGAAAGTCAGAGAACAAGACTATTTCAGGGCACCAGTTTGGCTTTCGACAATGGAAGCACTGCTTCACACAAATGTCGTTAATATAGAAAATATTGTTAGATATAAAGATATTTTGAATGAGAAGGGGGAACTCAAAAATTAACAAGAATTGAGCAATCAAGGGATTGATATGACATGGTATTCACAAATGCAGATACATTCCAGAAAGATGCAAAACTATATGATTTTATAAAGAACTAACAGAACTAAACAAGATGCTAACAGTGGCAGAAGAAAAATGGATAAAAAAATGTATAGCTACCTATTATATATTAAATTGGAAGATGAACAAGTAAAGGAAACAATGATATTATGGGCAAAAAACTTTGGTTATACAGTTGAATTAGATAAATGGCAAAAACTGTGGGACAGGAACTATAAATTAACAATGTCAACTGCATACAAAGAAAATCTGTAGATGTTTTATAAATGGCATTTTATGCCAGTGTGGTTGGCAAAGATGTTTAAAGATAAGTCGGCTAAATGCTGATAGCCACCAGATACCTGGGTCATATTATCATATGTGCTGGACTTGCCCAAAAACAAACAAACAAAAAAAATACTGGACAAAAATACATATGTGGTTGGAAAAAATGATAAAACAGCATATTGATTTGAAGCCAGAAATATTTCTATTGGGGATTCTACCTGAAAAACATAGTAAAGAAAATGCATTTAGTTATTCATATATTAATTACTACAACTTTTGCACAAAGCTGGAAGAGTGAAGAGATGAGAATGTGTTTAGGAAAATATTAGAATGTGCAGAAATGAACAGACTAACGCTTGCAATTAAGGAGAAAGAGCAAACTGAATATTATATGACATGGGATTTATTTTATCAATGGTTAAACAACAAAAATGAAGTTAGAAACAGGAAAACAAAATAAATAAGATATGTTAAAAGAGATAAGCAAATATTGTGATCAGGATGTTCTACTATTTTAATATTGTAGAATTAATAAGTGGAATATTACTATTTTAATATTATCGATATCTAATATTGTAATGAATGTTGCAAATTTTGATTACTGTTCAGCAAAGATACTTGCACTCAGACAACACACTGTTTGACTGAAGATGGAATTATTATATTAAAAATTAAAAAAATAAAAAAAAGTCTGGGGAGATTTATTGAGGATTATTTTCAGTTTTTTCCATATGGCAACATTCTTCTGTTCATTGTAACAAAGAAGGAAATACCTTTTACAATAAAGAACTTGCCCAGTACTATTGATACTACTCAGTTTCATAATTATTTGTATCAAGAAATACTAATTAATTCACAACTTTGCTGGGGAATTACTGAAAAGAGTTGTTTCAGCTTATTTTCAACATATAAGTGTTTCGAAATCTTTGTACAGTATTTGTAGAAGAATTGGGATATCAATTTAATATCAACAATATTATTCAATGCACAGACAAAGCTGTTTCCCTATAATAGTCATGATTAAGCCTAACTTCACAACCTGTCTTGCCTTGTAACTGATGTGATTTGCTGAATTTCTGGTGGAAAATTCACTTTAAAAATGTGCTTTTCTTGAGTTTTTTTTTTATTATTGTTGAACAAGCTAGAAAAAAATCCAACTCAGTTGGAAGTCTCTTGTTTTTCTATTTTAGGTAGAAGCATGGGGGGGGGGGGGAATCCTAATGTAAGCCATTTTCCGTACTTTTCTGTAAAACCTAGATGCTGGTTGAGAATGCTAAGAATTCAGGAACCCAAATTCTTAATTCCTTTTAGGTTAATACATTAAGATGAAAAATAAAGCCCATTTCCTAACCATATGCTGAGCATGTTTAAAGGAATTACCAAGGTCTTAAGATTTTAATTGCTATAAAACCTCTACACTTGCTTTGTCAATTTTAACCCTCCTATCTTACTTAGAAGCAAACTTTGGATAGATAGTTTGAAGACAAGAAAGACCTGGTGCTAATTCCTCAGTATTGGGGCCAACTAAAATGCAGTTTGTTTTCCAAATCACCACTTCTGGTGAATGCAATTATGCATTTATTATGCAGTTTCTCAGTGTATGCTCATTTGCAAATATTTGCTGTATTCATTGTTTACTCTTATATATCCTAGATATATAAATACTAACATATATTGTGCTAATAAGTTTCAGAAGATCACCATAATCCAATGGATAATAGTACTGTAAACTAAATATAATTGTTAATAAAAAAATTTTCATATGCTCAGAGTAACTCTTTTTTGAGAACGGGTAGCAGAACCTAGCGGAAGAAACTTCCTTTAAGTAAAGATGCTTTTGTATGGTAGGTTTGAAGAAATGTATCCTCCTTCCTAACTAATTGTCAGATTTGTTTCCTCCCTGTCTAATTGTCAGATTTATGATTATTGTTGTTGCTGTTATAAGTAAGAATCAGTGTATTCAACACATCACTGTTGGTGCTGGCTACTGGGATTTAGCACTATTTTCATGCATAACAGTACATCATCAATGTTTTGTTTTTGTAAATAATCACATTGTATCATCATGCCCAACTGCAGCAAATTTAAGTTTAATACAAGTAATTAAAACAAGCCATTATCAATATTTGTCTTCAATTTCTACCAAGTCAAGTCCCCAGTATTGGTTAATGTATCCAATCTATAGTATTTAAGATCACTTTTGTGTAAGTTTATTTAACCACTGGAAGAGCATACATCACATAGAAGTGGGTTGTTTTTTTCTTTGCTAGATTCTTTTGTTTTTAATTTATTTTCACACTTGAGAAGCAGCAATAATCTGATGTTAGAAAAAAATATTTTAAAAGCAAACTTACATCTCAGGATGCACAAGAGATATAAAGGGCAAAAGCAAAACAATCTTCTTTCATTTTTTAAAAAATGGCAGAAACGGATGAGCTCATGTGCAGCTAATTCATGTGAAGATAATGCAACTGCTATGTATAGTCCCGTTCTGTTTGTAAAAATATAATGTCCCTGGTTTTTTTTTAAGTAATGTCCAGGATAATACATATTTGGCCCCAGTATCTCTTACCTTCATTAACCCCTGAAGTAAGACTTCCTGGTTCCTGAACTTCTCTCTCGGTTTGTGTTTCTGCATTCTGTAGCTGAGGTGCTAGAGTCTGTGTGCCCTGTGAAGTCACAGAGGTGGTTGGGTTCCGTGGCTGCAGGCCAATGGCGTTCATTAAGCCCAAATCCCGGTCTGTCCTCCAGGTGGCTCTGCTGGTTCTGAAAAGATGCACAACAGAATATATTTAGCTAGTATATTTTAAAAAATTTTATTTGGGTTTTCACAAAAACATAATACAAATGAAACATCTTTTTTTGAGAATAGCATGATCCCGGGTTATCACTTCTTCATACAGACACAAACTCAATTTCATATTCATCTCTGTGTTCTATTCCATATGTTATTATTATTTTAACATTTTCTCCATAATTTTCCCCTCCCTTGGTTTTCTCAACTTTATTTTTAATTATCTCATATCTAAATTCAATTATATGTCATTTCCTAAGTTTCAATGTCTTTCCAATCATTATATTTATACTTTTGTCTGTTTTATTTCAATTTCATATTATCTTTTCTCATTAAACAAATTTTCCCCTGTAGTTACTAATACATGGAGTATGACATCTTTATATCTTTTAATTTTATCCATTCAGCTCTTATTTAAACTTCAATTTATGTCCTTAAAATTATAACATTCAATATAGTACATAACTTCCAATTGTATTCTGCTTGGTACATTCTTAAAATACACACTATGTTTTATATATATACATGTGTGCTATTCAGCTTCCTTCGGGTATTATCCCACATCATTAATACAGAATACAGAATTTAATACATTAATACTTAATACAGAAGCCTGATGATGGCAGATGAGATTCTGCTGAAACATTGCTACAACTTCAAAAGCACTACAATGACGTGGGATAATACCCGAAGGAAGGTGAATAGCACGCGCGCACACACACACACACACACACACACACACATATATATATATATGTTTTTTCAAGTTATCGCGGGTACTTACATGTGTGCTATTCAGCTTCCTTCGGGTATTATCCTATGTCATTGTAGTGCTTTTAAAGTTGTAGCAACGTTTCAGCAGAATCTCATCTGCCATCATCAAACTTAATACAGAACCCTGATGATGGCAGATGAGATTCTGCTGAAACGTTGCTACAACTTTA